>ML681966.1:39972747-40142117 GCA_007922195.1 Podocnemis expansa
CGGCGCAGCCGAGCGCTGCATCCCATGGGTGCCTGCAGCCCTGTGCAGCCACCCGCGGGATGAGGCGCAGCCCCGCGCCGCACCCCGCGGGTGCCTGCAGTCCTCTGCAGACACCTGCCCGGTGAGGCACAGCCTCGCGCCTCACCCAGGGGGTGCCTGCAGCCCTCTGCAGGCACCCGTGTGGTGCAGCGCCCCTCTGCGCTGCACCCTGCGGGTGCCTGAAATCCCCTCCCCAAGCAAAATAGCATGTCCACACTGTGAACATGCTATTTCACTCCCTTATTTTGAGAACACTGTTTTTGTCCTTCGAAATACGGTGTTTCGAAATAAAGAGTTCGAGTTCAGACATTTCTCTTTGAAGTCTTGATGTCCCTGGACACAGCTGAACTCGAATTAATATGCAAGCTAAATTCTGTGAAAGCAGGACTTAATCGAGACTATGGGTTCTTTTCCCATTACAATAGGTAATTTGACTTCAGGCTTCCCATGGTTTGACCTGAAAACTGCTCTGATTTGCTGTTACTGTATGACCTGATCCTATGTTTTACACCCCCTTGCATCTAGTTTCATTCCTTTCTGTAAGTTCGCCCATCTTCGAATCATCTGAGGAAGTGGGATCTTCTCCCATGAACGCTCATGCAAAAAATAAATCTGTTAGTCTTAAAGCACCACACAACTATCAAAATTAATCAGCCTGTGTTGTATAGCTTATCTTTATCTTGTTAGATGTATTTTTTAACTCTTAATTATTAATGCAAATCACTAGGTATACAGGTTAGGTTATATGACTGTATTAATTTGCTCCAGAAAAAATAAACTTCAGTGTTTTAGTGGGCTTTTGACTTTGTATTGTTATAACTTGGATATTGTGTTAATGCTACAGTAACATGCTGTGATCTACTTTAACATAAAATTGCCAGTGGCATTTGCAAAATTTTAAAAATTGTCTTTTATTAGTAAAGATTTGGGCCTGATAGTATTAGATGTGCTGAGAGGTCAACAAGTACTCATATGTACAAGTGCCTGAAATGATGTCTTTTTGGGCATTTTTGTTCAGAAATGGATTCTGGAGAGATAATGAGCTCTCATTGAATTAGTCATATTTCAAGTACTGTTAAAATTAGCATTTTAAAATTTAAACAAGGTGCCATATTACATCACTACTCTGGAATAACTGCTATTTATTACAAATGGAATAAAAACATAATATAAACAAGTAACTCAACTTTTTCCAGCAGAAATACTGATACAAAATCTGGGTTGTATGGATATTTTCTTCATCAAAATCAATACAAATGCAATAATGACAAAGTAAATTGTTTCAGTTCATGGTTTGGTAATTGAATCATGTTGGACATGATTGTTCTTTTAAGTTAAAAATAGTGGTTTGTTCCATAATCTTTGAGAGATTCCGTGTTAGTGGAATGTGCAACTTATAAAATCAAATTGGTACCGTCCATATTAACAGGAAGTAAATGATCATAGATCTGATTTATTTGTAAAGCTGAAAGTTTGGTTACAGGTTTATAGAAAACTCAGCGCAAGTGATGAGGAAAAGCAGTTGTGAAAAATTGCCAACAGCCTGAAGATCAAATTCACATACAGTTTTTCAACAGGATCTCAACAAGTGTGGCTCTCACTAAAATTTATCATGCCATCAAATAGCAGTCTGCTTTTTTTAAACCCCTTTTCCCAATCTTTCTTCTTTTCCTTTTCTCAGCCATCCTTGTCATCAAATCCAAAATCTTGGTTTCATCTTTTAGGTAGCTTTCTCCTTTCATCCACACTCCAGGCAGTGTCAATATTATTGCTGCTTCTTACCAGACTTCCAAGATATGACTTTTCATCTCTGCCCACTTCAGTTCAAAATCCACAAAGCCATCAATTTTTCCTCTTTTATGTTCCTCCACAAAATTTACCTCTTTCACAGTTCCTACAGTAAACTGAAAGTTGATGATGGTTAGTCAGGTGGTGAGATGAGTTTACTCATTTGGGTTGGTTATGAATTCAATATGTTCACTGACCTCTCTCATGTAACACACAGTACTCAAGAGATTTGACTTGTGGAGCTTCCTGGTGGTCTGGTGTCAAAATGTCCAGTGTTGCTTACTTGATGGATGTCAAGGGAGGAAGAATTGAAAGCACAGCAACAGAGTTATCATTATAGTCATGACAAGTTCCAAAGGGGTATCCGTGTTAGTTCAGGAAAACAAGCAAGGGGACTGGTAGCACTTGTAAAAACTAACAAATTTATTTATCATATGAACTTTCATGGGAGAAAATCCTACTTCATCAGACGTTCGAAGAATGAAGTGGGATTTTTCCATGAAAGCTCATGCAATAAATATGTTTGTTAGTCTTTAAAAGTGCCACCAAACTCCTTGTTCATTATAGTCATAAGCATTGGCTGCTTTCTGTCTTCGAGATGAGGATAAGCCTTCAAAGTCTGCTGCAGAAGGTGGTACCCCTTGTCTTGCCATTCATCAGAATGGGGGAAAGAAATCTAACACCAGTTCTGAGTCCCTGGGGTTTTTAGCAGAAGTGGATTAAGGATTAATTTAACTTACAAGACTGTGTTTTGTAATCACACTGGGCTTACTCTCCTAGACTGAATGAAAAAAGAAGCTTCATCAGAGTTCCCCAGTTCTGTTTGTCACTGAACTTCCTTAGGTCTATTGTGTATATAAGTAGAAACTGTGGTTTTCATTTTAATTGTATTCCTGTATGCATCATTCAGCGTCTTGCTGTACCCAGGCCAAAGAGTAATTATTTTCCCTTGTATAATTCAAAGTCAAGACATAAGTATAAATGATGGCAGAACTCAATCCAAAGTCACATACAGTAGTACTTTCAGCTAATGTGTACTAATAGAATTCATGCAGACTTCTCTTTGGGCAGTATTGATTAGAACGTATGCGGTAACTTGACATTACAAGTACAAATGCTTTCTTGCACTATTTCAAAATTTGTGAAACAAGAAACTCTTGAACAGATGTTGTTCATAAGTCTTAGTATGGGAACCCACACAATGAATGTGTGTGGTTGCAGCATCTATTTATAAATACCTAAACCTCATGAGTGAGGCCTGCTTGCTCTAATAAAGCTTGTGAACAGTTTATTATCTAACTGCTCTGAAAACAATAGCATACCAAAGAAAATCTACTTTAGCAATTCAACACTGAAATGTTTATCAAAATGATGTGACTGACCAAGAAATGTTCACGTAGATGTTTTGATTTTCTTTTTTTTGGTAGTCTTTTTCATTAGTGGATAACAACAATATAGATGCTATTTGGTAACAGATAGATGAATGTGTGCCTCTACTGCGGTGGTGCCCAACCTTTTGCAGGCTGGGAACCCCTTTTGCAGGCCAAAATTTTTCACACACTCCCTGTCCCTTGCCACTTGCAGGATCTGGCCTACATGGGCAGGATCCAGGCAGGCAGTGAGAACCACTGTGGCCACGGCCCCCACCCTCTCCCCCTCCCTGTGCTGATGAGTGGGCCTGCAGCAGCCATGGCTCTCAGCCAGCCCCTGCAGGGCAGTGGGGGCAGGCAGCCCCTGCAGGGGAGAGAAGTGGTGCGGCTGCCAGCATCTTCAGCCAGTGAGCGGTGGCAGCAGGCAGCCTTCTGCACACGCCAACCCTCATTGGTATCCAGCCTTGGCAGGGAGCGTCGCAGCCGCAGGAGGGTTCTGGCCCCAGCAGGGAGCAGTGCTGCAGATGCCAGTCTGGGAACCACTGATCTACTGTATATCTAGTTATATAGACCTATAATTGGAAGTAGTGTATTTAATCTGAACTCAGAGCAATATGGAATCTTCTTTATTTGTATTTATTCAGTATCTGATCAGTGTTTGATTTGTGGAAATCTTTATAATGAACTTGCATAGTCTTTCCTTTCAGCACATCGAACTTTGTGAGTGATCCTCTAGCTGCAGGTGTCGACGACAGAACAATTGGGAGAGGTGTGTCTATGTACACATGAATGTTTATATAAATACTACAGCTCCAAATTGTTCTGTCCTCAATAAAAACAGCAGAATTATTGACAAAGTGAAGTTTGATACCTGGATAGGAAATACTATGCAAATGCATTGTAAAGATTTCCACAAATGAAATATGGTTCAGATACTAAATAAAAAATTTGTAAGTGTGTACATATTGCTTGTGCTTTTTAATTCCACTGCCTTAACTATTTTTTTTTCTTTTGTGAAGGAAAATTGCTGTTGTAATTGTTTCTTTCTTTTCTTCCATTTCTTCCTTTCCAGCTGACAAAGGCAGGTGGTGGTCAAACATAAATAGGGCTTTAGCAACCTGTACTTAACATAATTCTGAGGTCTTTCTGAAAAATATATGGTGCTGCTAGAACAAAACAAAGGGGAGGAACCCCTGATTTTGTAAAAGTTAATACACTTTTCTATGCATTTCTCCAGATGCTCAGTAGAGACAGACTTACACTTTTGAAGGACATTTGGGGAAAGAGGAGTGGGGAAGTTCAGATGTGCAATTCTTTCAGCTTATGTTCAAGAGTGGGGTGTTGGAAATGCAAAACCCAGCTAATTTAGATCTGTGGATGAGGGCTGGGAATTACTCCTATGCTCAAATAGAGCATAAATCTTTGTTTATCAGAAGTGGAATAGGGGCTGCAGGGCCCCTGGGCCACCCACACAGGGCCACATTCCCTCCAGCAGGCTAGGGCCATTGCACCCTGCTGGTGGGTGAGCACTGGGGGGGGGGGGGAAGAGGCTTGAGTCCAGAGGCCAATCCTGGCCCATCTGATCAACCCTTGCAGGCAGTGGGGCCGACTGGTGTATGCTGTATGGCTTCTGATGCACCCTGAAGGCCTCACTGGAGGCCATAGTGCATGCCAGTTCATTCCGTTGCACCCCTAGGAGTAGACCAGCCAGCCCATGGGTGAAGAGGGTGCATGGAGTCTGGCCTCTCGGCTGGCCTGCCCAGAACCTCCCAGTGCCAACAGGGCAGAGGGCCCCCATGTTGTGATGGGCCCCTCGGCATGAGCTCCATAGGTGCAGTAATCTGCCAATGTGTTCTAGAACACTGGTTGTCAAACTTTTTTCCTTGGGACCCAGTTCCGGACCCCTCTGCCATGCAGCGACCTGCCACTGAAAAAAGCGGCTGCTGCTGGAAAATTGAACAGTAACCATAGTGGGGTGGGGGGAGATAGGCTGCTCCCCTCCCAGGACCAGTACAGGCCAGCTGCAGAGTGAGGGGCAGCCCCACCGCACCGGTGCAGCACTGGTGCTGCAACTCAGTAGCTTTGTAACTATGATGACCACTGATCATGGAACATGAAGAGGGTGATCCCACATGCCATGCTCCTGTCTCAAATTAGGAAGTATGTCAAGTCTCTAAAATTGCATGTAGTAGCCTGGAGTGTGTGTGTGTGGAAGCTCCCTGCAAAATGGAGCGCGGGGGGTGACTGGGTGGAGAAATGAGATGGAAGTGCCAAGACAGGGGAAGGAGGAAAGAGCCAATGCCAGACTGGGAAGAAAGGTCCTGGAAGTTCATGTCTGCTGCTGAGCCTGTCCAAGTCCCTCCAGGTCCTGCTCCCTTCTCCACCGCCCAATCCCAGGAACTGAAGCTGCCCCTGTGGGTTCCACTGTCAGCTCTGCTCTTCGTCTGCTCCCTGTGTCTGCATGAGTTTCCATGAACACACAATTGTCCACATTATTGTGATTCAACGGGTGCTAACTCTCCCTACTTGATCTGGTGACCTCGCTTGCTGTCAGTGTGCATAAGGCAACACAACGGAACTATCCACATCCCTTCAGACTGGGATCTAGCTATAACCTGTGTGCTTCACAGTTTCACTCTGCTGTGGGCACAATAGTTTCCCCAGAACTCCCAGGACTGCCATGAAATTTGAGGCAGGGGTGTTTTAGTGCACTACAGACCTCTCTCTACGTTGTTCCTCAGTAAGGTTAAGTCATCCTGCTGCAAAACCAGGTCTCTGTACAGCTTAAAGTTCTCCTTCCAGCATATCCATCCCTGAGTTGGATTTTATTCTGCAAAATCTTGGGCCCAGACTTCCAACTGAATTCCATGGCTCACATTGTTGGCTGCTGTGCTGCAGAAAACTCACAGTTCAGACACTCCTGCCATGTTTCACCCACAAACAGCACAGCTGAATGCAGGCTAAGCTGAACAAGTGGAGCCAGAGCCGTAACTATGGCGGGGCCAACGAGGCAAACCCCCTGGTGGCCCAAAGTGTCTCAAGGGCACAGCTTTGCGGTGCCAGCTCTTAGCGCTGCTAATGGGAAGGGGCACATTCTGATTGGAACATGCCCCAGGTGGCAAAATGCCGCATTATGGCTCTGAGTGGAGTTTTATTAAACCCTGTGCGATGCTCTGCCTGTGTGACTCAGTTTCTTCCAGTATAACTCCCCAAGTTCCCTCAGTGTCCCATCCATAGCACTCTCTGTAAGGAACATGGGCCTTCTGACTCCAGCTCCACTTATCATGACATACCATCAACAGCAGCTCTATAGCACTCAAAGTGTTAACCTTCCCACTTTGTTTTGCTCCTTTGCATAGCAGAACCACAATGGCCTCATTGCCTTTAGGGCCCTGTGAGACCATGAATATTAGTGTGGTACCATTAAGACTGATAATTAAAAAGGGAAGAAGAAAGCAAACTGTTCTAGTAGGAACCTGTGTTAGAAAATATGATATTTGTATTAAAATCTACAAGTTATAACTTTTGCAAGCAAGGAAAGTCAACTCACTGAAAAAAGAGGCAAGTCCTAATTTGTTAAAATAACTGCAATCCCCCCTCCCAAAAAAGCTCCCAGAAATGGTGGTGTAAGGAGATGTCTGAAGTTTTTTCTTCTTTTCTTCATTGGGTCTACTGCTAAAAAACTCAAAGGTTGATTACCGGTGGCCTCAGTTCTTTTCGTATGATCAGGGGATGCAAGCTGGAAGCTAAAGCTTGCCTTTCTCTAATCTGTGAATAAACCTCAGCCCTTCAATCACTTGAGAGGAGCCTCCAAGGGACACAGTGAGTGAGAGAGACAGACATAGTGATTGCTTGAACGACCATTAGCACCCCATTGTTAATCCTAATGACACTTTTTCACATCCCTGGCCTTTGTCTCAGTGCTCTGCACTGAAGGCTCATACTATGTTAGGATGTCTCCCCCAAGCTACTCAAGCTCTCCAGAGAACAGTGTTGGCCTGCAGGGGAGCCCCCTCCCTTCCCCGTGCAGCACCAGTGCCACAACCCAGTAACTACCCACCTGCGACCCAGTACTGGGTCTCGACCCCAACTCTGACAACCACTCTTCTAGAGTATCTGGGTGGGATTGATGAAAAGCTGTACAATGTCAGCTGAGATGCTAAATCAAGCCTGGAGATAGTATTTAGCAGAAATAATATATCCCTGAATTGTTAACTTAAAAATCTCAAGAATGTTTTCTTTACAGGAATGTTGGCAAAAGCTTTCATTTTGCATTACTTATCTTCAGGTGTGCAAGAAACTTACAAATTACATTTCACTCAAACTCAGCACTAATAACAAAAGCTGACAAAGTACTGTACAGTACAGTACCATTCTGTAATGTATGTTAGCTTTTATTACTGTACAAATACTAATTGGTATGCTGTTAACATCATCACAAAAATGCAAAATTAATGTTAGCATAAGAATGGCTGCTGAGGAAACCTGTGTGTTTAGAGATACATATTACATCCCCTAGAGAGTACACTTAGTCTACTGTTAAGTTTTGACCTTATTTTTTTTCTTTCTTAATTTATTTAAAATCTCAGGAAAATATTCCGTACCTGCTAACAGTTACAATAAATTACATGGGGGTAGGAATATGTTCTATTCTCTTCAATGTCCCCTCTAAGGTGATGACGCAGCTGAGCAGCTTATAGGTGCAGGTTAGCAAGTCATGCATGCAGCTGATCAAGTTCCCCAACCTATATCGGGCCCTTCCCCACTGCCTGCTGGCCCCCAAAGCTATCCATAACTTGCTCAGCTGCATAATCAGCTTAGAGGGAACAATGCTGTCATTACCATATTGTGTCATGGAAAATGGTAATGATAATGAATGAAGCATGAAAACATCACAAAGTCGTATTTTTTTTTAAATTATTTTAAAATAAAAAAAATACCAAAATGATTTAATTTTAAGGCAAACAGATTTTTTTTTTTAGTAAATGAAAATTTTTCATGACGCTTTCATTAATGTTCATGGGACTAAAAAGTTAAAAAAAACCCACCACTAAATTTGCAAATATAAACTTGAAAAACACCTAAAAAGTTGACTTACTGCTTTTTTATTTTTTCATAGCAGCACATTTTACAATTAAAAAAAAATTGCCTTATATTGTTTCTAACCAATTCAAATGTGCCCCTTTATTTGCTTTACTTAATTGGTCCCTTTTAGTATTTTATTTACAGTATACTTTATTTTCTTTCATTTTATTAGGGTTTCCTTGCCGCCTCCCCAGTGCAGCCCTTTGTAGGCAGTAACAGTCAAAAAAAAAAAAATCAAAATATCCAGGACAAGACTAAAATCCATAACCCTCAGTTCTTCAAGCGCTGCTCGGATACATTCAGAAATAGGTATCTCTGTCCCAGAGCACTGGATTGGTTGGAACTTTTGCCCTAGCCTGTCAGAAGAAGGCAGGCGGCCACCGTTCCCTGTGCCACCTCTTGGCTATATATGTGGCCACCACCTGGCCCCTTCCCAGTTTCATTTCTTCTGCCTTAGTGTCTGTTGTGGAAATGCCCGTTCCTTGCTTTGCCAGCAGCCTGTCCGTCATTGTTGTATGAGCCTCTCACCCGACTGGGAGAACCTATTTATGGACTTAGTTCCGCCAAAGAAGGTCTCCCTTTCTGGGCCGGAACATCGCGCTCTGACGTTGTCCGCCATGCCAGGATTTAAGCCCTGTGCCGAGTGTGGCAAGGCCTTCCTGCGGGGTGATCCTGAAGAGAAGTGCCTCTGGTGCCTGGGTGAAAGCCACATGGTCACTGCATGCTCCATCTGCCTATCCTTTAAACTGAGGACAATCAAGGACAGGGAGCAAAGGTGCCATGCCCTGGCCTCCGAGCAGGCCCGGCACTACTACCTTGAGGCGTCAGGGTTTCCTGTGGCACAGCGTGCCAGTATGGCGCCGGAGCCCACCGCCTGACACCATGCCGAAAGGTGATGCAGGACCAGCTCGGTACTGATCTCAGTACCGTGGCTCCGACATAGCCCCACCTTTTTGACATGGGGTTCCCCCTGGGACCAGTCAGCGTTGGTACCGATCCCGATGACCACAGAGGCAGTGGAGGCAGCGAGGGCACTCCTCCTGTTGCCTACATCCCCCTCGCTGGGGCTGCCTAGAAGGGGGAAACCAGCTTTCCTTTCGAAGGCTTGCGTGCTGTGCATATGGCACTGTTCGCCTTCCCCGTCACTGGCCCCTGGCCCCCGAACACCACAGCCCGCTGTGGGTACTGGTACCATGGAGCTGTCCCCGTGGCACCATATCACTCTGCCATCCCGGTGCTGCCTCCAAGAGTCCTGAGAGGCTTCCCCCTGTTCCAGCTCGGGGGAAGGGGCTTCAAGGGGCTCCAAACAGCCTTGGCGCCAGCTCTTGGCTCCATCACCCTTTTGATACCGCCCTTAGGAATGGTCCCCTCAAGAGGCCCCTCTAAATTCACTGGCAGTGGCCCATTCAGCACTGGTGAGACCACTGAACCCGGTGCCATGCTCTTATATGGGCAACTTATTGGCACACTTTGATTTTCTGTGCCGTGTCTCAGCCCATATGGGCATGGAGGTTCAATCCTTTGAAACACCCTCTGACACCTTATTTGGGCCAGTGTTCTCATTGGCAGAACCAGTTACGGTTCCCCTCCACCCTAGTGTTTGGGACTTGGCCTCCTTCTGCTGGCAAAACCTGAGTTCCGTCTCCCCAGTTTTGGATATGGTGGGACTCAAGTACAGAGTCCTAGGGCTAGAGTTCCCCTCACTTATGCACCACCCAGTCCCACCTCTTGCGGTGGTGGAGGCAGCCTTAGGGCTGGAACATGCCCCACCCGATCCCCTCCCAACATTGAGGGATGACAGAGAGCTTGAGTTATTGGGCCACAAAGTTTACTCCTCCTTGGCCTTCCAGTTGCGGGTTGCAAACAATCAGGCCCTGACTAGCAGATACATGTTGGACAGGTGGGAGTCAATACACAAATTTAGACATCCGTTCCCACTGAAGGCAAGAGAAGAGCATGATGCCTTCCTGAAGGAAGGTAAAATAGCTTCCTAGGACCTCCTCCTTTCAGCCTGGGATGCGGTGGATGCGACGGCCCCCACTATGGCCTCGGCTGTAACCTTGCGCCGTGCAGCCTGGCTACGGGAAGCCAGAGTGCCCCTGGCCTCACAACAGGTGCCCCTCAACCAACCTTTCAGAGGCGATGCCCTCTTCCCAAAGGAGACCTTGGCCATTCTGGGTACTGCCCACAACCCCAGGGCAGAATCAAAATATTTCAGCCTCCTCCAGGTGGGGCCTTTTCCATGCCCTCTGGCCGCATAAGGCCTGATAGTAAGTTGTCCCCCCCTACCAGTTACTGGTGAGAACTCGATCTTCACCACCACAACTTCAGTTTGAATCCCACTTGGGGGACCCTTCTGGCAAGGCCCCTCTCCTGGGCAACTCTGAGGGAGCTCTCAACCCGTTAGTCAGCAGTATTGGTTATAATCACCAATATTGTCATCTATCACCTTCTCCAAACCATGGCGGAGAAGTGCCCACCATTTTTGGACTCTCCCTCTCAGAAATGACAGATAGCCCTTCTCCCTCTCTCCTTCCTGGTGAGAATGGGCAGTTCACAGGTGAGGCAGCTTCTTTCCCTTCGGGTAGGACTAGGGCATAACCCATACTCATACCCCTTCGTCTAACCCTAATGCCTCAACTCCTGAGAGGACTTGACCCTCTCACTACCCAGCCCTCCTCACCCACCGTGGAGCGCAGAATGGAAGCCTGCCATTTGAACCCATGCAAGCAACCGATAGCCAGCAGTTCTGGCCCCTTAGAGGCTATCACGCCTTTGCATACAACACATCGCCAAGGGGAAAAGCCCCCCTTTCCACTTCCTTGGTCAATGACTCTATTACCGCCTGTGGGGTACATAGAGTGTTCAGGGAACACACTCCCAACATTGAAGAGTGTATCGCCCCACCGTTGCCCACCCAAACCAAATGGAGTCTCCCCTCGTGGAGTCATTTTCATACCGGGAGCTAACCTCCCGCATGCTTCCCTGTCAATGAGGCTGTCCCCAGGCTGATGGTCGGAAAACCCTCTATCGGATCCCACCCCTCTACCCACAGTGTGAATGAGCTCACTGCCTTGTCGATCCTTCCCTTACCACCAGCAAGACTAGCTGGTGTTTAATCATTGATCCCACCCAATCAACCCTCATTAGGATTGTGGGCATATGCTTCCAATTCGAAGCACCCAAACTCTCCCTCACCCCAGGGAGCATGTAATTCGTTCCTGCCTGCCGAGTACCAGATGCAAACGTCGGGACCCGGCCATTAGATGTTAGTGTTGGCCAACTCGCTCATGGTCCTTGCGAGATATGAACCCTCCAGTACTCACTACTTCTGGCTGGTTCTCAGCTTAGCTGATCACTCTTGAGAGAGGTCAGAAAAACAGGGCCCCCCAGCCGGTTCTTCTACCATCTTTCAAAAAAAATATATAGATAAAAGGGGGATAACCGCATGAATGGTGAACCTTTCCCCTTGGGAATCTCCCAACCTGGGCCATCAATCACCACTACCCAGGACGTGCCCTCATGCCAGAACCCCCGTACATGGCATCTTGCCCCTCACAGAGGGGACCCGTGCCACTTTCCTCTCTCTATCCCTAAGGTGGCCAATCTCTTATATCCCAAATGGGAAACCCTCAGGTCTCAGAGATCCAGAGGAGATAATGTGATAATAGCGATGAAGCCATCCAGATCTCTCCCTTTGCCATCCGGTCAAAGGCAAGGTAGTTCGTCTCTCCTCCCCTCGCTACATTCATAGTCACTGCTCGCTCCCCCCACAATGGTTCAGAAATGAACCCCACAGATGGATACTGCCCTGCGGCCAGTCTTTGCCTCCCAGGGTTTCATCCAGTGGTGTCTCTCACATAGCTCACCCCCCGGGGCATAGCCATAGCACCATGGTTATCCCGGCCTAGCTACCGGAGACTCTCACTCAGGAGCCTCGCGGGTACAATTCCTCCCTTCCCATTATAACCCAAGGCTCTCCTAGTCTTAGTGGGCAAGTCTTAGAATAACATACTCCTGTCCTACGCATTTGTTATGGGGTTTCACACTTGGCAAAGCCCACTCTACATCCACCCTGAAATTCCTCTTAATGACCAGAATTTGGGAACTGGCTGACCCTTGATAGAGTTCACCTTCTTGGTAAGATCTAATACCATTATTAGCATACTCATAGAGGATGCTTCAGATATACCGTGTCTTAAAGAGGAAATGGCCAGAGGTACCCCATCAGGGTGGCATACCTTCGCTCTGCCTCTTTTGGAGGATCCTATCTCCTCCTCCATACATCCCGACTCTTACCCGGGGCCCTTCCTGAAGGGAGCCTCAATACTGATGTGCACCCCTGTACAGCATTAGCTAAGATCAGTCCCATTCCAGGATGGTCATTCCTGATGGTGCGAGGCCATGTAGGCCAAAGTGAGTGGTTCCGTAGGCCGCGGGCACTAGCATCCGGGCCTATTGTGCTCATGAGCCCATCACCAAGCCGTAGCCTTACCACGTCCAACTCCTTGCCTTAACATTCCTATGGCTGCCTTCCAGCTGCTGAATTTAAAAAGAAGAAGGGGAAAGGCATAAGTAGCAGTAAGGCCACTTCTTGTCTCTTGCAAGGATACAGATTCTGACACCCCACCCAAGGGGACTGTCACGGTGCCATTGGTAAGCTCACGGAGGCCTGATCACACCTTTCAGGCCCATGGAACATCCCACTTGTGTTTCTCTTATCTAGTATCATAGGATGGGCCAGGCATCTGGCCCCTCCATGCCAGTCCCTATGGGTTCATCGGCTGTTGCCGTCGATGTCCTGACTGTTTCTTTGAACTAGGTCAAAGTAACTTCTCTAGATTCTTCCCTCCCGCTCCAGGTAACCTACCTCTCCTGCGGGATACCAAGTACACCAGATTCATGTACCCGATGTTCTCTGGCAGGGGTGTCACAGCCGCAGGGCCTGGGGGGCTGTAGCCCTCTCAAATCCCTGGCCTAGCCCCATGACCTGCATGTGCTTTTCAATACCGGACTGAGGGAAAGACAGTCTAATTCACCTCCTCTGTTTTTTCTGCAGTGCTGATAACCATCACTACCAGCCCAGCAAATTTCGGGCCTCGGGAACTCCCCCGTAGGAATTAAGCCAGCATGTGTCGCTGTCGGAACACTAAATCTTCTGGCCTCCACATGGTGTCTGCCAATACCCCCTCAGGAAGAGTGATTAGAAACGCATTCCTTGGCCATAGCCACGATGCGTTGGTACCTCTTGCACTTAAGGTGACCTCAGGCTGTCATGCCCACAAACACCTATCTGTGCTTGGGCAATCCAGGCCTACTTCTCTTCACTGGGTTACATCCTACATCTCCAGGCCACCCTTGCTAGGATAAAGGTCCTTGGGCCAATTTCTTAGACTCTCAAAAACCTGCTCGCTGGAAAATTACCCATGTCGGAGTTATGCTGTGCTGAAGGCGGAAGAGCCAACTCCACCTGCCATCCATCAGCATGGCTAGCAGTCACCTATTTCTGAATGTATCCGAGCAGCATTCAAAGAAGAATGGTGGCTACTTACCAGTAACTGTCCTTCTTCGAGATGGGCTGCTCGGATTCATTCAGAGCCCTCCCCCCTTCCCCACCTTTGGAGTCGGCGACTCTTAGGAACTGGGGAGGGGCTGGGCAGCGGCCACATATACAGCCACGGGGTGACTTGGGGGGCAGTGACTGCCTGCCTTCTTCTGACAGGCTAGGGCAAAAGTTCCGACCAATCCAGTGCTGTGGCACAGAGACACTGATTTCTGAATGAATCCTAGCAGCTCATCTCAAAGCAGGATGGTTACTGGTAAGTAACCCACTGATTCAGAATCTGTTGCTTTACCTTCTGTACCACAGAAGCTGGTGTTGCAAAAGCCTCTGAGAATCAGAGAACTGTATGTTCCATGCCCCTTTGTTTCCTGTCTACAGGACACTTAGCCTGAGGCTCATGAGTTTGAGTCCTGTGTTAGGCGTGTTTTTTTTTTTTTAAACATTCGACTCATAAAAAGTAAGGGGGGGGGAATCACCTATTTTTAGAATACCTGGAGGACAAAGGAGAATCAGGACATGAAGATAAAAAGGAGGACATGTCCTCCTTTTTCCAGATGTCTGGCAACCCTAGTGCAGGGGAAGCTGCTTACTGCCCTGCAGCTCTTTCCCTCACAGGAGGCAGTGGGGAGAAGGGGGGGGGATTCCCCAAGTCCTGCAGCTGGGCGCCTCCTACTTGCGCCCTCCAGCTGACTTCCCCAAGTTCTCCGGGCGATCCCTGATTCCCTCAGGCCACTGCCCCTGCTGCCAGAGCCGCTCCCATGCAGAGCCTGCCCCTCACTGCTGCTGTTCTTCTGGGTGGCAGGAAGCTGTGCCAGGAAGTTTAGAATCTCTACCCTGAGCATGTTCAGGGGAGATTTTAAACTCCACGGAACAGCTCCCTGGCGGCTGGAGTTCTAGTCAGAAGGAGCCGCAGCTGAAGTCCCACGCCACTGGAAGCCAGGAGTACATGGGGGAGTCGGGGTTGCTGTGCATGCATGCACAGCTTAGAGGGAACATTGATTCCCTTTTGTGTGTATGTGTAGCTATCCATGGGGATTCTTGATGTTTTACTTACTGAGGTGGTGGATAATAAGATTAAACATGGTGGAGTAAGGCTTGAGAAACTTTAAACTCATTGAAACATTGTAGGTTCAAAATCCCTTAATTTTTGTTTTAATTTTTTCTGCTTTCAGATCTGTAATGCTGCTAGAGGGAAATAAAAATATGGTGAGAATTTATTGAATTCAGAATATAGTTTCACCTGGTGTAAACTGGCATGCAGCCTTGACTTCACAGGAGCTACTTTGATTTACACCAGCTGAGAATCTGCTTTGTAGAGTTCACATTTTTGTAATACTCCATTTGGTCATTGGTCCAAGGCTGTTACGCTGAGGATACATGTGTTTAGGGGAAGGTCTCTCTCTCTCTCTCTCTCTCTCTCTCTCTCTCTCTCTCTCTCTCTCTCCCCCTTCCTCTATCCCTCACCCCCCATGAGCTTAGTCAGTTTTACAGTGTTATACATAGTAAGAGTGTTCCTTTGATTTCTGGAATAGGCCTCTTACACCTTGCAGCATGAAATTAGATTGCCTTTGTCTTATCATGCAATGTAATAAATGGGCATAAAATTATATAACTTCTTCTTAAACCCACCTACACCAATTGATTCTACAGATCTCCCGGAGCTATGGATTCCAAAATCTTGATTGTCCACTACTGTACATGAACAGGTTCACCAAAATTTAGCTAATCTCACTCCTAGGATGAGTTCAACATTCTCTATGGGTATTTGTCCCAGTGCTACCCCTACAGTATGTCCTTTATGCATTCTATTACCAGTATCCTTATTACCACTTATACTACTTTTTCCTCTTCTTTCTAATACTGACTGCAAATTGATTGGCTGTCACTGGAACATATTCCAATATTGCATGAACAAGCATTCTTTGCATGGAAATAGAGGTGAGTAAGTTAAATTTGGACCATCCAGCCTTAGCAATTATGAAAATATGGGGAACTCACAGGGCAAACGTGCACAGCAAAAAGATGATGCAGTAGTTAAGAAACTTGACTATAATTAAAGTGCCTCAGGTTTGGTGCTCACCTCTGCTACAGGTTACCTGTATGACCTTGGAAAACCATTTATGCCGGGATTCACAAAGGAGAGTTAAGCAAAACAAACAAGGAATCCTGTGGCAAAGGAGAGTTAAGTGTTAGAAGTGTTTTTAAATCTTCATTTTGACATGTTTTACTTTGATTTAAAATACAGCATTTTCAGAATATAAAATGAAGTAGCTTTAAAGGAAAAAATGTTCAGAAAGTATAAAAACAGGACATTTCAACACTGCTAGAATTTGGTTTTACTACTCTTCTGAAATAGATGCAGTTCAATGAAGCATTTATATTTTAATGGAATGAGATATGATTCTATTGAAATTTCTCTAAGTAGGTCTATTCAATTATATCTGATTAAAAATTGTACATTTTGTCTGAGAATTAAATCATACCTAAGATTCTGAGACAAACTGATACATGCACAATTTTAAAAGCATAAAGCAAACCAACTCTGCCTCACAGAAACAAAGACTCTAAATAATCAGGGTCTACTGGCCTCTAATTTGAGTTTCTCATCATTTACTAATTTTGGTCAAGATTTTGATGTTATTTACAGATATTCTTTGTGTATTTTTAATAAAATATAAAAAAGTTCAGAAGAAAATAACTACTCTTTTTTTTTTACCTTTTTAAATAGAGCTCATTAAAATAGTGATGCAGAGTGTAAATGTTTTTGAGATATACTCTATTGGATATATCAGTGGTTCCCAGCCTTTTCTATGCTGTGGCACACCTTGATACCTTCAAATTTTTTGAGGCACACCACCATTAAAAACTCATTAATATTCAAATTAGCTCAAAACAACATGAATATTTATGAACCATGGGACAATGGTTCGGAAATGCTATGTGGGGTATTGGGGTAGCAGAGCAGGGATGGCAAGACAGGGGAGGTCAGGAGATATTTGCAGTGGCAGGAGTGAGTGTGGGGAGCAGAGCAGGGCAGGGGCAGGGCCGGCACAACCCATTAAGCCTGGTAAGCATTGCAGGGAGACGCTGGCACCCGCTTTGCTTGCAGGGTGCGTGCCAGAAATGGTAGCACCATTCCTGGGCAACGGTGGCCAAAGAGGACAAGGGCATCCATGTGGGGAACAGCACAAAGGTGCCAAGAGAGGAGAGGGGAAGGGAGAACAGGAGTGGCTTTGTGGGGTGGCAGGGGGAACCTGGGGAGTGAAAAGGTAGGGCGGGGGAACATGATGCAGCAGCCACTTCCCCCTTCTCCACAGTGACTCCCTGCCACCCAGGGAAATACTCACCCCATTGCTGCTCCCTCCCACCCCAGTAGGTCCTGTTCCCCCCTCCCCAGCCCCCTGCTGCCTGTGATGGACCCCCCCATCACAGCAGGGGCCAGAACTATCCCGCCAGCCCCTAGCTCACCCCCCCCAACCAAACAGCCACCCCACAACCTCAGCTACACATCCTCTGCTACACATACACTCCCACCCACCTCTGCTACACACATACCCCCTGCCCCCCACAATCCCCAGCAGCCTCCCCTCAAAGCCCTTACTTTGGCTGTTTGCAGGCTGACTGACAGGCTGGGAGCTGCTTCCCTGCCACAAACTACTTTGTGGGGCCCCCTAAAGGGCTCACTATCAGCCCCTACTGCTACCTTCCCTGTGCCTCAGTCCCCCCCTGCGGCCCTAACCACCCCACACAACCCCCCAGGACTCCTTTTTTGTTTTGCTGAACTGAACTAACATGACTATCTCCCTGGACCTCATAAATTATTCTTGGTTATGATATTTTTAAAGATCTTCCCATCATGAAGCTTGTAAGTTGATCATCTTTCACTTAACATAAATGAGCTAATGCTGAACTACAAAGTTAAAATGAACATTTAAAAAAAAATTAAAAGTATGAGCATTAATTAATAAATAAAAAGTGGTAACATTAATGATGGCTCTAAAATAACAAATACCACATTTAAAATTTTGGCAGTCAAATCTTACAAATGTTTCATATAGGCTTGGGTTTATGTGCACTGGACATCTAATACAAATAATTATAATAAATAAAAATAATTTTAAAAAGGATTCTTAGTGTGTAGCTATAAATGAAAAACACCAAATTTCAGTGAAATTCTCTGAAGTACTCAAGTTTATAAGACTCTTGCCCCTTCAAAAATATTAAATAGTAAATACAGAAGAAGCTAAAAAATTACTTACAAAAAAAAAGATACAGCATAGACATCACATACAGCTGTAATGATTGTCTAAGAGGGCAGCACTGTATTTATATGTAGCAGCCTATATGGACCTACCTGGCAAACTGATTGAAAGCTCATGCGAAAAATAAATCTGTTAGTCTTAAAGTGCCACACGACTCCTTGGTTTTTTTTGTTTTGTTTTGTTTTGTTTTGTTTTGTTTTGATCTAACCAAAGCCAGACTAAAAATGGTCACAAAGTTAAAGGACAAGGCAAAAGAACAGGTCAAAAAAAGAAAAGGAAAAGGCAATATTTCACAAAATTAAAAAATGGAAGAATAAATGGCCATACTGAAGAATTAAAAGCTGAGTCCAAGGGAAAAGTTCCTAATATTGTGCTGTCTGTTGCTTGCTCTTGCTTTTTTAGCATGTCAATGTGAAGGTGATGGGCAGATAATGGTGAAATCTGCAATTCAAACAAAGTACAGCTCCTAATGATAGTTTGCCCTGATGAGCCAAGAATGAGAAGTCCTTAGGCTTCTAGCCCTACTATCTCTGCTAGATGGGAACAATTTCTATATTTTTCTACATTTTCATTTCTATCCACCAAATTGAGGACAGGACCGCTTATTGCGTGGAGCCCTAGGCGGCTGCCTGCTACCCCAAAAGCCACCACTGCTTTTTTTGCCAGCCCTGCACAGCGCATGTGGCTGGGTTGAGCAGGGAGGGAGCTCTAACTCTAGCTCTCCCAGATTCTCATGGCACACTGGTTGGGAACCACTGGGATATATATTTGATTTTATGCCAGTTTTGCATATACTTATATAGTCTGACAAAAAAAGTTACTGTGAGACTAAATACTTATCCATAACATCAAAGCAACTCATCTAAAGATAAAACTATATCCTACATATCTATATTTTGGTACTTGCCTCCTAATTTGTGTAAATTTCAGTGTGCTTTTCACTGTTCAAATTATATCGTCATTCTTTAGAAACTCTGTCTCTCACCCGTCTCCATTTATTTCTTTCTGGACATACTGCAAATTTCTGACACTTTTACTTGTATAGGAAGCCTCTAATGGCAATTTGATTGTTGTTCAAAAAATTGCCCAACTGTGTGTGTGTGTGTGCGTGCGCACGCAGGTGCGCTCGTGTGTATGTGAGAGAGGTTTTGTGATATTACTGACACATTGCTTATATAACCCCTCTACCTCAGCACGGTAGAAGTGAAAACAACTAATAAATATTTAAATTAAGCTACTGTCCCAATTCTAAGGATAATTTCTCAACTTCTCATTTCCATTCCCTATCACCCCAGTCAGCTTGAGTCTATAACTGCCACAAGAAACTCAGCTTCCTATCTGGCATCTCCTTGTATTTATTTTTATGAGTCAGCTGTGGTCTGATCACCCACTTTCTCCCTCAGTTTATGTTTTTAAGGGGCTACCTTATAGGGTCTGTTATTGCAGGTGCTGAGTTCACTTAACACCTACTGATTTCCTCTTGCAGGATCAGGCCCATGCTCTCAATTATGGTGTGTGAAGGAGGTGACATTAATGGTCACCTTCAACCTAATCTGCTGCTTTTGAACTCTGGACACAGGTTATTTTCCGGTGCTACTTTATCTCAGCCCTTTGAGAACTTTCTGCAAAATGGCAAACCTATCTACATATAATAAGTCAGTGAGTACCACAACTATCAGTAAGCTGCATGGGCATCTATCTCTATAGAAACAAGTGTCATGTTAAATAAAAACTTAGGTTATACCTTATGATATGTTGTCTTCCAAGATAGAATAGTAACTATTTCTGCTAAAACTCTGTCCATTGGAATGAACTTATGTTTATGTATCCCAGTGTACAGCAGGAATATATCCACTAAAAGTAATGAATGATGGCACATGGGTGAAAAAGTGGTGTAAGTAAAGGAGTAATCAGGCCTTTGATCAGAATAGTGACAACCAGGGAGAAGAGGGAGCCTGTTTCTTTACTCTGTTGAACTGGAACTAGGCAGTGAATTCAAGAAACAAATTGTCTGCATGTCACATGTTTTCACACTATATTTGACACATTAGACTTGTTACCACATAGGATATGGAAGCAAACAATTAGCAAGATTACAAAAAAAGTTGGATATGTCTATGAATAAGAATGACATCAATAGTTTCTTTAGTAACAGTTTATCTGGTGTTTTTATTACAGCTATCCTACCAGTCATAAGGAATATCTATCCTCGTGCCTCAGGGCATTCATTATTCAAAGTTCCAAATAATTTTTTTTAACACTGCTCGTCAAGTGCCTAGATATCTGTTCAGATAATGAAAGTTAACAATGAATCAGATGAGTCTGTATCCCATGTTAATATGAAGTCTTAAACATGTTACATTTTCTGTTGCTTCATATTTTCAAGATTTCTTAAAAATGGAACCTGTGCTAAAGCACATTTACTCATAGGATGCGTATAAGAGCTGTTTGTTACATGAACTTCGCAATATTATCCTTTGTGTTCTAAATCACTTTCTAGATAATCAACTCTCTCAGTACAAAACTATCACTTAAACTGAATTTAATTCAATCTCTCTATCTGCATCTTATTAAAGAAGAAGGGTGTTAGGGGAATTGAAAAAAAGGGTGGCTAAATATTGGCCAAATAAATTTATTATGTACTGTTTGTTTGAATATATGCCACATATATTCCAGTATTTACCCAAGGACAGAGTGTGAGTTTGTCTTAATTATGTAATAATCTTATGCCATTCCACTGCAGTAGGAGCTCCAGGCTGGACTATGAATTGGAAGATATGATCCCACCCAGAGAGGTTCCTACCACAGGGGGCATGATGCAATCTGCTTCCCTAACTGAGGCCTGTCAGCTTTTTTGGTCATTATGGTGGGGAAAGAAAAGAGTATGTCCTTACATATTTTATGCCTCCTTTCTGGTGGCTTGAAAACTTGGGGACTAAAATGGAACAATCCTTGTTTTCTGAATACAGGGCTTATGATTATGTAAGTGGCAGACGTAGCAGCGAAGGCTCCTTTCACTCTCCATTTTGCCCATGCAATATAGACAGACTCTAGACCTCAAGCAAGCAGTACTGGGGAGGTCTTTCTTTCAATCAGCATTTGACCAAAATGTATTGAGACATGATGTGTAGCAATTGCTTTGGGTGTTGCCATGATTCTGTTATGCTCTCTGAAAAGAATACTTTATTTTTAACCCCAAATCCCATTTCTTGAAATGCTGGTCTAAGTATAAAAAGCTGACCTTGTTGCATATAATCTTCTCTTCAATTAGTTCTTAGAACCCTTTTAAAATACTAGTTACAATAGAGTATTCCAACAACCTTGATTTTCCTGCCCTCCTGTGAAGCATTTTTAGAGTTTGGCTATGGTCCAAATTTATCCCTTCTTGGAATGTGTCAGAATTTTCTAGAATTGTTACATGGAGTGATGTAAGTCAGGCTGAGGTTTCTGCTCCCCCCCCCCTTTTGCTGTTCCTAGGGTTTCTTTCTGAGGGTATATCTATACTGCAGCCATAATAGCAGCATGCAGCACTGGCTTCGGTGACAGATGTACAAGGAGTATGTACCCAAGGGAGTCATGAAGACTTCCAAGGTTCACTCCATGGTGCCCTCATTCTGTTTTTTAGCAGGCTAGTTACAGTGCAGATAGGCCATGGCTGTCTACATTAGTAGTTCTCAACCACTGTGTTGTGACACAAAAGTGTGTCATGGAAGAGCAACTGAGTATGTTACCACAAAGGAGCCTGCAGCTCAAACCACACTCTGCTCCAAAAGAAACCATCAGCAGCAGGGAAAGCTTTGGCAGTAGGTAGCAGCCCCTTTAAGATGTTCCCATAATAGGCAGTGGCAGGAGCTTTCCTCTGCCACAAGGGTGCTTCCCATGAAACTGCTGCAGAAACTGGCCATGGCAGCTGGATCTTGATGAAGCCTCCTGCCACAAAAATTACTCTTGGAGGAAAGTTATTTTCAGCAATGGGGTGAGTCTGTTCCAGCTGCTCTGAAAGTGCTGCTGCCAGGGCAAAACCTCAGCAGAGGGGATCCTCAGCAGAGGTGGATTTAGTGGAGAGAGCTCCCCTGTATGATGCACAATTAGGAGGGTTCCACAATGGTACTGTGACATGAAAATGGTTGAGATGAGAAACCCTGGTCTACATGATATTCAATCACACACATAGCTGGAACTTAAACCCACTGGCTAAAGTATAATTTGGCAGGCTAATCCTCCTAATCTCTGGGTCCCATTCATGTATGCGCGGTCCCTAGCCCAGGTAGGCATTTTTGAGCCCCACCAGCTCTTTCCTCACACATGAAGCACAGCCTCAAAGCTACATCACCCCAACCTTATCCAGTAGTGCCCACATCGGACCCTTCTTTTCCCACATCATCCTTAGCCCCCCATTCCCATTACCTAAGCTCTCTGCCCCCAAGTTCCCACTCCAGCCCTCCTAACCCCCTATCCCCAGTCTTCACTCAACCCCCAACCTCCTCTAAACCTCCCGAGACCCTGTCAGTACCCTTGTTCCCATTCCCCCACTTCATCCCCCCTTCAGCCATGGGTGTTGCTGCCCAAAAAACATTTGGGACACAAATGCTCTGCCCCCCTGCAGCATTCCCCTTGCATCACCACCTCCTAGCAGCCCTGGGCCCAATCTGGCCCCAGAACTGATCTGGCCACAGACCGCACCATTGGCTGAGCCCCAGGCCCTGAGCCAGGCCAAGAAGCCATGGGTCATGCCTGGCCACCAGGCCAGTCAGACTGTCACCAACCCCCCCCCCCACCAGGGGCCCCTTACCTCGTCACCAGAGCAGAGTGGTCACACCAGGAGCTGCTCCTCATGCCTTGAGCATGCTCTGACTGAGCATGCTCAGAGCACACTCAGGGCAGGAGTTTTAAAATCTCCCAGTCTGGGGGAAGCTCCCTACCAGGTGGAAGACAATCTTCTGGCTGGTAGGGAACTTCCCCCAGGCTGGGAGCTTTTAAAGCTGTGCAGGGGGAATGCAACAGAACACAGAATTCTGCCCCATTATTCTATTTTTAGGAGCCCCAGAATGCTGACCCCTAAAAGTGGTGCACCCCAGAACAGCATTCCAGCATATTCCAGCTTACTTTTACCTCTAGATTAAACCCTGTTACACTCTGAGATGGAAATAAGGACTGGCTCAATGAGACTTCAGAGTGACTCAGCACAAACATCTCTGTGTTTCTGTATAGGAAAATAGAGTCAGTAATCAAGTGTTAAAGTAGGCCAGAACTCACTTATTTTTAGGTGGCCAGCATTCCAGGGCCCCTAAAATAGAAAATGGAGCCTGAACACTGCATTCTAGGGTCTTCCAGTTAAAACAGTGGGCCCCAGAATGCAACATTCTGGCTCCATTTTCTATTTTTAGGGGCCCCAAAATGCTGGGTCTATTTTTAGGGGGCTCAGCATTCTGGGTCCCCAAAAAATAGAAAATGGAGACAGTGCATTCCAGCAGGGCAGGTACCACTACAGGAAGAGGGGAGGTATGCCTGCCCTGCTGTGAAGTGCTGGCTGGCCCTCCCATGCATGCTCAGGCTACACTCAAGTCAGAAGTCTGAGAGCACAGTCTGGAGCAGGAGAGAGGGGTGATTCTCCCTGACCCCGGCCCTTGGGAATCTGCATGCTGCTGGAGGTAAGTGAGCGTGGTGCAGGGCCCAGTCTCCCTTTGGACTGATCAGCGTGGGGGGGTAGGGTGGGAAGAAGGGGTCAGGATGGTGGGTTGGGGATGTGTAGAGGGGGTTGGGTGGCTGAAGGGGATGGAGTGAAGATGGGAGGTTTGGGGTGGGGAAATGGGGGCAGGCAGCTGAGCAAATGGGGATTGGGCTCAGGAGGACATGAGGAAAGACAGATCTGATGGGGGGGCATGTGCTTTGGGAGCAGTAGCTGGAGTGTGGGCAGGTTTCTACAGGGCAGTAGGTGTGGGGGTTCAGGCATTTGGCGGAAAGCAGCTGGAATGGGGGGCCAGATGTTTGGGGGGCTGTAGCTGGGGTGGTGAAGGGGGCCTGGATGTGCATGAAAGGGGACTAGAGATCTAGAAGGGTTCCAGGGACCGCCAAATTATACTTTAACTCCTGTCAGTAATTCCAGTGACTCAACAGAAGAGCAGCTTCTTCTATAAACAGACTCCAACAATTTTGCCACTGTATATGCTTTTGCAGTTTGACATACACAGAATCATCAAAATATGTGCAGACCTTTTGGCTAAGTAGGTCCAGTTATAAACAACTGTGGGGCAAGTAATTTTTCTATCAAAACTGCCTATCACAGGAATCAAGTCAACTAATATTGATTGAATTTATATAAGAAATGTCACAATACTATACTAAAAATATTCAATATTTATAAACACCTACCCAACTAAAAATACTAAATAACGCATGCAAATATGGGCATGAGTAAATTTAAACTAGAAATTAAAAGGTTTTAAAATTAGAAACCAGATATCAGAAGCTCTTGAACAGCCTTCTGATAGGAGTCATATGGACAAGAAACTGAAGATGGAGCCTGACAAATTTATGAAGAGGATCAAAGTACCTCATTGCATATGATAGCTGACTATTGGACTCAAATACTCAAATGCAGCATTCTTACAGATTGATATTTGCAACAGCTTTTGACAACATTTTATAATGTTAAGCAAAACCAAGTAAAACTCCAAGGGTGTGTCTACACTGGGGGCTTTTTGAAGTCATCTTAAAAAGGTTTTTAAGTTGACTTAAAGTCAACTTTTTTAAAGTTGACTTAGGAATTTCACATTCCAAACTATGCACGCCCACACTGGAAGCTGCTATGTTGACTTAATGCTTAAGTCAACCTTATACAGTCAATTTAAGCCAATGTAGACTGGGCATAGCCCTTAAGTCAACTTTGTTGGCTTAAGTGTTAAGTTGACCTTCAGAAGTGCTGTTATTAAGCTGACTTAAGGAAGCGCTTAAATCAACTTAATAAATTCCCAGTGTGGACAGAGCTTCCTTAGGTCCACTTAAGGCAGGTTAAGTCAACCTAAGGTGCCAGTGCAGACATACCCCAAGACTTTCATTTAGGATTTTTGACCTATCTGAAACTCAAAGTGAAATTTAGGAGGTGTGAACAATGTATTTGAAACTGAAGAATGCAAGAACACTTGTGAATCTAAATTGCAGATTTTCACATAGCTTCAATGGTCATCATTGCCTTTCAAAGGTTATGACTTTTGGAGTTGCAGCACAGAACCTCTAACCACAATAAAGTCGGATGTTTTGAGCTAAAGAATGCAACAAACATTTTCAAGATTGTTCATCTCTTAATTTTAGAAGGGGAAGGTGCAGACAAAAGCAAGGGAAAAGCACTAAGTGGGCATGTTTTCTCTCTCTCTCTCTCTCTCTCTCTCTCTCTCTCTCTCTCTCAGGAAACATAAATCTTCCAATACCTGGGGCTGAGAAATTGTTTTATTTTCTTGAAAATCTGCACATACAGTGACTCTGGTTCAACTAGTAAGTATTTATTCCATTTCCTGTAGCTTTAACAAGATGAAGGCTATTTTGTTTGTCTTCTCATTATATGAAAAGCATTCTGAACTTTTTTTTATTGCTTTAGTGGAGTCTTTTGAAGTCCACTCATTGAATATTATGAAAAATAATGCATTTTCTTTCTGCCTGGTGGTACTTTTTGTCACAGAAGGGGGAAAAAAGAGACCATGGAAGAGACTTCATTTTAAAAAGTAAAGCAAAACATGTTCATTTCATTTAAAAGCCAAAAGTGTCATTTGTGCTAATGGACCCATAGAGTCACTCAGAATAAATGAATAGGCAGTGCAAGTATTTGGTGAATGTGCTCTGGTTTTGAAATTGCTGCCCACTTAGTCTTGCTTCCTGACAGTAATATATGCATAGCTGTTGCCCTTTCACCTACATAAATAATACTGAAGACCTGTCCATCTTCCAAATGTCCTTTTTCACCCTAAATATACACTAAAAATTCTAGTAATTAAATAATCCAAAGAGCCTAACTGTCAATTTGGGTTGTTGACTTCATTAGGTACCTGCAAAAATTCTTTCCTGGAATGAGATTAATACTTCTTATTACAGTATTTGAGATTGCAACTGTGTTAGAGATGACATTGTGCTAGGCAATGATTAGGTAAGGTGGGCTAGGTTAAGCTAGGTAAGGTAAGAGATACTTCTTACTCTCAAGAGTTTACTTGATTAAAAGAGAAGATAGACAAAAGGTGAAAAATAAACTATAAATAGTTTTAATAACCCAATATTTTGTCCCATTAGATCATATAGAAATGCAGGTTCCTTGCCATTTCCTTTACAAGAATTAAATCTAGACATAATATAAGGATAATTAGGGAAACCCTGGTCCAGTGAAGTTAGGGAGTTTTAAGGTGAATTTTAAGGGACTGGAAGTGCACCCAATATCTATTTCCAACAATCGCTAATGCAGAAACTAGAGCTTTGACCACATAAAAGGTTGGTAACAAGATTTTAGGGTTTTAAATTAAGGAGAAAAAATGAGACCCCCCCCCAAATTCTGGAGTTCATGTCTTTTTAATTTTGGAATTTGTACCTTTAAGAATGCTTATAGCACTTTTGTTTACTTCACAGTTTAGTTTTCAGAAAATGGAAATACTATGTTCGAGTTATTACTATAAAACAGCTTGAGCTATCTGGCCAGTCTCTCAGTTATTAACTGGTGTTTCACACATACATGTCCTCCATGTTTTGCATTTGTTCCAGGTAATTTGAGTTCAGTTTAAAGTACGACTTAATTCAAAATGTTCAATTTCATGTTGGCTCTGTAAAACAAACAAGGAATACTGTGACACTTAAAGACTAACACATTTATTATTATAAGTTTTTAATAAATAAATATTATAAATATTTATTATATTAACACATGAGCTTACACTGGGAGAAAATCCCACTTAATCTGATGCTTTGAAGATGGGGGAACTTACAGAATGGGAGGAAATAAATGCAGGGAAGTGTAATTCAACAGAACAGGTCACACTGTCACAGAAAATCAAAACAGTTGTAAAGATTAAAAGGGTGGGGAACAGCATATAGAGGAAGATGAGGTCAAATCACAATTTGTAATGAGAGACAAATCCAGTGTCCCCATTAAGTCTTGAAGCAATTCAATCAAATTTGCAAATAAATTTGATTTGTGGTTCTGGGCAGTTTAAAGACTTCATTTCTTGCAGGGCTGTCTGCTGCTGGGGCAGGGTGGGCCACACCTGCCCTTCCCCTGGACTGGCCACTCCACGGCTTGGGTGGGGTAGGCCAGTCCAGAGGCCAGTTTCCGCTCTCCCACCCCACCTCTAGGCTAGCCTGCTCTGCCCTCCAGTTCAGCTGCTCCGCCTTGGGGGCAGGGAGGGCTGGTCCAGAGCAGGGACCATGTTCTGCACTCCCACCCCCTCCCCGCTGTCTTCGGCTTTGCGCAGAAGACAGCAGGGTGGTGGGTGGAGGATAGCATGGCAGTTGAGGGGTAGTGGGGCCCACAGAACCATGGGGCCAGGGCCAGTCACCCCTCTCACCCCCTCCCAAGAACAGCATTGCCTTCTTGTTATACGAGACTAGTTGCAATCAATTCAGGGGTAAGAAGAGTTAGCACTCTAGTTAAACCTGAGCTGGAATGAGACAGGACACTGTTAAGGGAGGATCCTTAACTAAATCACTTCCACATATAGTCTGACAGTGCCAGATTTGATGATTTCAGGGCAGGCTGTTAATCACATCTTATTTTACAGACTTGTCTAGTTAGGATATACTAGAATCTTAGAAATGAAAAAAGAATTAGGCTGTGTCTACACTATAAAGTTTTGCAATCATAAGCTTTGCCGTTATACAGCCAATGCTATAATTAAATCACTGTTGTGCATCCACACTGACAGTGGATTGCATTCGCCCTGTCACCTCTTTAGTCGACAAAATGAGCAGTGCAGTGTGGGTAACTATCCCTAAGTGCAAATGGCTTGCAGTGTGCTTTGGGAAGGGTTTCTAATGCCTCATGTGACAGGCAGAGCATCAGTTGATTAAAATGCCCTACTAGTTTGACAGCTGTATTTAAAGTGCCCTATCAGCAAAACTGCCACTGCTGAACACAGACGTAAGATGTCCACAGCAGCAGGGGTGGGGAAGAGGGTGAGTGAATGAATGAATGAATGTGTGTGTGATGCAGACATACAGAGAGACAGACAGACAAACAGACAGCTCTGGTCATCTCTTTGATCTTGGCTGCCTGCAACCCTCTGCCTCCACACTCTCTGTTCAAAGTCCAGAAATGTTTTCAAAACAAACACGGTTTCAAGTGCACAGTAGAGAAATCAATTCACACCTGCTGCTGCTTTAAATTACAGAGGAGTATGCACTTTTATAAGTTCAGACAGCAGGACCTGGAAGCAAGCAATCTGCTCCTAAGGCTGAAGCAGCTACACAAGACAGCTAATAGCAGAACAAAGGAGTGTTCCTGGGTTCCCCCAGTTCCTCCACCACTCCTCACAGATGGGTCCCATGCATAAGTCTCTGCCTCTTCCTGGTTCTGCACCACCTATAAGGAATAATAAGCACATGCACATGCGTAACCTGCTAGGGTGGGCTCAAAGTCATTTATCTGCCCCTCTCCAGTGCCTCACAGAAAGCAGAGACCTGCAAAAAGCAGCTGGAGAGCCAGAATTTAGTCTGAAAAGGGGCTCACAGTGAAGACTGTTCAGAATTCATAAAAAAATAAACAAAAGCAATGTACTATATTAAACATTAACTTTATAAACCTTCTGATGAAAGCAGAAGAAATTATTAGTATACAGATCTATAATACATAGTGTCTAATTAGCAGCATCCACATGAGTCTGTTATGGTCTCAAATCACCAAGTCCAAAGGCTTGTGCTAGAAGCAGCGGCTCCCTCCTCTTTGGCAGCAGAAATCCTCTGGATGAGTCCTGGAAAAACCTTTCTTCCTCTGTTGGGAGCACTGCTGTCCACACAGCTTACTCAGTCCACACTCATTTACATACACACATATATAAAAAACCCCGTTACAAAGGAAAAATACATCTCTGACAATAACAAAATATAATTACCTCTTTTCCCTTATTACACAAAAGAACTGTAGCTAAGCCCATAACCCAGAGTATAAAGTTAAAAGGCAACCACCCTTCTTTTCCCAATAGTTGCTTATAGACTCATAGACTCATAGACACTAAGGTCAGAAGGGACCAATATGATCATCTAGTCTGACCTCCCACACACTGCAGGCCATAAAATCTCACCAACCCACTCCTACAATGAACCTCAAAACAATAACTGAGCTATTGAAGTCTTCAAATCATGATTTAAAGACTTTAATACAGAGAATCAACCAACAAGTGAACCATGCCCAATGCTACAGAGGAAGGCAAAAAAAACCCAGTGCCCAAGCCAATCGGCCCTGAGGGAAAATTCCTTCCCAACCCCAAATATGGTGATCAGTTAAATCCTGAGCATGAGGGCAAGTCCACAACAGCCAGTCAAGAAGAACTTCTCTGTAATAACTCAGAACCCACTCCATCTAATGCCCCTTCCCAGGTCACTATCATACCTATCACCAGTAGTAAAAGACAGACAATGGCCAAGCTACATTGTACATCATATCATTCCCTCCATAAACTTATCAAGCTCGGTTTTGAAGGCACCTAAGGTTTTTGCCCCCACCAATTCCCTTGGTAGACTATTCCAGAACTTTACTCCTCTGAAGGTTAGGAATCTGCGTCTAATTTCAAGTCCAAATTTTCTGAAGGACAGCTTGTATCCGTTTGGTTCTTGTGTCCACATTGGTGCTGCGTTCAAATAATTCCTCTCCCTCTCTTGTATTTATCCCTCTAAGATATTTATAAAGAGTAATCATATCTCCTCTCAGCCTTCTTTTGCTCAGACTAAATAAACCAAGGTCTTTAAGTCGTGTCTCATAGGAAAGATTTTCTATTCCACAAATCGTCCTTGCAGCCCTTCTTTGCACCTGTTCCAGTTTGACTTCATCTTTCTTAAACACGGGTGACCAGAACTGTACAAAATATTCCAAGTGAGGTCACACCAGTGCCTTGTATAATGGTACTAACACCTCCCTATCTCTACTGGAAATACCTCTTCTGATGCACCCCAGGACCGCATTAGCTTTTTTCACTGCCACATCACATTGGCTACTCATTGTCATTCTGTGATCGACCAGTACGCTCAGGTCCTTCTCCTTTCCTGTCACTTCCAGCTGTTGTATTCCCAACTTATAAGAAAAATTCCTGCTATTTGCCCCTAAGTGCATGACCTTGCACTTCCCATTGTTGAATTTCATCCTATTTCTAATGCTCCACTTTACAAGGTCATCCAAATCATTCTTCTCTGTACCCACTGCCTCCAGACTTCCCTGCTGGAGGGTTAACAAGGCTATTGACCTGAAGCAAAATGCCTCAGAGTTGGGAAAAACAGCCTGCTGTCTGTTCCTGGCTCAGCTTCTCCCCTTGCACAGAGCACCAGCACTCTCCTCAATGCAACTGGCCTGGCTGCTTGATCTCAGACCCCTGACCACTGCACTGGCAGGGAACCTTGCTGAGCATGCGCAAAACTACACAGAACACGCTGGAACTTCTGGGTCTAGGCAGCTAAATCTGCCCAGCAAGAGTGACACAGCAAGAGCAACTCAGACACCAGCAAAACTCTTAAAGAAACACTCCTCCTTTAAGCCCATGGGTTACACATGCACATGCACATGCACAGAGAAGCTGCAGCTGAAAGCATCACTGCCCCGCCTCCCAACCGCGTGACCCTGCTTGATTGGGCTCATCTTCCTGGCAGTCCGGGTCCAATCCAGTCTCAGCAGCTGACAGTCCTGGCCTGCATCCAGCCTCTGCCACTGCCAGCTGGCTGCAGGCGGCTCAGGCTCGGATCTGGCTCCTGCCGCTTCCAGAGAAGGGTCGCAGACTTGGGGGGGGCTGCAGCCCCTCAGGCCCCTCAGCAACATCCCTGTGGACTGGCACTTGGTGGCATGCTCGGATAAATAGATCTGCTTTTAGTGACAAAATCTAAGGTCTGTGTTCACAATATGCTCTTTTGTGCAAAGGTATTTGCACAAAAAGGGCTATGACTCTCGCACAGGTCCTATTACTGTTGTGTCAAAACAGCAGTTTTAATGCAAAAAGGAGCCTTCGGGTGTATATGATGGGCTTGATTGGCCACAAAAAGATGACTTTTGCTGCAAAACCCTTCTAGTGTGCACAAGGCCTAAGTTATTTTAGTGGGTTACAGAGTTTTCTCTCATGCTAACCTTCTGCATTTTTGCATAGTATATACAATTTTTTCATACCTAGACTACAGAAGTACAGCACAATTTTGAAAACACAATCAAAATGTGAGGAGGCAGGAAGAGGATGATTACATTCATATCTCATTAAATTAGTATCTTCATTCCATTGTGCCACTTAGACATGCTTCTCTAGCCATTTAGGGTATTTGTATTGTCTTCTGCTTCTCTAGCCCATCCGAATTTCTCACTTCCATCAGAACTCTTCTTATTCAGACTCATGATTTGACACTGAAAAATGATTAAATAGTTTCAACAATTCTAATTTGTTCTTTCATAATTTCCCAGTGTATTTTCCCAAATGAGCATGATGTTAATCTCTATATATCTTCAACCCTGTGTAATCTCTAAATCTAGAAATTACTATTTCAGAATAATTGAAGAACTGTTTATTATTTAAAGGTCAGAAGTGTAACGATCTCATCTATTTGCTTGCTAAACCCTGGCGCCGCATCCTAGAAACACTCACGGCATGCTAATGATCTGCTTTGTCCTGGGTGGCTGTAAGTGTAAAAGGCATTTCCTTACATGTCATATGATAGACAATTAAAAATCTACATATTAATTATACAGCAGCATTGAGATGACTGTGTGTATTAGGCAGCAGTGAGTTTACTGTTCATTATCGCACTGCACAGCATGGTGGATCGCAGCCTCTTCCTATGCCAGTAGTATGCTATAAAGTGTACTATAAGATGTTGTTTCCTGAACAGTCTTGATAGTGAGGCTAAGAATATTCTTGCATTAATATTTTGGAAGCTGTTGCTCCTTTAGGGCTTCCTGGCAGCATTCCAGTCTAAATAATGGCAATTAAATGCAAAATTGAAAGTGTTTAAACCATATAAAGGTTATTGGGGAAAAAAAAAGAAAGCTAACATTCTATCCCCAAGTTTTTCCACTGTGAGAAATAAAAGGAAGCAAAATAAATTAGATATGGAATGCCATTCTTAATTTCAGTTTTTTTCTGATTTTCACATTTTCTTTTTGCCATACATTGATGACATTTACACCTGTATACTTATTCTCTTATTTTTAATTTAAAATAAAATACGCACACTGAACACATCATAAGGAGAATCATAGAAATTGAAAGAGACTATGACAGGTCACTGAGTCCAGTTCCTTGCACTCATGGCAGGACCAAGTACCCCATTAAACCATCCCCAACAGGTATATGTCCAACCTGCTCTTAAAAACCTACAATGTAGGAGATTCTACAACCTGCTGAGGCAACTTATTCCGGTGTTTAATCACTCTGACAGTTAGGAATTTTTTCCAAATTTCTAGGCTGAATCTTGTCAATTTCCAAAGGGACAGCCATGTTTTTTTAGTCCAGCAAAAAAACAAAACAAAACAAAACAAAACAAAACAAAACAAAAAAACAAGGAGTCGTGTGGCACTTTAAGACTAACAGATTTATTTTTCTCATGAGCTTTCGTGGGAGAAAATCCCACTTTGTCAGATGCTTCGAAGATGGCTGAACTTACAGAATGGAATGAAAATAAATGCAAAGGGGTGTAAAACATAGGATCAGGTCATACAGTAACAGCAAATCAGAGCAGTTGTTAGGTTCAAACCATGGGAAGCCTGAAGTCAAATTATCTTTTGTAATGGGAAAAGAACCCATAGTCTCGATTAGGACCTGCTTTCACAGAATTTAGCTTGCACATTAATTCGAGTTCAGCTGTTTCTCTTTATCAGAGCAGATTCAACAATTTCCACTCCACCATCAAATTAAGCTGGGAACACTCCACACAGGAGATCCACTTTCTCGACACTACAGTACAAATCAGGGATAGACACATCAACACCACCCTGTACCGAAAACCTACTAATCGGTATAGTTACCTACATCCTTCGAACTTCCATCCTAAACACACCACACAATCCATTGTCTACAGCCAAGCCCTAAGATATAACCACATTTGGTCTGATCCCTCAGACAGAGACAGACATCTTGAGCATCTCTATCAAGCATTCTTGAAACTACAGTACCCACCTGGGGAGGTAAGAAAACAAATTGACAAAGCTAGACAGGTTCCCCGAAGTCATCTACTACAGAAAAGGCCCAAGAAAGAAAACAACAGAACACCACTAGTCACCACATACAACTCTCAAGTCAGACCTCTGCAACAGATCATTAGGGAACTACAGCCTATTCTAAAAGATGATCCCTCTCTTTCTCAAGCCTTGGGAGACAGACCTCTCCTTGCCTACAGACAGCCACCCAATCATAAACAGATACTCACCAGCAACTACAGATCTAACAACAGAAACATTGAAGCAGGCACACACCCCTGCAACAAACCGGGCTGCCAAGTCTGCCCACATATCTGCACAATAGATACCATCATAGGTCCTAATCAAGCCTGCCACTCTATCAAAGGCTCATTTACCTGCTCATCTACTAATGTGGTCTATGCCATCATGTGCAAGAAATGTCCCAACACCTTATATATTGGACAAACAGGAGGATTCCTGCGTAAGAGGCTGAATGAGCACAGAGCTGATATCAGAAATCACAAAACAAAGTAACCAGTTGCTGAGTACTTCCATCTTTCTAACCACTCGATAAATGATTTGTTAACGACCATCGTCAGAGATGTGGCTGGGACATCAAGACTTCAAAGAGAAACAGCTGAACTCGAATTAATATGCAAGCTAAATTCTGTGAAAGCAGGTCTTGATTGAGACTATGGGTTCTTTTCCCATTACAAAAGATAATTTGACTTCAGGCTTCCCATGGTTTGAACCTAACAACTGCTCTGATTTGCTGTTACTGTAAGACCTGATCCTATGTTTTACACCCCTTTGCATTTATTTTCATTCCATTCTGTAAGTTCAGCCATCTTCGAAGCATCTGACAAAGTGGGATTTTCTCCCACAAAAGCTCATGAGAAAAATAAATCTGTTAATCTTAAAGTGCCACATGACTCCTTGTCTTTTTTAGGCTGAATGTCCCTTACTATAATTTAAGCACGTTGCTTCTTGTCCTATCATCTGTGCCTAAGGAGAATAATTTTTCTCCTTCTTCCTCATAACAATTTTTAGGTGTTTGAAAACTGTTACCATAGCCCCTCTCTGTCTCCTTTTTTCTAGACTAAACAATTCCAGTTCTTTCAATCTTTCCTCATAGGCCAAATATTCCAGACCTCTAATAATTTTTGTTGCCCTTCTCTGGACTTTCTCCAGTTTCTCCACATCCTTTTTGTATTGAGGCATCCAGAACTGGACACAGTACTCAAGTTGAGGCCTAATCAGTGCAGGGTAGAGTGGAAGCATCACTTCTCATGTTTTACTCACAATACTCTTGTTAATACACCCCAGAATGCTGTTTGCTTTTTTTTGCAACAGTATTACACTACTGATGCATATTTAGTTTCTGATCCACTATTACATCCAGATCCCTTTCTGCAGTCCTCCTTCCTAGGCACTCATTGCCCATTTTGTATGTATGCAATGGGTTGTTCAACTGTAAGCGAGGTAGTTGACGCTTTATTGACTTTCATTCTATTTATTGCCAAACATTTTACTAGTTTGTCCAGATCATTTTGAATTGTGAGTCTATTCTAAAAAGCACTCACAATCCCTCTGAGCTTGGTATCATCTGCAAACTTGATAAGTTTGCTCTCTATACCATCATCCAAGGCATTGATAAAAACATTGAACAAAATTGGACCGAGGACAGATCCCTGCAGCACCCCGCTCGTTATGTCTTTCTAGCCTGAATGTAAACTGTTGAGGACTATTCTCTGGGAGCAGTTAGCCAACCAGTTTTTCACCAATCTTCTAGTAGCTCCATCTAGTTTGTTTGTCCCCAGTTTATTAATAAGAATGTGTTGTGGGACTGTATGAAATTCCTTACTAAAGTCTAAATATTCCATTTCTACTGCTTCTGAATCATACAAGTTAGCTCTGAATCATTCACTGAATCATACACGTCAGCTCTGCTTACTCCAGTAGTTGTGATGACTTCCCAATACACTTTCTGTTTGGAGTGGTGGTATGCAGTACCTCCATTTCTAGGCTGTCTATACTTTAAATCTGCACTTTACAACCTATGTGTGTATATAAATATTCATCACACACTCATACTGTCCTGAATAATTTTTAGGACTTGTGAAAATGGTTAGCTGAAAGTTCTAGTGGGTGAAGTTAACATGAAACAAGTATATATCTCATGGAGCAGGAATTAGCATAATAGAAGTACTTCTCAGTGCCTCACAAATCTTATCTGGAAGGGCCATCTCTAGAGGTAGCACAGTTCATTTGTCTTGTCACTTGAATCCTTGTCTTATCTGCAAAGGATTCCAGCTGTCTTTGTGTTTTCTTTTTTACGACAAATATTTGTGAGGATTTGGAACATTATTTATTTGTACTATTGTAACAAGTAGGAACCCTAGTCATTGGATTGTGACCCCATTCTTGTAGGGTGCTGTGCAAACATAGAAGAAAAGAATGCTCCCTGTGCCAAATTACTTACAGTCTAAGAATAAGGCAAAAAAAATCTGATAAATGTAAACAGATGAAGAAGGTAAGCAGTGATCTCTGCTTAATAGCTTAACTGCTAAATTTTACATGGCCTTCATGGTAAAAAAGGATTTTGGAGAATTTGAAATTGGATAATAAGGCAACTGTGTTGCTATTTAAAAGGATTGCCTTCTTGGCCTGTGCAGCAATATATGAAAAAGCATGCAAGTGTTTGTTTGAAAATCTAAGAAATGGACTGTCTCTGCCCACAGCCTTCCAACAGGAGGGTAGGTGGCCCTCAGTTTTATATGGATTCACAGAAAGGAGGGAACCCACCTGGCCCAGATACAAGGAAGAGAGCACTGGTTTGATACAATGCAATTTTATTGGCAGTGATTTTAGCAGCAATCAGATATAGCAGCAACTTAGTCACAAGATCATTTAAACACAAATCAATGATTCAGAATCTACAACATACAGTAAAGACACTAGCTACACCCCCATCTCTTCCCACCTTAAATTTCATTATAAAATCTTGGACACACTGCTGTCATTCATGTGGGCCCAGTTCAGCCTGATTTGATCAATAGCAATCTAATCTAAATTTCTAAGGCCAAGTTCTTGGTTGTCCCTATCCCAATGCCTGTTCCTACCTTAAAGCCTGATAATCCCTTTACATACAGCAAGGCCTAAGCACTACTTTGTCCAGGAACACTGCACCCAAGATGCCTGGTGATTGTGTTTTGTTTCCTTCCAGTGGTGCTTGTCTCCTTCTTACCTTGGCTGGCCTAGAGAAGTGCTTCTGCCCTTGTTCAGTGACCCGGTGTGGCAGGGGAGTTCTTGGGCTGATCAGCTCCTTGGCCCAGCAGGTGATATCCTATCGGCTCTGAGTTGCTGTCCCCGATCTCTGGACTTTTAAACCTTTGACAGGTGGTGTGTCATGTTGCTTTTGGAAAGTCCCGGGCTTTCACTTTTCCTTTTGTCCTAGTTTAAACTGGTTTTATCCAGTTCTACAATCCCCCCTCCACCCTTTGCTTTTGAGGGTTGAACCACAAGCCAGGAGTTACTAGCCAGTTGGATTATGCATGGCTGGACGTATTAGATGTTTCTTAGGGCTCATGGGTGCTATATGTTACATGCTGCACAGGAGTGACTGGAAGTGTCTTCTGGCTGGCTATATTGTTGGGTGACTCAGACTGGAGTTTACCCCACTGAGGCCCAAGCTAAGCTGTCTGTTGACACATGGATGATGGATGCTGGCATCATGGACATCTCACTAGCAAATAAAATGATAGGTAGAATGCGGACTGAATAGGAAGCACTTTAAAAATAAGTACATGCAGCTTGTCTTTGATGTGATAGACACTAGAGAAGTCAGAAGAGGGATTATCACTGGTGAATAATCAGATGAACATGTGTTACAAATGCAACACTTTGAACAAAAAGGTATGCACAAGTTCTTGTATGCATAAATGGGAATCTTGGGTACATCTACACCGAAGCCTTAGGTTGACTTAAGGAAGGTTAAGTTGACCTACAGACTCCTGGTGCCACACTGGGATTTTATTAAAGTAGACTTAAGTGCTTCCTTAAGTTGACTTAATAACACCACCTCTTAAGGTTGACTTAATGCTTAAGTTGACCTTATTGACTTAAGCCAATGTAGACAGGGAAAACACTTAAGTTGACTTAATTGGCCTCCAGGTCTCCTCCCAGAGTTCAGGGACAGCTACCCACAATGCACCAGTCCTCCATTTACCTAGCACCTGCCAGTGTGGATGCAGGCAGTCAACAGGACTTTTCAATATGGAACCTCTGATTTGACTTAACAAGGTCAACTTTAAGTCAACTTAAAGGCGACCTTGTTAGGTTGACTTAACAGAGCCTCCAGTGTAGACATACCCTTGGACAGGAACAAAGAGGCTATTTTCTCTTTATTTGCACTAGTGAAACTGATGTTGGCATTCTATGTCCAGTTCTGGTGTCAAGAATTTAAGAAGGATGTTAAATAATTTTAGAAGGTTCTGAGAAAAAACATGAGAATGACTAAAGAACAGAAAATGTGCTTTAGACTGCTAAACCCAGGGTGCTCTATCCATTTAGTTTAACAAAAAAGATTAAAGGATGATGGGATTACAGCCTATAACTACCTACATGGGGGAACAAATATTTGATAAGCAGCTGTTCAATCTAGCAAAGAAAGGTATAACATGATCAAATGGTTGGACATCAAGGTTAGATAAATTCAGACTGAAAATAAGATGAAAATTTTTAAGAATGAGGATAAATAACCATTAGAACAATCTGCCAAGGTTCCTGGTAGATTCTCCATCACTGACTTTTTTTAAATCTAGATTAGATGGCCACACTAGTTTCATTCGGACTTGGAGTCTATGATTCCCAGAGCACAGTGACATGATAAAAGTGATTTTTGAGGAAACATTATAACTAGATATAAACAAAGAAAGAGTGCATTTGTTTAGGCTAGAGAGGATGGTGTTGCAGTAATCAAGATGAAATGAAAGCCTGAATGAGAATTTTAGGGTTAGAGTTAGGGAATACATAACATTTAAGGTACTCCAGAAGAAGCAGCAAGATCTAGAGACAGCCTAAGGGTAAGGAGTGAGAGGTCTGAGTTAAAGATGACTCCCAGGTTATGGGTCAAAGTGACAGACAGCATGATGGTGCTGTCCAAAATGATTAAAACCAAAAGAAGTCTTGGAAGAAAGTGTGGGAACATTAGAAAATCTGTTTTAGCCACGTTTAGCTTGAACTGAATATATGACATACATGAGATTTTAGAGAGATACCAGTTAATTTCACGTCACCGAACATCAACAGTTGATAATATCTTTTTTCTATGCATTCTAAAATTGAAATTAGTAAGCTTCAGTTACAAAGAGGCTGGAGAAAGATCATTGTAAGACCTGCCTTCAGCCACAACCATTAGCTTTAAAGGTGACAGGATTATAACACACACTATGATAGTCTATCCAATAGAAGAAAATTTATGGGCATTGAGTTTTAACCAGGTTGTGTGAGTACTTTGAATCATTTAGTTCAGACTCAATATAAATTAAATTATCCCTCCTTTAACCATTCAATATATTCCTCCTTTAACCATTCAATATATTCCTAAAAGGAATGCCTGTGTGAGTAAATATGCCTTGCAAATAATGTATGAAAGTTAAGAAGCAAACAAATTAAAAAACTGATAGATCAATGCAGTAGTAAATTCCACAGCTCTGAACCCTTCACTCAGAACATCCAGCCTTTACCCTTTCTGGTTTTTAAGTAGAGGTTAACACAGTAATAACTCAGATAATAAATACCATCAAAGGTAGCTGGGCCTCAAATCACTGTTATAAAATCTCATAACAAGCTGAAACAGACTATACAAAATGTATATAAAAGATATAATGGGTGATAAATATCTGTAAAAATATGTTTTATTATAAAACTTATATGTGTTTGCAAAAATGTTTTGGGATTTTAAAAAATGGAGGAAAAAGTCAGGAGTAGTCAGTGTGTATGGTTAAATATAAGTAATATTGAACAGCCTTTTGTTACTTGCAGTTATTTTCACAACACAACACAACACACAACGATTAGCTCTGAGTTAAACTCTGTAGTTGCCAAAGTATGAAATGTAGTCTTCCTGCTGGGTAGAAAACTGGGTGAAGTTTCCTGCTGATCTGCCAAGCCTGAGGTGATCACTCGTAATCCCACAGACTTCCTCTGCTCGTCTAATGATAAAGGCTGAGAGAGTTTTGGCTGACTGCTGATTGTTTTGCTGCTGCTTCTGCTGATTTAAGGGAGAGGATGTTTGATCTCTCTGTTTTCAAAATTAATTTCTATTTTCTGAAATCCTTGATGGGGATGAGACTCCTTTCTAAGTAGTCTCTGTGGTCCCAAAAGCTTTGCAGCATTGTTAAGCACTGCAGGGACCTTTGCCTAATATATGAACACTTCAAAATCAGGCAGAGAGTTGATGTTCAGGAGAAATACAGCTTTCTGAAACACAGCTGTAAATTATGTTACATAAGTTACTGTGCTTCAGTTTTTAGCACCTTGCCATTATTACTTTGGATCTTCAATTTTTTTTTCACCTTTAATGTTGTCAATAAAGATATTTCACGGATGACTGAGAGTACAGGTACATAATCTTCTGTGCTTAAATTTGTGTGATGAAAAGGTTAAACATTCTGTTCCTGCACAGTTCTATTGCTCAAACTACAGCACCGTGTACTTTTCTGTTACCTTTTAGAAATGTTGACAGCTTAACGTACATTGTTTGGAACTCAGATGTTGCTTAAAAGCTAAATATAGCTATTTGACTTGTAAGAGCAATTTGGAAATTCATATGGTTGCAGCTTCCAAAGGGGTAGCTGTGTTAGTTTAGTTCAGCAAAACAAACAAGGAGTCCTGTGGAACTTTTAAAGATTAACAAATTTGTTTATTGCATGAGCTTTCATGGGAGAAAATCCAACTTCATAAGATGCTTTGAAGATGGGGGAACTTACAGAATGGGAGGAAAATAAATACAGGGAAGTGTAAGTCATAAGATCAGGTCACACTGTAACAGAAAATTCAAGCAGTTGTTAAGATTCAAACATTGGGGAACAGCATATAGAGGAAGATGAGGTCAAATCACCTGTTGTAATGAGAAAAAAATCCAAAGTCCTTATTTAGCCCTGAAACAAATGTCCAATTTGCATATGAATTCTAGTTATGATGCCTCTCTATGAAGCCTTGTGTCTGAGTACAGCTATTAGCGAATCATCAATGTAGTGATCAGGAAGATCTAAGTGATCACGAACAGGTTTTTGAATGTATTTTCTGTTGTCAGATTTGTGTCCATCTCTTTTGCACAGAGACTGTCCTGTTTGTCCAATATGGAAGGGGGCAGGCATTTCTCACAAATGATGGCATAAATCACATTGGTGGATTGGCAGGTAATGAGCCCTTGATGGAGTAGCTGGTTTGATTAGGTCCTATGATGGTGTCTTTTGGGCAGATTTGTGGGCAAAGTTGGTAACGTGGTTTCTTGGGGTATGTCCCTGCTTTAATGGTTCTGTTGTCAGGTCTGTAGTTGCTGGTGAGTATCTGTTTAAGGTTGGGGGCTGTCCGTAGGTCACGAGAGGTCTGTCTTCCAAGGCATGAGAGAGTGAGATCGTTTTGTAGAACAGGCTGTAGATCCTTGAGGATGTGTGGTAGAGGTCTGACTTGGGGGTTGTAGGGGATGACTAAAGGCATTCTGTTGATTTCTTTCTTGGGCTTCTCCTGTAGTAGTTCACTTCAGAATACCTGCCTGGCTCTGGTAATGTTTCTTCACTTCCTCAGGTGGTTAGTGTAGTTTAAATAATGCTTGATAGAGATCCTGAATGTCTCTGTCGTTGTCTGAGGGATCAGAGTAAATGCAGTTATATCTGAGGGCTTGTTTGTAGACAATGGATCACGTGGTGTGTTTTAGATGAAAGCTCAATGGATGTAGTTAACTATACCAATCAGTAGGTTTTAGGTACACGGTGGTGTTTATATGTCCATCCCTAATTTGTACGGTAGTGTCCAGAAAGTGGATCTCCTGGGTGGAGTGTTTCAGGCTAACTTTGATTGTGGAGTAGAAACTGTTGAAATCTCTGTAGAAATTTTTAGTGGCATCCCTACTGTTGGGCCAGATGATAAAGATGTAATCAATGTAGCATAAGTGGAGGAGAGGTGCTTAGGGATGAGACCTGAGGAAGTATTGCTCTAAGTTGGTCATAAAAATGTTGGCATATTGTGGGGCCAAGAGGGTTCCCATAGCAGTGCCGCTGACTTGAGGGTTTAAATTATCCTCAAAACTGAAATGGCTGTGGGTGAGTACAAAATCACAGAGTTCAGCCACGAGGTGTGCTGTGACATCATCTGGAATAGTTCTTCCAATAGCTTGCAGTCCGTCTTTGTGTGGGATGTTGGTGTATTCATATGCAAATTTGATAATGTTGTTTCAGGGCTAAATAAGGACTTTGGATTTTTTCTCATTACAGCAGGTGATTTGACTTAATCTTCTTCTACATGCTGTTCCCCAGTGTTTGAATCTTAACAACTGTTTCAATTTCTGGTTACAGTGTGACCTGATCCTAGGACTTCCACTTCCACGCATTTACTTTCCTCCCATTCTGTAAGCTCTCCTACCTTCAAAGCATTTAACAAAGGGAGATTTTCTCCCACAAAAAGCTGTGTGATAAATAAATTTGTTAGTCTATGAAAGTGCCACAGGACTGCTCGTTTGTTAATGTTGCAAGTTCTTACAACATGTGTAATTTTAATGTAGGAAAAAAACACAAGACCATGTTCTCTTCTGGGTTAGCAGATTGAGAATATATTGACTTCAATGACATTTTGTTCATTTACACCGGAAAATTTGGCCAATGAAATTTTGAGATCAATAAAAACAAGTGCTTTTGAAATAACACTTGTACAGACATTCTGGATGTATAAATACTTCAAACCCACAGTTGAAGTACAGATTTCACTTAATGAAAAGTAACATACTTTTAATAGCATTTTGAGTAATGGTTAATTGGTGCATATTTATTGTATCTTAAGTAAATTAACAGGCTACATATTTGAACTATGTTATATAAACTTGTGTTTAAAAATTTTTATCTGAATTTGAGCTTGGCAAATAGTGAGAAATTCTCTATGAACATTTGAACATTTGTATAACTTCTAAACAGAGCTGCGGCCCAGCTGTATTCTCAACTCTTTTGGTTCTCTTTAGGAACAAATTAAGGCAGGAGCTGCAGCTCCTGGCCCTGGCCTACAGATGGGCCCCTGTGGCCTCCCAAAAATCCAGCTTGGGCCTGAGTGGCTGGCTGATGTTGGTCACTTTTAGCCTGCCTGCCCAGCTTGGGGGTGGGACAGGAGTGCAGCAGACAGAGGGCCTCTTGCTTGCCTCTTCACCCCTCCCGGTATAGCAGCGCTGACCCGTGGAACCTCCTGTAGCAGGTGAGAGAGCTGACCTGCAGTCTCCCTACAGTCGTATTGACGTATGGTCCCTGCTTCTTCCTCCACTTCAGCACCCTATGGGCCCACATGTGGCTATACCTCACTGCCCCCCTGCAGCAGCACTGGCTGTGGCCCCTCCCATTTCCCTGAAGCAGCACTGGCTGGGTGTGGCCCCTGTACTCCTTCTTCAGTGCCAGCCAGGGCCCTGGAGCCCTGGCTCACCCTCAAGCACAGGGTTGTGTCAGAAGGTGCCCCAGACAGGGTGCCATGGCAATGGAAGGGGTCTAAAAGAGTGGGGTATACATGAGCATCATCAGCCCTGCCCACCCTCCCAGGCCTTGAACTGGCCCTTGTTCGGGCATTCATCTATGCTGGTTGATATGAAAGCTTCCAGGAAGCAATTTCATGCTCCTTTCCAAGATTCAGTTAATTCAAAAAGACATCTTAGAAAATACCTAAGATTGATAAAAGTAAATACAGTATAAATCATTAAATATTATGTAGAAAAAGGTTGCTCTACATTTATCACTATATCACCTAGGACCCTTAGTTATAGATCATGACCTTTTAATAATTGCTATATATTCTGGTTCTGATTCTAATGTCACCCCAGCTTTTCACTGAGATCATAATCAGTCATTGTATATGAGAACAGCTATGGCAGTTAACTATGCTTAAATATTTTATCTTAGGCTTCAGTTCTATATAGTTTGGGAGGAGTTTTTTTTACCTTAGCCATCTCAGTAGAATATCTCAATACAGTCAGATTATAATTTTAAATGCACTTTCAGATAATCCTTGATGCAAGAAATCCAAGGCCTAGATGATTTCAGGCCACAATTAATTAAAGAAGCACCTATTTACCTATAATATCAAGAGTTAAATATTCCAACAGCAGTGGATGGAAGATTTTTGTTTTATGGTTTGTTTGTTTGCTTGGTTGGTTTTTTTTTTAATTGCTTATCTCTAGATAATTGTGCTGAAGCTTCCTCTATTGTATTGGTGTGGTAAATTCCCCCTCATCCCCAACCTCAATTATATTTAGGTTTCAATTAAGAGATCAATTACCAATAGTTACTTTGTTTCAGATTCAAGCTGCTAACCATTTTTACTTTCCAACTGCTTGTGGTTACTTGTATGAAATAAAAGGCCCAGTTCTTCATCCACTCAGTGAGACACCCACAGTAGGGTTGCAGATCTATTAAATTGCTATTATGCAACTTCCGTATCTTTTCTTTGTTAGCAAAGGAAATCAGAGAAACACAGAGATACTGGAGTGAGTATCATAACAGGTTAATGTTATAAATAGTGCCAAAAATATTTTCAATATCAAGAATGGAATGAAGAAATAGGATGGAAAGCATATAAGTGAAAGTACTCACATCATCTATTAATTAACTAGAATGGTTGTCCTTTTCACTGCTTAAACACCTTTCACCAAGCTCATGTTCATAAAAGCCCAGTTTGATATCCTGAAATGATCTTTTCCATCTTCATAAATATTTCACATAGCTTTCAAAAAACTTTCCCAGCTCCCCCGTCCAGATACAAAATGGATGTCTGTTCTGTTAAGGTAATGGTTTCTCCCAGTCCCCAAGGCAAGATTAAAAGTTTTCCCTTTCTGCTCCTCTCACTGATATCTCTAAGGCTATGCCCACACTTACATAGTTAAATCGATATAACTTATATTGATTTAATAAAATTGATATAAAAATCATTAGAAACTAGAAACTCAAATCAAAATAGCATGTTCATGGTCAGGACTTGCTATTTCAATTTAGGACACAGGCACCATGGGAGCTGTGGCAACATGGCCCCCTATAAGGGCCATGCCCCCACCCAATATGTAGAAAAAGGAAAACACCTGGGAAGGAGAAAGGCAAAAAGTGTTAAATCAATTTAACAATTAAATCAAAATAACATGTCTGCACTGTATTATTTTGAAATAACAATTTTGATTTAACCATCATATTAATATAATACTAAGTTTTATTATATCAATATGACTTTCCTTATATCAAAATGAGGGAGCTCCTCATTTCGAAATAAGGGAACATTGTGTGGACCTACCATTTTTTAAAATAGAAATAACCAGTGTTATTTTGATTTAAAGAGTGTGTGTGGACGTAGCCTAACTATCTTACCTGTCAAGTAGGCCATGTCTTGATGGGTCAATTACATGTGTGTTTCTGTCTCAGAGGTAGTTCTGTCAACTTGGTTTAACATGATCGAAAAGTGCAGTTAAGACATAGACCACATGGCACACTAATATCAGCTAAAGCCCATTTCATCCTCTACTTTGGGGAGAGAGGGAGAAGAGTCATGACTGCAAAAATGTTGGGTGCCTGTATAAATCAAGCACATAGTAATTTTTTGTATAGCATATCTTTTACTCTGACTGTTAAAAATATTTTCAGCATTTAAGCAGGGCTTTACATACGAAGAAGTTGATTCTCTACTTCTTGTCCATTGACTTCAAAGTGACTTGTATATGGACAAGAGTTGTAGGATCAGACTCTTCATGTCAAATCCCAGCTGCTGAATTCAGGGACTTCAGGAGGGCATGGATTTCATCAAAGCTTTGTATTTAATGTACTAAGCAGCAACTTCTGGTGAATTTGTGTAAACTAAACCAAGAATTGACATCTCATGTAACCTAGTAATTTTTTTTAAAATTGTTTACTTTAAATGAGAAATCAAAACAACCCTTGACAATAACAATTGCTCATACAAATATAGTGAGAGTCTTGATTTACAATGCTGTGTAAATCACAAGAGCCTTTTTTAAAAATATTCTTTCCATATGAGAAACCAATATTAAATGTAGATGGAGGCTACTGGACAGTCTCTATCATTGAGCTCCCATAACTTTCACAGATGAGTTTTCACCAAGATGGCCACCAGAAAATATAAATGGCTGGTGGAAATTGATGAGATCAACAATGAAAACAGGATAGTTCCATTAACAAGGGGCAAGGAGACAATTGCTGAAGGACAATGGATAGTTCCTACCCATGAGAATCTCTGATATCCCATTAGCCAGTTGGGAGAGAGGGGTGTTGATTGATTTTATCTCAGTTCAGGGACCAAGGGCAGCCTCTTTCCGCTCCATACCAGCAGCCCATTCTATCTACCCAAAGTACGAATGGGAACCTGGCCCGACAGATGCTGCAGGCTTAGTAAATCATCTATTTAGGGTGTCGGGAAGAATTTTTTTGTTTTTTCCATGGGCCACCTGGCAAAAAACAAGGAGGATTTTTGCCTTCCTTGCAGCCCCTTTAACCCACAGTGGCTTATGTAGTAATGTACTTAGTACCTAATTCAGGTACTGGGGTGCTGGTGTTTATTCATCTGGACTTTCCGGCAGTTTCCAGGGTGGTTAAGCGTATGGAATGAACAGTTCCCAGAGGTAAACAATTTGGGATTTTGGTGGTGACCTGGAGCTCATGACAGGGTCAGACCTTGTGGCCTTCATGTACTGAGATCTCCACCATGCTGCACCCTCTATCCTCCTTACAAGAAGTTTGACAGAGCTGAGTCCTGGTTGTAGACTGAAGAGAGCCACCATGTGTTAAGGGTTATATGGTAAGGTGCACTGGAACTATTCAAATGCTCGATATAGGAGCATGTGGGTGATGGGAGGGTAGTACACCTCTAGTGTTAAAATGTAATAAAAGCTGCGGTTTGCCACTTAAATCCATGCACTTGCCTATTTGTTTTTCCTGCTGTGTCCACATCAACTGTAAACAAAGTTTATCTTCAAATAAACTTCAGTTTGTATACAACAAGATGCATTTTCCCCCCAAGAACTTTCAGTAAGTATCCAACCTGTACTTCTGAATTGTTGCCTATTACACCAGGAGGCATTGTAGAATGGAATGAATGCAACTTCTATTTAGTATCTTATTATTTGGTTTCTATTTTTAGTATTTCTATTTCAAGAAAAACATACTGGTGGTGGCTCTCTGAAGTGCTTCCCACAGGCAGAGTCTTTGTAAATGGGAAGAAAAATTAGCGTGTATCATAAAACCTCAATATAGTTTTAGTAAGCTTGTGGGAGATACAGAATATTAGCTTCAGCTACTGCAACTGTAGGTTTCTCTAAAAAGCTTCACTTTTGCATTAGGTGAACTACAAACACATAAGACAAGATCTCTGTATCAAGAACTTCACGGTATCACTTGTTCCACATAGCTGCCCTGCTGGTCTGTTTTCTTCTGGCTACAAGAACAGAACAAGGAGTCTCAAAGAGACTTAGCAATATTGCAGTTATTTTAACCTCTTATGTCCTGGAGGAAATAACGTCTGATGCTGAGAACTGGAATATTGCACTACTTTATCTATGTAGTGTAACTGAACTATTGCCATGTAATAGAGTACTTAATGAGGTCATATATAAAAATAATAAATACTTCGACCTGGGTAATAGGCCTGTATATCAGATCAGTTAGAAAGCCATCTGCCTTACTGGTCAGGCCATGGCTCCACAGTCTTTTTCAGTCTCTCTGGTCTAGGAGGAAGACTCTTCTGGGTCACATAGGGTGGGCTGCAGTCCCATCTGTGTATTCCCTCTTTTCCCATCAGGCCTCTGATAGTAACAGTGTATAGGAGGGCTAGGTACAGATACTCAGTCTGTCCCACTCCAGGAGGTCTTGACTTAGGGCCCTAAAGACGTGTTGCAATTTTCATTATTCAGACCAGCCACTGTTCTACTGCTGGCTATGCTCCCCATGGGTCTCTTCCTGCAGGACCTGAATTCCCCCTTTGTCAGTCTTCATCAGGGGTTAAAGTAAGGGAGAATACCCCAGAATGGCTTTCCAGGGCCCCCTATTTTTAGGTGGATAGCATTCCAGGGCTCCCTAAAAATAGGGGAACATGCTGGAATGCTGTGTTCTGGGGCTCCTAAAAACAGAATGAACATGCCACATCTCAGCATCCAGCGCATTCCTCTAGGTCCAGCTCAGGGAAGGGGCTGCTGGATGGGGTGAGTCCAGCCACCTGTCCCCCGCTTCCTTCCTTCTGCGCCTGGGTGGCGCGTGCAGCCAGGCCCAGTTTCAGGCCTGTCATTCTCTCGCCCCAGACAGCCAGCCAGCGCCGCACCGTCCCTCCCCTCAGCTAGGCATGGCCTGGCTCCTCAGCACCACTGATAAGGGGGCCCTGGGGATTGAGGACAGTCAGGCTCTAGTGGGGAGAGGGTGCAGGGAGAAGTGTGGAGGGGTTTGGGGGGATGAAGGGGGTGAATTGAAGATGGGGGCGCTGGGGGGGTGGGGGGTTAGGAGGGCTGGAGTGGCGACATGGGGGCAGGAAACTTAGGGGAAGGGGACTGAGGAAGACATGGGGAAAGAGGGATCTGATGGGGGGCAGGCATTTTGGGGGCAGTAGCTAGGGTGGGGAGGCAGGTGTTTGGGGGCAGTAGCTGTGGTTCATGAAGGGGGCCCAGACCTGTGTGAGGGGGGCCTGGAAATTTAGGAGGGTTCCGGGGCCTGCCAAATTATTCTTTAACCCCTGGTCTTAATAGTAGCAGTTTAGTCTCCTGTTGTGGGTAATGCCTTGCTCTTTGGCACCTCTGCTTGGTTCTCACTTCCAAATGCGGGGATGATGGCTTCAGGCTTCTAGAACAGTTTTACCAGTGTCATAGTCATTGTGCCAACAGCTCCAGATATTAACCTCACTTCCTCATGCAGCCTGTAACTCCTTTCTCCAAGGCTGCCCCTTTAAACTCTCTCTCCACTTGGAGCATGCTGTTGTAGCCTGATATTGTTCCATGCCTTGCTCTGGATTAAAGGGAGGTCTATGAACCCCTGTAAGAGTCACAAAAATGATGAAAACATACCTCTTAAGCATAGACTCCACATGGTCTTAATGTGTTCAGTTTCTCAAAGAGAAAGGTAAGGGATGACATCATAGTCTTTAAGTACCTACATGGGGAGCAGAAATTTGATAAGCAGGTTCTTCCATCCAGCAGATCCAAAGGCTGGCATCTAGGTAAATTCAGACTAAAACAAAGATGAGCATGTTTAATAGTGAAAGTAATTTCACCATTGGAACATCTTAACAAGGATTGTGGTGGGTTATGAATCAGTGGAAACTATTAAATCAAGGTAGAATACTTCATGATGATGTACTTCAACAGTGGCTACAGGAATCAAAACAGGAATTAATTAAGAGACATCCTATGACCTGTATTAAGCAGGAGGTCAGACTACATCATCACAATGTCCCTTCTGACATCTTTTTAGTGAGGTGAGATTTGCTGCACTAATTTTCTTTATTTTTTTTCTTGTAGACAGTTCTTAAAATACTGCATAAAATATTAACTCATCTGATGCCAAACTTTCTGAAACAAGTTTGTTTAAGGATTATTATTTTCACTCTGAATACTATCTATTATAAAAGTAGGGAAAACATGACTGTAAGGCAAGCATATATTTTCCCCTCATAGCACAGCAGTTAGTTTTCAATGACTGATGTTTGTAGTTTGGAAAAGTAATAATAGAGAAACAGCAAGCAACAAATGCATTTTTAGCAAAATGTCATTGTTCATCCCATTTTGTTTTTTCTCTAACAAAATGAGCACTTATTACTGCCAATAATGTAGACAAAAAGCTGGCAGACCACTTCTCATAGCTTAATACAACTATAAAAATTGATGAACAACACATAATAAAATAGTCATGATCATATTTGTGTGCTAGAATGAAGTACTTTGTGGGGAAGCCTATGGTACATGCTATGCAACAAACTGTCTTAATGATAAAGAGCAGAGGTATTAGTACTATTAATAAACACTGAAGCAAACAAAAAAGCCCCTAGAAATTAGGGGAAAAAAAGTATTCCCAAAGTAACTTTTAAAAAAAATACTGAATACAACTGTCAGGTGTATGTGGAATTTCCTAAATGTACCAATGCAGCATTATATTGAGAATTTTCAATTTGCTGAAAGAGGATGATGTATCTCACCCCTGTGAAGCCTGCACAGAGCATCCCTTGGCAGCCATGTGTGCTGATGCAGAACGGGTGAAACAATTACTTCACCCAGTCCCACCCTTTGTCTCTGCCTCGATTTGGGGTGGACTTTGCTCCTCTGTGTCCCAACGGATAATCATAGTCTCTAGTTGTGGCATAAAAATCGATTGTCTTATGGAGAAAAAAATCCTTGTAGGCTCTCAACACTTGCATTCATGCAAATGGAAGCAACACAATACTCTGCCTATGCATAAGTACAGCCAACATAAACATCCCCTTTGCACTCTTTCAATAATGTACAAGAATTCAGACCAAGACCTTCAGAATTAAATATTTTACTTTACAATTTTTTTAAAGTCTCAAACTCGTGTCACATCTGACAGAGAAAAGATCCCTTGTGGTTGTAGGGCTAAAGGGACTCTGTGAGCCATACAGTATAATCCATATTTTTCAGAGGAGAAATCACTTTTGGTCCCATTGAAAGCATTATATAATACAGCTACTCCCTTATTACCATGTTGGTGCGTCTCATTTATCATTCATTATATATGGCAGAGAGATTTTTGGTGATATCAGGACACTCCACAAAGCATGTATAGAGTACTAAAGATATGCCAGTACCAAGGTGAAATTTTCTCCAGGTGACAACCACAATATGATTGGGATGACAGAGAGGCAAAGAAGATATGGCCCAAGTTTATCCTTATTAGTCATCCAGCCATTCATCTGTGCTTCTTTAATAGTTATGCTGTATGCAGTGACAGTACATGTATTATTTATAAATGCATGAAACATTTTATCAAATGTACTATGAAACATATGGTCATGTATCCTTGCATATGGGATATATTTTCTAACTATTTTTTGCTGTCTCTCATCTCTCAGTAGGTAATCCTGCCAAATCTTGTGATAGAACTTTTGGATAAACATCCAAAATAATTATATCTACAATATGATCAGAACTCTGCCATAGAAAACAAGTGAGTGAACTCAGGCAAAGCGACATAGTTTGCATATACAGTACCTTCTAATAGAAGATATTTAATTATTGGTATATCTGCAACGAGCTGTGTATTTTTGCCTGATCCTTAATAAAACAGTAAAACAAATGGAATGCAAAATAGTTCTAAACAGACTGTAAAAATAAATGATAAGAATCAGTGTAAGATTAAGGACCAAAACCAACAGACTCTGTTTCCTCTATGGATAAGAAATGAAACTAGCAATACGAGCATTGTTTATAGTGAAGATTTCATTGTAATAAAGTAGTTTTTAAATTAGTGAAATTTCTAAATTGCTATACAGATTTATATGAAATCTGCCTTTTTTTGGAAATAATCCAAAGAAAGAGAATCCACAAATCTGTTAATTGAAAAATAATATTTGCTATCTCTTGAACTGCCAGTAATATTTGCTAATTGCTTCCACCTATGTGATTTACCATCTTCTCATGCTGATCTGAGGGATTTCAAAACACAGGTGAGGTTAGGAGTCTGGATTTATAGAGGGTAGAGAATGTACTGAGGAAGATTTGAGTAAAATCTCATATTTTACCTATATCTACTCAGTATGTACAGAAAAGTCTCCTGTGATCTGCAATGTCATATTTCCCTTCTCAAGTCCTTTTTATTTTCTCTAAACAAATCTTTACTTGATACAAAATGGCTATGAGGTAAGTTTCTGATAATTACACATGGGAGGAGTTAGGATATATGTTTTTAAAATAGTATCTGTTTCTCTTACATGGACAATTTTCCTGATTCCTTTTAACACACAAAAGTGAGTTAGTACAGAAGTCCATTGTGTGCTGTAAAACATAAAGTGAATATTGAATGCTTGAGACTCTCTTAGTAGTTCAGATTTATTGCTATCTTTTTACTGATGTGTGATCATAGCACTTTGCTCTGCTTGGATTAAAAATATCACTGTGGTATATGGGGTTGTAAGTGTGTGTACTGCCCTCCCCACCCCCAAGAGCTGAAATAGGCCAGGTGGGCCTAGTCAACTAATTTGGCTAAGAAGCAGGAGAGATTTAAGCTGCGGGCAGCTAATTAAGGAGAGGTGCACCTGTGCAGAAATAGAGGGGGTCTGTCTGAAACCAGGTACCTGCTTACAGACAGTGGAGTTGCTGTAGTGAAAGTTCATAGTTTCTCAGTGGAGGGAGTTAGAAAAGCCAAATAGGTAAGATGAAGCCTAGTAAGTTCACCTACCAGCAACTCAGGAGTAGTAAAGAGTGTTATCTAGCAATTCTGGAAAGATTGGAGGAGCTGTAGTGATCTGGCTGGAGGGCCAAGCCCTAGAGAAGAAACTGCCCACTTGAGAGTGGGCAGGCTAGGAAAGTGAAACAAGATGAAGACAATAACACTTGAAGAAGAGAATAAAGTGGCATAGCTGTTCTCCAAGACAGAGAGTAAGAAGCCCCACTGTGGTGAGTAGATCTTGTCATGGGATGAGGTTTCATATGGTTGGTTTTGTGGTGTGGTTTTTTTTTTTGTTTGTTTGTTTTTAAATCCTATTGTGCTTGATCTAAAACACAAACTGGGTCTTTTTCACTTTTAGGAAGCTTGGAATTTGAACATGGATCCAAGTCTTTTTGTTTAGAACTATTTCTAATTCTAGAAAAAGTCTGTCCTTGCAGACCCTTGACAGCAAGATAATATCTTTAATCTAAATACAGTACAAATCAGTAAACTTAACTCTCTCTTCTGGAGAAGGAGCTTATGCTAATAATAATCTACTATGTTTGCTGCTTTACAAGAAAATGAAACATAGTAACTCAGGAGAAAAGATCTTTACCTGAAATACTAAGTAGTGTTTTTGCTTAGACTAGTGGCTCCCAACACTTTCTCTGCTGTGGCACACCTTGCTACCTTTATTTAATTTGAGGCACAACACCATATAGTTTCCAAATGAATTTATGAATAGTTATGAGACAAACCAGAGTTCTTTGAGTTTTTTTTCAAAAAACAGTGTGGCATGCCTTCTCAGGCCTGATGGTGCACCCATGTGCTCTGGCCCACTGGTTGGGAAACACTGGCTCAGATGTTTATTGCTGCATACTCAAAACATCTTTGAAGAGGATTTAAAGAATATTAGGTTATTTCCCTCAACTGAGTTTACAGACTAAGGGATTTATATGCCTTTTCTTCCATAAAGTGATCTTAGTTTTTCAGTTGCTTATCTGTGACAATCATAGATGCATTACAAACATGAGTTCAGTGCTCACATGAGAGAAATTCTATATATTAGCCAGGTATGCCATGGCTAATTGTCCATTGAGAAGGCAGAAAGGATGTACACAATGTACTTGGACACTGAGCCAAATTTTCAGGAACATCTAGGCACGTATGTACATGAGAACAGAGTGTGGCTTATTGTTTGGTGAAGGGTAAAATTTCCACCACCAGATGCATCCTGGCAACAGGTGAAGTATGGTGAACAACCACAAAATATTTCTACAGGTATGTGGCAGATGATCTTGCTTCCAGCCTGGAGCAATGGGGATGTCTGTGTACTTAACATTTGCTTTCACCACTCTTTGTTTTGTTTCTCAGTCCACTGCATTTTATGCAATCTTCAGGTTGCCTGTTGTGAAGGGTCAAATGAGCATTTGCGCTTAATGTGGTGCGGTGAAAGCAATTAGATAAGCAGTATCTTTAGATGCCATCTCTCAAAAAGCTTTTTGTATCACCTGTCTTGTAGCAATGATGGATGAAGGTACATACTTTAACATGTGCTAGTGTCTTCCTAGACTTTATTTTTTCACATATAAAAACAAACATAAATCAAGTGCTTTCTGACTACTCTGTGGCATAGGGGAAAGAGAAGAGATGCATTTATGTAACATACTTGTAGTGAGATCCAACCACGTAGGCCATTTTCCCCATTTGACATAGAAACCAAATTAAATGAACTGGTGTCATCCACCCCCGCTGAGTAGTGCAGTGGCTAAGAGGACTATATTTGACTATAATGCAGCATTTTTGAAAGTCTGTGCAGTTATAGAAGAAACTTTGAGTTTATAGAATGGCAATTATAAGGAGAGATTAGAATGAAAGGAACTTGCAGCTCATAGGTAGTAGCGAAGATTGTTTTTTATTTTATTAGTTCATTTAGGGTAATGTTTTTCTTGCTTTGGTTTGCTACTGGAGCTTTTCTGAATGAAAGGCAATATAAATATCAAACAAGTCTCTGAATATGGTGAATTATCTCAGTTTTAGAAGAGAGAATATGCTTGCACCCTCTAAAATTTGATAGTATCCTATATTGCATACAGATAGAATGACTGAAATATATAACATTCAGTGGGAATATGCTTTCTCCAGTCCAGAGGTTTTGTTTTTTAAGTTGTAAGGACCTAACCTTCAAACCATCAGATTATTATAGTTGTATGTAATAGCACAGGTACTTTGTCAATTCAGATGATAAAGTGCTGACATCAGAAGAAACATTTTAGAGAAAACTGAAGACAAGATTGTATTTGACTTACTCTTTGAGGTTTTAGTAAGTGCAATATGTATTGCATTCAAGGATGTCTGGAGCATAGCTTTATTGGAAAAGGTTTCCAGTCATGTCTAATGTCCTTCAGCCTGTTGCTACTTTTTCAAATTGTAAGAAATATATATATCCTATAGATTTAATAGGAGACACCAAAACAAAGTTGTGAAAATATTGCCAAATATTTGGTTCTTGTATAGAACTTTTGTTGGTGTGACTGGGGAAGTTGATCCCATGATTTGCTTTTTCTGTCTGAAAAGGCTTGGCAAACTTTTGGTACCATAATTAAATTGTATTAGTATCATTTCATGAAAACACAGATGAGAAGGAATGACTTGTTTCTTGCAGATCTCTGGGTTTACTTGTAAGGATTGAAATAGCCTTTAATTTAGAGGTACATGGGTTTTTGTATAGTCTTGAATTGACACAGAAGATACTTTGGGTAGGAATTCTTTAACCTAACAAACACTTTATTCCAAACTTTAAGTTTAGAACATCTTGTTTGGCTATAGCATGAGACTTTGGTGCACCATTTACTATATAACGTAATGCACGTTAAAAATCTGGAAGTGTAATAAATCACTTATTTTCATGTGCACAATAATGAGTTGCAATGTATACAACACTTTTTTTTATTCTCTTTGGTTAGACAATCTAAGCATATTCATGTCAGTGATGAACAAATGGGATGTACATCAAGCAGGAAACTCATGTAACAAGCATTTATTCAAAACATATATCAACTTCAGTTTGGCAAGAGTGATGTAAAAGACTAACAGCTAGAGCTGTACAAACAAGGAGTCTGACACTTAAAAGAATAACAAATTTATTTATCACAGTGCTTTGAACTGGAATTTTCTCCCACAAAAACTCATGTGATAAATGTTAGTGTTTTAAGTGCCATCAGACTCCTTGTTTGTCTTGCTGAATGAGACTAACATGGTTACCCCTTTAGAGCTAGAGCAGTGATTGCTGTTAGCCAACAAATGACTTTCTCACTCAATTCAACTGTTGAGTTACAATTTGTCTGTGTTCCTTAAGATTTTTACATCTATTTTTTCATTTAATTAAATTCATTGATGTTCATGAGTGCCTGAAAATGTTGTTATATCAAAACCAAAAGGTCGTCTTCCATGTCCAGAAATGCTGAGTCATAAGCTCTGACCCTATAAAGATGTCTTCTACAGTATAATTCTTGAGAAAGGGACTAAGCAGCAGAAGTTAATACAGACCCTTCAGGAAAAAGGGTCATGGCAAGCCAATCATCACTTAAGTAGTTGATGGTGTTAATGCATCCCTTCAATCCAATGAGTCAAAGTACTATTCTGTCCAAGACCAGGTACACACATTGGAGGCTAACCCCCTTCCCCACAACTGTTCATGCTTCCTGAGCTACACTTCTGGTTGTGTGTGGGGTGTTTAGTGTATGAACAATGGTATGCCTGCTCAAGGTGAAAAGTTTACCTCCACTCCAATGGTGGATGTAGCCTAAATCTTTGATTATCCCAGAAATGTTTCCTATCATTTCAGTATCACCCCTATCCTGAAGTTAATATCACTGTAGTCAGTGCAAAGGAGGCCAACAGGCTGACACTCTGTCTTCTCCTTCTGGTGGATTCCCTATGGCTATGGAGTCTTGAGGTTCTGATTGGATAGGAAAGGGCTCCCTAATGCTTCTGAATTTAGGCTAGGTGACACCTGGAATGATAGTGTTGTTGCTAGGAATTTGGAGGATCTGGCTACTCCTTTCTTGATGCTCAATTATTTGCATTATAGTAGTGCCCTGAAGCTTAAAAACCAAAGTCAGACTGTACATATATGACAGTCCATGACCCAAGGCACTTATGATCTAAATAACCTGACAGGATGGGGCTATAGGGGAAATGGCAAGATGGGAAGTAGGGACTTTTCCAAGTCTAGAAAGGCACTGGTTTGCCACTGAGCAGCTCAGATGAGAGCCCAACCCTTGCATGGCAGGCTTGTGCATTATCTTCAGGGTCACTCTGCCTGTATTTGGACAGCTGCCCATAGGTTGAGCTGTGAAGTGGATTGACTTGTAGCAGGAAGGCTGCCTGCCTTCTGTGCAGTGCTAGCAGAGAGATGCACCCTCCTCCTGCAATGGAGTCAATGCCCCTTGTCGTCCTTTATAATATTATGATATCTCTAAATGTTGGGAGTGCGTTTCCTTCTCCTTCAAGTATATTGACAAAGGCTGCATAGTTGTCTGACTGGTCCCATGCAGGAGCAGTCTTGGTGCCCTGTGATTTGCTTTTTCATGACTTTGTTTCTTGCTTATAAATGTTAGCTATATTCTCTAGCTCCAACTTCTGCCTAAGTGTTTGTCCTCCATGGTCTTAGGATTCTACTGATGAGATCTCTGTTCAGACTTTTTCAGAAACATCAGTCACTTGCTCTAGTTGCATTTGAACATGTCTGAACTGTAGTAAACTAAATTGTTCATTAAAAATTGCTACAATATTTTAAAGGTTGCATAGAAATAAAACAGTTTGATCACGTTCAGTGCCATCCCTGATCCAGGTTAGCACTTACCATTTATTTTTCATGGGTAGTTACACTTACTCATACCTTGAAGGACCAAACACCAAATCAGAAAAAAACATAGGCTTGGATGGAAACAGTATGTTCATGGTTTGTAGCTTTCTAGTTCTTGTAAATAAATAGATACTAACAAAACTGAGTATTGAACCTACCCATAAATATGCGTTGTGTGTGTTAAGGAACATGGTAACTTTCTGAAATTTCTAAAGGCATTTTACAACTATGGCTTTTAATACATTTCTAAAACCTAGCAATATACCTCGCTCTGTCTCGTATCTCAAACGCCTTACCTTAGTCTTCTCAAACTTTTCAAATCCCAAACTTGGAGGAGGAGAATCCTTGGGCTACAAACCATGCAAATTCTAAAATGAAAGGATTTCTTGGAAACTCTTTTCTAGGGTGTGGGAGGGGAAGACCTTCCATTAGAAAGCTAGTCGAGCCAAAGGTCCTTGTCATATAAGATGCTGAAAGACTGAAGATATTTCAATTCACTGATATCCATGTAAAAGGGGCTCAGCAACTTGATGTATTGTACTTAATTACTGAGTGACATTCAGTGCCCTACAATACTGACTGTAGGAGGTTCTCCACTGGAAAAAAAGATTGCAATCAGGACTGCCATGGGCTGTGAGAAACTGATCCCTTTCTTCCACTGGAAATTGAATACCTTAATTTTGAGTCCATAAGAATAGTGATTAAGAAAATTGCAGGTTTTATTTCTGAAAATAACATTAATTGGAAGATTTGATCCTGTTTGTGCATATTTCTGTTTTAAACAGTTTTCTCATCAGTTAAGCTAAACAATATCCTTATGTGAAGGAGGGAGTTTAAACAAAGATGCTTTTCACAATCACTTCAGAATATAGAATGCATTATCTAAGAAATCAATCTTGTCTTGATTAGCTCATCTTAATTTTGATTTTAAGACTTAAAGTGCATTTATTAAAGAATTAACAATTCAATACTTTAGTTGGGAGTGTGTGCACATAAATGTATATAAACTTCTAATTAAACACATTGCCTTTGCCAATGATATTTAAATGCAGTGTTAGAATGAAGAACTTTGTCCATACTTTTCTACAATTTTGTACTGAATAAAACAATCCCTTTTCACCCAAGATAGTAGCTGTTTGGTAGTACTTTACAAGTGGTTCCATTGAAGATAGCTAGATGTCAAAGTGGATGATAAAAACTTGTGAATTATTCTGTCATGAGTTCACATTACTTTCTTCAGTTCTGATTAATTCTTGTAATTTTTTTTAGTAGACAAAATGTCTTATAGCATGTTCTGGAAAATTCATTATAATTGCTATTAAAATACTCTTACTACTTTTACAAATTACCAAATTCAGTGAAGCTTAATGGAGCACCCCTTGCCTCCAGTGGATTAGAGGGAAACTCAATTTGTGCTAATCTGCCCAAGACTCTAGAAGCATGAAAAATACTGTACACAGGAATTACCTGTTTTACAGTTCATCATTACCACTAATATCCCCTTGGCCTTGGGGATATATTTTCTTAGTCATATAAAAATCTAACAGAAGTTGTGTGGCTGAATTCCTTGGTGCTTGTGCAGCTTAAAACATGCACATGTTCTGAAAACTTATTCCATAATATTAGTAACCGGATCTTATAATTTAACTTCACATTTTTCTGGGGGGGCGGGGGAGACTACTTGAAAAGGATTTAAAACAAGACTAGTGTTCCCAGCTAATTGGTGGTGTTTGTCAAACTAGTGTTTGGGGTTCTAATTCCAGGACCAATTGTTGCTTCAGAGTGCTTGAAGGTGTATGAATGTGAATGAAGCCTAAATGTCTCCAAAAGGGGGATGCTAGATTGGGGGGGGACGACAATAATTTTTTTATTTTGCAAATACATAATACATTTTAGTACAAAACTTCTACAGGCTCAGCACATTAGAGAGCCATTAAAAGGTATGACTTACAACAGGTAAATTCAAGAATACTTCAGTCCCACTTATACAAATTACATATGGAAAGCTACAGTTCTGACCTTCCATGAGTTTTAGGTTCCTAAAGCACTTCTGAAAACTCTACCAATTTAATAAGAAATCTACTAAGTAACATGACAGACATCTTTATTTAATCACTTAAAGCTGCCTCTGTACCAGAACACTGCAGATAAGTTGCTGTCTGGGTCTAGGGGACTGTTTATGATTCTCTTATTAATATTTCATATTTGCAATAATCCATATGTGATATGCCATGTTTAATACCAACAGAGGTTGTAATCTGCTAGGAAAGATCATATGGTTTATATATAGGTGTCAAATCTGTATTAGGAATATATTTGTTCCATTTATGTTCCAAGTTGTTTGATTCTAAGGCAATCCCAGACTGGACATCTGCAAAACCATTCTCCTCTTAATGGCCTATTAAGGGAACTGCTAGATATGGTGGGCTTAGGGGAAAAACCCAGGCTGACCATATGACACAACTCTTGATCTGGTAAGGACTCGGAGCATGGGGAAAACAGAGGTCATAAAAGGCAATGGCCCCCATCTCCTTTGCCTTCAATCTGTCTGCAACCAACACCCCTCCCCAGTGCCCAAGTGCTGGGTGTATACCAGAGGAATTGGACTAATCTGCAAACTACAGCTGCTTCAAGGACTTGCTTTCTATGGACTCTAAATCACTTCAACATCTCTTTTTTTTTTTTTTTTTTTTTTTTTTTATATTAAACCTCTAGTTGTAGTTACTAAAGGATTGGCTGGCAGTGTTTGTATTTTTGGTAAGATGCAAGCCTAAATTGCTCTGGGTGATGTGGCTGGCCCTTTGGGGTCAGGAGAACCTATTTCTTTTAAGAGACCAGGTGGGGACTGGAGTAGCTGATGTGCAATAAAGGGAGCTGTTTGGTGGTGGTGTGCTTGGTGATTACCACAGTGGGGGAATCAAAAACCTTTTTGTTACTGACTAGGAGACTAGTTTAAGTACCACCCATCAGTGGTTTGGGGGTTTGGCCCCTGGTTTTGCAGCTTGCTCTGATTTTTGGGGGGGGGCACATTCAGAATCATAGGGTTGGAAGGAACCTCATGAACCCCCTGCCAAAAAAGCAGGACCACTCACACTAAATTATTCCAGCTAGAGTTTTATCTAGCCGGGCCTTAAACATCTCCAAAGATGGAAATTCCACCACCTCGCTAGGTAGCCCATTCCAATGCTTTACCACCCTCCTAGTAATAAAGTTTTTCCTAATATCCAGCCTCGACCTCCCCAGCCGCAACTTAAAACCATTGCTCCTTGTTCTATCCTCTGTTACTGCTGAGAACAGCCAAGCTCCATTGTCCTTGGAGCATCTCTTCAGGTAACTGAAGGTTGCTATCAAATCCCCCCTCAGTCTTCTCTTCTGCAGGCTAAATAAGCCTAGTTTCTTCAGTCTTTCTTCATAGGGCTTGTGCTCCAGCCCCTTGATCATTTTTTGTTGTCCTCCGCTGGACTCTTTCTAATTTGTTCATGTCTCTTTTTTTGTAGTGGGGAGCCCAAAACTGGACACAGTATTCCAGATGCAGCCTCACCAGTGCTGAATAGAGAGGAATGCTCCCATCCCTCGATCTGCCAGCAGTGCTGCTTCTGATGCAGCCCAGTATGCCATTGGCCTTTTTGGCAGCAAGAGCACACTGCTGACTCGTATCCAGCTTCCCATCCACCAGGACCCCCAGGTCCCTTTCTATGGTGCTGCCACTTAGCAGATTGCTTCCCAGGCTGTAGCAGTGCATGGGGTTTTTCTGTCCCAAGTGCAGGACTTGTCCTCGTTCAACCTCAAGATTTCTATTGGCCCACTACTCCAATTTGTCAAGGTCTTCCTGAATCTTCTCCCTGCCCTCCATCATGTCTACCGTTCCCCCAGCTTGGTGTCATCTGCAAACTTACTGAGTATGCAATAAATCCCATCGTCCAGATCATTAATGAAAATATTGAACAGAACTGGCCCCAGGACCGACCCCTGGGACACACCACTCGTTACTGGTTGCCAACTAGACATGGAGCCATTGATTCCTACATGCTGAAATCATTGACCTAGTCAGTTCTCTATCCACTCTACAGTCCATACATCCAATCCATACCCATCTGCAAACATTGTCACCTCACTCTTTATCTTTAAAAAAAAAAAGTATTTTATGGATATGCTGAACAGTATTTGTTCCCATAAAGACACCTGGGGATACCACTATTTTACCTCTCTCCATACTGAGAGATGACCATTTATTCCTACCCTTTGTCTCCTTCTTTTAACAAGTTCCAAAGGAGTAGCCATGTTTGTCTAGTTAAACAAAACAAGCCAGGAGTCCTGTGGCACTTTTAAAGACTAACAAATTTTATTTATCACATGAGTTTTTTTCATGGGAGAAAATCCCACTCTGTCAGACACTTTAAAACAGGGAATGTACAAGAACGGGAGGAAAATAAAGCCAGGGAAATGCAAGTCATAGTATCAGGTCAGACTGTTAGGGCAAATCAAAGTAGTTGTTTAGCTTCAGAAAGTTACTGATCCAGGAGAGGTTATGCCCTCTTATCCCTCAGTCACTTTAAAAGCCTTTGGAGAGGGACCTTTTCACTATGAGCCAATGGATCCTTCTCCAGATGCTTGAGCCTCCCAAATAAACCTAGTAGATTAGTGAGACATGATTTCCCTTTAGAGAAACTGTGACTCTTCCCCCAACAAATAGTGTTTATCTATGTATCTGATACTTTTGGTCTTTGCTAGAGTTTCATTTGCTTGGCACTAAAGTTAAGTTTACCAGCCTATAATTGCCTTTGGTGCCTTTAAAAAAAAATTGCATCCATTACTTATGTGACCCTGGCTTCCTGAGAACCTTCTGTAGTCAGGGTCATGGGCTTGTGCCACTTCCAGCCCGATCCCTAGCTGCTCTAGCCAGCCTGGCCCCAGATACCCAGCTGGGAGAAGCAGATGCTTGCTTGGCTCTGGATACCCAGCCAAGGATGGGGCCAGGAGAGGGAGGGGCTGCACCAGCTATTCAAGGCACTGGTGCTGGGACTTGGGGCACGTGCCCTCTGTGCCAGGCACCAGCGACACCCTTGGGGCTGAGTGAACTTTGGTTTTGGTGCCAATATATAATTAACATCTGTTTTGTAAACTGAACTTTCAAGATTGAGACTGCATTGCACTATAGTGCTTTTTTCAATTCACTTGAAACATACTACTCTTACTAAAGAAAGCACAGTATGTTCTGTGCAATTGAGAGAAGAATTTTAGAAAAATCCACATTTGCTATGCTATTGTTTAATAGTATGATTTTAAAACTAATTGCTTTTAATGGCATTAATGCAAAACAAATTAATTGCTTGAGTTAACTGTGGTGACTGCTCCTAGGACTGTGAATTAGTGTTACCACATTAACAGATATGTGCATTATGTTTATGAAAAGATACTTTATTGTTAAACACCAAATGAATTTAGTCTAATAAACAGACTTCCTCAACTGGAAAGGGATATAGATGAAGGAAGAATTTCTTGGAGGTGTACTACCCTAAACATTACCCAGATAACTACAGGAATTTGTAGTTTAAATTGGGATTCCAAAAAGCACATTAAGAAAAGTCCATTAATTAGTGGCAGCATTATAGATGCTTTCCATCATCTATTCCATGAGGAATTCCTCAAGAGAACTCATGATGGGACATCAAAAGCCAAGGAAACTTCCCAGCTACAGAGAACTGCTGCTGTTAAACCATTTGGGAAGGGGCAGATGGGTCTGTTACAGGGAAGATACTAGTTGCTTCTGGCAGCAGGCTGTGCACCTCCCCTGCTCCCAATCTCCCCACTGTAGTGGTGATGAACTCTTATGCAGCCCCATCAATGAGGGATGATGTGGAAGAGGAGAAGCCATGCACCATGAAGGCTGGGATGATCAAAATCATCACACCCAGGAAGAAATGTAGGGTAGTGGTGGTTGGGCAGTCTCTTCTGAGGGAGATAGAGGCACCCATCTGTTGCTCTAATGTGGTATCCCAGGAGGTAGGCTGCCTGCCAGGGGCTCATATCTGAGATGTTATGGAGGGATTGTCAAGAATCATCCAGCCCCTCTGATTCCTACCTCATGGTACTCATTCATTTGGGCACTAATACTGCAAGACGTGGCCCTCAGCAAATCAAAAGTGACTATAGGGCTCTGGGAGTGCAGGTGAAGGAGTTCAGTGTGCAGGTGGTGGTCTCCTTGATCCTTCTAGTCAAAGGTAGGGGCCTGAGCAGACACAGATGCATCCTGTAGGTGAATGCCTGGCTAAGAAGATGGTGTTACCAGGAGGGCTTTGGCTTCCTCAACCCTGGGGTTGCTGTTCCAGGAAGGAGGGCATCTTGGCAGAGATGGACTCCACCTATCAAGGAAGGGGAAGAGTGTATTTGGATGTAGATTGGCTAACCTAGTGAGAAGGGCTTTAAACTAGGTTTGAAGTGGGAAGGTGACCAAAGTCCACAGGTAAATCATAGTGAGGGAGACCTGGAGGAAGGGATGGAACTTGGTGAGAGCCAGGGCTGTAACAGCAAGGATAAGAGTCTAATCAGAATTTGGGGGTGGTAGGGAATCGAATCAGTGTCTTAGGTGTCCTAATGAAGCCCTAATCCCTGATGTGAGTAGGAGAGGAGGGCATCTGGAGAAAATCAAAGGAAGAAGATGGAACAGGAGAGACAATCAGCAGCAGAGAGCAGGGCAATCAGCCTGATATCTTAGCTGTTTGTACACAATTGCAATGAGCCTGGGAAATGAGCAGGAAGAATGGTAGTACTGGCACAGACAAGGAACTATGATGCAATTGGAATAGCAGAGACATGGTGTGATAGCAACACTATTTGCAAAAGACCTTTGTCTGTTCAGAGGTCCACTGTGAAAGCAGAGATGAGGTTATCTATAGTTTAGGTTGAATTTAGAGGAGAGTGCAAAAAGGATTATGTTGTGGTGGCTGTCTGCTGCAGACCACCAGACCGGGAGGAGGAGGTGGATGAGGCATTCTGTGAGCAACTAGCAGAAGTTTCCAGGTCATGGGCCCTGGTTCTCATGGAGGACTTCGGTTACCCTGACAGCTGCTGGGCGGGTAGTACAGGAGTGAACAGGCAATCCAGGAAGCTTTTGAAGAGCGCTCAGGGCAACTTCCAAGTACAAATGCTGGAGGAACCAGCTAGGAGTCTTGCACCTCTTGACTTGCTGCTTACAAACAGAGAAGAACTGAGTGGGGAAGTAGAAGTGAATCGCAACCTAGGCAGCAGTGACCATAAGATCATAGAGTTGAGGATCCTGATCAAAGGAAGAAAAAGAAGCAGAGCACAGACCCTGGACTTCAGAAGAGCACAGGCAGATAACATGCCAATGTGCAGAGAGAACAGCAAATATGGAAGGTGCCCAGCATGGCTTGGCGCACAACTCTATAGTGAGCTGAAACACAAAAGGAAAGCTTACAAGAAGGGGAGGCCTGGATAGATGATGAGGATCGTGTATAAAGATGCTGCTCAGCCCTGCATGGGTAAAATCAGAAAAGCAAAAGGCCAACTGGAGTTGCAGCTAGCAAGGGGTGTGACGGGTAGCAGGAAGGGGCACTACAGATAGGTTAGTAACAAGAAGAGGATCAAGGATGCTGTAGGTCCCTTACTGAATGGTAAGGGTAATTGTAGTGGATGATGCTGAAAAGGCTGAAGTACTCAATGCTTTTTTTTTTTTTTTAAACCTCAGTCTTCACAAAACCTCAGTCTTCACAGGCAGGGTCTGCTCCCAGGCTTCCACACAGGGTAACAGAGAATGGAGAGGAAAGCAGCCCTCAATGATGGAAGGTTTGGTTAGGGACTACTTGGAGACGTTGGATGTACACAAGTCCATGGGGCTGGATGAACTGCATCCAAGGGTGCTGAGGGAGTTGGCTATAACTTACAGAGCCACTAGCCATTTGCTTTGAAAACTCATGGTGAATGGGGGAGGCCCTGGATGATTGGGAAAAGGCCAGTATAGTACCTATCTTTAAGAAGGGGAAAAAGGAGGACCCAGGGAGCTACAGACCAATCAGCCTCACCTCAGTCCTCAGAGAATCCATTCTGAAATGCTCGGAGGAAAACGGGTGATCAGGAACAGTCAGCATGGATTCACCAAGGGCAAATTGTGCCTGGTGAATGATTGCCTTTTATGATGAGACAACTGCCTTTTGTGGATGTGGGAATAGCCATCAGTTATATACATTGAGTTTAGGAAAGCTTTTGATATGGTTTCCCACAGTATTTTTACCAGCAAATTAAGGAAGTGTGGTTTGGATGAATGGGCTGTAAAGTTAAGCTGGCTAGATTATCAGGCTCAGTGGGCAGGGGTCAATGGCTCACTGTCTAATTGGCAACTAGTGGAATGCCCCAGGGGTTAGTCCTGGGACTGGATCTGTTCCAGATCTTCATTAATGATCTGGATGACAGGATAGATTGCACTCTCAAACCTGTGGATGACACCAAGCTAGGAGGCATGGTAGGCATGCTGGAGGGCAGGGATAGCATTCAGGGAGAATAGACAAATTGGAGCGTTGGGCCAAACAATCTTATGAGGTTCAAAAAGGACAAGTACCAGGTCCTGCACTTAGGATGGAAAAAATCCCATATACTGCTACAGGATGGGGACAGACTGATTATGTAGCACCAGTGTAGAAAAGGACCTGGGAGTTATGGTTGACAGGAAGCTGGATATGAATTAAGAACAATGTGTTCTTGTTGTCAATGGCACATTAGAATGCATCAGTAGGAGTCTTGCTAAGAGATCAAGGGATGTAATTATTCCCCTGTGTTTGGCACTGGTGAGGCTGCATCTGGAATACCATCTAGTTTTGGGTTCCACACTACAGAATAGAGTGAGGTCCATGGAGGACAATGAAAATAATTAGCGTGTTGGGGCACATGACTTCTGTGGACAAAATAAGCCTAGTTCCTTCAGTCTCTTCTCAGAAGAGAAGATTCAGGAGGGATTTGATAGCAACCTTTCCCTACTTGAAGGAGTGCTCCAAAGAAGAGGGAGCTAGGTTGTTCTCAGTAGTAAAAGAACGAAAAGCAACCCACCACTTTTTTTTTTGGGGGGGGGGGGGGCGGATCCACATTTAAAACAAGGAAAACTAGTTGAAAACCAAAGTTACACAGCAAATAAGATAGTCCTGGAAATACTTGAGTTCTAGAAGCAGAGGCACACTGAATGTCTATGAATTTTCTTAAATGCATAGATTTGATTTGGCTTGACTTAAAACACTTTTTCTGTTTGAACCTTTGGGCAACTGAAATATTCATGCACACAGCTGCTTTGTGTTTAGTGTTTTACAGCAAATAGAGGGGCATTAGGTGTTTTGAATGCAAATAAGAAGCCAAGGTGTATACCCCAATGATTAGTTTATACATTTAAAAGCATTGGTGGGTTTTAGTTAAGTTTAATGGCTTGCAAACTGCATATGTATGACCCTAACCAAAAGACTGTAATCTAATCAAGGTAGACAAAATTCGTTCTACTTGTATATTAACTTTCACTCCATGTCAATCTTGCTTATGCTGCAATCCTTTGGGTTTACCATCTCTTTTTATGGGCTAGACTATGCAATGGGATCTGGGGGGAAATTCCTATTGAAATTAATAAAGCTCAGTGAAGGCCCATGTGTTCCTCTGAATGTACTATTTGAGGGCTCTAGATCTGATCTTGCGCCCAGAATTTTGGGGCTCTGACCCTAGTTGGAGTCTACCTAGGAACTTCTTTAATATAAATAAAAGCTGTACATGATGCACAGAACATTCGAAGAATGGGATGCAGTGGAAATAAAAAAAAAACTTGGAGTACAGCAGCAAAGTCACTGCTTAGAGAAATGTGCACATCACTGTTGAATAGACTTAATGTTTTGTAACTTGAATATTATGTAAAAAAGGGGAAACTTTTAAGCATTATAATGGGTCTTCAGGAGAGAGATGAATAAAGATTGGCTTTGCAGTCAAGCTGCAGAAGGAGTTTCCATATATGGAAATAGCATTGCTAGGAGGATATAGCATTGTTAATTGGTTTGGAAGGTGGGCAGTGACTTACCTCTTTAGCATCTTAAAAATTCTGGCCATGGGAAAAGAATCACAAATATTATTTTAGGACTCAAAGTGCAACACAAGGTTTCCAGCTGCAAGGACCTGAGACAAATGCTTACATAGATGACTTGTTCAACTGATGAATTCAAAGACCAGTTAGCTTTGACAAAATCATCTTGGGAAGCTTATTATGCCCAGTTTGAAGTAATAAGCCAAATGAATCTGGTCTGAACAGTCAAGTAGTTTCTTGCTGTCAGTCTAAAGGCACCTGCATCTATTTTGCTCAACAGTTTGTCAAGAAAAAGCCACAAAGAGTTGTCTGTTAGCAGTACTACATTAACCAGTCATTTTGGAGCTGGGCAGAAAACCCAAATGGCAGAGCTGAAGAACTACACTACATGAAGTGAAACATCTACCATAGGTGACTGGTAGCCCTTGAAGATTAGTTTGTCAAGAATGGTATGCATTTGAGGAACTCTAAGTTATTTTATCTCAAATTAATTTTATAAATGCTCTGCAGACACACATTTTCAGTCATACCCAAAATAGAACTTGGGGATACGCTTTGATATTGTCGGTAGTCTGTCTACCAAATGACCATAGAAGAAAATATTAAATGTGAGATGGACTGAAGGAACAAAATTCCCCTCTTCCCCCAGTTCCCTCACTTCTGGAGTGAGGGAAAATGGCAAATATTTTGCTGTAGGAACTAGTAGCAACGAGCAAACAAGTTTTCACCCACAATGGAAAATATTAATATGAAGACAAGCAAATGCTGACAATATGGCCTCATAACATTTAGTGACTTGCTTTTATCATACAAAGACTTCAACAGTTAGTAGCAAAAGAGAAGATGGATTTTTTTTTTTTAAGGCTTCTGCGCTTAGTGCATAATGAATTACACTGGGCATTTCTATTGAATATGCCAGTTTTGGTGGAATTTAATGATCTAACAGTCTGAATCTGGCTGTGTCAAAATAATAGAATAGATTATGAAAGTATGCACATAATCTTATTAAAAATCATAAAATTCTAAAATATATAAGCACATATGGGGGACCAAATCCTCAGCTAGTATAAATAATGTAGCTCCTTGAAAATGAGTGGTGCAATTTATACCATCTAAGTGTCTGGCCTCTCTTTTAAAAATTGAATTTTTTTTATCCCAGTATCAATATAAACATTTTCATGTGTGATAACTTTTAAATGCCTTTCGTGTTTGAGGAATAGTAACTTATGCAAATTATGTTCTACATTAAGTGGTAGCAAAATAGCTTTCATTTTAAGTAGCTTCTAAACATTTTTGAGATCTTTAAAGCTAGAACTTTTTATTGAAACTGGTCTGATTTGTAAACTTAATTTTTTAAATCTTATGGGGTTGAAAATGTATATATTTAAAAGCTAAACTTTAATCTGTCATTTCTAATTATTGAATTTGCTGTACAAGACTCCTTTGAATCACAACATAAGATCAATTCACTTTAGAGTCTTGAATGGGATCCTGATGTAACTTACAAATCCTCTTGTTTCTAATTATAGGCGGTTGGTAAAAGTGGATTTTAGAAGTATAGGAAGCTATCAAAGTGTTCTTATCAGGAGAGGGTAACTACACCAAGACCCCTAAAATACTACATGAAAGTGGCTCCACTTTCCATAGATATTCAGTACTTGCCTCCTTCAAAAGAAATCAGTAGTAGGAGCTGCATATGTGCTGAAGTCAAGGCTTGGACTTTAAGGCTGAATTTTTATTTCTATCTTAATGTTGAAAACAAGGTGAAATGCTGGAGGGAGCTTGCAGGTCACTCATTATAAACTGAGCGAGACTATGATTTTCCTCCTAATTACTAGTGCTCATTCTATTGCTGTTTGTTATGCAGAAATACTTTATCACTAAGGTTTTAACTTTTCTCAATCTTTTTGTCTCTAGAGACAAATCATATGCTTATTTATTTCCTGGTGGGATAACTCTATTCAGATTTCACAACTTGAACCCTGTATTCTATCAATATGTTCAGGATCTTTTATACCTCAGATCCAGGAATAAAGCTTTTCTGCAAAGTACACCTTAAAGTGAGTGCGCTGACAAGTGACCATTGTCTCTTTGGTTATAGAAGTGTTTTTTATATGGAAGAAAATATTTATATTCCTGCTTCCTGAGGAGACATTTATTCTTGTGGCAACCTGCATGGAGTGGGTAGGGATGATCTTAGGCCACAAGAGAGAACTTGGAGGATGTCCTGTGTAGCCAATGTGCACATAATCAAATGTTGGAGAGCTTTAGTCTTTCAAGTGTGGAGCCCTTGTACCATTACCCAGGATGGGATGCCTTAAACATGATGGGAAGGGCCAGTCAAGTGAGAGCAACAGTAAGGAAATGTGTGGATAACACGTAAGCATGGCACCACTTAGAGCTAACAGGCAAGCATAGAGGAACTCAGACCAACATGAATGCTGGGTTTCCAGACTGATTAAAAAAAAAAAAAAATCTAGTACAAGGATGGAAATGCTGTAAGCAAGAATTGATCCTATATGAAAAGCAGAATGTGGGTTGGGGGAGGGGGAAATAAAGATGAGAACATGAAAGTAAAGGGTTGTGGGGTTTTTTCTTTACCATTTTACTGGGAGGGAGAAAAAACAGTTTTTAGAAGTGATGGACACTGAAGTATAATTCCTGAAACATGTGGACAGCTATTAAAGTGTAGGACTACTGTGACACCACTCAGAATAGATCAGTTGTTCTCAACACCTGGGAAATGCACTGTGATCATCCAGGGGCGGGGGGGTGTATACATTCATCTAGATATTTGCCTAAATCTTTCAAGTGGGAGACTGATTATTGGGAAGAGAGGGGAAACAGAAGTTTCTCTTGGAGACCAATGGCTTTCAAGTAGTTCAGTCAATTTACCTAAATGCTTGTGAGAGGAAAGAGAACAACTTTTTGCTTTTTTAGCTTTTGATAAAACCCATATTAAAATTTAATAGTGATATTGCTAAGACTAAGTACTTTCACTAAACTAACAATGTAACAAATGATCAAATGAAAATCATAATTATACAATTATATGGTATTAAACCAGCAATTAGTCAGGTCAGCAAATGAAGGCAGCCAATAATTTAATCATAATACAATAGTCAGCCAGTTCTTACAATACAAACTTAAGGAGGTAGCTATCCATTCAGTTCCAAACCCAAATTACAGGACACTTCCCAGAGGAAGTCCTACTGAACTGCCTGAACATTCTTTGGAATCAACCTGATTAGTTTATATATGACTCCTTGCAATAAATTTAGACTTCTCCTGAAGTTTGCATGTGGTTAGAGGCTATCATCTCTTTTCTCCAGCTGAGTACGTGACTTTTGATTATAACTGTAGATAGGAGCATTTTAGCAACCAGGCAGGTGTCCAAGTTGATACCAATTTTTGGGATGGACTACCAATGATCCTGTCTGCTGCTTTTAGCCATTTACAGGCCTCTGCAGGATCTAGGCAACCTGAGAGGGTGCGAATAGACCATTAACACATCTGGCTCCAGGCATTCTTTCTGAATATACTGGGGCAGATGCCTGTGAAAAACAGGAAGTCTGGATATATTTTAGCTTAATAATTAAGCTTCCCCACATTGACAATTCTAACAGTTTAGGATTGCTTCCTTAGTAAGATATATTCAAGGGACATGTCTGTGGTTTGTGTGTGTTTTTTTTTTGATCAGCTATATAACATTCTTTTGTTGTGTCTCTAACTTTTGGAGGCAGTGAATCTGAGTTAGGCACATTGCTTCAGGGACATATTTAGAAGTCTCTCTAAGCACAGACAGGATTAGTCATCCAGAAATGTGAGTCTCGTGGTGGTTGCTTCAGATTTGTGGATATAATGGTCAAGTTTTGAGGTACTAATAATTACTGTATGTACTTAAAACTAATAAATGGATATTTTAGGAAAGGCATTTTAATGGGAATTGCTGGAGGTCAATAAAGTAAAGCTTTAAAGTTAAAAGCACTTGATTTTTGACTTGTCTGTCAGGCAGAAGTACTGTTTCATTTCATTTATTTCCTGATGCTGACTTACAGTTTAAAAGTTACTGGGTCAAGTATCCTGGGTAACAGTAGCTTTCACTTTCTCTAGTACAGCTAGGTTTTGCTGACACTTTCATAAAACCAAGGAAACACTCAGCTTTTTTTAAGGCAGGACTGACTTGGTGTTTAGACAATTATTGATGAGATCTGTTTTATTTATGACCACACATTCTGGTAGTCATGGTGGTGGTCATGCCACAAAAGAATTGGGTGAGGGTAGAAGGAAATTAGAAGGCTAGTCTTCACAATTTCAAAATGGTAGAGAAACCACTTAATGGGGAAAAATAAAAACAAACTTCATTTTATGCAGACTTCAAATTCCTTTATCAGTTGGATCTGCATTTTAGGCAACTGTGGCTGAGGTTGTCCCTATTTTTTTTTTATGGGACCTTGGGAAGAATGGATATCTGTGATTCTTCACGGTAGTGTGGCCCTTGAAGAACTTGCCATCTTCTGTAGTCAGTCTGACCATTTTAAGGGTTTGAATTCTAGATCAGACTGCCTTAAGGAACCTCCTTCATGGTCATCTGGGTAAATTGAGGATCTTGGCCCTCTTGAATTCTAACAATCACCCATCCTGTTACAACAAAGGCACCAAAAACTGGCAGCTGCTATGCACAGGTGAGTAGGTCTAGGTCCCACAAAACAATAAGTCCAAGCTGCAGCACAACATAAGGTAGCTAACCACTCAGGACACAGGTGGAAACATCTGTGGACTGGCAACAGGCAGCCAGCACACATGGACTGAAAGAGTCCAGGCTGGGGTTAAGCAGTCAGAGGCACCTGATAGTGAGGCTCTGACCTAGAGTAGGGGAGACAGAAGAAATGCAGTTTGAACTTTACCGAGGACCAAATCGATGCCACCCAACAGAGTGTAGGATGGAACAGGTGTAACCTGCTAGGGCGGGCTCAAAAGCATTTGCTTGCCCCTCTCCAGTGCCCCACAGAGAAAGCTCTGCAGAAAGCTGGAGAGCTAGGATCCAGTTGTTAAAAGGACTCACACCGAAGACTGCTCAGAGTTCGCATCCCACAATAAACTGCCACTCAGCATAAACATACAATGAACTTTATTAACTAACTAAACACACCTTATCCTAAGGAACCATAATACATTCAAACAAAACAGTAAGAAACCCAAGAGTCCCGAAGTTCAGGTGGACTCACCCTTATCTCTGTTGCACTCTTAAGTCCTTGAGGCTTAAATACAGAACGTAAGCAATCCTCATCCTCTCTAGCTGCAGCAATCTTCAGGCAGATGCCATGCAGTCCTTTCTTCCTCCTGTGTAGCCAGCACCATGCAATCAGGTCACTGGCCATCCAGCTCTGTTCGCCTGCAGACAACTCCCCTGCAAAGCAGGGAGAAAACATCCTGCAGTCCACTCCTGCTCAGTTCTGTTCACTGAGTCCCTTAGCCAATATACTCTGCAGGTCTCTGTTTGCTCCTCTCCAGGCTCCTCCTCTCAGGCTTCTCCCTGGGCATGTAATTCCCACTCAACACTAAAACTTGTGGAGCATGCTCAATATGCTCCCACACCCTGTTACCAGAAGACTATGGTTTCTGGGCTACAAAATCTGCCCAGCAACATAACCCAGCCACAAAATATCCCTGAAAGAGATTGCACCTGGGTTACACAGGGTTGAACTTAGTCCCACATCAACAGTGCTAAGACAAAGAAGCATTTGATTGGAGGATCAGGATACTTGAAGGACTGAAGCTTAACAGGTTGAAATGGGATTCATTAAAGGCTGTCTCCAAAATGGACTATGTGCTAATAACACCATAGTCTTGCTGGGGCCCCTGAAACAGCTGCCAACATTCCCCTGCCCCTTGCATCCCCATGGCCTCACTACTGCTTCTCCCTACCCCTTCAAGCTCCATGGCCTGGTTAAGTTTGCAGTTTCATCGCTGCTACCCCTGACACCCTTCAGTGTCTACGCTGCTCCAGTACTGCTGGGCCCCAGTGACCTTTCCAGGCTCTGCTGCCCCATGCCTCCCCAATCCCTGGCCCTGTGCCTTCCTGGGCTCCTGCCCCACCCACTAGCTCCCAACCTCCACTTCCATGGTTAGAGCTGCAGGGGCATCCAGAGTTGCTCCCTGGTCAGGCTTCTTCCACCGTGAGCCACGTGTCTGTGTGTTCAGGGCAGGAGACTTGAAAAGGCCCCAGCCAGGCCTCAGCTCCCAGGCACCTGACAGGCCAGACTTCAGCTTTTGGTGAGCTGTATTCCAGCCCACGGGAATTGGATTAGCAATTAGCTGCAGGTTGGATTAGGCCAGTCTAGAGCAAGTTTGCAGCAAATCTGCATGCTTACCTGGAAAACACAAACATGGTAGAGGTAACTCAATGCAACACAATTTTAATAAGCGGTAATGCCGGGGGGTTGGGAGGTGCATGTGGGGGGGATTGTTTTGGAGAGGAGCATGGTTTCATATAATAAGATGGTCAATCTTGGATCTGTTTGTGATGCCTGAAATCCCCATCTTTAATGGGAAAGTGTAGCAAAAACTGTGCTATGAGAGGGAAGAATGTACTGTTTTCAACTACTTAATTTTCTAAAGACCATAGTAAATGTTAGCTTACCAATAATAATGGTGGTATGAGATGTAAATCTGAACACTTGAATGTCTTTGCTCTAGAACTGCTAATAAAGAATCAAGCAAAACCCTGTTCATGAATGCTTAATGAATGAACAAACATTTGCAACATATAAATATTTTCTGTCTCCTCTTAAGTACTCTGTGGCTATATTGCCATCTGGCAAAGGTTTCAGTTGACTAAAACTGAAGTAATTTAATACAGCAAAAGATGCTACCAATACTTTAAAACCAATTAAAATACTTGAAGCAGGCTGTATGCATGTTAAAATGTCAAGTTGTGTCTCTTCTAGTCAGATACCAAAGAAGCATAATGAGCAAAACGTGCATGAGCAAAAGTTTGCATGAGTCAAGGGTGGTGGTTGCTTTGGGCTTCACAGCAGAGGCAAATAATCTTCCCACTTTAAATAGGCTGTGCTGCACTATAGAGGACATCAGTTTCCCTATAGCACAGGGAGAAGATGACTGTCTCTCACTATTATATTGGACTGCAAAAGCAAACATTTGGAAATTTATCTGGGAGAAGTTTTGTTACTTGACTTTTCTCAAATAACCTAGTGATGTGACTGAGGAGGGAGGGAATGTCACTTTATTTGCAAGCTGTTTGAAAAGCTCTTAGTACTGAAGCAGAGCTGTATTGTAGTATCTCATGAAGCAATATGAGCAGTTTACTGTATTCATGTTCATTTTAAAAAGTACAATTTTAATTCAGCATGTCAAAGGAGGGAGACAGTTCTTGCGGAACCATTAAGGTAACAAAAAGTTAGGTTATGGCAGTTTCATGAAACATAGGGGGAAAAAAACCATTCCCCATTCTCCAAAATGAACAAAAATATGTGGATAAACTCAAGAAAATGTCACCTATGTTGGTTTTTAGCAAATACATCTTCCTATGAAGCTGGGAAGTGAGAGTCTATATTACTGGTACATATACAAACAGCTTTGGTAACATCGAGTGTAGTACTTTTAAAGAGTAAAACTGCATGAGGACTATTTTTTTTTTTTTTTCTGGGATTGTCCTGTGAGAAATAACTGTAGTGTGATGTCATAAATATACTGAGCAATTCTTTTAAGCAACAAATAACTCTTTTCTGGAAGTTCCAGCATCTTGGTATTCTTTCATAATTCCTGGCACTGCACAATTGTAACTGCTGCTCATCTTCCCTCCCTCATTTAAAATAAACTAATGTGTCTATGCACAAAGCAATTCTAAAACATCAAATTCTGTAAAATTACTTAAACTGCTGTCACCTTATCAATTGCACTTAAATCATCTGGAGCAGGATTCTGTGCATTTTGTGAAGTATTTTCTTACGTATGGTTTAAATTTGCTGTCTGTCTAATCAGGTGACTCCTTGTTCTTGTGTAATGTGAAAGTGGTGGTTTTACATCGTGATTCATAATTTATTAGATTTGTCATCCCCTCTCCCCTTATTTGTTTCTATTCCAAGATGAACAGTCCCAGTGTCTTTAATTTCTCCTCCTATAGAAACAGTACCATACTCCTGTTGCTTTTTATTCCCCTTCTTTGTTCAGTTTCCACTTCTAATTATGTTTTTGACATTGGGGGGGGGTCCAAAACTGCATGTATTATTCAGGGTCTGGGCATAAATACATGGCATTATGATAGTTTATATCTTATTAGTTATCCCTTTCCCAATGATGCCTAAGATTCTATTAAATTTTTTGACTGCTGCTGCGAATCAAGTGGGTATTTTCAGAAAACTATCCATGATGACTCCAAGATCTTTCCTGAGTGTTAGTGCCTAAGTTAGCTGTTATCATTTTATATGCACAGTTGCATACTGGGTATGAGGGGGAATCTCGTTACTTCACATTTATTAACACTGATTTTCACATGCCATTTTGTTGCCTACTCACCCTGTTTTGTGAGATCCCTTGGGTAATTCTTTTCAGTCAGTTTTGAGCATAATTGTTTTTAATTTTTGTAAGCTCTGCAAATATTGCCACCTGCTTAACCATTTATTTTTTCAGATCACTTACGGATATGTTGAAGAGCATTGGTCTGTCAGGGATCTTTACCAGGACTGTGCATCTGTCTCCACTGTGAAAACTGACCATTAATTCCTATCTCTTTTCTTGTATTTTAACCAGTTATGGATTCATGAGAGGACCTTTGGAGCTTTTTTTTTTTTAAGTTACATTAGTGTTTTACCAGTCATCTAATACAGATCCTGAGTTAAGGAATAGTTTTCATATCCCATTTGTTAGCTCTGCAATTCCACATTGGAGTTTCTGTAGAAATTTTGTGCGAATACCATTTGTTGAGGAACTAAATTTATCAATTTATTCTAAAACGTGCAATATGGATATCACAGCCTAGGACAGTCATCAGATTTGTCCCTTTTTAAAAGAATAGTATTTTTAAGTTGCAAGCTTTTGATGGAGACTTTTGCCTGTTACATGGCTTACAAAGAGTTTTCCCATAAATAGTATTTGGTGTAGTGAATTTGTCAGGTCTGAGAAAAGAGTTTAAAAGAGAAGGGAATCCTGTGGCAAAGGGGCTATGACCAATGTCATGTAGTATGATGCCTTAGACACACACAGCCATAATTTAAGCAGAAACTAGAGAAATCTCTGACCATGAATGTCCCTGTACAGCAGTTTGGAAGCTTTTCCAATGCAACACAGCCTACTCCTGTTTGGTAACTGTGGAAACTGAGGAACTTATAACAACAGTAACTAGAAGTGATGCAGTAAAATCTAGCAAAGGGAAGTTTAGGAACCTATTAAATAGTTCTCTGACTTAGACTACATCTGGTTGACTAATACATAAATAAAGGTAGGGAGACTGATTTGTGTAATTTCTCAAGTCATCTTCTGACATTTGGGCAATTGCAAGTTATTTGCACTGTTCATGAATTGAGAAAGTTTAACATTATTGGTGTTCATAATTGTGTGGGATAGGCTGAATTCCTTCTTTATTTGTTCCAATTTTTTCATCTAGTCAGTGAACAGAAGCAACACTACTTATGTGAACAATCATACACTGAAAACAGGTAATATTCAAATCTAAACATTCATGACCAATTTATAGGTTGGACTTCATATTTTGGTGCCCTCCCTCCCCTCCCAATTCTAACATATATGTATGATTCACAGATAGAAGTGATTAATTCCTATAGAACATTTCAGCCATTTCTGCTGTAAATGGTGCAGTTTGCTCCCAAATACCTCCTCATCTTTTCATTTGAAGAATAAAAGGCACTCTTACCAGACTGGTAGAGGCAAAGAAACCAAAGACCCATAGCCAGCAGTAGTTACGGTCTTTTGTGCTTGGAATTGGGAATGACAAGTAAGGTCTCCTTCTCTTCTGAGGTGTTTTGCCACTTTGAAGGGTTTAGAGGGAGCTCTCTCCCACCCTAAGGAAGGCAAGAAAGTTCTCTTCTGGGTCAGGTAGCTATTCTAAGTACTTTATCATGTCCTCGCTGCTTTTTCTTGTAAACAGTTTAGTAAGGTTCTTACGGTGGGTTTCAAGGTCTCCTCTGGGTTTCATATGTCACATGGTGGGTAAAACATGAAAGGACTCTAACTTTGTGAAAATAAGTCAGCCTTTTTTTTTAAAGAAACTTCATACACAAGAAAAATGTTCTAAGGTACAGTAAGATGGAACATGTTTCTTTAATCTGCTGCATGACAAACACAGTGGAGGAAGGTACCCACGAGATGACAGGATATAAGGGAATGTGGCTTTAGAATCACAGGGTTGGAAGGCACCTCATGAGGTCATCTAGTCCAATCCCCCTGCTAAAAAAGCAAGACCACTCCCACTAAATTATCCCAGCCAGGGTTTTGTCCAGCTGGGTCTTAAACACCTCCAAAGATGGAGATTCCACCACCTCCCTAGGTAGCTTATTCCAATGCTTCACCACTCACCTAGTAAGGTCCCCCCCCCCAATATCCAGCCTCTACCTCCCCAGCTGTAACTTGAAACCATTGCTCCTCATTCTATCCTCTGTTACTACTGAGAACAGTTGAGCTCCATCCTCCTTGGGGCAACCCTTCAAGTAGCTGAAGGTTGCTATCAAATCCCCACTCAGTCTTCTCTTCTGCGAGCTAAATAAGCCTGGTTCCTTCAGCCTTTCTTCATAGGGCTTGTGCTCCAGCCCTTAGATCATTTTTGTTGCCCTCCACTGGACTCTCTAGGTTGTCCCTGTCCTTTCTGTAGTGGGGAGCCCAAAACTGGACACAGTATTCCAGATGTGGCCTCACCAGTGCCAAATAGAGGGGAATGATCACATCCCTCGATCTGCATTAATGAAAATGTTGAACAGAACTGGCCCAACGACCAACTGGTGGGGCACACCACTTGTTATTGGTTGCCGGCTAGACAGGGAGCCATTGATTCCTACACACTGAAACCGTTGACCTAGCCAGTTTTCTATCCACCTTACAGTCCACGAATCCAACCCATACTTCCTTAATTTGCCAATGAGAATGCTTTGTCCCATTATACTCTGAATAACCCAGTTAATTCCTTGTGGACCACCCTACTACAGGGGTGTGGGGTTTTTTTGGTTCTTTGGGGTTTTTTTTTTTGAGAACTATTTACAGAGTTGCAGCAACTGCAGCTGACCTTTTAACTGTGTGTGTGTGTGTGTGTATAGGCTAATTTAGTAGTGATTTCTCCAAATGCCCCTCTCACTACATGTGGTCTTCCCACCAAAGGGATTAATGAATGTTTCTAGACTCTGGATAATACCAGTTGCCTTTTAAGGCAAGGAAAGAACTTACCATCACAGCCAAAATGGTTAGTGCAACATAGATATTTGACCTGCCTCTCAGCACATTGGAGTCCTAGTAGAGGGCATGTTGAGGTGATGGCAGTTTCCATTTTAGTTCAGTTTTGTCAGGGATCTGTGTGTGTTTCCTGTGAAAGCATGACCATGGTACCACTAAAGTGAACGATGACCCAGTAGAGGTCCTCGAACAATGAAATATGTTCCTCATCTGGATGCCAAATTCTGTTGCTTTGCAAGGGGGGGCTGAGATTTTAGCAGCAGCGTTGATCTCTCCCTCTTCTACCAACAGAGATCCTCAGAGTAGGGTTACCAAATGTCAGGCAAAAGGAGGATATGTCCTCCTTCCTACTTTCACATCCTCCATCCCACAGGCATTTTAAAAATAAATGATTTTGTCTGGCTCTTTACTTCCAGGGGTTAAAGTATCCTGGAATGCCCCAGAACACCATATTTTTAGGGGGAAGTGTTCCAGGGCCCTGTAAAAACAGAATATTACATTTTCTCCATGTCGTCTTCATACTTCCTCGTCCTCCTTTCCATGCTTTGGTATCTGGTAACCCTACCTCAGACACAGTAGAATTTGCTCCAGAAGATCAAACCTGCACTCATGTTTAGGTATTTAGAAGGAACATTACTAGCAGATCGAGAGAAGTGATTATTCACTGTATTTGGCATTGATGAGATCCCATTTGGAGTACCATGTCTAGTTTTGTGTTGCCCACTAAAAGGACGGGGGCAAATTAGAGTCCAGCAGAAGGCAACAAAAATGATTAGGTGACTGGAACATGTGACCTGTAAAGAAAAGCTGTGAAATATAGGCTTATTAGGTCTGTGGAAGAAAATGGTGGGGGGGTGGTTAATAGCAGCCTAACTCTCTGAAAGGGGGGTGCAGGGAGCATGGTGCTAGTCTGTTCTCAGTGGTGGCAGATTACAGATATAGAAGAAATGGTCTCAAGTCACAAAGCAGCAGACGGACAGATGGTCTAGGTTGGATGTTGTGAAAACTTTTTTTAAAAACTAGTAGGAGGGTGGTGAAGCACTGGAATGGATTACCTAGGGAAGTAGTGGTATCTCCATCCCTAGAGGTTTTAAGGTGTGACTTGACCAAAGTCTTGGCTGGGATGACTTAATTGGGGTAGGTGCTGCTTTTGGCAGAGGCTTCAACTAGATGACCTCCTGAGGTCCCTTCCAACCCTAATGTTCTATGACTTATTGCAGGGTGCTTTGTGGGATGGCTTAAATCTCCCCAAATTTGTATTTGAACAATAAAGTTCTGGCAGTTCATTTTAATACCTTTCCCTGTTTTGTCTTCCTAAATGATATTACTGAATCTGAGTCAATGAACTGGTGGTAGCCAAATGGACTTAATCATATAGAACTCTAATGGGGGGGGGGCTCAAACATTTGGGGTCTGATTCTTATGAGGTAAGTCAATAGTCCCTAGCTGTGATCAACAGATTTAAACTGGTTTAGAAATAGTGTAAGAGAAAGGAGAATCAACTCCAAACAGAGCCTAGCTCTGCACTAAGAAGGGATGGAAAAAGATGTCTGAGTAGGCCTTTTCTGCTATGACTCTATTATTGCTCCCTTTGATTCTTCTCAATTGAGGAAGAAACAGTTTCACTGTAGTCATGATCTTGGCAACCCACAAAAACTATTTCAAGTAAAAAGATCACCGTTACTGTCTCATTGCCACTAATTGCAGAAACACTAAACATGTATCTATATAAGAAACTCTAAAATAAAAGACCAGGAGAAGCAGGAAATGTCAATTGCAGTGTTCAGTCATAGTCTTTATTTTTGCAGTCAGCAAAGCATTGCCATCATTTATAATAAAGTACTTAAGCTGAAAACGTTTACAATATGCAAACTGAGGGGAAAAATGTATCAGCACAGTTCACTCAAGTGGATAGAGTATGCTAGCATGCCACAGAAATCTGCAGCATGAACTGCTAGTTGGGAACTTATCAAATGTAGGATGCTGTCTTTATTGTTTGTTTTCCCTATTTATCATGAATATATTGTCACATTTATGACCCATGCATGATGGTTTTCATAAAAGTAAATCTTTTCAGTGACTGTAATAAGAGAGTGAACAGTTAAACCCAAGTTTTAGGAAAACCAAGAATGACCACATACTTGTTAGGGACATTCACCTAGAGGTTGGGGGTTCAGATGCCTTTCAAAAGCTTAGCCAAGTTATGTAAACTTTTCAAATCTGCTTTCATAAAAACTCTTTCAAAAATATTTCCACAGTCCCATTTCCAGTCTAAATGGAAAATGTCAGAACAGTTTCTCACATTACATTGATACTAGTTCATCAAATTTTGGACAGAAAGCAAAATGTAAAGGTAACTGGGCTGAAGGAAGGAAACATGTCTAAAAGTCAAATAACTTTAGAAGGGTAAAGTTCAAATTTAGTTTTGGGAATGAGAAATTTCAGGGTGGGTCATGGTGTCACTTTGCGTAACAGTTCCTACATTCCACTGTCATCCCAAAAAGGCATGAGCTCAGAATGCTGTGTTGTAGAAGATTTTGTAAATTTGTGCTGAAGCAAAGGACTTTGCTCTATACCAATGTCTAAACATTGGTACAGTGTAACTTATTGTAGAAAATAAAATCAAATGTCAAAATAGAAGGTCAACACTGGCTAAGTCTGGATCCTAATGTCTTGCATTCTGCAATATTCTTTTCAGTTCGTGGAACTAGGCCTTTCAGTGCCCAGAGGGGAATGCACCCTTAGAACAAATAGCATCTGGAGCATGTGGCGCAGAACACGCCCTTTGATCAAGTGGTGAAACGGAGTTGCTCTGGGATGCCTGGGGCAAAGCCCGGGATGCCCCACCCTAGTTACAGCCCTGATTATTTTTATGTATTTTGTTTACTAGGTCCTAATTTGGATTTGACTGTTTGAAACCCAAATATTAAACATCTCAACTCACATTTGGTTTTAAGTCAAGAAGCAAACTTGCTTTAATAGCGAATGTGTGTGAATCACTGCCCCTGTTTCCCAAAATCCCAGTCCCATGCTCCCCTTTGTTGCCTTCTTTGTGTAATAGAAATATGCTCTAGGATATTGTCAATAGTCCTTGATAAGGTCTTTCAGAGGGGGAAGGATTTCTGTTGTCTCCTGGCTGGCTTTATTTCATTAGCTGCTGGTCAGTCCCCTGGTCTCTAATTAGGCTTGGGGGTCTCCTTCAGTCCTTTGGGCTATGTTTCTGGAGGCAGCCTGCTGCAGAGGTGTTACCCTGTTTCTGTCTCATTTCTTTCTTTGAGCTCTCTCTTTATAGCAGGCATTTGTCTCTGTGCCTCCATGATTGGCAGCTGTGGCAACTTCATAAAGGTGTGGTCCAACTGCTTGTCATAGGCAGGAGAGGGTCCCTCCCATTTCTGCCTTTGGTCAGTATGGGATGTGTAGACCAGTTAGAGATGTACTAGAGGCCTAGAGAGTAGTACAGCCTCTCAGTGCAGTGAGTTATGCCAAAGTTCTGGGGTATTTTTAGTATAATGTTTAGTTTGTGATTGTCTTTGTACACCTACAAACTGTACAAGTGTGTCAAAACATGATTTTGCTGCAATTACTTCATTCTCTCCAGTTTTTCGCAGAACAGTTGCATCTTCTCTATTAAACCGTAAGTCCCCCTTACAAAGTGCTAGCTTCTGCTGTTTTTTGTGCAGCCTAATTCAATGGCTCCTCATCCTCTAGCTATTAGTATAATGTCAATGTGTTGATGAAACAGTGGAGTAGGTCCTGCCATAGGATAAAGATGATGTAGCACCTGTATGCTCTTCATGCAGATTTTGATTTTTGGTGACACACTTCCTGCTGGGATAGAAACAAAGTAGCTCTGGAGAGGACAATGCAGTTACATAGTGGTGTTACACAGAGAAGCAGAAGTTTTGTTACCTCAGGTGTACATAGCTTTTGTTGATAAGAGATCTCCTCATCTGTAAAATATTAAAATTTTATGCATCCAATTTATATTGTATATGTAAAGTCTTTATGTGGCAGCGTAGGGTAGTGTAAGTGTAACCTGCTAGGGTGGGCTCAGATGCATTCAATTGCCCCTCTCCAGTGCCTCACAGAGAAAACCCCTGATGAAAGCAACTGGAGAGCCAGGATCCAGTTGTCAAAAGGACTCACAGCGAAGACTGCTCAGAGTTCCCATCCCTCATTAAACTACCACTCAGCAAAAACATACAATGAACTTTATTAACTAACTAAACACACCTTATCCTAAGGAACCATAATACTTTTAAACAAAACAGTAAGAAACCCAAGAGTCCCAAAGTTCAGGTGGAGTCACCCTCATCTCAGTTGCAGTCTTTTAAGTCCTTGGGGCTTGAATGCAGAACGAAAGCAATCCTCATCCTCTCTAGCTGCAGGAATCTTCAGGCAGATGCCATGCAGTCCTTTCTTCCTCCTGTGCAGCCAGCACCATGCATTCAGGTCACTGGCCATCCAGCTCTCAGTTCCACTGCAGACAACTCCCCTGCAAAGCAGTCGAAAGCTGGGAGAAAACATCCTGCAGTCCACTCCTGCTCAGCTCCTTTCACTGAGTCCCTTAGCCAATGTCCTCTGCAGCTCTCTGTTTGCTCCTCTCTAGGCTTCTCTTCTCAAGCTTCTCCCTGAGCATGTAACTCCAGCAAACAACAAAACTTGTGGAGCATGCTCAGTGTGCTCCCTCATCCTCTTACCAGAAGTTTCTGGTTTCTGGGCTGCAAAATCTGCCCAGCAACGTAACCCAGCCATAAGGGTCCCTAAAAGAGATTGCACCTATTTAGGCACATGGGTTACATAAGCATATGAAAATCCTGCAAGTTTGTACTTTTACTTCATCACTAAACCAAGTCTGTTAAAGTGAATTTCAATACAGTGAAATGCAAGCTGTTACATGTAGGAAGAAAAAACACAATCAATATATACAACACAGGAGACTGTCCTGCAAAGCCATGACTGAAAAAGAAAAAGACTAGTAACTCAACAAAGCTTCCAGTGTCATGCTGCATCCAGAAATGGCTAATATGATCTTTGGATGTATGAACGGGAGCACGGAGGATCTTTTTACTACTTTACATGGCATTGATGTGCCAATATTAGAGTACTGTGGTGCTAGTACTGTTAATTGTCTTCCATATTTTGAAAAAGACTATTGAATATAGGAAAGACGTAAACACTTGACTGTGAGAGACTTGTTGCTCAATTTTAGCTTTTCCCAAAGGTGAATTGAAAGGTAATTTAATTCTTTAGTGTTTGAGTACTATGAAAGATGGTAATATAGAATCTTGTTACCTGAAAGTTCAGTTCACCAAAACAAAAGCCCATGGACCAAGAAGAATCATTGGCTCCTGCAAAAATATCCAAAGGTTATTGAACCTGCCAAATCTAAGAAAAATCCAGAGGAGCCTAATGGGAACTGAACTGAGAAAGTAGCCTGCAGAGGACTTGGGTGTGCCTATTGGGGACTCTGAGAAAGAGAACCAAAGGCAGAACTCCTATTATGAATCAGGGTCTTGTAAGCTCTAGAGAGTTGTTGTGGAATAAGCCATCATATTGCAGAAAAACAAGCCCACTGTATGAACTTGAATGCTCACTGTTGTATTACAAGTACCTTTATATACTAGAAAAATACCACCTGTGTAAGAGTCATGCCTATTGCAAAACAGCTCTCATGCTACAAGATGTGTGTGAATGCTAATGGAATTTCCTTCTGCAGTAACTGGCCTCTGGAAATGTCTCAGAATTCCAAGCCTGACTGCCCTGGTGTTCGGCTTGTATTTCACCACTTTGACATGCGTAGTCCCTCCCTCCTGAGAGTCCTGGGAACTTTGGAATTTTTTTTATTGTCATTTACTGTTTGTTATGCTTGCTCTCCATTCTGGTTAGCAGGGAACAGTGCCAGCTGAACACGGTAAATACTCTCCCACCTGGAGCACAGGCGAGGTGCTGGACCTGATCAGCATCTGGGGAGAGTCTGCCGTGCAGGCACACTTGCATGGCAGCAAGTGGAACTTTGATACTTATGGACAGATTTCTTGTGCCACGTTTGGAGAGGTATGGTAGAAACACGCTGCAGTGTAGAGCCAAGGTGAAAGAGCTGTGACTGAACTGCCAGAAAGCCAGGGAGGTACATCATCACTTGGGCTCAGTGATAGCAAAATGCTGATTTTTACAAAGACCTGGAAGTCATCCTCTCCAGGGACCTCACATCCACTCCTGTGGACATGTTAGTGCCTGCACAGGAACCAGGTCTCATAGCAAACCAAGATTAGGAGGTGTTGATGAAGAAGTTGAGATGGAGGATGACTCAGAGTAAAGAAGCAGTGCAGTGGACATTAGGAACCAGGAGCTGTTCTCTTCCATCCCTCCCTCCCCTTGCTGGAGCCATGCAACCATTTGGAAGCATTCACCTGTGGTGCTTCAGCAGAGAGAAGCTCTGGTAAATGTTTGCAGGGCCCATGGTGCTCTTTCAGTATGTCTACACTAGGGGCTTAAGTCAAGTTAAGCAACTCCCTGGCCACTTTTCAAGTTGCTTAAGTCAACTTAACTCACTCTTGAAATAGACTTTAAGGGTTAAGTTGACTTCATTAAGTTGACATAATGCAATGTGTTCATTAAAGTCAACTTAAAAGGCTCAACTGTATTAAGTCAACTTTATAAAGTTGACTTAAGCCAGGGGACTCATTTTCAAGTTGACTTTATAAGCCAACTTTAAATGGGTCCCCTTGCTTATGTCGACTTAAACAAATGGGGCCTCACAAAGTCAACTTAATCAACCCTATTAAGTTGACTTAACTGAGCACTGTAGTGTAGACATAGCCTTTGGGAGCCAAGTTGTCTACTTTAACAAAATGTTACGAGGGGAAGTAGGTACTGCTACATTTATTTTGTCGCTATCCAGTGCATCTAATCTGCACTCATCAGAGTATTTAATGCATGCAGTGATTCCCATGGGTTTCTTGATTTGAGAGCTCACTGAAACTTTCCAGGGTCTGTTCATCAGGTTCCTCAACAGAGTAGATATGTTCTCTCCTCTATAGTAGGATGCTCCTTCTTGCCAGCTGCAAAACACATTAGTGGGGACCATGGCTGCACACACTGCTGCAGTGCAGGGCCTTGGCTGACATCCATTAGCATGGAGGACATTCATTCTAGCTCACCAGGTAACATTAAGAAGTGATATTTGCTTTTACAGCAGCTTCCTATAGAAAATAAGGCCATAGATTAAAATTACCATTCAAATTACACATTCTGTGACTATCCAGCAGTTTTCTTCCCACTGGATCCCCAGAAATAACATTAAAGGAGCCCTCATGGGCCCCTATGTGTAACTCACCATTTTAAAATTAATGTGGGAACTGAAGTATGCGTGATGTGATGGTAACTGTTACATCTTTTCTTTGAGCTATGTAAGAACAGGCACTTCATATGTCCTTTTTATTAGAAAATGACATTAAGGGCCAGTGGTGTACTCCTGCAAACCTCCTCAGACAGATAAGGAAATCTCCTTAGAAGAAAAGAGGACATGTTCCAAGATCTCCAATAGTTCAGGTGAGGTTTCTAGGAGAGAAAACAGAGCTTGGAGGCAGGAATACGGAGAGGCTTGCAAGTAGAACTGTTTGAGAAGACGACAACATAAGGACAAGCTGCTTACTGTACGGAAGGAGCAGGCAGATCTGAGGACGTTGGTGGTCTTCTCCAGTGATGGCAGCTACAAGCTTCCCCAGCATTACCACCCAGACACAGCAACATTTTGTCACACCATCCCCACAGACTCCCGTTAAGCATTTCTATGAAGGCCGAGGACCTTCTCAGTACAGTCTCGCATCCACCCCTTCACACACTGGGGGAATGACTCCTGGACATATGTGCACCTTTAAGACTCTTCAGTGGGCCTCACAGTGAAAGGTCTGCATGCTTATTGAGTACTGACTGCTGATTTTTCCATTAATAATAAAAAAAATAAGCTTACAAGGTGCATTGAATCTTTTTTTCTACAGGAAAAAAATTGGTTAAATCATATACAGTGTGTGTTTGTGTAATTAAAAGATGTTCCCCTTCCTGCTGCAGTGTCCCACAGGTTTTCAACATCACATTTACACAGGGATTTTATGTGCCTTTCTTATGAGTTCTCATTACTGAAATGCTCCCTCAGTGCTTTCCTTATCTGAATGGCTTCTGATTGTGCTCCTCAGTACAGCTGGCATGCACCTGCTCTTGCATATGTTAGAGGTGATCAGCCTCTGTGGCCTAATTGGGGGCATCTGTCTCCCTTACGTTTACATATGTTATGAAGGACACAGCATGCCATGATCATGGCTAGAATATTGTCCTAATTTACATCAAGCCTCTCATATAAAGATTTCCAGTGCCCTTTGGGCCTTTCAAAAGTGCACTCCATAGTCCGTTCTGTATTTTACTTACTCTGTACTTGAACCACTCCTTACTGACCTCCAAGTTGCCTGTGTCGGGCTTCATAAGCCATGACCCGGCCAACTCGCTGATGCCTCCTAGGATCACTGTGGGTATCTTCCAACACCCATTTTGTATTTTATCTGTAATTTCCTGTACAGACCCATGTTCCTGAAAATGAGCACCATGTACCTTTGCCAATCACCCAGCATTTATATCTGTGAAATGTCCCCTGTGATCCACAAGTGCCTATAGTAATATAGAGAAGTAGCTCTTCCTATTTATGCACTCCATCATAGGATGGTTGAGATGTGCATGATCCATAACCTCACTGAAGTTAGGGAGCCCCATGGCTGCAGATCCATCCAATATCTCATGCACATTGCCCAAAGTCACTGTCTTTAGCAGCAGAATGGGAGTGATGGCCCTGCACACCTGTGACAACAGCCCCAGTGGTGGACCTGCTGACTCCAAACTGATTTGCTGCTGGCTGGTAGAAGTCTGGATTTGCCAGCTTGCATACAGCAATTGCAATGTGCTTTCCTGGGGTGAGGGCAGGTCTTATTCTGGTGTCCTTGCATCAAGGGCTGGGGCAAGCTCTGCACACAGTTCCATGAAGGTGCATTTACACATTCAAAAGTTCTGTAGTTACTGCTTGTCAGCCCAGACCCACATAATGATGCAGTCCCACCACTCTTGGCTTGTGTCTCATGACTGGAAGCAGTGGGGCAGCAAGTACAGATGTTCTGTGAAACAACTCAGCAGTGAAGTGCTGTTGTTCTCTATGGTAATCAGCAGGTCTGGTTCATCCACTTCATGCTCTGATTTAGTGGTCAGCCAGCCAAGATGTGTTTATAATGGTGTAGGTGACAGTGGAGAGAAGAGCGGGATCCATGTCTTCAGGACTGAATGGTGAAGAAATAGTCATTCATGGGGCAGTGTTGGAAAAAGGGTGCAAATAGCTACTAGCTACAGTGATTGACAAGGAAACACTGTGTCCTAGGGGATCTTGTAAAGTTACCCACAGTGCTCAGCACTCCTCTCCTCCTACCTGGGGTTCCTAGTACCGGAAGCTGAGAATTGGTACTGAGGGATATGTGCCCACAATTCACTGCTCTTTGTGGCAAAAATGTAAAGAACAATGTAGACACATCTTTGCATTATAAGGATTACAGTGTGCCTGCACAATTCCACATTATTATAGCACAAATTGTGAAACAATTTTCTAGTATAGATATGGCCTAAAAGAGAATGGGGTCGTGATGACAAGTCAGGTTACAGTGAAGCCTTTTACTTCAATTTATGCCAGGCTGAGCTCATTGAAGTTAATGGAAAGACTGATCTTAATGATATGCTGTATTGGCTGGGAAATGGAAATAATCATATTTTAACATAACAAGAAATCTTTAAGATATTATTGCCATGCAACACTTCTCATCATTTTCATCAGTAACTGTGACTTAGAGAGAGCTCTCCTGGTACATGACCACTACAACGACCATGTAGGTCATTACTAGAGCTATTTACATCATATTTGATATTTTCAAGGGGGTATGGAACAGGATCTTTTCCCATGATTTATGTAGACCAATGAAGTAATTATCACCTCAGACAATTTTAGATACAGAGGAGATGCATTGTAGTCTTAATTGAGACTTTTGTTCCTAATCTGGTATGAAAATGAGTTTTCAAATGTTAACCTCCCTTGTGACAAACTGTAAAAAGGTCTGTTTTATATTTTGCTCTGTTTGATAGTACATGAATAACTGAGATGGGAAAGAACTCTCTCAGTATTGTAGCAATAAAGATCAGATAAATAGTTATGCACAAACTCCCACTAAGCTAACTCAGTAAAAAGGGGTAGAAAAAGTAATTTAAAAAACATCCCACAATCTTTCTTTTGTCAGTGTTCAGAGCCATTTCTGCTGATCTCTGGTTTCTCTTTCTTCACTTGCTGTCAAATCTGAGGGGATATATGGATAGTAAATGTAAAGTAATGTTTCACAGTTTGCTAGGATGCAGGCTGATTAGATGTGATTAGGTGTGCTTTGGCTCTCTGGTACTTGACAAAGCTGTGATTCCCTTGAGGAAACATTAGTACATAACTATTAAAATAAGAACATCTATGTCACTTCTTACTCTGGCTTTTCCTCCTCTGTTCTGACACAAAAGTGAAGCAAGGATGTAGAGGGTTCAGTATGATTCCTGTTCTCAAAAGAAACAATGATGCAAGTTTTATATTACTAATTGATGTTTTCTTAATATAGTCAGCTATTGTATCGTCCATCCACAGAGGCACTTGGGTCAAGGATTTGACATAAGTGTCAAGCAATTAACTACTATACTGTACCCATGTGCTTTTGACATGTTTTCACAGAAAATTAGTAAATTAATTGAATTCTTGATGGCACCATGAGTGCCATTGTATGATTTTTTTTTTTTTTTTTTTTTTGGCACACACTGAAAAGTTTTTAACAGATTGCTAGAAATGAGCCTCATTAATTGCTGTCTTCAGAGGTCATGTATGTGCATCTCAGGTTATCACCAGGAAATCTGAAATAAATCTGTTATTTTTAAAAAGCTTCTCACCCAAATCATCTGGGATTGGTGTAGTCACTGTTAGATGAGATACACAGATGGTGAAATTTACTAGCCTCTGTAAAATCTGGGAAACTTGGGGACTATTTTGTAGTGGAAACGAAGGGAGAACTCTTAGCAAAGGGATACAAGTCCACACTAGCTGTTATCCCATGATGTTTCTTTGAATGTCCTGGAAAGATTTTTCACAAGACTACAGCTATATAATATGAAACAGACAATGAAATGCTCTCGTATCATTCGAAGAACTAGGCTACTAAAACTATTCCTATGTTGTAATATTAGCACAAGCCTAGTGGAACTGAAATCAATAGACCCTAGGTTAGAGAACCTGGGGCTTGCGCACATGCTCATCATCAACCCTATCTTTAAAATTTTTCTAACCTGGGACTCAGGCATACACACTGCAGTACACAGGCCTGAGTCCATTCAAATAACTATCATCCAGACTTTGATGCATCCTCACTTTAGTTCTTAGTTCATGATGCATTGTAGGAAAACTTGACTGTCCAACTCATATGTTACAGGAAGTTTCAACAGTCAGGTAACATATCCAGCCACTCTGTCATTTTGACCAGCATGTTCCCAGCCACAGGAACCAGCATCATGAAAGAGACACCACTGGAAGAATTTTATTGATTTCTTTGTTTACTCTTGTTTCAGAAAACAGGCAGAATTTTTGTGAGTTGCCAGTAGGTATTTTGGCAATGTTTTTATGACACACTGAAAACATCTGACAGTTTATGGTGAAACAACAGGAGGACACCACAGACATGGCAGACAAGATCTGATTGATGCTGGTTATGACAAGGGAGAGTTGCTGATGCCCCTGACATAGACTGGAACTTTTGGAGCAGGGTAATAAGCAAAACATACAGGGACCATTTCATCTTGCAGAGCTGCAGTGATCAGAAGTTTTCCACAGCTTTTGTATAAAGACAGCTAGTTTTCTCTAACTTTGTGAGCAACTTGCTCTAACTTTTCAGTGTAAAGATGAGTGACCATGCTGTTCCAAAAGCTGGTTAGCATAACAGTCCAAGAGATGGATACCTTAGACAACTATAAGTTTCTTGCCACCCAATTTGATGTTGGAAGCCTGGCTGGGTAAAGTGATAGTGCTGACTTACCCTATGGTAGCTGGCAAAAAAGGGTTTTACTGAAGTAATTGTTGGCTTTGAGAGAGGTTTCCAAACAGCATCAAAGCCCTTAATAGAATTCAGGTGCCAATCATTTGCCTTCCTTAACGAGTGCATGAGTACGTAAACTGGATGGAGCCAACAAGCAGGTCCAGTACCAAAGTACTACGCCATCATTGTATAAGTCCTCATGAACCACAGAAATGGATTTATGAATCCGTGGTCTGCACAGAAAATTCATGATGCTGGGATTTTTTTTCACCTGTTGGGATTCTATATTAGTGGAGAGGCTAGGATGCTATGTCCCCCAATGACATTGTCATAAACAGTGTTACTGTCCCTACTGTTGTTCTGAGAGATCCTCTGTAATCCTTTCTCTTGGCTTATGAACCTATACTCTGATTTTTAGTGGTCTGGGCAGAATACAGTTTAGTTAGACTCTCAGCAAGCATAATGACTGATTGCAGATTTAAATCCCATTGGAGATCATTAGTGATTAGTTTGGATTACAGTCTCATCAACACTGTGGATATTACTGTGGCTCTTGCTGTGTTCTTGGTGAAATCAAAGGTGAGCTATTTTCCCCCCTAAATGGGTCCATGACAGTGATGGGGGGGTCTCTAAATTAGTACACTCAGAAAGTACAACTGCATTACCTGGAGCTGGATGCATCTGAACAAGAAAAGTCAGGGATGCTTTCTTCTTCCACACTATGAACTTGCATGGCCCAATAGAAGAGCAGGAATAATACCTTTATGAATGTGCATATGTGGGGCTGCATTTGATATTCATTTACTATCTCTAGGAATGATCTAACTACTAATAAAATGCAGTAAGGGGTCGATTTATGGTACGAGACTGAGAAATAGCATATGCATGCTAACTCCCAATTGTTCCTGTTAAGTGTTTGTTTGAAATGCAGTGATGTGATATAGTGATAGCAGTGATGCTACTTAATATCAAAAAGCATTATTAAGTACACCATTAACCATTGCCAAATATGCCATCTGCTATTTCAACACAACTTTATGGGGGGTGGGGGGGAAGGAAGGGGAAGAGAATGAACAATACAAGCAGTGAAACCTTGTGCAAAACAAACTCCCTACTGCTATATGTTCCCTGGCCCTTGTTCTCCTTTTCCTCCCTTCCATATTTGCTACCCATTTAGCACCAAAGGAGTGATATAGGTGTGTTTATGGGACAGGGAGAACTGCATGGGGAAAAAGCTGCCCTGCCCACACACAGGTAGGATCTGATTCCATGGCCCACTTTGCCATTGAATTCTCCAAACTGTTTCTGGACTGCATTGTAGATTAGCATGAAAAGGACTCAGGCCATGGTGTGCGTGCGTGCGTACAGCAGGAGCTGTTTCTCTTGCAGCTATTAGTGATAGTAGTCATCCAAACAGCTCTTTCTATTGAGCTCTTCTCTCCTTCCTCAGCCATCCTTCCTGTTCTAGGAACTGTAAAACAAATGTCTGCTCTCATACTGAAATTTTATCTTCAAGCTGTGCAGCCAGCCTAAATATTTCCTCTTATCTCTTTCCATACTTTTCCACTAGCCAGAGGTCTCCCTGTCTTTGGTACTGGGTCTGCTTGTTGGCCCCATTCAGAACTTCAGTCATAATTCCATCAAGTAAACACTTCCTCTGGGAACATTCCATGAAAGTACATTGGCTCAAGTATCTGCTTTACTGTGAGCAAGCTGTAGCGGTGCTACTATTAGTAGAGGAGGGGCTCGGACCGACGGAAGACAGTTATTGCATCCAATAGCTCAGTTCAGAAGCACAGGGAAAAATCTTTGTGGAATTCCACAGTCATAACATGTTACTTTTCCAGGGATGATGATGACTTAAAAATTATGGCTGATTTAATACAACACACTTACCACTGTATGATGGCATGGTAATGTGTTCTGACACAGTGGTTGAGAGCCACTGCACTATTGAACAAAGTGTAAATTTAATTTGTTAGGTCAAATTCCAGTTTGGGAAACTGATGTTTTTGTTTCACATCTGTATCTATTACGAAAGCGCCTTTGGTAATGACCACCACTGGTGAGGACTCATTTTGCTATTGATACAAAACAGAACACTCCAAACTACACCATAAATTTCATAGTACATTGGAACATCAATCTAATGCTGATTCAGAAGGAGTGGTGCCACCTATTTAATCATCAACCGCTTCCTTTAGCAGCTAGAACAATGTCTAACAATGACAAGCCCTGGTGTCCCTATTTGGTGTGTGAAATCTATTCAGACCACAACTACAAAACAATATAACTTTAGGAATCATAAACAATAAATATGTACATAAGTTAAAAGGGTCAAAAAGAAGGGAAAGAAAGTGTTTTAAATCATGGCTGATCTTTAGAAACTCAGATTGCATGGAAAGCAAATTATATCCTAAAATTCATCAGAGAATCTTGTCAAATTTTCCTACAAGAAGAAAGTTATAGTAAAGGATTGACTTTCTGTTGCAGGGGAGAGACAGAACAGCTGTACTGTAGAAGTAGGAGGGCTTGAAAAACTACAGTAACACAGGGCCAGATTTTGGTATTTCGTAGGCCCTAGGCACTTTCACTCCGAAATGTGCAAAAAGAGGAGTAAACGCCAATTATGTCGATTGACATGATGCACTTTAAACTATTCTAATGCTAAACCATGTTTTTCCTTATTTTTCTGCTTTAATTTTTTTCCCTCTTTCGTAGGCCCTAAAAATTTCATAGGCCCTAGGCACTGTGCCTACAGGGCCTAACAGGAAATCCAGCCCTGCAATAACATCATAAAAATAAGACACAGGATTGAACCTTACTGCAGGCAACCAAAGCTTTTTTAAATTCTGACATTAATGTTTTAATCATGTATTTATAAATGTTACAATTTTTAGCCAATTAAACTGCTAAACATGCAGGGTTATCACTTTGAATGCACAGAACTGATAATATTATCCCCTTTTTACAGCATGGAATAATGAGGTTCTTTGCTATTAAGGTTCCAGGACTTTTATGCTTTTTTTTTTTCTAAAAGGAGCTATTGAAACAAATATAACTCTGTTGCATTCAAAGCCCTGCTATCAGCACTGCGTTAAAAATGCAAAATGAATTTTTAACAGAGCATTGACACCCGCATTGTTAATGTGCCTTCAGGCATGTAATTAGCAGAGGAGTTTAATCTTTTATATTCCATAGTTTGATCAGAATGCATAAACTCAGAGGAGCTATAAAGTATTGACCAGCATATATGATGATAAAAAGTTCTAAGTACCACTTCAAAGTACTTTCCTAAACTTCAATGTATACTGTTAGTTGTGCATAACTATATTAGAGGATCTTCTGGTTGTTGTTGTTGTTGTTGTTAATAACAACAAATGGTATATTAACCTTTTTTACTCTCTCTCCTCCTTTGTTTAAAGATTTCTCAGATTACTGTTCAATATTCATGGAAAAACTTAGTCCTCTAACTGCCTGATAAATGAGTGATTTATTCATTGTATGGCTACATCACTACTAATAAATTTGATCCACAGTTAACAAAAAAAAAAAAATGCCTGAAGTGGGTAGGTCGGTAAACTGAATTTACACAGTAGGTTATATTAACTTATTTTAACAGAAAACACACTGGATGAAATCATCATCTCACTGAATGCAAAAGTTTTCACTGGAACCAAGACCATTTTGTGTGTTAATATATATGTGCTGCCAAAGCAAATGCAAAGGAAACTGAGATAATGGGAGAAATAGCAGAATTTGGGATTTCAACCTCCAGAACTTTTCTTAAAAATTAGAATTGTAAAATATTTATCATAACATTTTATAAAAAAGTATAAACCTAAGATCTAGAAATCTAATGAAAAATTTCTAGTCCCATTAAATGAATCTTTTGGGATGCATACCATGAGAATAACACTGTAGAGAAATTTAGCCTAGATCTATGAAAAAGCAGACATGAGCCCGACACAAACATTATTATAAAAACAAAAACAAACAAAAAAAACTAAGTCCGCATTAATATTACAAACATTGTAACTCAGTGAACTTTTTTTTTGTACAATAGCAATTCACCTTTTTAAACAAGCTTTGAATCTGCAATTGTGTTCACTTTCCATGAATATTAGGTTTTTTTAAATCATTAGTAGGATATCTCTATTGGAGAGAAAAAAATGTTGGTGTAAGAAGGATGTTTGTCATAAAGCTGGATGTCCTTTGTAGTACCTAATGGAAAAGAGTTTCAAGAACATAAGCAGTGGGGAGACTCTGAGTGTTCTTTTCTTTGCATAATTAGAGCCTAAGTACATATTAAACATCAAAAATATGTCTAAAGAATATTAATGCTCAAAATCAAGCACTTAAAATTAGGAAATATCAGAATTAAGGTGGCCTGTACTATCTTAATTCAGCTGTGTGGTGTTTATATGGTAGCGTGAAGAATTTGATTCTATCCTTTTCCCTGCCAAAACATTCCTGTGTAATCTGCATAAAAACTTTTTTTTTTTTTTTTTAACTGTTGGCTACTTTGTGTTCCTTATTTTCTGTGAGTCCTTCCTGGAGATGCTGAGGTCTGATGTAAGTTCATTTACAAATGCATCTGAAATCAATGGGAACTGTGCTTTGAAAATCATGCTTTATGATATTCAGTACTTTGAAAAAATTAGGTCTTAATGAACTCAAGTATCCACTAATTTTGGGTGCCCCATTTTTTTCTTAATCTCTGAACCTCAGCTCCACAAATATAAAAATAATGATTTTTTTGCAAACGTTGTGTTGCAGGAGTTTTATACATTTTTTTCTTTTGCAGGAGTATTGTGTAAGCAAATTCATTAATATTTCTAAAGCGTTCAGATATTATAGAGATGAGTGCCATAGGAAAGCTCATGGAAATTAACTGGTGCAGAATTTGAATAGTGCTGTCAAATGTTGTGTAGCTGATCATGAAGCAGGCAATGCACAGTGTGTGCTGGATAAGGCAAGGGTCCTGCAATTATAAGCACCTTTTTCCATATGATCACATAGTCTCATAATGCATGCCTCTAGGCAGGATGAATTAAGGTTGCACAACCTTAATTCTGACTTTTCCTAACTTTAGAGAACTTGACTTTGCAACTCTAATATAGACTTATTTATTGGTGCATAGTTGCACATTTTTAAAGGAGGATCATCTGGAGATGGGGGGGGGGATTCATTAGGCGGTGCCACATTGTCACCTTTGTAGGTCATCACAGCTGTGTAACATTTAGATATGCCACCAGATATCTGCCACTTGAGCTAACAGTAAACTGCAGCAGTAGCGGATTGTAATTTTTCATATGGACAAGCAGTAGACCAGGGGTAGCCAAACTTATGGAACTCAAGAGCCACACAAGTTGATTATTAAACCTTCAAGAGCCACACTGAGGCATATAGCTGTATACTTTTTACCTACACCAAAATTACTAAGTTTAAAATTCATTGCACTCTGTAATTTTATCATAAAAAGAGGGCAAATATTGATCCCACTAATGTCATTCTAATAATTACTTAAGGTTACCATGAACATTAGGCTTATACAGTAAAAACTTAGCTGTTGCTCAATATAGAAGACTGCAGGCTATAGTGGCAAGTCTTTAAAAATGCTGACCATGCCATGCTTCTCCACCCCATTCCTGACCATGCCACCACTTCTCCCCACCATCCTGACCCCTGCCTGAGCTCCTAGGCTGGGTCTGCTTTCCTAAGTTGATTTGCTGACATTCTTCTAGGAGACGCACTTTTTCATTCAAGAGCCACATGTGGCTCCTGAGCCGCAGTTTGGCCAAACCTGCACTAGACACTTAGGCTATGTCTATGCTAGCAAATTAGTTTGAATTAAGGAGTGTTAATTCAAAGTAATTTGAACCCTGTCTACATTAGGCTTTGCCAAGTTCAAAGTAAAACAAAAAAATTAGTTAGTTCGGCTGGTTAGTTCAAACTAACTGCTTAGTTTGAAGTAATTTGCATATTTAGTTTGAACTAGCACAATGCAGACATGCTAGTTCAAACTAAAGTTTGAACTAGAGGTTAGTTCAAACTAACTAGTTTTATAATTCAAAATAAAAGTTACAGCTAAAAACAAAGCACATTTCTAGTTCAAACTAACTTCCCAACTGCTTAGTTTGGACTAATGAAGTCCGAACTAAGATTTCAGGTGTAGACATATCCTCAGAGTGTTTCAAAGATTTTCTGACAGCAGAAAGACTCAGGAATAAGATAAGACTTGAATCTTAGTTTCCATTCAAGGTTCTTGAGTAGAGATTTTTCTGTAGGGCATAGACTCTTCTGCCCATTCTCCCTGGGCTTGATCCACTTCTGCTCTTTCCCCTCTAATCTGTTGCTTTACCTTTCTTGTCTCTCCTGCACCCAGGCTATCTTTCCAATTCCATCCTCCCTCACATAATCAGTCCCATTCTTTATTCCCCTGACTTCTTATCCCAGACCAAGTCTCCTTCCTCAGTAGCTCCATGATTGCATTACTCTGGACTTCTCACCTCAGTCTTCCCTTCACTCCATGTCTATTTGCCTAATCTTATGTGGTTCATCCAAATGCCTGGTTCCTTCTCTGTCTCCTTACATAGCGGTTCCTTGTCCAGTCTCTTCCCCCCATCCCACCTTCACAAAAGTCATCATCCTTACCACACATTCACTATACCTAGGGACTCCTAGCTCCAGTCCAAGTCCCAGTTTTCCTCCCTAGGCTCTTCATTTGTTCTCAGCCTCCTCCACAGTCTTGCTCTCCTCCCTGTCAAGGTGCAAAGCTGTAAACAGGCTGTTTTAAGCATGGACAAACTACAGTTTTTCAAAGACTATAACTTGGCCAAATTTGGGCAGATTTCCAGAGTGACAGCAAAAGATCATGACACACTTGCCCCTTTGCCAAATCTCAAGTCCCTGCTCCAAAGCCTCTCTTACAGGAAGTCAAACGGGGGGTGGGGGGGGATATTTATTTAAGGAACAGATGAGTAGCAGCTGAAACTTCTTTTTTTTTTTTTTTTAAGTTCAAAGTGAGGAAGACAACTAGCATGGAAAATTTCACCCCAGCCATTTAAAGTTTAGCGAAATTATAAATAATTGAGATCAGGATCTTGTGTTAGGCAGCCTTAGTAGTCAGGGTTGGAAGATTTGATCTTTACTGGTAATTTAGGTAAACATCTATTTAACCAGAAACTGAAGAAAAAAGAGTCTCCTTCAATAACGGTCACAATTTACAGCAAAATGAGAAAAATGCTGCTTGGGAACTCAGTAGACTCTCTTGAATTAAACTTGTGTTTAAATAGTTTAGCAAATGAATAGTGTTGGAGAAGGGGGGGGGGGAGGGCCTGGCATGATTTAAGAATATTTACCTAGTGTATTTGGAAATGCAGCATTGACAAGTTATGTTTTATGGAGCTTTGATTTTTTTGATTCTCTTTATCAACTGATGTTAAATAACTGACCTACAAAAATTTTTCACAATTTGAAAACTTAAGTAGATAGAAATCTTAAAAGATCTCCAATAAACATTGATATAATGAATTAAAATGATAGATGTCAAATTCTTCCAAGTCTATGTATGGTATCTTCATCAAATCTAAATCTACACTTACTTCAGGACTGAATTTAAACTTTGGACCTGGTCACACAAGCATGATTTAGTTTAAAAAAAAAAAAAAAAAAAAAAAAAAAAAGTCAAAAGTAAAGTGAGAGTGAATAATGGATTGTCGCTCATCAGTTTGTTTAAAGGGAAGAATTAAAAATAAGTATCTTTTAAAATCTATCTACTTGTTTGTCATCACTTGACTTTATAGCCATTACCATTTGTATAGCTTGTTTGTTTCTGTGAGTTTTGTTACTGAAGATTGATTTAGAGGCATTAAAAAAGTCTTTAAATACTGGCATCTGATTTCATTGCACCAATTTGTTCTTATACATGAAAGCATGCTAATGCCCAGATAATCCCAGATGTCATTAAACTGGCTTTCACTAAATTAAGGGCTTTTTTTGTATATAAAGATTTCTCAGAAGTACAATTTTGTAAATAAAGCTTCCTCCCACCTTCTTTCTAACTCCCTTTTCCATAGAATCTCCATGAGCCTAGATATTATGCAGCAGTTATAATTATAGATTTGAGATACTGTTTTTATTTTTGGGGGGGGGGCGGATGGCAGGGGAGAATCTTCTCTGGAGAAGCTCATCGGGAGTTCTACAGGATACAATCAGGGAAGTCAGCATAAAAATAAGGAAAATCATAGTACAGATTTCATTTTTCTGCAGGTCCCAGAAGACTGCAACTTGGAATGTTATTCAGTTTAAGAGTTTTGTTTAGGCATTAGTAGTAGTACTGCAGTTTTGCTGTAACAGTATATTGTATTTTACATGAGTTTTGAGCCATTAAAAGTAATCTAATTACTTCAGTAATAAATAGTGTCTGGAACTTAAATGTAAAAATCAGCTGCTGATTAATATAACACATTTATTAGCACCATGAAATATCTTGGCTCTGTCTGGAGAGCGTTTACTTTTTTGCCTTGTCCAAATTTAATTATAGTAAAATGTGTTTTGAAAGTTGTAGTAAGAATAAAGCTGTAGTAAGAATAAACTGTATTAAGTAATAAACTCTCCCAGCTGTAAAGAAGAACAAGTACAAGTCTTGAAATGCTACTATTATCACTACCTGCACAACTGGTGGCATGCTCATTCACGACACAAGATGCTGCCACCCTGACCAAAAAAATCCGCTGCTGCTGCAGTGAGTGCCTGTGGCTGCTCAAACCCTGGCCACACTTGAAGCCCCTGTCACCAAAACAAAGAGCTGCTTCAAATGTTGACAGCTGCTTAAACTCCTGTATTCCTCCCCACCCCACCACAACTTGATGCAAAACCCCCACCATTGAAAGAAACTGCCCACTGCCAGAATAAAAGTTTGCTTGGGGGCTGGATTTGGATGGGTTTCTTGTGGCAGTGACATGGCTCCCAGTGATGCACTCAGCCAAGTGCCATGACACACTATGTTGCAGCATAGCATTTGAGAGCTGCTGTCTTAATAGAATAAGACAGTGCCCATTTTGAACCAAGCATCATTCAGCACACAACTTTACAGATCATGTTCTAATGCACCTATGCAATTCCATTGGTACAATGACAGACTTGCAAATGTAAATCCTTACAATTAAGGAAAAAACAGCATATTAAGGAAATAGATATAATTTTAATCCATAAAACTAGACCTTTTCAAAATCAGATGATTCTGCAGCCTCTGGGTAAAAGCTTTGACCAAAGTCAAATTTTCTAAAGTGTCTGGATGATTTAATATTCTAATTCAATTATTCAAATATGTGGGGTTTTTATGTTTAGGAGCCTGAGTCTTGAGTGTCAGAGGAAATGCAAGCACTCAATCCTGTATCAGTCAGATGCTGCAGCTCTGAGTGCAGCAACACTTAAACACTTTTTTAAAATCTGCACCTTAGTTCCCAATACATATTCATTTTAAATAAAAACTTGAGCACTTTTTTGCAAATTTTGGCTATGGTAAATTTTGAAATTTAACAAAATATATATCAATGAAACTTTCACCATTTTCCCCTCCATTCTTTAAATAGTTATAAATAGGAGTAGAGGGACAACATTTGTTTTGATATAAGTAATCACTGGCTTCACCATTCATGCACACTGACAAATTATTTCTATTGGTGATCACTGAAGTTGAGAGAGGCAAAAACATTGTTTGAGAACTGATTAGGGTTTGGTTTAAGGATATTTATGATATTTATTTAATATGCCAGGATATCTGATGTTTGTAATTTGTATGCTAATGGATATCAAACTTTACTTTTTGAATCTCCATCTCTACTGTAAGTCTATAAAATAAAATAAAATTTCATGAAAATTTAAAATGTCTAAACACTTCTAGCAAGAATAGTAGTATGAAATTGGCAATTTTCCAAGGTACTAGCTATTTTTCCCAAATGAGGGCAACACTGTAGCACAGTAGTTTTCAAACAATGGGTTGGGACCCAGTACTGGATCTGGCCCTCGGGTACTGACGTGATATCCTCTTCTGCCATTTCCAAAAGGCTGCAATGCATTGGTCAGAAATGTAATTGTTGGGTTGTGGGAATAATTTTTTTTTTTTTCCAACTGGGTCTCAAGAAAAAAGTTTGGAAATCACTGTAGCTTATATTGATACAAAGATTTCATTGTGAAGCTACTGGAAAGGTTACTTGTGCAAAGTGACACAAACCCGTAGACTAAAGGAAACCAAGTTAAAGTGCTTATCAATATATGTCCTCTACTTTGCCACCCGTGGGTACACACTTTACTATTACCACAATTAATATACAACACAGGCTACCCATCATGACATTAAATCTGCTTCTTTCACTTTTCTGCACACTTCTCTTTAACAGAAAATTCCATCTCTCTACAATTTGAGTAACTGTGGAGGTTTGGTGTGCCATTTGATTGTGCTGTGAGCTGGTAATTTGGTAAAAGGGGTTTTGTGTGTAGAAAAGGTTGGTAGATGGATGGCATATTTTGTTAGAGGTGAGGCAGGAGCAGATTTAAGATTGGTGTGTGTGGTAGTTGTGGTAATTACAAGGCATGCATATGTTAGGGGAATAGAAGGTATATACTGCCTCAGGTGTACTGACAGTTGTTTCAGAAACTCACTAAGGCTGTGTGTGTGGAAAATCTGCCCAATTTTCCTCTAACACATTTTCACTCAGGAATATGGTGGTTACAAATCCACAGTTTCTATAGACACTTCTTTTGAGTAGTGTAGTTTCCCCAAAGCACAGGAAGGCTGACAATCTTGGTTTAGGGTGGTTATTTAATAAAGTAAACATTCACCAACAGTCCCCAAAAATTGTTGTTGAAAATCAGTGACCATCACAGCAGGGATTACAAAAACACAGCTCAGGTAGAAATAATGTAGACTTTGGTTCTATTCTGCAATTAACTGGGTTCTTTCTGTTTGTTTTTTAAATTGGTGTTGCACACAAACTGTTGTGGAATCACTATCTAAATAGAACATATTCAACATGCTGCAGCAATATAAAAAAAATAAAGGACAGCTGGTTATTATTAGCCTATTATCACATAACTTTAGGTCACATTGGATACTGGTTGAAGATCAAAGCCAAATGAAAAAAGATGCATTCTATGTACCCATAACAATATTCTGCAGCTAAAAAAAACCCTACTTTTTGGCTGTTAAGGAATATTAATTGACATTAACCAGAAAATACTCCTCTTGTATATGGAATAAATTTTTCAACAAATAGTCTTTTGTAGTATTTGACCAGATCTATAGCTGGTTGAATGCCAATTCATTGAATAAACTTGCTCAAAAGATAAGAGCCTTATTTGCTGGATAATATAATTGAATAATTTCTTTTCCACTTATTAATGCAGATTTGGACACTTTACTGTCCTACATATCTATTAATAATTTGTTTTGGTTGGCAAAAGGGAATAAACATGTATGGTGGTTCTCTTGAAGTCAATAGGAGTTTTACTGTTCAGAGTAGGGCCAGTATTTCACTCATAGTGTTCACATGGATTTGAAATATGACCCAAACTGATACTACACGTACTTTTGTCCAAGCTCTAAAGTAGTAATGAGTATATTTTAATTCACTATAAGTGCAGTAGTATGCCATAACACTCAGAAATATGACTTTCTGTATATGACTCTTCTCTCTGTCAATAATCTAGCATGAATACTGATATATGACTTAGTCAGCTAATATAAATTTTTGATGAACTGATATAAGTCCATAAAATACAGAAAATATGAAGATAAAAAATATGAAGAAAATGGTGATTTTTGACATACAGTTTGAGTAATAAATGGGGGGAAAAAAACCCACTTTGAATGCTATTGTTTCTCTACTTCATAAGAAACAAGAGTCAGAGGTGACATAAAATAGCAGGCTTCCAGAAGCCTGTTTGCTGAGCATTCCCTGGATGCTGGAGATGAAGTGACAATGATAAAAGACCCAGGCCTGCTGATTACATTAAACAAGACAGGACAACATAGCACAAGATGTATTAAAGTTGAAGTTAAATAAATCCAGGTATAAATGACTGCAGACAAGATGAATAAAGCAAAAGAGAGCTTAGGAATAAAGAAAGAGAGGAAGGATATACGTCTGTATAGGGTACAGTGGTGTACAACAGCTTTTAGCTATGAAGCTGGTAATAGCCACTTCTAGTTGAGATTTTTCTGTTTATACATAAAAAGATCAAATTCTCTCTCAGCATGTAAGCTCAAAAGCTTGTCTCTATCACCAACAGAACCTGATTTAATAAAAGATATTACCTCACCTACTTTATCTGTTTAATATCCTGGGACTGACAGGACTACAGCAACGGCCCATATTCTCTCTCTTGTTCAGTCATTTGTCCACCATGACCCCAAGTCCCTTGTAAAGGCAGTGATTTCCAATATATGGCCCCCATCCCACATATGCAGTCACCATTTTTTCTTCCTAGCAGTATCTATCCCCTTGCATTAGGCTGTTTTAAAACATGATTTTTTTAAATAAACCAGTTTACTGAGTAATCAGATCTCTCAGTAGAACTGACCTGTCTCTATCATTATTTACCACTCTACCAATTTTTGTGTCATCTACAAGCTTTGTCAGAAAACATTTTATATTTTTCCAGGTCATTGATAAAAATAACAAACAATGGATTAAGATCCCCAAGGGACCCCTTGCTACTTCATTGAATGGAAGTATTTTTTGAAGGATGTTGGATCATTTTCTATTTTCAATTATTTTTGAGACGTCTCAAGTCAATTTTTAATCAAGTTTGTGTTTTATATCGATTCTGAAATGCTAGTTTTTAATATGAATGCAGTGCAATATTACGCTTACAGAGATTAAATAATCGTTACGTGACTCAGACCTTGTCTAAACATAAAAGTTGGACCAGTTTAACACAACTGGTTTAGGAATTCATTTTGTCAGTTAGGAAGTCCTTTGTGTGGACTCTTTTTATATATTGATTGTTGCACTGTTATTTATAATAATAAACAACAGTCAAGCAACAGAATACAGCGCACAACAAGGGGCTTAAGTTCAGGATTTACTGGAGTGGTTTATAGGAAGGAATGGGGACGAGGCACTCAGACTTGTGCAAACCCAAACATTAGCATAAGCATGACAGTGCAGATGGAAGTCGGCTGAATGCAGAAGAGGACTCAGTGACCAAAATTTGGTGGTGAGAGAGTCTCAGGAGCTCAGGGCTCAGAAGGGTCTCTGCCAATCCATTGCTGTCATGGGTCACATCCTTTTTGTCACCAAGTCAATAACAACTGACCCAGGAGTTTATATTACTTTTTCAGGGTTCATTGCAGGGGTACAGAGCTATGTTCATGCCTCGCAGTTTGGTGTGCAGCTCTTTTGCTAAACACTTGCTAATAATACTTGCCTTTGCTTCACACTTACTTCCTCACTCAGGGAAAGGAGCAACAGCAGGGGAAGGGTCAAAAGGTTAGCAAGGGGGGTGGGGTGGCTACCCAACAGATTTAGTTTCAGTTCCTTACTGATTTCTGCAAATTTAAGGGTATTTGTTATCAAATTAGCTTAAGGGTCTCCAAATAAGGGAGTTGCATAAAATTAACTAAATTAGGTTCTTGGTTCTGTTACAGTGGTGCAATTTTTTGTATTGACAAGGTGTCAGACTGAATTAGTTTCTCTTTGGTGATGGTGTCCTGTACTGCACTTTGTAAAGTTTATTAACATCATTTCTTTAGAGCAGGGGTCTCAAACTCATGGCCCAAGGGCTACATGCAGCCCCACAAGTTACTTCTTGCAGCCTGCAATGACACTATCAATAGTTGCAATACCATTGTATGAAAAGGTTTCAGTGGTGTGGCCCTTGGGCTACCATACTAGTTCTCATGTGCGGTGCGGTCTTTGGGCTAACGTATTAGTCCTCGTGTGGCCCTCATGGTGATTTGAGTTTGAGACCCCTGCTTTAGAGGAAGTATAGCCATTTCCAAATAGCCTTATGTTTATGCTCTGGGTGACATTAGCTTCCTGCTACAATTTAAGATGGTGGCTGTAACCTCCAGCATCCTAAATGGCCTGAGGCCTGCCTGCCTTAGAGACTGCATCTTCCCTCATAACACGTGACAGCTGTTGCAGTCAGTGTGAGTGATCTTGCTGCATCCCACCCATTATGAGGAGGGGAAGGGACTTCAGACAACCTGTTCTCCATCTCCCAGGAACTTGTACTTGATGACCTTCTGGGCATGTTGCAAAAGTTATTTATTTGACATGGTTTAGGGGAGGAGGGAAAGCTGAAAATATGTTCCTGGATGGTAGGATATGAAAGAAGCTTTTCTATTGCTTTAATTTATTGGCTGGCTGAGTTAATGTTACCTCTATATGACTATCTGATGCTGGCTGGTCATCACAGTGTAACTGTTAATTGTCAGGGTGCCTAGAGAGTTTGGTATGGCTAGTTTTATTGTGTTAAATCTAAACTGAGAATTTAATTTGCATTTATTTATATTGGCAATTCTTATCAGCTGTTTCAACTGAATGCAGACATCCATCCTTCTGAACTAAGCAAACATTCTGAGCAAATGACTGATGGTAGATAATAGCATCCACATAACTTCTCCAGTGGTACAAAGTGTTCCCCACTGAAGAATTCAATAGGATAAGGAGCCTTCCAGAAGGCTTAGAGCAATACTTTTATTAACACGTTCCATTATAATAATAAATAACAGAATAGGATCAGTGCACCTGCGTCAGCCACATGAAGGTGTAATAGACCTTTTGCCCCATTTTGCTAGTGTGCTCTGAAAACTACAAGAGCTGGTTGTGTGTGTGTGTGTGTGTGTGTGTGAAGAAGGCTGTGTCAAACAAGAGGAAACAGCCCAAAACCTCCAGGCCACAAACAATAACGAAATCTCAGAGAAGCATTCTTCCACAGCATTTCAGTTTTTAAATAAAATGTGAGTTTCAGAAAACAGCTTTTTAAAGTTACTGTAGCTAAAACTAGGTAACATTTGTATAATACCTTAATTCTTTCAGTCTCTGGAGCTCCTGAAATTGCATCCTTGTGGCCAAATTTGGAATTTATGGGAGTATTGATAAGTGTGCATAAGACTTTGTAAAACAAAACAAGAAGTCCTGTGGCACTTAAAGACTAACAAATTTATTTTTTTGCATGTGTGTTTGGGGGAGAAAATCCCATTTTTTCAGATGCTTAGAGGAAGCGTGATATAATCTCTACATCAGTGGGGTAGAAAGGGCTGAGTTGATTTGTTTTTCTTGGTAAAGCTCTTCCTTCTCTTAGGCTCTGATCCTGCAAACAGCGATACATATGCTTAATTTTACACGAGTGAGTAGTCCCACAGAGGTCAATGTGACTGATCATACAGATAAAAGCAAGCTGCAAGAAGTAAGCTTAAAGACAACTGGTCATAGGAAGATCCAAAGGGGGTAGCTATGTTAGTCTAGTTCTACAAAAAAAAAAAAAATACAGTCCTGTGACATTTTTAAAGACTAACACATGGATTTATCGCATGAGATTTCATGGGAGAAAATGCTACTTTTTCAAGCGTCTGACGAAGTGGGATTTTCTTCCATGAAAGCTCATGTGAAATAATTTTTAGTCTTTAAAAGTGCCACAGCACTCCTTGGTTTTTGTTTTTTGTTTTGTTTTTGTTTTTTGTTTGGACACAGGAAGTCATGGTAACCAGCAGGAAAGGGTTTGTGCCTTGGAAGGCATAGATTCTTCTTACAGAGTAGTTGAGAGGGAAACAGTTGCCCACGACTTATCAAAGCTCAAAAAGACATTTGGGAGGGGGCAAGGGCTCTGAAATTGCCTGAGTGTGACTTCTTAGAAAGGTCCTACATATCACAGTCCACATCATAATAGTATCTAGGTGCCTCTCAGAGTTTTTAATTAACATAACCCCACAGCATTCCTGTGAGAGAGGGAAATATGTCCACTGTATAGAAAGTGTACTGAGTCATAGAGACTTGCTCTGCATCAAACAGGCAATTAAGTAAGCATTGATGGTTTTGACTGCCAAATAGACATAAAGCAGGGCTGATAAAATGACAAATTGAAATATCAGTAATATAGATTTCTATACAATCAATGACTAATTTTAGTAATACCATTATACTTCTGAGGATCTGCTATGTTAAATAACAGAAGATTGTTTTAATCTAAGCAAACATTTATTTTTAACTGGAAACTTTCATAATGCAGCAAAATTTGGCTGGTGGTAACAATTGCACAATAGGTATGTGATTTTTCCAGTCAGTTTTCTGAATTTAGTTTTCTGTTGCAGGGGTTTGTGCTTTCAGAGAATCCTACTCTCTCTTAGCTAACTGCTTTCTTCTGCAGTAGCTTACAGTGAAGTAATTCTCCAGCGTTCTCTGGGCATTTCTATGGAAACAACAGTGGTTGCCACAAATGCATTAGTATGACTTCAGTAAGAGATCAGAGGAGAGGAGTGATGAGTAGAGGATTCATTTTTTAATAATCAGAAAATGTGCACATTCACAATTCAACACCATAATTGGTGCTAATTGGTACCCCCTGTTGGCAATCTCAGTGTAAACTCTAGGTTGCCAGAGAGACTGAACTATCCCTTGAAGTTGTGTGCTGGAGCGCATATGCACTACATTAGATCCAGATGTTGGCCTCTCTGCAAATGGTTAGATTGCTTGTTATTGAGAGAAGGTCCTTCAGTTGTGGCTAATTAAAAATAAGAGTTCAGCTAAAGTTTCTTCTGGGAGGGAGAAGCTAACAACCTTTTTATCTGGGCCTTGATGAAATCTTTGACTATCGGGTTCTGAGAGCAGATCACGTGGTGCTAGGTGGACATGTATTTTCTGCTTGATTGTCAAATGCTATTTGTAGCCAACTGCGAGACTCTCCAGCATGCCCTGATCATAGGTGGCTTTTGCACAATGAAGTGAAAGCATAGTGTAGGATATAAAACAGGTTGTGTTGCTGTTGCCTATCCTATATATGCTCTGAGCTTAAAAAGAAGATTCCAGTTCTGGGACTGTACATTTGCCAGCTTGTGTTAGCAATATTTTCATGTAAAAAGAAAACAAGTAATGTGGTAGAGCAAAATACATTTACTAATCACTTGGTTTAAGTTGACATTTGATTTATTAAACTGCTCTACACTTCCTACAAATACTTCCTTTGTGCGCACCTGCTTCAAACCAAACACCTGACCAAAAAAATTACATGATACAGCTGGTCATGAGCTTATTGCAGTTTTTCTCATGAGTTATTTTGTCAAATAGTTCCTTGCATGTGTATCCTTCTGTTTCTTTCCCCTCCCTGCCTTCTGTATTGTAGGTAGAATTTGTGAAGCATAATACTGAAGCTAGGTTTAAGATTATCAGGGGGTGGGAGGGTATGCCTCTTGCACTCTCTCAGCCTTGCATTACTATGTACACTATTCTCTCCATATTAATAAGAAAATCTTAGGTTTGTGCAAGCAGAGAAGTAGTTTTTGTTCAGACAAGGACATGACTGTAAATGTGGTAGGCACACTTCTGAAGCCGTTTTGATATTTGACTCAGATAAAACCACCTGCTCACCCTAGCAGGGAAGTGATGAATTCTGGAGTTGGACTTGTACAAACAGTTATGACATCTCTAACTCTTATTAGAGCTTCTTGGAAAAACGGTAGTGGAGACATTTCCTAAAAATGCTTTTTCAGATCATGCCAGTTTGCTGAAAGTTTGATTAGAAAAACCTTGGGGATGGGGAGGTGGAAATGTCTCATTTTTATATTTTCAGAATTAAGAAAAACTTTTTGTTCTGAAAGTACTTTTTAAAAATTTTGTGTGTGTGTGTGTCTAGCAACATTTCAAGGCGTTTTAACTCATCCAAAACTTTTTGGAGGGCAGGGGATGGAGTGTGTGTGTGTGTGTGTGTGTGATTTCAAAATATTCAACAAAAGAAGCAAGTTGTCCTGTGGCACTGAAGGACTAAGAAATTTATTTATTGCATGAGCTTTTGTGGGAGAAAATCCCACTTTTCCCATGAAAGCTCATGCAATAAATAAATTCATTAATCTTTAAGTGTCACATAACTCCTTAGTACTTTTGCTGAACTAGCCTAACACGGCTGCCTCTTTGGAACCTGGCAAACTATTCAGGTGTTTTCTGATTCAAAACAAAGCATGCATTCAAAATTTTTCATGAAATGGAATTTTCATCCTCTTCTCAACTCTATCACTTACCTTTTGGGATAGTTTGTGTAATAACATTCCCTGAAGTAGTGAAACTGTTTGCAGGTAAGTCATTCCAAGCACATACAAACAGAATTAATACTCATTCACATGACTTCCTAACATATGGTCAAAGCACTCAAGAAAAATAGAATTCATAAGAATGTATTTTTCTAACTCACCTTTTCTGAGAGCACAGCATCATGAGAATTATTAAATAAGAAACTGCACATACACATTCATAGAGATGCTCACAGCTCCCTGTACAGATAACTTCCTCAAACAATGTCACAAGTTTGTGCTTAGAAAGCTTGCAACAAGAAGACACACTAAATGTCTGCATTTGTACATTTTTCTAACTTTTTAAAAATATTTTTTCAACCTTCTGTGTTGTTTCTGGTCCTGAGACCTCTATTTGTTATATTTTTCTATAAAGTTGGGTTAGAATTTACATACTGCACTTCAAGTAAATCCATTATTCCTTCTCCATGTAGTCTTGGATTCCCATTTGATCCTTCACCTTCTTAAGGTTATTTCCTTCCCTCTCAGCACTTCCTGCCATCTCAGCACTTGAACCCTCTTTTCCTACCAGCAGTTCACTATGGGTTGTTCTACTGATTAAGCACAATTTATTTTGCTTCTGAATCTTAGGAGGTTTGCTTCTGAGACTTTAGAAGGAGAGCAAATTAAGGTAGTATGATTAATGTTCATTCTGAGATTGCTTTATTTGGGTTTTTAAAATTGCAGGCTTTCACTTTTTGATTTTTATTTCTCAGTTGTAATGGTTTCTTATTGGTTTTAATTTTAGTTTAAGAGCAAACAAGTGTGTGTGGTTTTGGGTTGTGTGGGTTTTTTCCTTTTTTTTTTTTTTTAATGAATGTCTGTTTATCTCTCACTTCTGAGATGTATGTATAGTTTGTCTTTTTAACTAAGTTTGACTCTCCTTGGTTATCTCTATGATTTGATAAAATTGCAGGTTTTTTCTAAACCAAAAATGTCCTATATTTATTGACCAGGCTATGGGAGGGCAGAGTTGTAAGTCATAAAAATTGACATAGTGCACAATCCTACATAAGCTCACTAATAAATGTAGGTCTTATTGCCAGATAGTAGCCAGTATGCTTGGTGGTTAATATTTTGTTAGAGTCCATTGTACAGTCATTAACTAACTAATACTACAGTATTTTGTATGTACATAGTACCATAAAAATCTGATGCATTCTGTTAAGTTGCTTGAAGCTCATAGTACAGACCTTTACACCTTTCAATAGCCCTTCAGCGAAGCAGTAGATCAGACTTTGTTCATTACCTTAGAAAGATCAGAAATATAATCACCTACTCCAATATTTTTAAATAAATCTTTGTCCTTTTTACATAATAAAATATCAAAGAAGGTCACATGCTCATATTATCTTTAAGATTCTATGTAAGCTACCTTCAGCATAAGATGATAGACTTGAAAATTATGCAATGAAATTAGCAAGGGGTTTTGGTTTAATAATTTCAATAGAGAAAGGGATATAAATTAGTAAAACCAAATTCAAATCAAGAAATTAATTCTAAGAGTAAGAGTTTTGTTCCCACTCTGCCGTATAGGCCTGGTCCGAGTTCCATAGTAGTCAATGAGAAATGAGTGAAGCAGATTAGAATTCGATAGCCTGTGGACTGGTTTTTTTTTATGATGGAAATAAGATTTTAGTTCAGGTTTCTGTTAATTATAGGTGGCTTTAATATGCAACATTTGCTTCTGTGCACAAGCAGTAAAACCTGCCTTAGCAACTACCTGTGAAGAGAGACCACCTACATTGGCCACAGAATAGTTTCCCCCTATAATTTAACAGTGAAAAGAGTGAAGACTTGTCATCTGTGACCAACGAGCATGTTTTCTTTCTCCCATCCATAAAAACAAATGTCTAGCTAAAAATGAACTTTTTTACTTCTGTGTTGCTTCTTGGCTTTGGCATTGCCTTCAGAATGGGGTAGCTAGCACTCTCTGAAAGCAGTGCAGAAGGATAGAAATACTATGAGCCATAGAATAGGTCTGACCCCCCCCCCCTTTGGGTTGGGACTCCCTGTTTTAGAAATGTTGTGGTCTTTTGCATACTGTATTATACTACAGTATTAACAAATCCACTAAGATTTTTAAATAAAGCAACATAGTGTATTGTGTACTATACCTAATGTTCTTTTAAAAGGCAATTTAATATTAATCATGAAACATTGGTAACAATAATAGCCTTTCTCACATTGTGCCTATTCTACAACAAACCTTAGAAGAAAGATAACTTTTAAAAAGAAGGCTGTCTTGCTAACTCCCATGAGTACTTACTTTTGGCAGGGCTCACCGCCATCAAATGGTGCTGGTCTACTCAGATGAGTGGAATGCCATAAGATAATTAAAGCCAGAATATTAATTTTGCTGCTTTCCAAATTGAAGTAGTAATGAGATTATCTGTTGGAGAAAATTTCCAAAGGATACCCAAACAAAAGAAATAGTGAGTATAACATAGTAACTTAACTGAGAACACAGCTTCATATAACTTTTGGTGTATTAATGCTATTTACATACTAATCATATTGTAATAAGAAAATAATGGATATAGAGATCTAAATGTAGGTGATGACTGGCTACCAAGACTCAAAGTTTTGCACAGCATGCTTTCATACTTCTAAGGAGTTGACACACATGAAATAATGGGCCAATTTCATTCCTTGAGTGGTTGCTTGGTCACAGTGGAATTGTACAAGGAATAAATGTGTCCCAATGTCTTAAATAACAGCAGAATAATAGCACAGTGCATAATGAAGGAAAGAATAGAATAGCATTAATTGGCATAGATAACATTCAAATGAAGGAATTGGCATGGCAGTTCAGCCATGAGCCAAAGAATCAGTTTAGACTGCTGTAGAACACAGTAATTGTCAGCTCAATTAATGTCTGGAACAGTAGCACAATTCACAAGTATTTGACTTTTAGAAATTATCTGGATGCAACAAAAAACAAAACAGTGCCCAGACTAAAATAATAGACCATGGATGTAAAATATTTTTAAACAGTGTCTTTAGATAGCCCCCAATCTAACAACGCTTAAAGGAAATGAGGCTGAGGAGCTGTCTGAAGATGCTACCAAATTTTTTGTTTGTTCACTTGCTAGAATTTCCTCTTCAAATGTTCAGTGTGTCTGAAGAGTATTATAAGGTCATAGTATACATCAACACTAAAGTTTAAGGAAAACTGATCTGCTGTAGAGGAGGAGATATTAGCTACAGTGAAAACAGTGGAGCTGATAATGTCCCCAATGAAAACAAATCAGACTAGAGTCATTCTTCATACAGATGAGCACACATCAAAACTCCAGATCTATTTGAATCCAGAGCTTGATTTTTGAAACCCAAAGTTCATATCCAAGGTCTCTATTTCTTCCTATAAAAAACATGAAGCTTGTAATCTCATTTATTTTTGTTTAGGTCCCTTTTTATTTCTTTACATCCACTTCCCTTCCTTCCTTCCTCCTCCATGAAACAAAGTATAAATGATTTTTGCATGCGCGCGCGCACACATGACCAGAAAGTCACCAAACTTCTTGAAGTAGAGGTCACTAAACATAAATCAGTAGAATAACTTAAATGGAAAGATGCATCTGTAACACTTCAATAGTTTAACCTGAAATACTTCCTTGGATCATATTTATCTTGTAAGGTGTTGAGACGAAAGAAAGTATACAGACTGTTTCTTTTTTATTACAGATACTAGACAAAAGAGGTAGTAAAAGCAGAATGAATAGCTGACTATCCATATTAGTCTTGTAGTTTGATGCATTATTGGTAATATACCAAAGATATTTTCTAAATAAGCTAAATATTTAGCAGATAAATAATGTTACATACCTCTGCTGCTGGGAATGCTGCAAAGCATTCTGTGACTGGTTTGTTTTGTTAGAAAACAAATGTTTTCTCTGTGTGACAGTGACAATCATTATGTGACTCTAACTTTTTATATTTTTTGAATTTCCTACAAATATTTTACACTGTTTTGCACTTACTGCAATGCCACTGTGTTTCTCATTTAGCAGTAAAAAGGCACAGCATTTGTATAATATTTTTTCTTGAAAATGTCATTTTATATGGGATTACCCGTGATGCATTAAATTTACCACGTGTGTGTCTTCATAGTATTGCTACTAGAATCTCAACATCTTATAATTTAAAATAACTAATTCTCCAAGACTATTATTTTGTATTTTAATTTAGACAATCCTTAATTATATGATTTTCTACTAAAAGAAAAGGAGTTATATGAAGCATCATGAAAAGGGGAGAAAAGACAGCATCTTGTCTCTCTTCCAAGCATATTGAGAGTATCATATATAGAAACAGATCAACACATCAAAATGAAATGATCTCTAATAGAGACCACAACTGAATCAGGGCATTACTATGCAGGTGCTGTACGGACACATTGTAAGAGAAGTGTGTGGTGATGTTTCCCAAGTGTGTGTATGGTTGAGGCACCTCATCTCCACCTCCTTTTAACATAAGGATGACACACCTGTGCCTGATATAGATGAATGCCCTGAAACCACTAGAACCTGGCAATACAAGCACTATCTTCCAGGCCTCTTCAGGTCTTGCAAACATGCAATGGGCACACACCAAGCCTCAACTGTTCTTCTGGATTACCTATTCCTGTTTCACTTAATGCTTTAAGTGCTCTCAGCTCTTCTACTTCTAAAGAATAGTACACACAAGCTTATTAAATCACTATTATGCAAAACACTCATTACATCATTTCAGGTAATGAAAGCAAGAATGTTTTATTATTAGAGCTTGGATTCAAACGCTAGAAAGGAAGAATATGAGAAAGTTACATATGAAAACAAAATCATCCTGGGCTTTCTAGAGCCCACATTTAGTTAACAAGGCAGTCCACAATCTCCTAGAGGATAGATTCACCAAAACCTTTCCCCACCACTTTCAACCAAGTTTGCTTAGATCTCTTTTTGTAAGATCAAGCCCATGAGTGTCTTGTGCTCCCAGATTGAAGGAGTAAACTGAGGATTCATCTGCACCCCAGATATAGTGTCAAAAATTCATTCTTATTTCTAAACAAGACAAGCTCCACAGAGGTGTTTTTTCCCCCTGATGCTCTGCAATGTATTGATGTAGCATGCTTAGAGTGTACTTGAGTTTCAACTGTGAAATATACAACATTAATTTGCACATGCCCAAACAAAGTGAAATAAGATTCTCTCCCCTGCTCCGTCCACTCCTTTTAGCTTACAGACCTATTAAATTTTTAGTAATTCTTAGCTCTTCACATATCTATGTACAGAAAAGATATCACAATTATTATGATGGCTGGTGCAACACAGGATTTCATCAGAGACCTCACATGACCTGTTTTTGGTGGATTAGTATATAGATACCATTCCCAAGGGATTTCTGTATCCCTCATGTACTTCTGTGCACTCAGTGTCCAAAAGTCCTTGGGGGTGTGTGGGGTGGGGGGGGGAACCTCCCTACCACAAAGTCCTGGTGATCTAAAAATATAAAACAGAGGGAGGGACGTGAACTGTCCATGGTTGCACAACAGATTTGGGGAAGAGCTAGGATGAGAACTCCTCATTATAACGTATTGCCTCCCAAGGTAAAGCTGCCCATTATAACACATTGCCTCCCAAGGTAAAGTTTAAGAGCATTGATCGGCATAAAAGTATGTATGAGCTTCCTTGTGAAACTGATTAATTTTGTATGTCACTCTATACTCTTCCCCATATCTGCACATCATTATTTTTCCTGAGAATGCTCAGTTTTGCCATAAATGTGGGTCATGCTCCATATCCATAATGCATAAAATATATATTTGACTTGTTGCTGAGAGGCTCTTTCCAGAGCCATCTGTCAAAGGTTGATAGTATCAGTACTTAGTAACCTTTAGGTCTATGTTGGAATTTGTCTATGGGAATCCAGTAAAAGAAAGGAAGCAATCCAAATTTAGACTGCATAGAAACATATGCAATTATACATCATATTTGACATTATTTACAATATTAAAAAAACCCCCAGAACTGGGGGGGAGCAGTTACTGTATATGATTTCCCAAGGAAATATTGGAAATATTAACTATAAATATAAAAAAATAGGATTTCTGCTTAGGAATCCAATATGCAAATAAATTGACAACTAAAGGGGACAAGAAAAAAACAAGAATTTACAAACTTTTAAAATTTTTTAGAGGGATAGCTTAAGTTAGGAAAATTTACATTTGTAAGCAAACACTGAAATAGTGTATTACAAGGAAGGAAGCTAATCTGATGTTTATTGAAGTTGCATTTTAGCATTTTTTCTTTTGCTAGCTGGTAGGAGTCTGGCTCCTAGTGAGTAAACTGTCAGAAAATCATTATACAAGCAGCTGGAAATTCACTTAAACTGGAATTTGTCCAGAGAAAACAGCACATTAAATAACACAATCCTTATTTTGTAAGAGGAAAATAATGGGGTAGCCCAGATAACTCTCTTGCCTAAACTATATACAAAGAAGATGGATCTGCACCTTCCTTTTTAAATATATAGAACAAATGGTCAAACAAAAGGTTGATTGAGGGACCACTTGTCAATTTTTGTTCTTTTCCATCTCTCCCTTTATGCAGAAAAGAGAGTAGATAATAAAACTGTTTTAAATGTTTATTTCTAGCCCGTGAACTAAGCCAGGTGAGAATAATTTGAAATGAGAAAATAATGAGAAGTTGAAATATTAGATTTTTACAAATTTAAAATTGGAGAAGAGATTGGATTGTCAATTGAAACATTCTGGTTAAGTAATTTTCAAAATATTTCACTTTGATTTTGACCTGTTACCATTACTTTTTAAATGCAAACTATCCTAAAATTCAGAAGGAACTCAAGTAACATTAAAAAACAAAACTGTTTAAAAGATGTTGGAATGGGGGCTGTCTGGATATTTTTGGGAAAAGTTCAAACTGCAAATTTTTAAAACCCACTTTTTTCTGCATAAAGTTGTTTCAATGAATTAGCTCTTAAAAGGGGAGGGGCAGAGGGTTTTTAACTTCCAACCAACTCTAGGATTAAAAACAATAGTTTTTTTTTTTCTATATAGTAGTGGAGTATTTGTAGTCAATATGTTAAGCGATAGCTGTGGAAAAACTACTGAAAATCAGTCATATGGACATACTGTCAGCTGGTTGGGGCAGTATGAAGCTCTTGTTGTGCACAGTCACTTGGACGTGAACACAGAATATGAAATGAATATATAAATAGCAAATATTGACATTTGCAACATACTAACATGAATGTTTTCACGTTACACATACATAGTTATTGAAACATCTCATGAGTAACAGTGGCTTTCTATATATTTTTTTAAAATGTGCTAACCAGATCAGTTTTACTTTAACACACTTCTCTATTTGTAATCTTGTGCACACACAATGTAATGCCTAGTCTGTCTGGCAGAAGGTTTTAATTCGTAATTGTCTATGAAGTACTAGCCTTTGAAATAGTCTAGAAATCAGCTTATAATTCAGTGACAGTTATGCACAGGACAATATTTGCATATTCTCGTTTTTAACTTTCATATTTTTATATGCCAAAAGCTGTGAGAAATAAAAGTGGTCTAACAAAAGTACTGAAGATGAAATCCACAAAACAGAGCTTGCTTATGTTCTGATGAAGAACATTGTTCTACGGTTCCTACTAATAATGTACTAAAAACGAGAAACCCATATAACACTGCATCACATCTAGTGGTTGTTAACAAGTCTATTATATTTCATGTGACATGAGATGTACACCAGGGTACTGAAAATAGATGATGAACAAATGGAAAAATTTGTGAGAGATTGGTTTGATTCAGATGGAACATGTCATGTCCTCGGCCTAGATATCTGATATTAAAATATTTACTGTCACGGCCAAGAATAAAATTAAGCAAAGGAGGGACAATCACAGCAAATGTCAGTCCAGAAATTTTCTGCAGCACCCTGTCCTTTGCAAGATGCAGAGAGGGTGTCTCTAGGACATCTTCACTGGTGTCTGTACCATGTCCATTTTCCATGCTGATGAAGAAATAAGAGAAGAGAAAACTGAATTAGGACATCATCTGGAAGCTCAGGTTGAAAGCATCCATGAGCTTAAGAACATGCAGCAAAGAAATTGTGGTATACATCCAAGATGTCATGGCTGTCACTGAAAGGATGACTGAAGACAAATTACATATATCTGATGAATTGGCTGCTAAGTACTTGAGGTAGGTCCCAGAAACATCACAAAACTAATTCCGTAATCAAAGTCTTAGCTAAGACAACTCAGAAAACTGAAAAAGAAAAAACAGCTCTGGACGGGATCTGTGGTTGGATGCAAGAAATACCAGGTGACTGGTGGAAACCCTGTTTTCATGGAAAAAAATGGTTTCTGAATGTGCATCCAACAAGCATCACTTGTGAAATTCTTCTCTGAATACATGATTCAAAATGCATCTGAAAGTAAAGTAGCACACTCAGCACAAACTTATCTTGATAGAGACTTTTCCAGTAGTGAAGTAGCAAAGCTCATCACTAATAGAGATGTTGAACAAACAAGGAGTCTAGTGGCAATTTTAAAGACTAACAAATTTATTTATCACATGAGCTTTCATGGGAGAAAATCCCCAGATGCTTGAAGATGGAGAACTCACAGAGTGGGAGCAAAACAAATGCCGGGAAGTGCAAGTCACAGGATTTAGTTAGACTGTAGCAGCAAATCAAAGCAGTAAGATTCAAACAGAGAGGTATGGCAATTAACAAGGAGGTGGGGGGGTGGAAAATAAAGCAAAATTACCTGTTGAATAGTTGTTGAAGCCCAAGATTTGTGCTGTACTCGAGAGGAAGATGACACAGGGATGTGTTTGCATGCTGCCTATGCTGATATGGTGGTTTTTTTTGGTTTGAGTGTCAAAGGAACCATAGTAATTCCATCTCCTGATATGTATGTTTTGCTTGCTGCTGTTCACTTATTATCAAAAATGTGCCCCTACATAACATGTGGACTGAAACAAGCATCATTACCTGCACTACTGACAAGTGTCACTTCGTAGCTATGCATGTTTGTGATGCACTCATTCCTGACTTCTGCAACCTACTTTCCTATACAATGGGATATACCTATTTGGTACTGGGAGAAATACCTTTACCTTTGTCAAAAGAAAGAGAGCTTACCACTGTAGACATCTCTGTTTGGGAGAGTGTTAAAGAGGCCACAATTTCTATAGCAAGGATGTTTGGTACCAATGCTGAACGGCCCAAAGAAGAACAAAAAGATGACCTACAGAGACCTGAATCCTTATGCTTCAGTCCGGCTATGAAAAAGGACAAGTCACTAGCCAAACTCCCACTTATGTGAGGACAGTTTTGTAGCATGTGTTAAGACATCTTGACAGACAAAGATTTGAATGTCCTTGTCCACAGGTAAACCAGATATTGGATCACCATTGTAACATGGATGGAAAAATGTGGATTATGAACTGCAGCCCCTACTCTTCAAGGGTCCAATAACATTCTATAAGACCTTTATTTTTGCCCATATCGTTGGGGATTACTGCACAATCAATGGTGTCTATAGTCAGAACAATCTTTCCTGAATGGAAATGGCAGACTACAAACAGTTGTTTGTTTAGCAGCTCCTACTGGCATGGAGCTATGTATGTGCCATGGAATGGTAACCCTCACAGTCTCTCACCAGAGCTTCAAATGATAAACAAGATGATGGTAATGATATTGACCGGTTATGCTGTCAGTGCTATTATATTTCAATGACATCTGTACAAATTTGTGGTTAGATTTGTTTTCCCTTTTGATTGAAGTCAAAGAAATCTAGTTTTAGGTCTTGAAATAATGCATAGTCATTAAACAGCAAGGAAGAATTCAAATATTTCAAACTGGTAACTTTAACAAGCTTGCTTATTTTTTGCTTCTTGTTTCTTTGGTTATGGCTGCAACTGACAGCTTTGCATCGTAGCTCCTCTTAAAGTAGACATAGTGAGCTTTCATGCTTATTGATATGCAAATATGTCAGGAAGGTGTATTAAGTTTACCAAACCAGTAGTTTCTGCTGCTCATCTAAGATTTCTTGCAAGCACCTTAGGCACTAAGTGGTCACTGGATGCTTCAAGGAGTCTTCACCACTCTGCGTGTTCCATTTAAGGGCTAGCCACAACAGTGTCTCTGCCAGTGGTTCTCAACCTCTTGTGGGTCACAATGTGCTTGGCAGTGTATTGACTCCCTACATGGCACACCATCCCACTGCCCCTCAAGTCAAATCCTGCCATCTCCCCAGAGCTCTGCAACACACTTGCTGATGAGTGGTAACACAGTAACATATCCTGACACAGTGGTTGAAAATCACTGCTCTATGATTAGAGGAAGCTTCTCTGTTTGTTTCTCTCCTGAGGCAAAGATATCCCAAAAGGTGGAAGAGGAAGCAGAGAGAGTGTGTGTGTGTGCGGGGGGGGGGGGGGTTCAGGTCCACACATCATATTCAAGCCAGTGCCTGTTAAGACAATTTGAATCTGAGATACTCAGTCTTGTACTTCACTTTCATGTAAAGAATAGCTATGCCCAGCTGTTGTAATGCTCTAACACTGACTATTTTCTGGGAAATAATTTATGTACAGGACTGTAGTATAGAATATCTGTTCTAGTGGGCATGGTAAGGGAAGAATCACTTTTTGGATGAATAGATTTGGAGATACACTTCATTTCCTGACTGCAAGAATCATATTAACAATCTATTACCAATTATGTCTCTAATTGAGTTTAAAGAGCACCAGAATATGCACTCTTAAATTAAATTGCCTAATCAGCACCTCTTATGCTTCCTAAATGGGAGTAGAAGTAAATAGAGAAGAAAAGTTAGTTATGTACTCCTACCCATGTCTTGTATAGACCCTGACTAAGGAAATGCATCCTATTTAGGAAAATGCTTAAGCAAGTGCAAATACCCTACTAAACAGCAATGACCCCATGAATCAGAGAAACCAGCTTGGTGTTGATGTACATGAAAATATTTGTAAATCAGGACCTTTACTATGCATACTGCTGTCATGGTAAATAACACAATAATCCTCAAAATTATATGTTGCAGAGCATGAAAGTAACTGAGGTAACACAATGTCAAGTTTTCATTGCCCTCATCAATAGAGTCTGAGGAAACGCATGGAAAAACTTTTTCAAGAAGCAGCTTCTGGCTCCAGAGGAAGCCTAGTTTGAAGCTCAGTTGCAAGTAGTAGTTTGTTCAGCAAGAGAACAAAATAGTTGCTCACAAAGCAAACAGAGCTCCTTTCTTCTGTTTTTAATGTTAATTTTTAAATGTCAAATCTGGTCTCAGCCAACCGTGTTCTTATCAAAACAGATTTTCTAAGTCATAATGAATGCCTTTAGATCAACTGTTGAATTTATGATAAAAAAGTCACTTGTCACCAACAATCAGCTACTTTGCACAAGGAGAAAGCTTTTGCATCCTGACACATGACAAATAGCATGATCTTGATACCCTACACTTTTCCTTTGAAAGCTCACTGTTTTACACTAAACAAAATGTAAACAGGTGTTCAAGCCATTGTAAATACATGGATTCAGTTGCCTGTTAAGGACTATATTTTATCTAAATAATTACCAAGCAAATGGAATCAACTTCTCCCCACTATATCAAATAGGTTTCTTTTAGTTAATTTGTAGAAAGTACATCTTCAAACTTTATTAGTTTTTTCAATACCTAAAACATTTAAACACTGAAATAGTATTCAGGGAAGTCACTAATTTCTAGGTTAGACTGTAACTTTTGTTATAGCATAACTGAGGTACTATAAACTAGAAAACCACTTTTTAAATAGAGATCAAACACAAGGAACTAGAGGAAATTTGTCCAATCTTATAATGAGCAACTGTCTCTAATAATTGATGTTTGTAAAAATATGTGGAAGGTTTGGAGGCATTTCCCAAATGTACTGTTGCATAAATTTTTGCTGTCATAAAATAGAACTCCAAGACAAGAGCATTAATACTTGAGGACTGGACAAGCTGATGTGAATTACATGCCAAAGAATAAAATAGACTAACAAGAGATGTACTCAAATCTTTGTATCCAAAAATGTCTAATGCATTTTCCTGTAGAATTCTTCTGACTCTTAATCTTAGAGTTGATTTAAAAAAAACAAAACATAAACAATATCCATGTGTTTCAACTATACTGTGGTGTGGGACAACTGGAGAATTTGGAACCTAAAACAAATAAATCATTACAGAGCTAGTTGTATTGTTTTATTCAACTTTAGATTTTTTTTCTCTACTCAGGCTAGAACATCTATCCCTAGTTCATAACATAAGTCCAAAACCAGAGTCTTAAATCAGAATCCCTTTGGATTATAGATTCTGGGAATTAGATGGAGTCACCTTGCCAGCTATTTGACTTTGAAGTCAAATCCAAGTTTAAAGTTTGTTCCCCAATTTTTGTTTGGATGCAGCCATGTTCTTGTGAAAAATGTGACCTTAAATGAAGAACAGCTGATCTCATGGCATTTTTATCATTTTTGGACACAAACATCAATAAAAAATGATCTTAATACCATTGATTTGAACACATCCTAGTCAATTTATCTTAAAAACCTAAACTGTAGACAAGTCAAGTATATATGCTTCCTTTTCACCAGTGTACAAACAGGATGCAAGATTTCAGTCTTTCAAGCAAAATTTCCACTGACAAATTACATGGTAGTCTATGGAGTTATAGATCAGAAGAGAGCAATATGATCATCTAGTCTGCCCTCCTGTATAATGCATGCCACAAAACCTCACCCAACCACTCCTACAATAAATCTCTGACCTATGACTAAGTTATTGAAGTCCTCAAATTGTGATCTTAAAACTTTAAGACACAAAGAATTCACCAGCATGTGAGTCATGCCCCATGCTACAGAGGAAGGTTAAAAAAAAAAACAAAAAAAAAACCCAGTCAATCTGCCATGATCCCCGAGCAGTTGAACCCTGAACATGTGGGCAAGTGTCACCAGCCAGTCAAACAAGAAGGAACTCTCTATAGTAACTAAGGCTATGGCTACATTGCCATGTTAGTCTGGATCAAAGAGGTTTAGTCTGGACTAATTTAGCCCTTGTCTGCACCAGGCTTTGCCTAGTCTGAATGAAGAAATTTCTTAGTTCTGACTAGGCAAAGCTTAATTCGAACTAACCACGAGCAAGACGCGAACTAAGAGTTAGCTTGAACTTAGTTTAAACTTTTCTAAGCTATTAGTTCATACTAGTCACATATTCTAGTTTGAACTAGAACACATGGTGAGTCTGAACTAAAAAGCTGCAGTTAGTTTGAAATAGCCCGAGGGTTAGTTTGGACTAGCAAGTCTGAACTAAAATTGCATATGTAGACATAGTCTAAGAAACCATCCCATCTAGCCACCATTATTAGGCCACTGGCATATCCACTGGCAGTAGTAATAGATCAGTCTATTGCCAGCAAGGCCATCTCATCATATCACTCCGCCCCAAATTTATCAAGCTCAGTTTTAAAGACAGTTAACTTTTTGGTCCCCACAGCTCCCTTTGGAAGGCTATTCCAGAACTGCATCTAATTTCAAGCCTAAATTTCCTAATGGACAGTTCGTATCCATTCGTTCTTCTGTCCACATCAGTGCTGTATGCAGATGATTCCTTTCCCTTCCTGGTATTTAACCCTCAGAGAGCAATCATATCTCCTCACAACCTTCTTTTGGTTAGGCTAAACAAGCCAAGCTCCTTAAGTCTCCTCCCATAAAGCAGGTTTTCCATTCCATGGATCATCTTAGTAGCCTTCTCTGCACCTGTTCCAGTCTGAGTTCCTCTTTCTTAAAAATGGGGGACCAGAACTGCACACAATATTCCAGATGGGATATAACAGCTCTAAAACCTCCCTATTTCTACTTGAAATACCTCTTTTGATGCATCCTAGGATTGCATACAGTCACATCATTGTTGGCTCATAGTCATCTTTTGATCAACCAGTGTGTCCAGGTCCTCCTCCTCCGTCATTTCTAACTGTTGTGTCCACGACTTACAGAGGGGAAAAAAAGTCTCTAAATGCATGACCTTGCACTTCCCATTGCTAAATTTTCTCCTATTCCTATTGTATTAGTTTACAAGGGCATCCAGATATTTCCGTATGATATCCTAATCCTTTTCTGTATTGGCAATACCTCCCAATTTGGTGTCATCTGCAAACTTAATTAGCAAATTCCCACTTTTTGTGAAAAATCAGTAACAAAAAGGTTAAATAAGATCAGTCCCAAGATTGATCCCTGAGGAACTCTACTAGTAACCTCCCTCCAGCTTGACAGTTCACCTTTCAGTGTGACCCACTGTAGCCTCCCCTTTAACAAGTTCCTTACCCCCCTTACTTTTTTCATATTCATCACATCTTTTGTAACTTAACTAATAATTCCCTATGTGGAACTGTATCAAATGCTTGGCTGAAATCTAAGTAAAATAAGTCTAGTGCATTCCCTTTTTGCATTTTCTCCTAAAACTGCACGACCCAGCTCACACAGTGTGCTTATTTAGAAAAAGGTCATCGTTTGCTGAAGAGCAGGGGTCAGTGGCAGCTGGATTAAACAGAAAACATATAAATTCCTTTTAAGAGGCTTACACTGACTTTCCCAAGCTTTGATGTGTGGTAGGCAAAAGGGGCAAAAGAAGACATTGATGCTTTCTACCAGTAACATTTGCAGAAGATGTTATATAAACACTGCTCAATTCTTTTTTTTTTAGTAGGCTTCCAATATGGTTTTTTTCCCTTTCCTCCTTACTTTCATTATTCCAAGTGAAAACATGGCTCACTCAAATGCTATCATACTGCATCTAGTCCAGTCCTAATTAATTTTGCCTCTATTCTTTTTTGAGGATTCATATTGGAAGGCAAGCCGTATTACCATATGCTGCAGTATTATGGGAAGGTGCAGAATGTTTTTTCAATTGGTACTTCAAATATTTTCAAATATATAATACTTAATTATAAACTGTTAATTTACTCTTTTCTGAGTTTCTGATTTACCCAGTTTGACACTCTTAACCCTGTTTCTCAATTATCTCTTACACCACCTGCTCCTCTACATATTCCATTCTTTTCATGTTTCTCTCCATTATTTGTTCCCTTTATTAAAAAGTGAGGTTTAATATATCTATTGTTACTAGCTTCACTGCTATTGTACCCTCCTACTTGGCCCCATCATCCATCTTTATACCACCAATTATTTATGTTTCCAGAAAAAAATATTTTATATTTCAAATTCTGATCATTATGCTCATTTTTAAAAAAGGTTACTCCAGTTTACTTTTTTTAGCTATAGAAAGATGGCATTGTGGCATTGATATTTCCCATCCAGAGAGGAAAAAATCCTTTTGAGCACACAGGAATTCTAAAATATAGATTCCTTCTACCTTTTCATGTTTGAAGTTTTCAGAATATTGATATTAACTTTCTTCTAAAGTGAAATAATTAGATATGATAGAATCACCATTTATGGGGTTATGTAGATCTTGTGCAGGTTGTTTAATTTTCATTGGTCATTGTTTATGGTAAAATTATCAACCGTCATTTAAAGAAAAGTTTCTTGGTTGCTAATAGACATTTAACTTCTAAAATTGGAGGTGATTTTGTAATTGATTTTCTTTAAACAGCAATCAAATAAGGGTTTTATACTGAGGTTCAAAATAAAATATTTCAGTGTGGGGTTAATAATCCTGATCAAGTATCAACATGTCAAGGGTTCCCCCATTCTTCGTAGCAGAATTGTAATTGGTAATTGTCCTATTAAATTAGCTTGTATGTGAAACCGGCAACTGTGGTTTTTTGTTTTTTTGTTTTTTTTTTTTTTAAGACTGTCTGGAAGCAGTCTTGAGATTAAAGTATTGGACTGGGAATCAAGCAAAATGGGTTATATATCCAAATCCGTGATAGATTTTCTGCATATCCTTGAACAGGGGTACTTAATCTCTGTTCCTCAATTTTCCACCTGAGAGAAGTAATTTTTCTTTCAATTAAAGGCTCTTTGATTCTGTGCTGAGAATAATGTAACTGGTTCCCTAAGCCTGAGTAGAGCACTGACTTCACGAGGAACAAGGAATAAAGGGGGGGTCTCTTAGTTGAGCATGAGATTGTGAGGTCTTTGGGCATTTTTTCCTATTGTGTTTACCCATAGTACAATGGGGCTTTGATTTTCATTTAGAGACCCTAGAAGCAGCCATCACTTTTTTCTTTCTCAAAAATAAAATATCAATGTAAGCATTGAACAATGAGTTTTTCCTAATCAGAGCACCTAGTGCTAAAATTCTGATCATCTGTCCATTGATATCAATTTGAACTGATTTAGGTGGGTGCCATATCAAATTCAAATATGAGAAAAATCCTTCATACTTTTCACAATTATTTTACTAGTTTAATTGAATATTTAAATGTGTACTAAGGAATGATAGTTTAAATGAGAACAAAAAACAAGCCAAAGGACTTAAAACTATTGGAATAGGTTACCTAGGGAGGTGGTAGAATCTCCATCTTTGGAGATATTAAAGGCTTGGTTAGACAAAACCCTGGCTGGGATGATTTAGTGAGAATGGTCCTGCTTTTTCTCGGGGGGGGGGGGGGGGGTTGGACTATATGACCTCATGAGGTCTCTTCTAACCCTATGATTCTATGGAAATAAACAGTTCAAATCAGATCAAGACTGATAATACATACAGTCTGTTAAATATGCTCATTTTAAATAGCACATATCTGTATTTGGAACTGTTCATAAATATTTGTTTAAGTTGCTGTTATTAGGGCAGTTTTTACTGAGAGCTGGTTCTAAGCACTGAAATGGCAGGTGTGAAAGCTAAGGTTTGAAATAAGAATGGATGGAACCCACATCTAAAAACTGGGTGACAGGTGTCTCCTTGTTCAGCGTGTTGTAATTTGTCTTGTGTGTGTAGCATAGTGAAAATTATAGACAAGAAATGTCATATAGGCTTTTTTTACACAAAGAAAAATATGCCTACTTCCAGCCTTGCAACCCTTTTCTATAACCAATTAATGGTGAGATCTGTCAAAAGTAGCATAGACTGTGTGCTTATGCAGATAATATAAAAATTCCTCCATTTTGTGAATAGTTTTCAGCAAAATACATCCTTCATTTGGGAACATGTCAACTGATGTGGGAAACTGCGCCTTCTATGTGGTTGCCAAAAAAAAATAGAGAGAATTTACCGATTCATTTTAACATGTATCTCAAAGGGAGCATGTACTAGGAATATAATACCTCATCAATTTATAATCTGGTTTGCTAACCCCTGCTGGTGACCAGTATTAGTGAAAATTTACTGTGGTGTTATGTTAAAGTAATCATGAGTCAAAAGCACTTAGGGTTCAGAGATTTGCCAACAGGCTTTAAAAGTGGTTTTGATTAGACTCCAAGGAATGAAAGAGGCAAACTGTCAGAGGTAGGGCAGAAAACACAAAAATTTCCTTTTCTTCCTTCCACAGCAGAAATGGGCCCAGCAGAGTTTGGGCTGGGCCTTGGACTGAGAGTCAGCAGACCTGGTTTTTATTCTGACTTCAGTATTTACCTGTTGTTGTTTGACTCTTCACCAGCTCACATCACTAACCCTTCTCTTTTGGTTTGCTCATCAGCATAGTGGGGATAATGCTTTTAGTGCATAGGTGGTGAGTGTTAACTACCTACCATTTCTGGTACGGTAGTAAATAAGAAATGAAAAATATGATTTATTTGCTAATGCAATTATTCTCCAGTCATGTTGTTTTAGGTAAAGTGATACTATAGTGCAGGGGTGGCTAAACTTACGGAACTCAAGAGCCACAAAGTCAATTATTAAACCTTTGAGAGCTGCACTGAGGCATATAACCACATATTTTACCTACTCCAAAATTACTAAGCTTATAATTCATTGTGCACTTTAATTTTATCATAAAAATGGGGCAAATATTGATCCACTAATGTCAGATTCTAATAATTAAGATTACCATGAAACTAAGCCTATAGAGAAAAATTTAGCTATTGCTAGATGTAGAACACTACAGGATGGACAGTAACTTATCAGTGCAGGAGGTAAAAGTTCTCTGACATGCTGATCTCTAAGTATTGCACAATGTTTTGAATTTCATTGTGGAATATGATGCTTCACAGCAGCAAGCTGTGCCAAAAATTGAAAGTAATCTATGTTCAGTTTTATACTTTTCTCCTTTGTATTTTCATTTCTAAATATTCCACATCATGTTTAGGACTTGTAAAACATGATTTTATTTTAACAAGTACACTGCATTAGGGCCTATGAGAAAATCTAAACATGCTATGGCTTCTCTGACCATGTCACGCTTCTCTCCCCCACCCCCGTTGCCGCTTCCCTGCCGTCTCTTGCCACGCTGCTGCTTCTCTGCTCTCCCCAAGCATGCCACGCTGCTGCCTCCCACCCCATCCCAGCACCTACCATGCCCCCACTTCCCTGCCAATATTTCTGCCAGTAAACTTGTTCACTAAAATACTCATAGACAGTGAAGATAAAAGGTCTGAGGACTCAGACACAATTAATTTTAAAATGAGAGTAGTAGTAAGGGAAAATACTGCTCTCATCTTAATCCTGTGAAGAGATGCACACAGGGTCACCTTCTCAACTGTTCAGAATCACAACAGATCAATGAGAATTTATGGTGACAGAAAGTGCAAGATCAGAGCCTGTTTCAGTAAGTGCTTTGGAGTCCATGCACAGAAGATATTATGGGAAAAGCCCATTGAGTTTCTTCAGTTTGGGGTCAGGCCCTGTATAAATTCTAAATATCAGTATTAGGTTTTTATAATACAAAGTAAAATCTTTATTGATGAGATTTTTTTCAGAAAGTTTACAACACAATTTTCCATCCTCAGCCCTTCACAACAATTACTCTCATCTAATGGGCTCAGATACCCATAGAGTCATTCATGAAGACTGCATAGAAATATAAATAGATTTTGACTATACAACAAAGAACAACTAATACATCTTGAATGCTATTTAATCACTAGAAGTATAGTGCTGCTATAGAACTTTGTAAATGTAAATTATCTTGGTAATTGACTTAGTTATATTAAATTTTTCTTATAAAATAAACGTGCTAGCAGTTCCTTCCGCAAACATGACATACTGATGTCTCAGGCACATTTGTTCAATGGACTTTTTTTTTTTTCTAAAGCCAGTTTTCTGTAGTGGTGGTATCCTAAGTCTAAATCATTTTGCATGCTGAAAATGAACCATGATCCATAATAAGTACTGGTAACATTCTTTAAATTAATAGAGGGTTTTTTTAATAACCTTTTTGACAGTAGTCGGTGGTTTTGGATGTAACACTTGTGTCAATTTTCAGTCATTTCTTATGATTCTTATTTAATTCTCAAAATAGAAATACTAGAAAAAATTTGCATGATATTACAAAATGCCAGGTGACTTTAAAAAAAAAAGTTAATTTACAATTTGTTTTCAGGTTTAAATTGCTAATTATCATTTATCTGTAGTGAATTATAGACTCGATCTTGATCAATTTATGTTGCCAGTTTTAAAAATATTTACCCACAAAACAATATAAAGTATTTAAAAATCATGCACTGATGTAATTAAGGACACTATCATTATGCACACAGACAAGAAGGGTAGAAATTAATATTGTGTGGATAAACTGTACAATCTGGCAGTTACTTGCTCTGATTGCTTCTCTTTCCCTGCGGACTCTCCCAGGGCTGCTGCTTTCTCCTGCAGCTCTCATGACGCTGCTCCTCTGCTGCAGGCTCTGACCCTGCCCCTGCCTCTCTGCTGTCCCCAACCATTGCAAATTTCTCGCCCGTCTCCCACCGTGTCACCCTTCCCTCCTCGCTCTCCCAGGAGCTGCAATTTTTCTTTGAAGAGCTGCGTGCGGTTTGCGAGCCGCAGTTTGGCCATGTCTGCTATAGTGTTATCATTTTTAGCCACGCACATCCAATAACATAACTAAAAAAAGTGTTTGATATTTTCTTTGGATAACCATTTAATATTTGCTTATCAACAGTCACTTGGACGTGTAGAGTAGTACAATGGGCTCATTATTCCTTTTTTACCAACTGCTTCTAAATGGTTTCATAGCTGAATGAAATTTTAGTTTTAATTAAATTTTTTAAATTGTTGATACTAATGTGTTTGCACCTGTAAAGAGGCATTACCATAAGTTTTTTTTCAAGATTATTAGCCTTAATGCCAACATGATTAATACCTAGGTATGCTGAAGAATCAAAATCTCTTCGGTTTGTGTGTGTGTTTTTGTTTTTTATTAAACTTGTGCATTTATTATAAGGTTGCTGACTGGACAGCTGTCTGAATTACCTAGGAGAGAATAGGATCATAGATTTAATTTTCATATGATGATTTTTTCATTTCCTCATCTACTCAGATTTTTTTCCTCTCATATTCAAATGATTTGTATCTATTCTCATCAGATTGTATTTGAATAGCTCCCTGCTTTATATTGAACATCTCATAGTTTTGGGGGGCAACAAAGAAAACTCAAATAATGTAACCAAATTATGTTTAGCAGGGACAGAATGTTGGCTGAATAGATTTTTTTTTTTTAAAGCTATTGATTAAATGGTAATCAGAGCAGTAGCATTGGCTGCATTTTCTCGCATACACCTTTAGATGGTAATTACAATTATTACACAAGTTTGTTTTCTTCGAACAGTCTTGTGATGGTCTCAAAACAGTAACAATATTTGAGAAATTATTCTAACAGTAGTACACTATACAAGATAATTCCATTGCTTTGTTTGTCTTTTGCACATTTGTGTAATGAAGCTAAAGGTCTAAACCTGTTACTGGATGAATATGAAAAGCTTATATTAAATAAGAACATAAGAATGGCCATATTGGGTCAGATCAAAATCTATCTAGCACATGTCTATTGAAAGTAGCCAATGAAAGATTTTTTAGAGGGAATGAACAGAACAGTGTAATAATTGAGTGATCAATCCAGTCCCAGCTTCTGTCAGTCAAAGATTTAGGGTCCCCAAAACATTGGGTTACATCTCTGAACATTTTGGCTAAAAGCCATTGATGGACATAGTTGTCACCACCACTGGGACTGCAGGGCTTGTGCCCTGCATTCCTCTGGCCCTGCCCCAGATCCCACTCCAGTTGCCTGCTGCTTGCTGGCTGGTTGTGGCAAGAGGCAAATCCAGACTGGGGCTGCCTGCTGCTGGCCGGCACTGGCTTCAGCTGGATTGGGCCTGCCCAGGCCACATGCTACTTGCCAGCGGTGGCAGGAGGCAGAAGCCAGAGCTGGGCTGGGACTGCCAACCACTTGCTTGCTGGCAGTGGCAAGAGCTGGAGTTGGGGTGGGACCGCTTGCCGGCAGCGGTACGAGGCAGAAGCTGGGCTGGGGACATTTGCTGCTTGCCCAGCAGTGGCAGGAGGCAGGTTGGGGCTGCCTGCTTCCTGCCAGGAGCAGCAGCAGCCAGAGATATGCTAGGACTTGATTGGGCCCACCCAGGCTGGCTGGTGCTTGCCAGCAGTGGCTGGAGCTGGATTGGGCCCTGAGGTGGGGCAGGAGGCGGGGCCTGGGCCTGGGTGCTGATCCTTTTCTTGGGACAGCAGTGTTCCTGTTGATAGATCCATCTTCCATGAACTTATCTAATTTGCTATTGAATCCACTTATACTATTGGCCTTCACAATATTGGCCTTCACAATGTCTCTTGGCAATAAGCCATGCATTGTGTGGAGACAGACTACCTTATGTTTATTTAAACTTGCTGCCTATTAAGTTCATTCTGTGATCACTGGTTCTGATGTTATATGAAAGGGATAAATAACATTTTCTTCTTCATACTATATGCAGATCTCGTATCCTCATCTAGTCATCTTGTTTCTAACCTGAATAGTTCCAGTATTTCTAATTTCTCCTCAAATGGAAGCAGTTTTATATGCCTCCTTTTAGCTGCCTGTCTCTAATTTTTCCTAACATTTTTGGTGGGGGGATAGGATTATCAAAACTGCATGTACTATTCAAAGTATGGGCTCACCATGGAGCTACATTGCATAATTATGATTTGCATATCTTATTAGTTACTCTTTTTCTATTCAATTATCCCTTTTGACTGCTGCCACTCACTGAGAACATTTTCACAGAACCACCTACAATGACTCCAAGATCTTTCTTCAGTGCTAATAGCTAATTTAGACCCCAATTATTGTATACATATAGTTGAAATATGTTTTCTGATGAGCATTATTCTGCACTTACCAACATTGAATATAATTTGTCATTTTGTGGCTCACCCAGTTTTGTGAAATCATTTTGCAACTTTCTGCATTTAACTATCTTGCGTAATTTACTGTCACCTGCAAACTATTCCATCCAACTGCTCAACCTGTTCTCCAGATTATTTATGAATATCTTGAACACCACAAGTCCCAGTTTAGATCCTTGGTAAACCCTGAGATTTACCACTCTCTCTTGTGAAAACTGACAATTTATTCTTACCTTTTTGTTTTTTAATATTTTAATCAGTTATCACCATTTTATCTCATGCTTTCATATTTTGTTTAGGACCTTTTCATAAGTTTTCTGTTAGTTCAGCTACACTATATTAGTGTATCATCTTTGTTTACATGCTTGTTGACACCCTCAAAGAATTCTCATGGAGTGGTGAGGAATACTTCCCTTTGCTAAAGCAGTGTCATGTCTTTCCCAACATATTGTGGTAATCTAACTGTCTGACAATTCTGTTCTCTACTATGTTTTCAATCAGTTTAGCTAGTAATAGACACTAGGCTTACTGACTGGTAATTGTTGGGATCATCTCTGGATCCCTCTAAAATATAGGTTGTTAGTTATCTTCAAGTCATGTGATATGTAAATTAATTTTTAAGTGAAAGCGTACAGAGCAAAATTAAGGAGTCCTGTGGCACTTTTGAAGACTAACAAATTTATTTTATTGTACAAGCTTTTGTGGGAGAAAATCCCACTTCATCAGATTTGAAGATGAAGGAAATTACCCTTTGAAACTTGTACAAAATTAGTAGTTCTGTGATTTTCACATTAGAGTTCTTTCAGAAATATTGGATGAATACCATCTGGTCCTGGTGACTTAAGATTGCTGATATCTGGGCTGTGTTTCAATCTAGAGGAAGTAAGATGCTTCTCTTTTTAGAATACTTTTGTTCTTATTTTGAAATCAGGTTGCATTTTCTGAAAAGCTTTCCCTTTCAAAAGTACATGAGATCTTTTATATCTGTATGCAAGAGAAGTTTAGCTTGACGGGTCAAAAGTGTTTCAGAGTTTGAGCCATGTTTTGTGATTCTGTAGTGATGCATTCTTTGATGGGTGAAGAATATTTGAAGGAAAAAAATTGTGACAGCAAGTGATCTGTGTTTTATTGCAAGACATTAAGCAATAGAAAAACAGGTAAAAGTGGCATTGCTGCTGCTGCTGGACACATGGGGCAAAACACCCGAGTCCCAGTGCCAGTGTCCTGAGTCCAACTGGGGCTGGGCCACCAGCTGGCGGCAGCAGGATTTGTTCCCAACCGGGGACCTTGGCCGGGGCTGCCAGCCATTGATTCCAGCATCCGGCGCTGGCTCTGATCCCATCTGGGGACCCAGGGGACCAGGACCAGATCACCAGCAGCAGCAGGATCTAGTGCCAGCCCCAACTCCGAATAGCAGCCCAGGATCTGGTGGCAGCCCCAAACCCGGCTGGGGACCTGCGGCTGGGATGCCAGCCACCATGGCAGAATCTGGTGCTAGTCCCAGTCCTGGCCAGAAACCTGGAACCAGGCCACCGGCAGCAGCAGTATCTACCTCTAAGGTACTGTGCAAATGAAAATAGTGCAAATTTTCACATGCTGCACAAGCCACTTCTGGCAACAGGGTAGCTTAATTACTATTTCCAGTGTACAGCTTGACTACTGAGAATATTAAATAAACTGCAAATTAATACTGAATAAGTCATCTTCCTGTGATATGCACTATGATCCCAAATTCTTTTTAGTCAATGGCGTATGTGCATAAGTATGTTCAACTATATATTAAACAGCAGAGTTGCCATATAAATGAAAACTCGCTTTTGTTCTCAGTTTGGTTTAAAACTTACCTCTGACTTACTGACTTCCCTGTACCCTAGTTTGCCTTGAACTGTTCGTATCTGAACACCAATTAGAAACTTGGAAAGGAAGAAGGGGAGCAAAGCAATAATATTGCTTTTTCTTTGGTGCTCTATTATTGTTTAATGATCCCAGTCATCTTAATTCAATACGTATTGTATGCATTCCAGTACGTAGAATGATTTTGTTAGGGATGAGGTTAACCCTCTCTTTCTCACTGAAGTGAAACACTATAGTTATCTGAACTGGAGTGAAGGGATTTTCACATTATTAGAGGGAAAACTATGGGAATCAATGCTGTTCTAACCCCTGGCTCACTAAGATGGATGTGTTATGGGGAGGGATTCACTGAGCCTAGCAACAGTAATGAAATAAGAAAGTTTGTCTAGAAAGGATTCTGGAGCTGAGAAGATCCATTTTTTCCCTTCTGCAATCTAGTTTAAATGAGCCATTGTGGAATTGATCCTATAGTTGGATTTATATGTAAAAATTCTAGCAAGTAGAGTCTAGGTTCTTTCCACCACAGAAAGGTACTTTGTGGATTTTGAGTTCCTCTGTGTGGTGTGAGTTGCAGGAAAAGCCTCAGATCTTTGCTTTTGCAGTTGATAAAAGCAAATCCCCCTGAATAATCTCCCCTTTTGATAATTTTGGTGAAGGAAGCACTGTAGGATAGGTAATATTAGACATTAAAGGTTTTCTCCAGGGATCCTCAACCCAGTAACATTGAGTCTCTGCAAGTCAATATCAGGAAATAAACCAAAAGAAAATCAGTACCTCTGCCTTTATATGGCTGCTACAGATAAATCAAAATGCTCTCAGTGCAAACCTTTACTTTTTTGATCTCTAACAATTCCTGTCAAAATGCTTTTAACAGAAGTCTCCACTTATTACGGTTAAGCACATACAAATCCAATAGGTTATTAGAGTACCCCACACTGATAATTCACAAATCAAGCTATCTTTTGGTGATTCAGTTAAATATTTCTGGTTGGTTGGTCCTTCTGTGTAGATCTTTCAGTGTGTCCATGATGAAATCCTCCTGATCCAGACTCACAATTCACTTTCATACACCAAAACTTATGGAAACGTCAGTCAGAAGTGTTACAAAGCTGACCAAATAGAAACAAATGTCAAACAAAGGCAAAGGTTACAAAGAATATCAAACAGGGTATGGTTATGTGGTTCGGAGTAGTTACTCTGGCTGGTGTGAACATATTCTGACTGCCTGCTTTTCAACCCTTCACAAAAGAAAGTGGCACAGAGAGTCTTTTTCTAAAGGGCACAGAAAGACAAGTTCACCCTTGCTCCTGCCTTACAGGATTGCCTTGGCTGGACAAGGTGACACAAGAAAAATCTACTAAATGCCTATTAAATAAGAAATAATAAGCAAAATAACACAGAGTTCATTTCAAGAGCTGTTAATGATTTAGGCACCAGCAATTTGCTTACATGCCCCCCCTCCCTTCAGCGGGAGATGACATTCTTTATACTTACCGTTCTGATTAATGGTAAAATGCAAAATAGAGCTATTTACACTCCATCCTGGGGTGAAGAACCCATCTCGTCTTTAATAAAATAGCAACATAAAACTAAAGAAATAATGGGGAGTTTAAAAATAAAGTACATGAAATCCCTAGATAGTATTTTTACATTGAAGGATGCTTTTTAATTTATTTATGTAACTTTTTAAAGAATGAAAAAAAATAAAACAGAATAAAGTAAAAAAAAAAAAAATCCCTGTGGTATTTCTGAAGTACTGCATCATTATGATATTTTTCCATTGTAGAGTTATAAAGTTATTCTTAACTAACTTATGCTTCCTTGCTCTTCTCTGGGTATTATTTTTTGTAGTCTTTTTAGGATAGTGTAACATGAGGAGTGTGTTTCTTTCTAAGTTTTTTGTGGAAAGTGTACATTGTCATCCTGCTACTGGATAAAACCTCTTCAGTGAAACTTTTGAAATCAATATCTGACATATTCTTTCTTTCGCTTGCTTTATCTATAGAAATGGTTCCATTTAATATGACAGTAATTTATTTGAAGATTTAGTTAAAGGAAGTCAGATACCTAGATGCCTCTTTGTCATAAACATTAATAGAATGTTTAATTTCTCTGACTGTGTCAGACTCCGTTGTACTTAGTACTACTTGATGTAACTATGAGGTTTTTGTTTTTTGTTTTGTTTTTCCTTCCTATTTCCAGCCCAAATGAGCCACACTGTTAATATTTTCTGGAGAGGCCATATAATTCACTAGGTGAATTAAATGTACTAGAAATGGGTCCTTATGAATGTTGCATACAAATATTAGCTTGTTGATGTTTGTCCTTGGTGCTGCTCTAGTAACATTGTGCTTCTGGGAAATACTATGAAATCTGACTATATCTTCCTGTATTCCCATGTCATCTCAAGTTTTGATCACTGTTTTGTTCAATATATGTTTAAACATTCCTGCAGCCTAGATTGTTCTTAGTTTTGGATTGTCAGACTAATTAAAATAGGTATGCATGTTTTTTCCCCCCAAGGTAGATGATGATTTCATGTTGAGTGTTCTTAGTTTGGTGGATTATATTTCGTTTTGAATTTCCAAACCAGAAGCCTTACATTTTTTACTTCATTTGTCAGTTATAGCTAAAACAGAATTAAGTGTTTCCATTTTTGATATTTGATTTCCCTCTTGTATTTTAATTGCTCTTAGAAAAATCTTTAACAATTTTCTTTATGTATTTTTTCTATCCTTTTTCCATTAATGCAGTTTTCTGTTTATTGGAAGGTTTTACTAAATAACTGACCTCTTCTCTAAGCCCTTTCCTGCATCTGTTAGGCTCGTTTTTAACGTTATCTTTATCATAAAGAATGGGGCTGGCTCGTGATTAGCCACTGTGGCACAGGCTCGGGGCACTGCCACGCCAGGAGCGGGGTAGGCCTGCCCAGAAGCCAAACCCCATGCTCCCACCCTTCCTCTGAGCCAGCCACTCCACCCCTCAGGGTGTAGTGGCCTGCCAGCCCATGGGGATGGGCAGGAGAGCAAAACCCAGCTTCTGGGTTGTCCGACTCCCCCCGGGCCAGCCGTTCCCCACTCTAGGGGTGGGGTGAGCGGGCCCAGAGCACAGGCTGGGTTCCGTTCTGCCCCCCCCCCCCTTACTGGGGGTGTGTGAAAGCTGGCTCAGGGCGCTACAAGCTCTTGAGCCTCCTCTGATGAACCAAATACTGAAGAATACCTTTCCTTAAGTCTTTTTTCCTTAGGGAATCCTGCAGAAGGTGTAGTTTAATTGTCATGACTTATTGTCGTGATCAGTAGGTCTCTCTGGAAAAGCAAAACTAAGTATTGTAGTTTTTCATCTGATTCAGTGATGTTTCCAGTGGGGTTGGTTTCAGCTAATTGCAAGCAAGAATGTGTAATGAAATTCACATTGAGTATTTTTTTGATGAAGGAGAAGGTGTTCTGATTTACACATCTTTTAATATCATGCAAAGGAGATAGTTCAGCTAAAATTATTCATATGTCCTTCAAAATTTTACTAATTACTAGAGTTTTCAAATTTTGGTTTTGATATATAATTAAGTCCTGATCAAAAACAAATTCTTTCTCTAAACTTATCTAGGAGTTATGAAAGAATTTCTGATCTTGTTTTTAAATATATATGGATAAATTGTTAAAAAAAAAAAAAAAGCTGCCTTTTAAAACTAAATGTGGATACCTGCATTCTTTATTTTTCTGTATTTTTCCAGGCTGCAAAAAGGGAAAAATATGCAAACAACTTTTTCTTCCATACTGATGTCCAAGCTAAATATTTATGCTGAAACCAATAGAGCCCGCAGAATGCTTTTTTAAATACTTCAAATGCTGTGATCAGATTTCCAATGTGCACAATGATATTCGCACTAAGAAACTAAGATTACCTCTCTCCAAGTTCTTGGGGGGGAATGATTTTGAGTGAGCTAAAATGAATTGTTCTGAGTGACTGAACTGCCATTTCACCTTGTGAAATAGTTTTAATGCCTTGCATTCTCTGAGTAACTTATAAATCTAGATGATGATTTATAGGGCCCAATTGTGGAGCACAGACAGATAACTGTAACCCTGTGTAATGGACATTGTGACCAATGTCCAGCAAGACTCCATATTGTCAGTTTGGAACTCCTGCTTAAACAATGTACTTCATTTTGGATACTTGATGAAATTTGGTTTAGGTATATGCTGTATATGTTCTTTTAAATGTGTGAACAAGCTGTGTGAATGAAGGGCGTGTGTGTGAAAAGGCCAGTCTCAACTGCTAGCTGTCCTGATGAAGCACAAGTACCATCTAACTGGTTGAACAATGCAGACATCTCATTAAGGCAAACAGAAGGAGCCACCCCAGAAAGAAAAGAACAAAATACAATCAAGTCTGCAAGTGACTGGGGACCAATGATCTCCCAGGAACCCTGAGGCTACACGACACAGCAAATCCCATAGACTTACATGAAGGCCTGCAAGTATAAAAGATGGGTGAGAGCATGAAAACTTTGGGGTCTCATTTTGCAACTGACATCTTGGAGCATCGGATCATGACCGACAGAGGCCTGGCTCCCTCCTTGTGCCCAGCCTAGTTGGCCACTAGGCTGGCTCAAGCAACACATGAAAGGACTGGTAATTACATCACACCAGCTTGCAGAACTTTTTGCTATCCTTACTTATTTACAATAAATGTGGCATATTGCCTTGTCCCCCTGAATAAGATCCTGCTAGTCTTTTCTTTTTACGAGGGGGTGCTCTCCTGGGTGCCCTTTTTGGTATAACACAATCAATGGAGGCTCTTCAACTTCCAGAGGTGGGAATTCAAGCCTTCAATTATGGGCCATATATTTTATATTTTCTCCAATCTAATGGTGAGTGTTATCAATGCTACAGCAGACAACTTTTGTCTACTTTCTGAGCAAGTTAGTAAACAATGTTGAACTGATGATATCACTTTTATGAGGTTATCATTATCTGTGCTGAAACTCAATGAAGGATGACAACATAAGGATTCCAAAAGCAGTGAGAGTCCTGTGGCACCTTTATAGACTAACAAATTTCTTCAAGCATAAATTTTCATGGGCTACAACCTACTTCATCAGATTCATCTTGTTCTTTAAGGATTTCCTCAGTGACAGGATACAGAGCACCTGTCAGGCAAGTGGGATAAGGTTACGTTAGCCTAGTGGTCAGAACAGGGATCAAACTAGCATCAAAACTGGAGCTGCTAGTGGGAAGCTGGAGCCAAGAATCAAATCAGAGGGCAAAAATTGGAGCAAGCAAGGTAACAAGTGAGGAGGAGTTCAAGGCAGGAGGGGGTTAGAGGTAAATCTGGGTGTACGGTGGGAACAATTTAACAGTGGAACAGTCGTGTTTGCAGGCGTGAGAATCAAGTAGCCAGAGAGTAGCTGTGGCTGCAGACTTACAAGCTGGTCTTCTGGCCTGGCCAATTAGGCAGCCTGCTAAAAGTCAGCTAAAGTGTTGTAGCTGCTGCAGCTGAAAGTGCTTTTTTCTACACTCACTCTGTTATAATGCCAGTATTGTGTTTTAAAACAAAACACACTATATCCAGGGAGATGTCCTGCCTGGTGTAATGTTCCTTTTACCTCCAAGTAGCTGTGATTGCTTGCCATTAACTTTGTTTCCATGAACTCTAATAGGGTGAGCAAAGGTAGACAACAGAACTTTGTATATCCTGCCAGATGACCTTCCTCTTTCTTGAAGAGATGGGTCATCGCTGTAACACATTCACACCTGATGACTGATTCCACTCCAAGGCTATAAAGCAAGGATGGCCAAACTTATGGAAACTCAAGAGCTGCACAAGTCGATCATTAAACCTTTTGAGAGCCCCACCGAGGCATATAACCACATACTTTTACCTAGTACAAAATTACTAAGTTTAAAATTCATTGCACACTTTAATTTTATTGTAAAAACAGGGCAAATATTGATCCTACTAAAGTCAGATTCTAATAATTACTTAAGGTTACCATGAAAACCAGTCCTATACAGTAAAAACTTAGCTGTTGCTGGATGTAGAACACTGCAGGCTAGTGGTGAGGTTTTTAAAATCTGGGTAGTAACTTGTCAATGCAGTACATAAAAGCTCTTTCAAGTGCTGATCCCTAAGTATTACACGATATTTCGATTTAACAAACTTCATTGTGAAATATAATGCTTCATAGCAGTAAGTTGTGGCAAAAAAATGAAAGTAAGCTACATTGTTTTAAACCTTTCTCCTCTATTTTTGTTCATTATTCCACATCATGTTTAGGACTCGTAAAACATAATTTTATTTTAACAATAAGTAAACTACTTTACAGCCCATGAGAAAATCTAAACATGCCATGGCTTCCCCGACCATGCCATGCACCTCCCACCCAGTCTCTGATCGTGCTGCCACTTCCCTAGTGTCTCTTGCCATGTGGCTGCTTCTCTGCTGTCCCCAACCATGCTGCACTTCTGCCCCCTGTCCACAACTGTGCCACTGCTTCCCTGCCATCTCTGACCATGCTGCACTCCCCCCATCCAACCATGCTGAGGTTCTCTGCCATCCCCGAAAATGCTGCTGCATCCGTGCTGGCCCCAACCATGCCGCTCCCCCCACACACACACGCCCGTCTGGCTGTGCCACACTTCTTTGCCATCCCTGACTGACCATGCTGCTGCTTCCCTCCCGTCTCTGACCATGCTGTACTCCCACCACCCCATCTGACCATGCCACTGCTTCTGTGCTGGCTCTGACCAAGCCGTGCTTTCCCCATGTCTCCAACCATGCCGCCACTTCTCTGGCTGCTCCGACCATGCCATGCTTCTACCTCTTGTCTCCTACCACTCCCCTCCGCCGTGCTCTTTCACGAGCTCCACTTTTTCTTTGAAGAGCTGCAATTTGGCCATGTCTGCTATAAAGTATACTTTTGCTATAAATATATTATTCCTTAAATATTATCCGTGCATGCATCTTGCAATGATTACAAATCTTGACAAGTTGCAATCTTTATAACTACTTGCATGTTACTTTCATAGATTAATATCCTGTAAGACATGGTAGGTATAGTGAATTTGTCAGGTTTGAGATGAGTTGTTTACAAAGAACAGGGTACCCTTTGACTTTCTGAACAAATTCCTGCACAATGAACAACTTAGAAGTTTCAACAAATTGAACTTTACCTCCTGACTTATTCTCTTCCACCCTTACTCTCCATTCCTGGGTTTCTGGAATTACTATGCAGAAAGATCAAAAAATCTACACCTCCTGTCCCTTCAGCCAATCTGGTGGTGAGAGAAAAATTCCTTTTTCATTTCCAAGAAAAGATAACTACTGGAATGCCCACAGTATCCCACCCTCCCCAAGCCCTGGTCCCACTCTGATCCCAGTATAGACTGGTAGGGTGGGAAAGAAAATCCATGAAGCAGCACTGCACATATGCAGCCCTTTACTCCTGTGGTCTGTGAGGAGCCAGTGACTTACCTGAGTCCGTCCTTGGTCTCAGCTTGAGTGATGGCATCCCAGACCTGCCTTCCAACTTAAAGCAGGAAGAACACTTTTCTTTCCCATTTGAGTAAGCAAACTTCCCACCCCACTCAGCTTTGATATTGCAGTGGGGTTGCATTTTCAACATCTGTATTGCTGTCTACTCCCTGCATAACTGAAGAAGGAAAATATCAATATGTAATGGAAAATATTTTCAAAATCATGGTGGTACGTCATTAAATATGCTATACTCTGATAAGCAAATAGCTAGCATGGCATTATTGAGCCAGCACAGATTGCTGGAGAAGTTTTGTTTGCCAGTTTCAAAATAGAAATGCAACCAAATACCTTTGAGGAACTATGTCAGAAATAATGTCACAAGGAAGGTAGTTTTTTTTTTTTGTTTTTTTTTTTTTTTTTACTCATCTGATCTGTCCTTCAAATCTTGCCAAGGCATATGGGGCAGCAGAGAGGAGGGGCACCAAGAGACTGGCAAGTTGATGGGTGCTTATCTCAGCATACATCATGAATGGAAGAAAAGGAGACTAGAAGGAGAGAGAACTATACAACAGTATAATCAGTCTCTAGGGTATGTAAGTTAGTGACTGTCGTCATAGATCACATCAGGAGGAAGACAGTTGGCAGGTGGCTGTCAAATACATGGTATTTATAAAGTAACTCAAAATTAAATATTCAGCCTGAGAAAACTGATAGAAACATGGGGAATGTAATTAGATTCTCACCATTGATTATAAAGGACTTTTATATTTTATTTGACAATACGTAAAATGGAAATGATACAGACTTTCCAGTATACCTGGGTTACTTCAGAATTTGAGTTCAAAACAAAAAAAACTGACTAACTTGAGAGGGTTAGATTGTGTCTCAATTTAATCTTTTGAACTTTAGCAGTAAAAGTATGAAACGTTTTTTTTAACTAAATGCAGATTGTTGTTAATTGATCAGTTTTTAAGCAAGGACAGATGAGCCCAAATTTCTAAAACTCTATGAAACTTTTTGAATGGAAAGGGATTTTATTACCTTTAATTAAAAAGGTATTCTAAAACATATAAAATTAAGAATACATAATACAGCACAACTGAAGTGCAGCCGATTCTGAATACTGCAAAAGTACTGTTATTTGAAGACCTGTGTTCAATAGATAGTTCTCTTGGGAAGCTGTGTACCTCTAATTTGCACACAGAATAGACAGGATTTCATTTTTGCTTATGTCTTCTGAAGAACCTTTGCACAGCAGACTATTTAGAAAGATGAAAAATTTGAGGTGACTTTCTTTTCTCGAACTTGGAACTAAGGCTCCCAAAATTGTTTGTGTTGCAAGACCAGTGCTCTGACTTTAGAGAGAACACTGTGGGGCTTTCCAGAAGTGCACAGGATTGTGATGTGCCCTTAGCAGGAAGAAGCCTTGTCTCTATTTGCTATGGGTCAGGCTCCTGACACTGCTGGCTAAGGAAAACACAAGCAACCCCCTTTGTCCTATGCAGGCTTACTTGGCCCTCTTGAAGGTTTGTGGTAGGCACATTCTAATACTCAAGCCCTTAAAGCATCCTCCTGGAATGCTCAACCCTTCTCCACCGGTCATTCTCAGTATTCACTGCTTCCGAAGGCATAAGATGCTCCCAATACCAGATGCGCCTCAGATCGCTCCTCCACATAACACATGGTGCTTAAATACATTTATCATGAAAATAAAAATGATAGCAAGTAAATTGAAAACAAATGGTTACATATACAGTGAAAATGTAACTTGTATTTTGGAACTTAGATTTACTTAACTAGTTTACTGTCATGCCTTACAGGGTTCATGCTCACCCCAAATCCTTCTAGCATACTACAGCCAGACTTAGCTGTGATCTTTGGTTCATTAGACAAACCATGGTGTCAGTTAACCTCTAGTGGAAAATATTCAGTGTGTTTCTCTTCTCACCATGTATGCCCCTGCTAACTATTGTCTTTTCTCATAAACTGGGCACACTTATGATGGTTGCATTTCCTGCCTTCCCCCCTGCTCCATCCAATGGACACTTTCTTGTTGATTTCACAGTCTCTTGATTAGTATTAGGTTCAGTAAATAGGCATCAATTGTGAAGTGGAGAATGTACACCTGATCAGACAGAGAAGGATAAGAATCTTCCATCCTTCCTGAGAGGAACATGTTTATCAGCTTCCAGAGAGCTGTCTTAACTCTCATACCTTAAAGAACATCCTTTTCACTACAGCTACATCTACACAGTTTCTTAAACATTATACATCTATCCATATCACAATGACTGTGATGACCAATGTCCTGTTGGCTCTTGATAGATATCTCACACGCCACCTTTAGGTAAAGTTAAGATGCATATATTTGATCCCTGTAAATTTCTATACACAAAATTTTACTTCTTTCAGTTGCAGTTGTCATCAAGGGATTCCTGGGTCACAATCACATAGGCAACTTCCTGGCTGGGGTGTTAAGAATTAAACACTGAAAGCAATTGCTTATATTCCTAAGATCAGATGTGAAAGGTAATTATGAATGGAGTTCTCATACGACTGATGATATTCATACATATTAGGGCTAGAATATAATCCATGCTAAGATTTTATAAATTAATGGGTATTCTATTTCTTATCACTAAAACTTTTTAATCCAAGATGTACTTTAGTCCTGAGAACCACTACAAACATTTTCCTATCTTCTTCCCCTCTCCAGTTTGCTTGGAATTGCTTCTGAGTTGGTACAGGGAAAGTTGTGATGATCAGTTGCTGGTGTAGGGCATATGGAAACTGCTGCAAGAAGAAGCAGAGATGTGGAATCCCTTCTCCATGCTGTTCCTGGAGTGCTGACTTTTATACACCGTCCCATACATAGAGCACATGGCACACTATGATCTAGCCATGTATCTTTTTAGCAAAAAAGAAATGCAACATCCCTTAGGATATGCACTTCTGCATGCTTGGTAGAGATTAGCCAACATTATAGTCTCTTCTATATTTTCTTAAAACCATTTAATCTGACAATTGAACAAAATATCATCCAATGTTTAATCCTTCGTGGAGGTTAGAAGGTCTAAAGAAAGAATAGCATTTACTAGTAACTGTAACAATCAAATGTGTATTTGTGCTGGGGTGAGGGAGAGGTCATAAATTCTTTTGCCTCTGGCTATTGTATGATCTAATGAGATCACCACCTGAAATTTCTGCCCCCTGGTAGGAATTCACAGGATTAAGAAAACCCTGTCAATCCCATGGCAGGAATGGTTAATAAAACACAGTTATAAATGGCTTCAGTCTCTGCCTTTTTCCTAAAGCCAAAGATGAGGATATTGCAGTCCTAGCTAGTCTGAACAGAGGCCCTGTGCCACAGCAGTAGTATGTGTGAAGAGCTTCCTGCTGCTCTCTCATATTGGTGTGGAGTGGGAAGAAATAAGTAAATTGTGGATCAGTAATTAGTCCTTCTAAATTCTGTCACTCTTCATTACTTGATTAACTTAGCTTAATTTCAAAACAAACCATATGGACATCTTCTAAAATACAGTCTGGAGGAAGGCAAGATGAAAGTTTCCTATTTAATGGTATCTTACTAGCATCCTCCTTGGTAAGTCTGGATCAAAACAAACCTACCTTCCTTAGATGCCCTTCCGATAGAATATTGATAAAAATGATCATGAAATCAAGATTTGCTTTGGGAAAGCTTTAATAAAGAAAAGCATTAAAAGGCTCAAAGATAAGGTTCAAATGTTCTTTACCGAGTTCAGATGCTTGTATAAGGCTTGGAACTGTTGTATGATAGCCATATTCCTTATACAGTATTCACCAGATGGTAAGAGGCAACATTTTAACTTAATTGAGCAGCAATATACAGTCCTGTGATTTCTTGCAGACAGATTGCATTTCATTCCAAAGGTAGTTACATTTCTATACTAAGTAAAATGAATTTGTGTAAATTTCTTTGGGATCTTAAGAAATGAAAGGCAGCAAAGTAGATAAAAGGTTCTATTTTTAGTTTTTATAGAAATTCAGTAGGCAGGGAAGCTTTTTTTTTTTTTTTTCTTTTGGGGTGCTACAGAACAAAATAACTGATTTACCAGAGACTTGAGTGACAGTCTAGATGTAATTTCTGCTGCTAAATGTGCCCCTAGAGCATTTCAGACCATGGTTCATTTTCCAGCAGATCACACACATCTATCAGGTGACTGGGTATATCATATTGAATAAAGAGTATAGGATGAAATTCATTTTACTCTCCCTTTTGAAGTAATATTGTTAAAATGGCACTGTCTTCTCCTTACGCTTGCTTCTGTTTCTGTACATCCACATAAGGGCCAGAGACATCTGACTCTGTCTGAAATTATAAATTGCTTTGGACAATGATTTACTTTCTCTGTCTTCTATAATATATAGCTCACTCTGGGCATTTATTAGGTAACTAATGATCATGTACTCAACCCCATCTGTGCAAAAGGGTTAAGTAAAGAGTTAAAAAATAGGACCTGCTTTGTTCCCAGTGGGGACAGTTCTGAACCAGTAGCAGACATGTTATGAGAGAGAAGTGATATGACTATGGCATTTCACTCCTCTTTCTCTTCTGGGAAATTACTTAATTTCGCTACCTCACTTTCCCCATCCATAAAATGAGGTAATATTTCCTTCTCTCACAAAACTACTGAACAAATCTATTCTTGCTTTTAAACATTCTAGAACACAAACATAATTACATTGTATTACTTCACAACACTTCTGTCAAATGCTACTTTTTGCTGGAGGCACCACGTGTGATTGAGAAAGAGGCAAGTGTGGTTTAAATGAATTGCGTACCTAATTTCAGGTCTTTTGAGCTGATTTCCTTCTCATACCAGTATAAAGCAGGAGAAGACAACTTTGACATCTGTGAAGTTAGGCTTGTTAAGTTAAGGGAAGATTTTGGATCTTCAGTTTATTTGCCAAAACTATTGATTTTATAAATCTAACTTAGAACAGCATTATCACTTTGTCTCATATGGCAATATTTATGAGACAGTGATTCAACCCTTGGAGAGGTAATTTACAGACAAGAATCTGGCTCAGTTCAGGTTGAGCAGGCTGTCACAGGATACACATCTGTGCACCCTGGGTTATGGTCTATATGATTCTCCTGTTCACTTGCTCACTGTGATTGTATAATTTGTTTGATTACACCATCCAATGTTTTTTCATAGATGCTCCTAACCTATCTTACATGATTAGTGTGGTGTGATATGTTCCCTACAACCTCATGCATGTGGACAGAGGTGTAACACATTTTCCATGGCTCGGGGAGGTGGGAGACAGAACTCTTTACCAACATGTACGCTGTCACCGCTGTGAGCAAACAAGTACCTGGAGAAGGCAACAAAGATATGCTAACTGATATGGCTTAAACCAGACAAAGATCACCTCCTCCCAGAAGGGGAGGGAGAGTGAAAACAGACACCTGGAAGTATTTGGGGCTTTTTGCTTGGGAATCTCCGTCTTGAAACAACTTCAAGCAAGATCTGGGCCCTGCCAGGTCTCTGGCAGGAGACTGGCTATACAAATATCTAACCACCAAACACCTTGAGGATAAACTTGGACTATGGGGTCAGTTTAGATAGAGGTATTTGGTTATTTGGCGTGTTTTACCTTTTATTTCCTAGTGGTCACTCCTGACTCATTTGTATTGTGATTCTGACATGATTGGCCATATTCTCACTTAGAATTACAATCTGATCAATAAACTGGTGGTAGTTTTATCTAAAGCTGTGTGACCTTTAGAGGATGTGAGCGAAGAAGGCTGGGCACAACCCATTTCGTTAAGTGGATGGACTTGAGTTTATGGTGACTGAGAGTGGGTCCCAATCTCTCTGTAGACAGTGGGCCCCGTGGTGGTATTTGGGGCTGGAGTGCTTGCTTGGGGGACCATCCCTTAAGTAGCCAGAGGGCATACACCTACTGTTCTGAGACCAGTTGCATGTGAGAGCCTGGAGTGGACTGACTCAGGAGGGAGTGGTCACCTGCCAAAGCGGGTCAAATCAGTGTTCAAGAGCGGGAATCAGGGGGTCACAGTGGCACACTGGGTGGGATTTGCAGTCAGTTTCAAAAGGGATAGCCAAGTTAGTCTAGTCCAGTAAAAAACCAACAAGGAGTTATGTGGCACTTTAAGACTAACAGATTTATTTTTTGCATGAGCTTTCGTGGGAGAAGATCCCACTTCCTCAGATGCTTCGAAGATGGGTGAGGAAGTGGGATCTTCTCCCACGAAAGCTCATGCAAAAAATAAATCTGTTAGTCTTAAAGTGCCACATAACTCCTTGTTGGTTTTTTTCCTGGGATCTGCAGAGCAGCCTGTCAGAGGCTGAATTTCTTTTTATCATATTAAAATGTCAAATTCTGGTAGACTTTAGTGGTATTTGTAAAAATTGAAGAATTGTCCCATGGTGAAAATAATTATTAGTCTTACCAAAAATTAAATGCCACGTGTGTGAAGTAAACAGGACTTAATTAACAATAGAATTTTTATTTTTTGAGAAATTAGTCAAGATTTTTTATAAATAGCACATGGAATAATATGTCAATGTTAATTTTTCTAATATTTATTATTTCTTATCCTTGGAATTTAATAGCAAAGGAAACAGTAAGGTAATAGTGCAATACATTAGCCAAAATTTTAGAAATATGCAACTAAGAGTACCTTCCGTTCTCTTTTTAATTTGATTTATTAAGAAGAACCCTATGAAACTGTTTATATTTAAATAGCATCTTTAATTTCTATGGTTATTTATCTTGGATTTTTTATTTAGGCCAGATTTTTATATCTATTTAGGCATTGCTGTACTCATTGGAATGCCTAACTGATTTAAATGTCTAATCTCACTTTCAAAAGATTTAAATCATTTTTTGAAACAAAAATACCATTGAAAGTCAATTAAATCTTGTCCTGCTCTTTCTGACCTCAGAAAAACTATATATTTAGGAACTTTCAAAATCCCTCTACACTAACATAATCAACTTTCTTATATAACCTTTGAAACAATAAATTGAATAATTTAACAACTAATATCTCCCAAAATGGAGATCATGCAGTTTAGAAAGTACTGACTTCACAAAACAGAGCGCCCAAGAAGTACTAAGAATTTCCCAGTCTGAAGGATGAGCTTCAATCATCACTTGCAAAGTAGATAATAAGATCATACAGATATGGAAATGGTAGAAAACAAAACTGATATGAAAAACTGATTCTTTTAAATACCTATAAGCAGGAAAAATTCTGGTTCCATAAGTTTCCTCTTTTAAACACTTGAATGCATTTATTGTGGAGGCAGATATGTAAGTAACACCATGTTTGTATGGTTCAAGGGTTTTGAATACAAAGAAAAGAAGAGGGTTAGGCACCAGGAACAAATGGAAAGGCAACGTCACTGTAGCAGTTTAATATATTTTGGGAATAAAAATAACTTTGTCAATTGCCAAGAGAGAGAGGCTTAATATTTGTAGGAAACAAAATTTTAATCTTCACAGATTACAAACCCAGCTTTACAGTCCTAGATAGGGCCAACTGGCAGAGGTAAGGATTTATTTCCAAGAAGAAAATAAAGTAGCTGTAATATTGTTTCCAGAGAAGATTAAACTAAACTAAAACATGAAAGCAAAGCCTAAAGCTTTTGGGATTTGAAATTCACCAAATTGATTCTTAACACAAATTAGGGAGGGAAATGAGAAGCTCTTGAAGAGAAAATTTTAGAAATAATTAATCAGGGTTCATTTTAAACATTGTTTCTTATAGAAAAATAGTAATATTGATTTTTTTTTTGTAATGATGTAGTGCTTTTTTTGACATACCTGATGAAATTTTAGCCACCAACAAATTAGATGGGTTTAAGGTATTTTGGGAAAAATATAACACAGGTATTTTGTAAGTCCCTGAAATGATGTGGTTGAACACTCCATGGCCATTTTAATGTTAATATGTATCTGTGCATTACAATGACTAGAAGTCATCTTCCCCACACCCCGCGATTCCCTATTTAGGGTTGACAACTTTGACTGTCATCTTTCAAAACACATGGTCATTCTCCAGGTGGTAATAAAACTTGGTTTCTCTGAAGTCCAGTGATATCCAGTCCATGTAGTGAGTCTTTGTTCTCTGCCTCAGTCATCTTCTGCCTCCAGAATATATCCCACAGATATATTCCAAAGGGAGTAATGGTGTTAGTCTATTTCAGTAAAACAAACAAGGAATCTGGTGGCACTTAAAAGACTACCAAATTTACCACATGAGCTTATGTGGGAGAAAATCCCACTTCATCAGAGGCTTAAAGATGGCAGTTTCCCATCTTCAAGGCTCTAACAAAGTGAGATTTTTGGTCACAAAAGCTCCTACAGATATAGCCTCTAATGCATGTGCCCATACCAATATAACTTATCTTCTCAACTTGTCTGTAGTTAGAACAACCTGTATTATGCCTCTTACAACTTCATTTTGTTTGTCACTGAATGACAACCATTTGACTGTTTCGGTATTTAAATTACTGTGGAGGAGGCTATACTGATTTTTTTTTTATTGATTAGTAGTATTTGTATTAAAATATTAAAAGAAATAAAAAAGCCATACAAAAACTATTGAATGACTGGCCTTTCTTGAACTGAGGTTCTCAAGTCCGTAGTTAAGCATCTAACTAAATGACCTGAGTTTCAAATATACTGAATTTCTTGCAGCTGTAACTAAAGCCAACCTTTAAAGCAACGGGAGTTTCTGGGTGCCCAGAATTCTTGAAAAATGAAATTGATTATTTTATGGTTTTAGATAGTATCTCAAATCCATAATAATCTAAATTGGGGAGCCTATTTTTAATTAAATCTTGACCCATTCATTTTTCTCTATAGTTCCTTTTATTAGTCATAGTTACTTCTAACATTGTTTAGGCCTGCCACAATTAAATAAGAAATGCTATTGCTTTTGTTATTTTCATAAGTGGCTGTCTTGGTGGTGGTCTTTTTGCCAGCACCCCTTTCTGCAAGCATGTGTGCAAGCACATACACCGGTGCATGTGCTTTACAAATCTTTAGGAACAGCAGGTCATTAAGCTGCTACTAAAACAACCTCTCTACCTCGTATCAGTTAGGTGGTTTTGTTATTAAAAGAAATAATTGGGATCCTGAGTCCCTAAAAGGTTGCACTTAAAATCCTATAAAACTTACCTCATTATGAAGTTTAATAATGCTAGATGCAATTTAAAATAAAATGTTATTTAAAATCCAATATACTGTAGCAGACACTTGTGGATTATTATCAGTAATGTTCTACTGTCATAGTTTTGTAGTATATATTGTCATTAAGAACCTAATCATTGTACACTCATTTTACAGTCAGCAGGTTTTCATTCTGTAGGTGCCCCAAAGGAAGAGTAGTAATATGCAGTGAAACCAGAACATTAGCAGCAAACCATCCATGGCACTGCAGGAGTTTTGCTTTGTTCTGCTATGATTAGTTCACCTTCAGGTAGAAATGAAAAAGCCATGAAATTCTTTTATTGCAAATACCTACCTATTACACAGAATATTTGTAGTACTTCGGAAGAAGGTTTGTTTTGAACATTTATGCATTATAAACAAAGCCACTTTTTCCTCAGAGTGCTGTTCATCTTCTCTCCTCAGTTTCTACACTATTCTCTAAAAGCATGATTTTGCTTTTACTTTTTCTCTCACTGATGGAACTCTGAATATTAACCCTTGATGTGCAAGTAACCATTGATGTGCCTCCATTCTCCTTCAATAGGTACATGATTCCAAGACTTAGCATACTACAGCATAATGCACACAATTAGAACTCTTAATTCTGTACACGCTACCTGCCCCATGTATAAATAAGCTTCTGGTTATTATTTGTTCATGAATTGGTGTCACTAGTGAGCTTGTTAGCTCATGTACCATCTATCAATTATTCATTTGTAAACAATTAATACAGCTGATTTTTGCATCCTAGATTACTGCTTATTCTGTAAACCAACCATGTTTCAGGCCCTTTACTGATTCTGACTCAGGATCTAGGTTCAGAGAAATGGCTAATGATTGCAACTGATTAGATTTCCTTGGTAAAGGAAAGTATAATTTAGTAAACAGAAAAATGTTAGTGTAGTAGTAGTAGTAATAATATATGCTATTCAGGACTTGAAAATGCTTTATTAATATTATTTAAACCCCTTTAAGGTAAATCTCGCCTCATTGATAGTTGTTTTTAAAGGCTATTTGGTATTTTTTTGTAAACCTTAGTTAAGAGAATAAACAGCTATATGATTAAGTATTTTTATACTTTGCTAAAGTATTAGACAATATGGAAATTAAAGTGTTTGTCAAATCAAGGCACTGCTGATGCAAAGTAGAACTAGTTAACTAGAAAAAGCAATTTGAGACCAACAACTGTTCACACCATTTCATGAGCACAGTTAACAATTGAACACAAAGTTAACGTAACAGCAAAGACTGAATGTCTTTTTTTGTCAAGTCGTCTTCTATATTATTTAGCACTTTGTACTTTCCCCCTGGAAACAATGGATAAATTAGGATTTTTACCCACCCCAGGTGACCTTTAGTAACATGGTATGATTACTTTGAACCAAGGCTAATTAGTGCCCAATAGTAACTTTTTCCTTATGAACTATACATCCTAGAATAATGAGCATCTCTGCCCAAGAATATTAATTTGATTTTAGTATATAAAAGTTGTTTAATTTACATGTAAAAGAAAAAAATCCATAATGTTGAAACTTTAGTTTTAAATGTGAAAAGGTGGAATCTGATTCAGTTCTTTTCCTTTCAGAAAAATATTTAATTAGATGACAGTTCAGAGATAATTGAGCATAAAAATGCCTGCTAATATCTTTTAGTGTATACTATTGTACAGTGCATGATGTGAATCAGTCACAAAACTTCAGTTCAGGAGAATAAATCCAAACACTGATCAGAAAATAAAGATGGAGTCCAAGGAGGGGAAGGACTTTCTAATACAGCAAAGGCACATTTGCTAGATATGCCCTTTCCAATTTTTCCCCACCCTTCTTTGAACTGAGGGTTCTCCTTGGCTGATAGCAGGACACAAGGGCCTATTGGCTTCAGCACAACCACTCAGAGGGCTTATAAATCTTTCCACTGTGTAGGGTACTGTTCCTGCCCCAAAAGGAAAAACACTTCTTCCCCCTTTTCAAATTAGCATAGGCTTGGATTTGCTACGAATCTTATACTAATTGCCCTTCTGGGGCCAGGAAGGAATAGTTTCCCTGCCAGGTTGGCCTGCATAGGTGCTTTTGAGGGTGCACAGACACTACCACTCTGAGGCAGAAACTGCTGTCATTTTGCCTGCTTTTTTTCCCTAACTCTTTGCATTACTGACTTTGGACAGCAACACTGGCTGATTACAAACAATAATGTAAAAGTTCAAATGCTGCCACTGGAGACTGACATAAAAGCCTTAGCTCAGGCAATTGCTTTGCTGCCAGCTACAGAAACATCACCAGGCTGCGGAGCAGCCAAAATGATTGGGGAGGTAGGGAAGGGAGTGGTGGTCCCCATACAGTTTCTGTTGCTTCTTTGCTCCATCTCTTTTCAGGGAACAAAATGCAGAGAACAGGGGAAGGAAGGTGTGTGTATGGGAAGGCACACAAAAGCGGAAGTTGAAAAGATTTGGGAGCTTGCGAACAGGGGACAGCAAACAGGGGAGTTAGCGAGGGAAGGAGTTAGTGCCAGGTGTGTCCTAGGTGATTGCTGTTAGTTGTGGGACTGTGCTTGTGTGATTGGGTGGGGGCTGTTTGCACCATTGTTCCCTGATCCCCTTTAATCACCAGCCTCTAGCAACTTCTAGCAGCCTTGTGATTGGCCTGCCTCCTGTGTGACTAGCAAGGGGCAAGGGCTGACCTTGGCAGAGAAGGCCTGTAAAAGCCACTGCTAGAGTGACCAGAGGGAGCTTGCGAACAGGGGACTGCAAACGGGAGTTTGTGAGGGAGTTGAGGGAGGAGTTTGGTGAGGCCAACATGGTGAAGAGGAGCCGCACTGCTGGTGCCAGTGCCCCTGCTGTTTCCTTTGCCACTGTTTGTAGCCAGACAGAGTGTCTGACGATGGATATCTCCACCCAGATCCTGGTGTGGATTTGCAAGGACTGTGGCCTTCATTTTCCTGCCACTGATGATCAGGCTAGGGAGATGAGCCTATGTGATAGGTGCCTTCTGGTGGCATCTCTCCAGAAACAAGTAGGAGAGTTACAGGAGGAGGTGTCACGACTCAGGAGTATCCATGCCCTGGAAAAGTTCCTTGACAGTGTCCACGATGAGACCTGTAAGGAGGAGGTCCCTATCCCGGTGCCAAGGGCTACTGCCACAGCTCTAGAAATGGATGGGATGCCTATGGCAGAGGGAGGACAGTGGCAGCTGGTCACCTCTGGCAGCAGACAGTGCTCCACGCCTGCTCACATCCCACCATCCATTGTGGTGAGGAACCGTTATGCGGTGCTGGACACAATGGAGGTAGAGGAAATGCCATCCACCCCAGAGGCTGGGGAGATCACAGCCACCTCACCTAAGAGGAAACATAGGGTTGTGGTGATTGGGGACTCCCTCCTGAGAGGAACGGAGGCACCCATCTGTCACCCTGACAAGGCCTCTAGGGAGGTATGCTGCCTGCCAGGTGCCCATATCCGAGACGTTACGGAGGGACTGTCAAAAATCATCCACCCCTCAGACTACTACCCCATGCTTCTTATCCATGTGGGTACCAATGATACTGAGAGAGGTGATCCTCAGCAGATCAAAGGTGACTTCAGGGCTCTGGGAGCGAGGGTGAAGGAGTTTGGAGCACAGGTGGTGGTCTCATCAATCCTTCCAGTCAAGGCTAGAGGCCTGAGGAGAGACAGATGCATCCTAGAGGTGAATGCCTGGCTGAGAAGATGGTGTGGTCAGGAGGGATTCGGCTTCCTTGACCATGGAGTCCTGTTTCAGGACAGAGGATTGATAGGCAGAGATGGCCTTCATCTGTCCAGGAAGGAGAAGAGCGTGTATTTGGGCACAGACTGGCTGACCTAGTGAGGAGGGCTTTAAACTAGGTTCAATGGGGGAAGGAGACCAAAGCCCACAGGTAAGTGGCAATGTGGGAGATCTGGGGGAAGGGATGGAACTTGGGGGGTGTTGGGACTGTAGTACCAGGAATAAAAGAGAAGGTAGTTGGAACATGGGGGGGGGGAATCAAATAATTGTCTTAAATGTTCCACTGAAGTGCCAACACATGAGGAGAGTGGGGGAGGAGGACTCCAAGAAAAAATGCAAGGAGGTATATGTAATAGAATTGAAAACCAAACTGACAAAGTAGGGCAAGTGACCGGGTATCTTAGGTGCCTATACACTAATGCGAGGAGTCTGGGAAATAAACAGGAAGAATTGGAAGTACTAGTGCAGGCAAGGAACTATGATATCATAGGAATAACGGAGACGTGGTGGGATAGTCTGCATGACTGGAGCTCTGCCATGGATCGGTATAAACTGTTCAGGAAAGACAGGCAGGGAAGAAGAGGGGGAGGAGTAGCATTATATGTAAAAGAGCTCTATGACTGCTCAGAGCTCCATTATGGAAGTGGAAGCATGCCTGTAGAAAGTCTGTGGTTTCCATTGAGAGGGGAATGCAACAAGGGGGATGTTGTGGTGGGGGTCTGCTGTAGACCACCAGACCAGAAGCAAGAGGTGGATGAGGTGTTCTATGGACAACTAGCAGAAACTTCTAGATCACAGGCCCTGATGCTCATGGGGGACTTCAATTATCCTGACATCTGCTGGGAGGCCAATACAGCAGTGCATGGGCAATCCAGGAAGTTTTTAGTGTGTGTTGGGGACAACTTTCTAGTACAAATGCTGGAGGAACCAACTAGGGGCCTTGCACCTCTCGACCTGCTGCTCACATACAGGGAAGAATTGATCAGGGAGGTAGAGGTAAATGGCAAGCTAGGCAGTAGTGACCATGACATGGTTGAGTTCAGGATGCTCATTAAAGGAAGGAAGGAAAGAAGCAAAACAAAAACCCTGAACTTCAAAAGAGCAGATTTTGGGTCCCTCAGGGAACTGATGGGCAGGATCCCTTGGGAAGCTAATCTGAAGGGGAAAGGAGTCCAAGAAAGCTGGTTATATTTTAAAGAAACCCTGCTAAGGGCACAGGAAGTTGCCATTCCAGTTAGGAGAAAGAACAAACATGTGAGGCAGCCAGAATGGCTTAGCAGAGAACTCTGCTCTGAGCTTAAATATAAAAAGGAAGCTTACAGGAAGTGCAAACTTGGTCAGATGACCAAGGAGGCATATAAAGATATTGCTAGGGACTGCAGGGATAAAATCAGAAAGGCCAAAGGACAAATGGAGCTGCAGCTAGCGAGGGATGTAAAGGATAACAAGAAAGGGTTCTACAAGTATGTTAATAACAAGAAGAGGATCAGGGATGGTGTAGGTCCCTTGCTGAATGGGGCAGGCATCCTCGTGACAGAGGATGAAGAAAAAGGTGAAGCGCTGAATGCTTTTTTTGCTTCAGTTTTCACAGGCAGGGTCAGCTCCCAGCCCACTACCATGGGTATGGCAGATGGGAGAGAAGAGAGGCCCTTGGTGACGCAAGGTCAGGTTAGGGACTGCTTAAAGAAGCTGGATGTGCACAAGTCCATGGGGCCGGACGAACTGCATCCAAGGGTGCTGAGGGAATTGGCCGATGAGATAGCAGCACCGCTGGCCATTATTTTTCAAAACTCATGGAGAACAGGGGAGGTGCCAGAGGATTGGAAAAAAGCAAATGTAGTGCCTATTTTCAAGAGAGGGAAAAAGGAAGATCCGGGGAATTATAGACCAGTCAGCCTCACCTCAAGTCCGGGGCAAAATTATGGAGCAGATTCTTAAAGAATCCATCCTCAAACACTTAGGGGAAAATAAAGTGATCAGGAACAGTCAGCATGGATTTACCAAGGGTAAATCATGTCTGACCAATCTCATTTCCTTCTATGAGCAGATGACTGGTTTTCTGGATGCAGGAAGAACTGTTGATGTGATATACCTTGATTTTTAGCAAGGCTTTTGATACAGTTTCCCACAGCATTCTCATTGGCAAATTAAGGAAGTATGGGTTGGATAGGTGGACTATAAGGTGGATAGAAAACTGGCTAGATCAACGGTTTCAGCATGTAGGAATCAATGCTTCCATGTCTAGCTGGCAACCAGTCACGAGTGGTGTGCCCCAGGGGTCGGTCCTGGGGCCGGTTCTGTTCAACATTTTCATCAATGATCTGGATGATGGAATAGACTGCACTCTCAGTAAATTTGCGGATGACACCAAGCTGGGGGGAACAGTAGACACGTTGGAGGGCAAGGACAGGATTCAGGGAGACCTAGATAAATTGGAACAATGGGCCAATAAAAATCTTATGAAGTTCAATTAGGACAAGTGTAAAATCCTGAATGTGGGATGGAAAAACCCCATGCACTGCTACAAGCTGGGAAACATTCAGTTAAGTAGCAGCAGTGTAGAAAAGGACCTGGGGGTCATGATGGATGGGAAGCTAGATATGAGTCAGCAGTGTGCTCTTACTGCCAAAAAGGCCAATGGCATACTGGGCTGCATCAAAAGAAGTATTACCAGCAGATCAAGGGATGTGATCCTTCCCCTCTATTCTGCACTGGTGAGGCCACATCTAGAATACTGTGTTCAGTTTTGGGCTCCCCACTACAAAAAGGACAGGGACATGCTAGAGAGAGTTCAGAGGAGGGCAACCAAAATGATTAAAGGGCTGGAGCACAAGCCCTATGAGGAAAGACTGAAAGCATTAGGCTTATTTAGTCTGCAGAAGAGAAGATTGAGGGGGGATTTGATAGCAACCTTCAACTACTTGAAGGGATGCTCAAAGGAAGATGGAGCTTGACTGTTCTCGGTGGTAACAGAGGACAGAACAAGGAGCAATGGTCTCAAGTTGCGGTTAGGGAGGTCGAGGCTGGATATTAGAAAAAACTTTTTTACCAGGAGAGTGGTGAAGCATTGGAATGAGCTGCCAAGGGAGGTGGTGGAGTCTCCATCTTTGGAGGTGTTTAAGGCCCGGCTGGATAAAACCATGACTGGGATGGTTTAGTGGGAGTGGTCCTGCCTCTGGCAGGGGACTGGACTAGATGACCTATGAGGTCCCTTCCAACCCTAGGATTCTATGATTCTATTTCATTTTTGGAACTGAAAACAGTTGTGATTTGTGGAGGGGCTTTGTTTTGTTTGTTTAAGGGCGAGGGTGTGTGTGTGGTTTATCTTCTCAAAAAAAAAATCTTTTAAAAACTTTGTGGAAAGTCCACTTCCCATTTTTTTTGGTCTTCTCTTCCTACCTCAGATTATTTACTTGTGTGTATGAGTGAGTGTAGCTTTATTTGTGGGTATAGTCTGGGACTGTTTTACCACTTTTTCCCCCAGATATAAACTCTAAGTGCTGTTCTGAAATAAATCTGAAACACACAAAAATTATGCTACTTTATCCTTGACTACAACAATGTATACTTTTAACCTTTTTAATGGTAAGCAGTCTTGTTAATATGAGCATGAAAGATTTTGAGACTATGCAAACACTCATGAAAGTTAATGAAATTATCTCAGATTTTGAGCTGTATGAAAAATACTTCACAAAATTGTACATCTTTGAGTGAGAATATCATCTTTCTCTCAGGGTGAGTGTCCGATAAATGTAATGTTTTGCAAAAATCTTTTAATAGCAACTGTTTAATCATAAGACAAGTTTGAGCTGCATAGAACTAAAGACAATATTTGAGACGAATTTGAAATCATATTGAAAGGGGTGGTGGTTGTTGTTAATGTGATATATCTCAGCACATGCAGTGCCAACCTACTTTGGGGTTATAATTTTTAAAAATAATATTGCTAGCAAAACCATACTTTTTGGAGAGACTACTGTGCTGCTGCTGAGTCCCTGTCCGTCCTTAGCCAGGTGATCAGTAGTACTCCCAGTTCTGGGCTTTTGCCTGAGTCTTTCTCTTGTTTTCATTGAAGGGCGGGGGAAGAACTGAGGGTGGTAATGGAGTTAGACTGACTGGTAGAGAGAGAGAACCTAATGGCTATGTCTACAGAGAAATTAAACGTGTGTCTGAGTCAACTAACTTGTACTCAGGCTATTGGGCTGTAGAACTATTGTACAGGTATTTGGGCTCAGACTGGAACCTGAGCTCTCAGCTCCTGCAGGGGGAGGGTCCTGGACCATAGGTTCTGGCCTCATGCACCATTATCAGCTGCCTGGAAAGTTGTAGGAAAGTCTAGAATGTCAGAAGGTCTAGACAAAATCCAGCAGTTGGTAGAGGTGAAACACTCCCCCCCCCCGCCTTTGAAATCAAAACTTAAGCTGATTTTATTGAAATTCCAACAGAAACAATGCTTCTTGATAGGTTTCCCCTTCTTTCCCCCAGTTCCTAAGAATCTCACGTTATAGATTGGTGAGGAAATGTAAACCTAGAAGACATACAAGTTCCTTCCCCCAAAGTCCCAGCTTCTTGGCAGCCAGTGTTTCTTACTCTAGCATAGTGCACCAGGTAAGTTGCCAAGGAGCTAGGTGTCCCAGGGGTTCCAGTGTCCCATGCTTTGGGGCTGCCTGACCTACAGAATTTATTTTTCTAAAAGTCATGTCAACTGTTCCTTGCCTGAGCAACAGTATAAAAAAAAAATATATAAGAAGCTGTCCCATGAATTGATACCTATTCCTCTTCTGTGTACCAGATGGCAGAGCTATTCCCACTCTATACCCTTCATTGCACAATTTCTGTGCTAGATTAGTATGTTTCAGACACGAAAGTATACTCATTAATTAGTGGTATGTGTTAGCTGTATTGCTCCTCTGTTTGTTTTTCCAGGGCTTGTTGTGTCTTTGTGTCTCTGAGAGGTTGGTTTCTGTCACTTTGTGGACATGGCTCATCCAAGAACTGCTTGGATGTTATGGAATTTTTGCAGCAGCTAAATATAGTTGTTGACTTTAAATGCGGGGCACATTACACATGGGGAAAAAGCCTAATGGTTAAGTTCTCCTAAACAAATATAGAACAATCTTATAGCTCCTTTTTCTTTGACTCCTTCCACCCTTCCCTGAGCCCTGTTCTGTTCTTTGCCTCCCCTCTTTCAAATGTTTGTTTAATCTTTGTCTGCTCTACACCATCATATTTTGGTTCTTGGAAGAACAGCAACATTTTTGCTGTGCAGGGGAACATATTCTTTTATTAATGATGATTATTTTTCCTACTAGCTAACATCTGAATAATTAATCTAAAAATAATAGTGGTAATTTCTTAAGGCTTTGGGGTAGCAATAGCTGGGGTATTTTCCGATATATTACCTTGGAAGCAATCTAGGATAACTCCCACGTCAGTGGGTCCCCCACCCCTGGATTTTATATCTCATCTGCTGTGGGTAAAGGCAGTAGTATAAAAGTTAGGAAGCAGTATAACCCCTCTTTCTTACTCACCCCCTTAAGAAAAAAAACCTAAACACTGTACTTATCAACTTTTACTTCCTTTCTTCATAGGCAGAGCAATAGCAATATTTGTAAGCTGTAATTAATCACTTGTCTGTTGATTTTTAGATCCTGTGTTTGCATTGGTTGAGTGACTAAAATGGTTACTTTATATAATGAACAGCAATATGGGAAGAAAAATCTTTCACATAATTACTTAGATGAATAATTAATGGCTTATACATGTGCTGATAAATTCATTAATGTGATGGACTATAAATGCATAAGAAATTCATAATTAGACTGATATTGGCACACCACTGTTTATGAAGGCTATTTTTATATGTTGTGATCAAACTTCTTGTATGAAATTGATAGGAGTTTTGCTAATGACTAAATTAGGTCCAGAATTCACCTCTGCCCTATTTTTCTGCTCCTTAAATTTGGGGTGGGGGGTGGTTCTTGAATTTCAAGTTTATGAATTAGCTCTGATTAAAGGCTGATACAGACTGCATAAGCTTTCCACATGTACCTCAGAAGTGATCTATAACACATGCATTGTTGCATTTTGAATGTAAAAAAACATATCTAATATACAGATATATGATTGTTTAAATCAAGACTAAAATAAGATCAAACTTATTGGATCATGCAATAAAATCTAATTTTCAAGAAGTCAACTATTCGATTTACTCCTTTGCTCACTGAAGTAACCCTTTAATTTAAACAATGAAAGTATAAAATTATCTGATAGGTTTCCGAATGGGCAACTTCTGAGACTTTACATTTTAAAATGTAATTTCTTTGTGGTTTAAGTCCTGTGTTGATTGATTATTAGCTGTTAAGGTACATGGCTAGCACCTCTGCTTAATATGCAGAAGGTCCAGGGTTCAAGCCCCAGGGGGTTGGACTTGATGATCTCACGAGGTCCCTTCCAACTCTATGATTCAATTCAATACATATCCTCAAATTAGGAATGTTTTTAATTGAGACTCGGGTCTTTTTCCTTACTTTTATGTAGAATTTCTTCTCAGACACTTTAATTCAGTTACATAAAGGTTTGGATGAATAGTGGGAAAGAATAAAAACCAAGCAGTAGATAGAAACAGAACCTTATCAAGCAGATCTGCTTAGCCCCGTTGGATTTAGTGGTGTTATACTGACTTATACATCCTAAGGGTCTGAACACAGTTAAGGTCTAATTCAAAGCCCACTAAAACCTTTGTAAGGACTCCCCCTGACTTGAAGGAACTTTAGGTATATCTGCACTGCCTCCATCAAATCAATTTTTTAAACAGATGAATTGAGTGATTAGTAAAGAAACACTCAGTAGATCCAAAAAAAGCAAGGAGTCTTGTGGCAACTCAAGACTAACAGATTTATTTATTGCATTTTTGTGGGAGAAAATCCCACTTCATCAGATGCCTTGGAGGGGGAGCTTGCAGAATTGGATGAAAATAAATGCAGGGAAGTATAAGATGTGGGATCAGGTCACCCTGCATTTATTCTCATCCAATTCTGTAAGTTCCCCTTCTTCAAAATGTCTGACAAAATGGGATTTTCTCTCATGAAAGCTCATGCGATAAATAAATCTGTTTAGTCTCCTTGCTTTTTTTGCTTTGCTTGACTGACATGGCTGCCCCTTTAGAACTCAGTAGATCCAGAAGATGATCAAATAAGACTAGAGCTGTATTCATGGGACTGCATTTCCCATCTGTGCAGCACTGTGAAGATGGCATGTAGAAGAAAAGTTACAAAGAACTAGTCTTAACTGACAGCGGCAAATTCAGATTGATCTTCCCAGTCAACTGATCAGGCAGTCAGGAAGTCTATCGCTGAAGGCCATCCCAGCAACTGGAATAGTGGTGAATCAAAGGGAGGGCATTTTCCTTTTGACTCAGCACACTAAAAACATTGCAATAAGTAGGTGGTTGGCAGTTGAAGGGAGATATGCAAGGTACTTTAAGTACTTTGCACATCTCCGTTTGACTGCTGCTGAAATCCCATCATAACATAGATCTGCCCAAAGTCAGCGGGAGTTAAGTAAGCTACTCTGCATAGCTTTTGTAATTCCCACCAACTACTGCCAGATTTCGCTGCCAGTAGACCTGGCCTCAGTGTCATACCTTTATTACTATAGCTTTGCAGGTTGACTATTTGTTGATAGTTATGAACTAACTGCTTCACAGCTCTTTCATGTTTTCTAGGGAGCTTATGATCATTCTGTATCTATAAAGTACATCTCTTGGAGGCATGAATCCTACCTAGGCTTCTCTTGAGGTAGTGCATTTATGCCACAGCCCTTAATCATTGTGAGTGGTAAATAAATGATCTAGCCCTTGATTATTATTAATTTTTGGATCCTTAATTTTTTTTGACACTTATGAACTGTGATGCTTGGGCATGAAGGATAGATGCTTAAGTTGAACATTAGTTGCATAAAGAAGGCCAAATGTTCAAAAGAACCTGTGAAATTGTATATATAAAATATGCACTTATTCATTTGTTAATATATTTAAACATGTCACCCATTGCACATTTGACTATTTAAGTACATATGCATGTATTTAATTTGTTTATGCACATAGATTTTTTGCATCCTGTGGAAATAAGTGCACACTGTTTGTGTGCATATTTGAGTCTATTTTTAAGACCTGTCATCTAGATGTGCTTATCATAAACAAGAGAAGTTTCCTGAATAATGAGTTGAAATGAGTTCCACAGGAGCAACTCTAATATAAAAGGAGTTATGGATAAACTAAAATAGATTTGGCACTTCGGTTCAATTGGTTACCTGAAAATATGAATACTTTTCAATTTGCAGAATTGAACTGGGAATCTCATAAGTATGTCTCGTCAGATTTGAAGCTTTTTGCTGCCCATTGGTGTCTCAACCATTTCAGGAACATTTCTACTTGCAGAATTTTGGCACCTCTACTTCCAGTTTCATCCAGTTCCACATGTTTATAATAGGTCAAGACTTGGGTTGATGAAATATCCCAACACGCAGAACTTGAGTATATGGATGACTTTTAATAAAATGGATGGCTCTCTGCTCATGTCAATACTGTGCCTTTTTGTATACGTTTCAAGTACTGTATGGTTGCTGAATTCATACTAGTTCGCTTGGTAGCCTACATAACGGGTGGCTAAACCACATGCAGTTTTTTTATGGATAAAGTGCAGTTCATGGAACTCCTTAAATCCCATCCCCCCATTCTCTTCCTACCAGATTGGGCTGGGGAGCTTAGGGTTTCTGCATTGTGATGCGGTGAGAGGGTTCTGCCTAGTGTGGAGGGTGGTCACAGGGCTTCTGTCCCATGGAACATACATGCTTGGGGCTTCAACAAGAGTGCAGCTGAAGAGTGGGGATATTCCTATCTTAGGACATCCCATAAGTCAGGGCTAAAGTACTGTCTTCAGAGGTGGGAGGCCCCTTGTCATATCACTTCTCTTCCTCTGACAGAGAGGACAGAATTGAACCCACTCTGGGGTTGTACTCTGGCAGCTGGCCAAAAGTTATAAGGTGGGCATAGCTGTCACAACCTTCTCCAAAGAGATTTTGAATAGGACTTGATCTGGGATCTATGCTCAGAAGCCACTTATTGGAAAAGTCTGGCATTCAGTTTAAGTGGCCAAATTCCTAACTTTCCCTGGTGTCTGAATTTCTCCTGGCTTTGGGTGAGAGGTATTGGGTGCTTAGAAGGAAGCAGCAGTAGGACCACCCCAAAGAAGAAATTTAAGTGCATAGGTTTTTACTATAAAATCTTGGACAGTGAGTCAATTTAGGCACCTACAGGGTGTGTGTGTGTTCCCCCTCTCCTTTACAGCAGTTATAACTCTTGGGCATAGTTGTTATACTGAATAGAATTTACTTTGCCGTTACCAGAAACAAACAAACCGATAGTACTACTACTGAATAGTGTTTGGAACAAGGAGAAAATTTGAATTTCTATAGACACTATCAAAACTGCTCTTTTGCTCAATGTACACATCACTGACACCTATTCAGTGCTTTATTATCATTCAGAATGCGGCAGGTTTTGATAGGCTAGGGAAACTTGCTGTCGTGTGATTGATTACACTGATGTAGCTATACAGACATTAATCTCCAATGAAGATACACTGCATCAGTGTGACTTACCACAATGATGTTTTCCAAGTAATGAGTAAATTGTATAAGTTCTACTTTATTCTAATGTTATGGATTTATATTGGAGGCTTGTATAGATGTAGATGTACTGGTGGAGCTTCACAGTTGTGAGCACTCTTTCCAATATAGAAAGAGCCTAAGTTACTTGGAAAGTAAACATCATTTGCAAGGTATATACACAGTCAGAAGATGACAGTAGTGACACCATCAAACACTTTATTTTTGTCTGTCACTCAACTATTTTTTGTGGAAACTGCAAAGATTTCTTGAGTTTTGATTTCTTTGAAAATATGTCAGCCTTGTGCTACAGGTGCGGGGTATGTGTTATATATGCCTTCATAATAAAGATGGAGCTTTAAGATTTAAAATGCAAGCTTTTGAGAACTGTAGAAAACATAAACTATCTAGTATGTTTAATCTCCCCTTTACCACTTTTAATAATAGCCTGTCAATAGATTGGAAAGTTATTTTAAGAAAGCTGTGAAAGATCAGCACATTTCCTAATGTTCTGAGAAATGATCTTTTTATACCACATCAGATATTTATAAAACAACTATAGCAAGAAAATAAAAGAATCTGAGGTAAGAAACATCAACAAAAAAGATATTTGCTTTATAAGGTTTGATGTAGATATGAAAAATAAACACACAGAATAAAGTCGAGCTTACTAGAGAAATACAGGATGATATAGATAATGTACTGCAGAGATCAACAAAATCCCAAATCTGATAAATTTTGAATTAGAAAAAAGATTAAAGTAACAGGGCAAGTCAGAGGAGGGCAGAATCATTTTTTTTGTATTTAAACTAACAGAATAGTTTCATAAACTCATTTTTCATGATTGACTTTGAAGTGCCACAAACTAATACTCAGCTCTGTGGGTTTTTCCCCCTTCTTTAGTGACATCGGTGTTGTCCATTTGCCCTAAGTTTTAGCAAAACATAGTGGGACAGACTCTCTGGTTTGCTTTCCTGCTTCTGTGTTGTTGGAGAGTGCGTCTAAGGGTATGTCTACGGTGCAATTAAAAACCATGGCTGGCCTATACCAGTTTGCTTGGGGTAAGAGGCTGTTCAATTGCAGTGTACGCATTCAGGCTCAGACTGCAGTCTGCACTCTGGGGACTTTGACCTTGCAGGGTCCCAAAGCCTGGGCTGTAGCCAAAGACTGAAAATCTACAACTTAACTAAATGGCCACAAGAATCAGAGGTGGCTGGCATGGGCCAGCTATAAGTGTCTAATTCCACTGCAGACATACCCCATGGCTCCTGTGGAGGATACCTAAGGTATTAGAGAGTCCCTTGAAAGCTTTGCTCTGTCACAGTCAGGTCCAAGGCCTTCTTTCCCAGAAATCTTAGTCCAGGATGCAGAGACAAGGAGTGATGGGCTTGTGACTGCATGCTAAATATTTTGAAGTGTCAAACAGTCCCTTAAGGAACCATTGCCAACTTGCACAAGCTTGGTTAGCCTCTTGGTTTCTCTAATATATACAGGGACCAAGAATTAGGCAGAGAAACAAGATGCTGAGTGAAGATGAGTGTCTGGCCTGATTATGGCTAAAATATATTTTTCTAGTTAATTGCCATGTCTCACTGGTGGAAGAATGCTGATTACATTGTTACTGCAAATCATACTTTTTGCTCACTCTGCTTAATGAATCACACTTTTGGGTTGTTACAACCTATCTGTGGCAAATGCTTCATTTGTAGTATAGTGAACACTTCATATCTGAGGTAAAATTCGTGCATGTTTATTCATTTGAGGTGCATGTGATATGTTTAAAAACATACTTTGAGTACTATTTCTCTTCCCTTTAACCTGAAGATAAATTATTTTGCTGAGAAGTTCTAATCTAGCCACAATGACTGTATTATACCACTGACATAATGGTAATATACACCAAAACACCTGAATGTGTCACAACAATCATGAAACTTTCACTGGCTGCTTGACCAGCATCACTTTGGTGATCAAGCTATTTTCCATGATAACATATCACAAACTTTTTAGCACTGGGAATGGTTCAAAAATTTTGGAACTACTGATTTAAATGCAGTAATAGTACTTGTTAAGAGCCCACCAGTGTGTGCATCAATGTGTGTTCTAACCATAATAAATACTGAAGTACTTCAGGGAGTGATACAGCACTTTCAGCTATATATATATATTTTTATACTAGATATGCTAAATCTACCATAATGCCCTTTTGTCTGACAGCCTGCATTTGTTAGGCTCTGCAGCATGCCTGACAGGTTATCTTTTTAAGAAGGATTTTGTAATAAAGATGGTGCAGATTGATAACTGGAATGTGTTAGAGGATTTTTGGTTAGGTTCTTGGAATGAAATATGTGAATTTTCATTTAGGACAATGTCCAGTAAAGAATAATGTGAAAGTCTGAACTTTTTATTTATTAATTTGGATGTTTGTTTTAAATAATAAGTTACAAAGAATTTACCCAGATGTCACTTTCCAAAGCATGTATTCTAATACTCTAGTTTTATTTTTGGCAGTTGTTACATGAAATTGGATGTATATGTTTAGTAAAAAATAGAAATTTTCAGCTAATCAGGGGAAAAAAGTAAGTGTCTTAAAATGAAGATTAAAGGGACTCATGTAGCCTTGAAACATTAAAGACTCAAAATTCAATATACCTTCCACTTTCCTGTTAATTTCTTCCTCAAACATTAAACATCTACTCTGAACAAGACTATAATATTGCCAAGTAGGAGATGAGGGTAGACTGCCCCGTCTCCAGGCAAACATTCTGCCCTTTGATGAGGTCATCTCACCTAGCTAAAGATCCAGCTGAGTAGGAGACCTTCTCTCTCTAGGTGGATTATGGCCAACTTCTGGTGTGCCTACAGCGGAAGATGGTATTGGTGGCAGAGTGACCATGGGTACTGGGGAAGTAACAGAAACTGGAGAGGAAGTTGTGTCCAGTTGGTCCAGGGAGGAAGCTGAATGTATTGAAGAAATAGCTGGAGCAGGAGAGACATGAACAGCTGTTTCATGCCTTGATGGTATATCATCTATGAGGGTGAAATCAGTTAACGTCAGTTTGAGATGCACCTTAGGATGTGTGTGATTGAGTAACGACTGGTCCACATGCTGTCACCAAACCAGGCCATCCACCATCTGAAAAGAATAAGAACCAGGTCTTGTCTGGCAGTGACTGTTGCTGGAACCCATTTAGCTCCCAAAAATAGTTTTTGAGTGAGGACAAGAAGGCTAATCACCTTATTAGTTTACCATGAATATCTAGTTATCAAATTCAATGTGTCTATGTAACTGGCACTTTATTTTAAAAGGTGATCTGAGGACATTTGGAAAAATATAGATGAATGGGTAATCATATTAATAGCTAACAAATGTTTGTTTTCCCATATGCAATTCTTGTCATTTAAAAAATTAATAATCTTGGGCAGATGCTTCTGAAGATGTGAACTCCCCTTGCAGATTTTAGTGCTTGCTGTACAAACCTTTCAGTAAGTCCATTGGTAGAAGGATGGTATGGTGCCAGCCTGATATGATGTGTTCCATTGGCCTTCATAAAGCTTTCAAATTTCTGAGAAACAAATTGCAGTCCATTGTCATTCACCAGCAGTTCTGGAAGACCATAATGATTAGAGAAGCCATGTAGGTTCTGGATAGTGTTTTTTGTGTAGTAGTGGATGGCATTACAGAGACTTCTGGTCATTTAGAATGTGCATCAACAACGATTAAAAACATGCAGCCTTCAAATGGGTCAGCAAAATCAAAATGAATGTGTTGCCATGGCCTTTTGGGCCAATGCCACAGGTGAAAGGGTGCCAACTGAGATATGTTCCAGACGCTCTTGTGTGAGGTACAAGCTCCAGTCATCTCTTTGTAGGCCCTTCCTAAGCCTGGCCACCAAAAATAGCTCTTTGTGGTTTCTTTCATGCGCACTATGCCACAGTGATGGAGAATGGAAGTGTTCCAAAAAATTATGGTCTTAATGAAGGCAGGATAATGACATGCATACCCCCAACAAACACCCAGAGTGGGTTGATAACTCCATCCTCCTAGACATGTAGGTGTGGAGGTCAGGTGAGAACTGAGAGTCAGGTAAGAATGTTCCATGCATCACAAGATCCATAAATTGAGACACTACTGGGTCAATGCATGTCACTCTCTTCACTTGAGTAGACATGACAGGTGTGGTTTCCACCTGTTCAAAGTAAAAGATTCCTTCTTGACTCAGATCATCACAATGTACTGGTAAGGGTAACCTTGAAAGACTATCAGCATTGCAATGCAAAAAGGATTGCCTATACTTGATCTCATGCATGTATCCAGAAAGTATCAATGACCGTGGTTGTGTACAACTAGCAGCCAAAGATGGAATGCTTCTGCATGGCCCCAAAATCAATGTCAGGGCTTAACGGTCAATGAGAAGTGTGAACCTCTTTCCCAACAGGTACTGGTGAAATTTCTGAACACCAAAAACAATGCTCAGTACCTTGCATTCAACTTGGACTTAGTCTGCCATGGTCAGGGTGCATGAAGCAAAAGCAATAGGCCTCTCTTCACCTGAAGGCCAAGTGTGTGACCAAAGGGCCCCAAGTCCATAAGGGAAGGCATCACAGGCCATCTGTAGGGAGTAAGGATGGATCAACATGTGTGAGAACCTTAGAGTTTACCAATGAGAGTTTAGCTTTGTTAAATGCAACATCACAGGCTTCAGTCCATGTCCAGTGCTTGTTTGGCCCAAGGAGCTCATGTTGGGGTGTCAGGAGCATTGCTAACTATGGAATAAACTTGCCAAAATAATTCAATAACTCTAAAAGATCAAAGTTGACTTAAGTTCTGAAGGAGTGGAGCATCCACAATAGCTTTAACCTTTGCTGGAGACTTATAGAGACCATCAGCATCAATTATATGCCCTAAATCAAGGGGTCTCAAACTCATGGCCTGAGCGCCACATGTGGCCCCTAAAGTTATTTCTTGTGGCTCACGACGACACTTTGACTACCAATATTTCAATACCATTGTATGAAAAGGTTTCAATGGTGCAGCTCTTAAGCTACTATACTAGTCCTCATGCATGGTGCAGCCCTTGAGCTAATGTACTAGTCCTCATGTGGTCCTCATGGTGATTTGAGTTTGAGACCCTCATCCTAAATATACAACCAAGGGCTGGAAAAATTTGTGTCTTGGCAAACACGTAAACCATACTCTTCCAGTCTCCGAATAGTTGCTCACAAGTTCATAACGTGTTCCTCCTCATTTTTCCCAGTGACCAGTATGTTGTCTAGATAGCACTGTACTCCTGATAATCCACTCAAAATCTAGTCCATTGCCCTCTGGAACAAAGCTGGGGCTGAAGTAATTCAGAAAGGTAAATGACAGTATCTGCACAACCCTTCATGAGTTACGATAGTCGTCAACTTTTGAGATTTTTCTTAAACATTCTTGTCTCAAATCAATCTTGTTAAATTTTTGTCCCCCAGCTAAACCCGTGAAGGTGCTCTCAATGAGGGGAAGAGGATATTGCCCCACACAACACTGGGTTAGGACTGACCTCAGAATCTCCACAAATTCTAATGGAACCATCTTTCATTACTATTTCAATGAATGGTGCTGACCACTGGCTGTGAGTAACTGACACTGAGTCCCTCCTTGACTAGCTGCTCCAAGTTTTCTTCTGCCTTGGATCTGATGGCAAATGGCACCATTCTGGCCTTCAAACATTTTGGCTTAATATTTGGCTTAACCAGGCTTAATATTTAACTTTCTGGTGATTCCCTTAATTCTGTGCATGTCTTCTCTGAAAACAGCAGCATGCTCTTTAGTACCACCACCAGACTTACTATATCTTCAGTCAATTGATGCACTTCTGCCCAATTGAGTTGGAATTTCCTGTTCCAAGATCTTCCCATATAGGTCTGGGTAATTTCCCTTCACCACAAACAATGGTAGATTTCTGGTCTCCCCATTGAGCTCTACTTTCACGTCAATAGTACCCAACAGCAGAACAGCCTCCCCAGTGTACATCTTCAAAACAACTATCATCAGTGTAAGTGGAAGATGTCTGAAGTTCATCTCCTACACGGTGTTGGAAACTAATGTAATGGCTGTGCCAGTGTCCATGTGTAAAGATTTACCTTCCAACACAGGTGTGACCCAGAATTTACATAGGCTAGCAACAATGTTCCCTCTAAGGGGAAAGGGCAGCTGAGCAACTCCAGTTGCTCGCTGCACTCCCCCCCCCACGGGGCCCGTGCACAGCCCCTCCCCTGCTGCTTCTGCTCAGCCCCCGCTCCTGACAGCCTGCCCACTCC
>ML681966.1:40142517-40163561 GCA_007922195.1 Podocnemis expansa
CTTGGAGCTGGACTGGAGCCAGAGGGCCCAGCCATAACTCCCGGGCCAGAGGAGCTCTACGGAGCATGCCCAGATTTTCTGGGCATGCTCCGTTGGAGCTTCTCTGGGCGGGAGTTTTCAAAACTCCCAGCCCCAGAGGAGTTCTCTGCAGGGACTCCAGCTGCCGGCAGTGCGCTGCTGGCAGCTTTCGCTGCGCTGGCGGCTGTGGCAGGCTGCGCCACAGTGCGCCAGCGCAGCTTAGAGGGAACATTGGCTAGCTATTAGACAGAATGTGGAGGGGACTCTTCATCTTCTGATTCGTGTCACTGTGGTCATCTGGTGTTTGCTCTACTGCATGAAGAATTTCCCTCTTAGTCTGCTGAACCAACGGCTGCCACTTCTATTTGGCTCATTCTTCCTTTGTTTGCAGGCAAATTCAATGTGCCCTCTTCCGCCACATTGTCAACACAGTAGTTCCTTACACCAGCACTCTGATGCAAGGTGACCCTGCTTCCTACACCAGTAACATTCCTGTCTCCCTAGTGCCCTGTAGGTAAGTTGTGGGGATACCTTATACACCCTGGTCCTGACCTATTGCATATATCAGGTGACCCATTCCATAGAGACTGCAATCTCAACAGCCTTCTGCAAGGTGAGTTGATGTTCAGTTAATAGGTGTTTCCATGTTAATTTACTGTGCAAGCCACACCCCAGCCTGTCATGCAGCAGCTTGTTGAACATGTTCTTGAAGTGACAGTGTGCCTCCAGCTTTTTCAGACCTGCTACAGATTGTATAACTGATTTATCTTCACCTTGGTTCCTCTGGTAAAATCCTATATCTTTCTGCAATTACCAGCAGTATTTGGGGGGGGGGGGGAATGTGTTCCCAGAACTTGCACTAGGTCACCGTAAGGCTTTTGTTGCAACCTCTCCAGATAAAGCAAATCACATAGCAAATTATAAGTCTTAGCTCCAATAATTGTTATAAAACTGGCACCTTCTTCTCATCAATTATATAATTTCCTATTACAAAATTTTGAAACTGGAAAATTATCAAATGATTTGAGTGGTGGTGCGGTAAGTGTAGTTAGTTAAGCCATGCTGCCCCCTTGTGATTATTGTTTTTCTCAGCGGTTGGCAACTTTTGCTGGCCCCCATGCCAGCCCTGCCAACCACACCCTCAGTAGGTGCTGGGGGCAGGGCTAGGCCTTTGGGGGTCAGGGTTGGGGCTAGCATCCACCCCTGCCAGCAGCAGTGGGCAGTCTTCGGGGGTTGGAGGCAGCTCCTGCAGGCAGTGGAGGGTCTGGGTTAGTGGGCCTGCCCCGTTCGTGTCTAGCCCTGCCCAGCAGGAGGTGGGGCCACCAGCGTCCAGGAGCTGCACACTGCAGTTTTTGTCCCCACAGAATGCAGTTCTTGTAGCCCCAGGCTGCGCAGCGCTCGGGGAGAGGGGTCAGTGGGGGAGCCTAAGGGGTGCTGCATGCCACTCAGGCTTGGCCTCCCTGCCATTTTTGGTGTGGGTGCCGAGGGTTGCCAACTCCTGGTTTATCTCTTCTCTTGTACTTACAGCAGGCAGGTCGCTTTCAGTCAGCCAACCAGCCTTAGCAACCAGATCAACTTTCAGAGCCACAAAACACCCCCCCAGCAAGCAGTAAATAAAAGGTTTGTTCCTTATGTTGCATTCTGGTTTTCCTTAGTGGCCAGGATTTTTGAGAATCGTCAACTCCAAACCCGTATCCCATCCTCGTCTGCCAGTTGTTATATCTTGGTGAATTAAAATCCAGTAATAAGAGACAGCACGCTCAGAGCTCCATATGGAATCTTTATTGAAACCAGACAGACAGGTTTCCCTAGCACTAAAACAACCTTCCATCTATCACTATGGCAACCCCAAGGACCCAAGGTAATCCAAAACACCACATAAACATCTTTCTTGTTCCTGAGAATGCAGCAAAAAGATAATGAAATGTAATTGTGGCAAGAATGTGTGTTCACACAAACTAAAACACAACAGCTAGTAATAATTTAAGCCTACAACCTGTTAAAGATTCAAACTCCTGGGTTAATTAACCTTTTTCACATGAAAATTATTTTTTCTAAATGTGCATCTCTTTCTAATGAGATGTTATGTACACGTCTTGTGTACATTTCTAATGTGTCTTGGAATGGATAAAATCTAACTCTAACTTGAAATCTCAAATTGTCCAAAGTGCATGAAAGATGGTTTATACCCTCTAAGCATGAAATGTAATATAGCTATAAAAGAGAACACATGATTAAATCAAGGAAATGGTGTAAAATTGCTTGCTGATGATTAGGCAATTTAAGGAGGAGAGAGTTTGTTTTGTTTTGGTTCTGGTTTGTTTTTGGTTTTGGTTTGAGGTTGTGAAATTGAAGTATTAAGAGATCAGAGTCCTCATGAGCTGAAAGGAATTGTCCATACAAGACATTTTTGTTTGGGTAGTTTTGATGAATTAAGATTGGAAACACACCCTATGGGTGGTATGTGTCTTCCTCAGCCTCGGGTCCTCTACCAGAGGCCTGGGAGTTTGAGGGTTCTGTGCAGTATCTTAGCTGTTCCTTGCACTGGGATCTGTTGCAGCCACTCTCCCAGCTTAGGAGTCACAGCCCCGAGTGCTCCTACCACCACTGGGACCACTTTGGCCTTTAGTTTCCACATCTGCTCTAGTTCCTGTTTCAGGCCCTGGTACTTCTCCAGCTTCTCATACTCCTTCCTGATGTTGCTGTCACTTGGCACTGCTACATCTATCACCACCGCTGTCTTCTGGTCCTTGTCTATTACCACAATGTCTGGTTGATTGGCCAGCACCTGCCTGTCCATCTGGATGGGAAAGTCCCACAGAATCTTAGCCCTGTTATTTTCCACGACCTTCTGTGGGATCTCCCATCTGGTCTTGGGAGGGTCTAGCCCATACACTGTGCAGATGTTCCTGTACACAGTGCCAGCTACTTGGTTGTGCCATTCAGTGTATGCTGTTCCTGCCTGCATCTTACATCCTGCCACTGTGTGTTGGACTGTCTCTGAGGCCTCTCTGCACAGTCTGCACCTTGGGTCCTGTCTAGTGTGGTAGACCCCTGCTTCAATGGATCTGGTACTCAGTGCTTGTTCTTGTGCTGCTATGATCAGTGCCTCAGTGCTGTCTTTTAGTCCAGCCCTTTCCAGCCACTGGTAGGATTTCCCAATGTCAGCCACCTCAGCTATCTCTCGATGGTACATCCCATGCAGGGTCTTGTCTTGCCATGGTACTTCTTCTGCTTGGTCTTCCTCCCATGTCTGCTGCTGCCTCAGGCATTCTCTCAGCAGCTCATCTTTGGGTGCCATCTTATTGACGTACTCCTGGATGCTCTGGGTTTCGTCCAAGACAGTGGCTTTGACACTCAACAAAACCCACCCGCCTTCTTTCCGGCTGGTGTACAGTCTCTGGGTGTTGGATTTGGGGTGGAAACCTCCGTACATTGTGAGGAGCTTCCGGGTCTTCACATCGGCAGCCTCCATGTCCTCCTTTGGCCAGCTCACTATACCACCAGGGTATCTGATGACTGGCAGGGCGTACCTGTTGATGGTGTGGATCTTGTTCTTCCCATTGAGCTGGCTCTTCAGGACCTGTCTTATCCTTTGGTGGTACTTGGATGTTGCTGTCTTCCTTGCCTCCTCATCGTGAGTCCCATGTGACTGTGTGATGCCAAGGTACTTGTAGCTGGTCTGTATGTCTGCTACGTGGTCTACTGGTAGTTCCACCCCATCAGTCTTGACTACCTTTCCTCTCTTTACTACCATCCGGCCACACTTCTCCAGTCTGAATGACATCCCAATATCCTCACTGTAGATCCGTGTCAGGTGGATTAGTGAGTCGATGTCTCATTCATTCTTAGCATACAGCTTGATGTCATCCATGTAGAGGAGGTGGCTAATGGTAGTTCCACTCTTGAAATTGTATCTGTATCCAGTCCTTATGATTATCTGGCTGAGGGGGTTCAAGCCAATGCAGAACAGCAGCGGGGACAGCGCATCACCTTGGTATATGCCACACTTGATGGCCACTTGCGCAAGCTGTCTTGAGTTGACTTCCAGTGTTGTCTTCCATAGTCCCATTGAGTTCTTGAGGAAGGTCCTTAGTGTCCTGTTGACTTTGTATAGCGCCAGACATTCACAGATCCCTGTGTGTGGCATTGAGTCGTAGGCTTTCCTGTAGTCAATCCAGGCTGTGCTCAGATTGGTCTGTCTAGACCTTGAGTCTTGGGCGACTGTTCTATCTATGAGCAGCTGATGTTTTGAGCCTCTGGTGGTGTTCCCAGTGCCCTTCTGAGCTGTGCTCAGGTACTGGCCCATGTGGTCCTGTAGCTTGGCGGCTGTGATGGCTGATAGGACTTTCCATGTTGTGGGGAGGCAGGTTATTGGCCGGTAGTTGGATGGTGCTGTTCCCTTGTGGGGGTCTTTCATGATCAGCACTGTCCTTCCTTGTGTTAGCCAGCCTGGGTGTGAGCCTGCTGCTAGCAGCTGGTTCATCTGTGCTGCTAGGCGTTCATGCACTGCTGTTAGTTTCTTTAGCCAGTAGGTGTGGATCATGTCTGGGCCAGGTGCTGTCCAGCTCCTCATGTTCTTGACCCGCTGTTGGATGTCGGCTACTGTGATGGTGACTGGTTCCTGTTCTGGGAGATTGCTGTGGTCTGTTTGCTGGTCCTGCAGCCACTTTGCACTGGTGTTAGGAGTCTTCTCTTTCTCCCATATGGTCTTCCAGTACTGTTCAGTTTCTGCTGTTGGTGGCTCTGCTGTTATTGTGGTGTTGCACTGCAATTGGGAGTACACCTTGGATGGTTCTTTGGAGAACAGGGCATTTATCTTTTTGGCCTCTGCTTCTCTAGTGTATCTCCTTAGCCTGGTAGCCAGTGCTGTGAGCCTTTGTTTAGCAGTCTCTAGGGCTTCAGATAGAGTCAAGCTCTTCTATTTTTTCAGTAGCCGAGTCTTATCCTTAATCTCTACCCCCTTCTGTAGTTCCACCAGCTGACTAACTTCTCTCCGGGTTGCCTTGATCTTATCCTCCAACCTCATTTTCCAGGGGGGGTATGCACTGCTGTTCTTCTTGATTGTGTAGCCAAGCATCTCCAGGATTACAGAGGCTGTAGCATATACCAGTTCACTGGTTTGAGTTACGGTGGTAGTAGGAATTGTCATTAGGGCTCTATTGGCATCTTCTAGCATACTATCTGATGGTACTTCTCCAACAAGGGTTGACTGTAGTTAGTTTATCCATGACCTTATGCCTCATATCAGCTGCTGTGCTCTGTAATGGAGGGGGTGGCAGTGAAGTTCCAGCTTCAGGTGTTGGCTGCACATCTAGTTGTTGTTCTGGGTCGTCTTCTTGAGTCCGGGATGTAATGTGGAGTTGGTCTATCTTCAGTTGTGAGAGCAGCTGCCTCTTTACTATGTTGAAGCATTGGGTAACTAGCTGTTTCTCAGTTAGCCTTTTGTCCATCCATAGTTCCCTCATACGTTTTATATATCCCCTCTCATTAGGTCTACTGTTGTAGTAGCATTCCATCAATTCCAGGTTCTCTTATCTTGTCCATGTATGGTTTGTTCCAGTAGCCCACTTATTGTCAGATTGTCCTGGTTCCCCAACATCTGGTGCAGACCTTGTTAATCCGGGTGACATCCGAGCCGGCATGACTCTCCTAGTTCGTGTCACTCTCATATTTGAGGTAGGCAAGTGAGGCATTAGGGGGTCTGTTGCCCAAGGACCCCTACTGGGAAGGTAGACAGGTACCCACCAGGATTTGAACCCCAATCTATATCTAATAAATATTAGGGAGATTGCTAGCGACTATGTGCTAGAACAGAATGATTTTTTTAAAATTCATATGGATGTTTTGAGCAGAAAAGATCAGGAGTCAGATGATCACAACTGTTTCTATAGCTATGATTTCATCAACTTCTGAGATCAGAACTGAAAGTTTCTGCCACTCCTCTCCAGTGTGATTTTTTTTTTTTTCCTCCTTCCCACATATTATTCATTCTACCTCTTCCCAGGTATTTTAGTAGAAGAAAAAGAGAGAGAGAGGCTGTCTTCATGAATTTGCTATAACTTATCATTTTCAGTGAAAAGCAAACTCAAGTAGCCTGATCCTTGGTAGAATTGCAGCCAATATTTTCCAAAGCCAATGAAAAGTTAAAGCTGCATACTCAGAGTACAACGTTGATATAATAGAGTTCTGTAAGGTATTTGTCATGGCTACATAACATTCTTATTTTTTTAAAATCAGAGTTGGTCACATAAAGTGGATTAAAAACTGATTAACTTGTATTAAAACATCTGGTGAAGGGTGTTCTAATAGGATCCATCAGGAATCTGCTCTTGACTTGATTCTATTTTATACCTCAGTGATTTAGAAGAAAATGTAAAATTATTGCTGATTAAATTTTCCTATGACACAAAAACTAGTGGAGCATTATTGATGAGGGTAAGTCCCTTCTACAAACTGTCCTGGGTCATTTGTTAAGGTCAGCTCATTTGAACACAAAAATGCAAGGAATAAAAATTCTCATGCTATAAAGGATGGGCCAAAGGTGTTCTGTAATGTAGGCACTCTGTCAAGGACTATGGCGTAGTGGCAGATAACAATTGAACTTGAGTTCCATATGTGATACTGTAGCTAACAGGATGAACATCACTGTTGCATGTATAAAATGAGAAACATCTCTCCATAAGTAATTAGTCCTGGAAGAAATGCGTTAAACCTGTTTGTCCTCCTTTCATTTCAGTGGCATATAATTTCTAGTGTTCTGACATTCCTGATATTGAGACCTGTTCTTCATGCTTTTAACCCACATGGGCATAAAGAGAGACAAGGAGACACACATTTAAAGAGTTTTGTTTCACACTGGAAAGGTAACCATTAGATCCATATTCCTGTCCTGTAGGGTTTTTTCATTAATGAATTAGCTCTGATGTATTCATGTGATGGCTAGGGGAGCTATTGGTGCAACTTTGAAAGTAACCCAATATCAACAACAGCCTGAAAAACAGTAGAGAAAATCAGCAACAGGAATCACATAAATAGTAGTCATTCAGTATCCTTGTTAAATAAGATTGTGTATCTAACATCACTCAAAAGCAAAATAGTACACCACTATTGCTAAAGTGGAATATTGTTAGATCCCTTGATGCAAAAGTGTCCTACTGTATCATCTATCAGCCAGAAATACATCAGCAAAAATATATGGGGATGTATGGGAACCTCAAAGAGGTAAGCAGTCCCAATCCCACCATCTGCCCCGCCCCCCAAAAGAGAGAGAGAACCTTGTGGGAGAGATGAGATAATGACTAAGAAGTGGTTTTGTTGTATCATTCTATTTTATTATTTTTTGATTGGCAAGGTAAAATATGAAAGCTACATATTTAAAACATTGTTTGAATTAAAATAGGTCTTTATGATAGAGAAAAAATATATTTCATGTAGTACAGATCATTGTATGGTGACTGATGGTTGTAATTAGAACTTGGCAACCTCTTTGCAGTGAATAATTTATCTGATTATTTCAGTCCCTTTTCTGTTAGTAAATTATTAATAACCAGACTTTAATTATTATAAATGTGTTCATTTTGAAAATGACGAATGCTGTTAAGTAAACATATTTCATACTGTGGGTTATTTATGAAATATTTGCTCTATGGTTTTCTATTTCTAGCTCTTAGTGTGTGACCTATCTTTTTTTTATAATGTTTGTTTCCTGATAGGAGGATTGAAATTTTTTATAATTAAAAAAAGGAAATTTAAGAAATTTCAATGGGACTTCATAAATACATATTTGCACAAATACCTGAGACTGTTTCACAGTTTTCCTGTATTCTTTTTAATTATATGAACTTTCATTGGAATGAATTGAATATAGTATGCTGAAGCAGATTTGTAAGCCCGCCACACTGATTTACATCTGCTGAGGACCTGATTTATACCTTGTATTAGAGTAAATCTATGTGAATATGCTTGCCACATTCAGCCAATTTTGTCACTTCTCAGTTTATTCACTTATTTCCTAGTATCACAGGGTTTTAAAAAATGGATTGTACTTTTAGGCTGTGCGCGCTTTGCTGCAGTACTGAGTGGCTCAGGGAATTCAAAGGGTGATATTGCAGCCTTCCAGATGCCCAGTTTTAATATGGCCCCGAAAGTATCTTTTGGTGGATGTTTAGTAGCCAGATGACATAGCTTAGAACAATTACCAGGTGACTCTGAGCTATGAGAATGTTAAGGCCACTGTGTCAGGAAGCAAAGAATTTTGGCCACAGTTTACAAAAATGTCTGTCTGGTACTTTTACAATCATTAAATCAATAACATATAATAAAAGTTTAAGTAAGAGAGATCAGAGTAAAATTCAATCATGTAATGGTATTAAATTCCTGCTCCCTTGCAGCAGTAACTAGAATGTTAGTCTTAGGACAAGTGTGACTGACATAATTGTAAGAGACATTTTGCCTTCCTGTTTGTGATTGCAGATGCCTTTTGTAAATTTGGTAAATATCAGATGATTTTCTGATTGAAAAATTTCATATTTTTTTGTTCAGCAATAACTGCTTTAGGAACATGTAGTTAGAATATTTATATAGTTCTGCAAACCTTCCCTTGATTGATGGCTTTCAAGAATATTTGTTCTAAGGTCTTTGAGTTAATAAATAATATATTGTGTATATATGTAATGAGAAGCTGTAGAAGCAACAAAGAAATATAATGTTGCCAGATATTCTTTAGATAGTTTATTACATGACAGGTATATTTTTTAAAATCCATTTTACTAATATGCAGTCTATATGTTTAAAGACAGTCACTGTTTTCACTGCCAGATTGAAGAAGAAAAAAAGTGAACTGTGTAGTCCTGCTGAAAACCATGCTTGATTCCAGATCTATCTGTATTTTGAACTAACCAAATTTAAATTGGGAAAATATTTGAGGTTGATTCTGATTTTGCCTTTCATTAAGTCATTCTGTATTTACAGAACTGAGATCAAAATATAATCCTTGTGTATATCATATTTATACATTGCAGAATTAACAGTAATCTGGTCGATCAGTCAACTGATTAACAAGTAATCATTTTCCATCAAAATTCTCTAGCAGAACATCCATGTTGGTTTCCTTTCTAAATTCTTCCTGTTTGATAGTTACCTATACTTCTTTCTTCCTAATGATTTTATCTACTGTGAACTGATATGCCTTAATTTATGCATGCACAAGACTGTTGATGTTTTTCTATAGGATTTTTTAAATGTTTGTAAGGGTTGATAAGCAACCATTTTTTATTATGCTATTACAGTTGCATCAGCTATCTCTAAAATATGGCACACAGATCATGGTGTTTTTATAAGGGTAGATTTGACATGCCAGGGTTAAAAGCTTTTCTGTACAGAGTATTTGTGTTGAAGATTCTATTTCCAGTTGTATAGACTGTGTATGTGTATGTGCACATGTTAACAATTTGCTTTATTAATAGTTAGTTTACCCTTTTGTGTCTGATCTAGTTATGTAAAATAATTTCTATCTTGTTATTACCCTTGTTGTTTTATAGCAAGTTCAACTTCATGACCTAAAGACAGAATTGATCAAGTTATGTGTAGAAGTCATCATGGATTACTGCAGGCTGTCTTTCTCTTGTCACTGTAAATTACACAATGTGTCCTGAATTGTTAATTTTGATTTATGCCATAAAAATATTGTTTTCAGTCTTTAGCGTTGCTACAGTAGTCTACTTATATTTTTCTCTCTAAATATAAAACTGCCCTGGTGTACTTTGTTATAGCGAACACCTTGAGAATACTGCTGTAATGTTAACTAAAAGACATGTAAAAGGTTTTATTGATGATTAGGAAATAGTTTTCAAAAGAATTACAAAGCAAGTTACAGGACTTGCCTCATCCATCACTACAATTTAACTACCTCTTGGAAAGGTCATGCAATAAATAAATTTGTTAGTCTTTAAGGCAATGTCTACACCTAAAAATTAGTTCAGACTTAGTCCAAACTAAGAAGTTTGAAAGTTAGTTTGAACTAAGTGTGGGGTTTTTTAGTTCAAACTAAAAAAAAAATCAAGTGCTCAGTTTGAATTTACCGCTAGTTTGAATTTATCTAGTTCGAACTAGCATGACTCCGTCAGGCTTGTTAGAACTAGCTGCTTAGGCTATTTCGAACTAAGCAGTTAGTTTGGACTAACCATTCAAACTAATTAGTTGGTGCTAACCTTTGATTAGCGTAAACTATTTTTTTTTTTTTTTTTTTTTTTTTTTTTTTTTTTTAAGCTTGAAGTAGCCAAAGGCTAGTGGAGGCAGGGTTCAAATTAGTCTGGACTAAGGTTGCTTAATCCATATTAATTTTGTAGTGTAGACATAGCCTAAAAGTGCCACAGGACTTTTGTTTTTCTTCTTGGAGTAGACATTGGCACTTCTAATAATGTTTAATAACATATAAACAACAGTTTTGAATTGAAAATGAGGAACATTATATCCAATATTTTGAATCTAGACTTCTTCACTCTCGTGTGCCAGTTTTTGCTTTAGTTTATTTTTGTTTTAAATAAGCATATATTAGAAGGAGCTAAGTAATTTAATAAACTAGAAAATGTTAAAAAAATAAATAAATAAATAAAAGTTCTAAATTCATGACCTTTTATTGGTACTAGAGCACCATTACTAGGGCAGTGAAAATGCTATTTTAAAATGAATGATTGTTGACTACCGTATATCATGATATCGTATATCGAGAATTTTGTGCCTGAAAATTGGCTTCAAAACAGGCACTCAGCTTACATTCGGGAGAATATGGTAGACAGCCCCAGCCAGCCCTTTCCCTGACCATGCGGCAGGCCTGAGCCCCAGCGTTGCCGGGCAGCCATCTTGGGCAGTCAGCTCAGGCTGGGGCTGGAGGAAGGAAGGGACCCCGGTGTCTAGAGTGGCCAAGTAAGGGGGTCCTGGGGGTGGGTTGGCCTGGACATTGAGGGGGGGATTCATGGAGGCCAGGGAAGGGGTGACAGGGACTGGAGGTGGGGGAGGGGGTCGGGGAGTTGGGGAAAGTGATGGGACAGCCATGAGGGTTTGGGGGGGGGGTTCAGGGTGGCCAGGGAAGGGGTGGCAGGGCTCAGGCATTTGGGGGGTTGGGGAGTCCAGAGAAAGTGGCAGGAGGACCCAGGGTTTTTGGGGAGCTCAGGGAAGCAGGGACCGGGGATTTGGGGGGGTGCCTGGCAGGCTGGGATGAGCGGCAGCTGGGGTTTGGGGGTGAGGGGGAAAGGAGTGGAAAGGGTGTTGGGGAACAGGGGAGCAACAGCAGGGAACTGAGAAGGGAGCAGGGGGGCGGCAGTGATGAGCCAGCAGGGTAGCAGTGGGGAAGGGGCAGAGCAGGGGTCAGCAGGAGGAGCAGGGAGGCAGCAGTGAGGGTAGAGTCAGAGCGGGGGCAGCAGTTAGGAAGGGGCAGAGCAGGGGGCAGCAGGAGGTAGCAGTGAGGGAAGGGTGGAGGAGGGGGCGGCAGTGAGGAGGGGGCAGTAGGACAAGCAGAGAGCAGCAGTGAGAAAGGGGCAGAGCAGGGGGCAGCAGTGAGGAAAGGGGGGAGCAGGGGGCAACAGTGAGGAGAGGGTGGAGCAGGGGGCAACAGCAGGAAAGTGAGAAATGAGGAAAGGGCAGAGCAGGGGGCAGCAGGGGTGAGGGAAGTGAGGAAAGGGCAGAGCAGGAGAGCAGGAGTGAGGAATGGACAGCAGGGGGGGAAGGGAAAAGCAGCAATAGAGATTTTGGGGTAGGGAAGCTGTCAAACTCCAGAGGAAGCCAGCAGCAGTGGGTGGGGGGTTAGGGGCCAAGGCCAAAAGGGGACCTCGTCTTATACCTGGGTCACCAATTTTAGCTTCTTTTTTGGGCTCAGAATGGGGGGGGGTCGGCTTATCCCTGGATCGGCTTATACCCAAGTATATAAGGTAATTTCCCTTTTTGAATTTTGATGTATAATTCATCTGCATTTTTTACCTGTAGAATTACTTATTGTGTTTAAAATCTCAGTACTATCTTCTATCATGATATTTAAAGAGGAATAAATAGACTTTTACATTTAGATTTTGAGATCACTTTAATGATTTTGTTTAGATATCATTTTTATTAAGCAATAGGAGTAGTCATCATAATGTTCCACTTGAAGTCAGAGTACTACAAAAATCAGTACTCATCTCTGGAATTTTTCCCCTTCTCATTAGAGAAAGAAAGAATAATTGGACCTTAGAAATCGTGAGAACAGAGATCCCAGTGCTTTTAAAAGAGAATTGGACTTTTTTCATGAGGCACATTGAATTGTGGTAGAATTTTTAAAAGCTTTTTAAAGTCTAAATAGGCACCAAATCAAGAGCCTAAGTGTAAATGATTTTTGAAGAGGGTATAACAGTAATTCTTGGAATTCATGTATGCTATACCTCTGTCATATGACAGGGAACAAACATTTTACAATGCTGGGCCTAGAAAAATATTGTCCTTTTCACAGTACTCTCATCTCCTTGCTGATGCCTCTATGTGCCCTGAACTGAATGAGACTAATTTTATGACATTCTGAGAATGACCAAGATTTTAAACACCCAAATGGAATATTTTTTTTTAATCTAAGTGAAGTCAGCTGGCTGTAAGGTAACCATAGTTAGAAGCCACCTAAGTCATTAGGCACTGGTGTTAGAGTGTTGAAATAATTGTGATGTGGCTTTTGAGGACTTCAGATATTTCACTATGGGGAATGGAATGGAGGATAGTTAAATGGACCTAAAACAAGTGAATACAATGCTAACTTTTATTTTTGTTAAAAAAAAAAAAATCACAGGTGTATGGAGAGAATGCAATGAGGATGCATTTGTGTGTAATAGTGTTGTGAGAACCAGACAGAGTGTGTTGAAAGCAACTACTTTTTTTTCCTCGTCCTTTTGGCTGCTACATACAAATACGTTGTGATGTATAGATCCATTAGATGGAATGGGAGCAGTAGCTTTGGCTGCTTCTGATGTGGAAATGAAGACAGTTGATATAGTGAAGGTGGAGTTGATTGTTCAGAGAGGGCATCCATATGGATAGAGAGGGTTGTTTACCATTGCTAGAACTTATGGGAGTGACGAGCAATATAATATACGTGAGAGGCACAGGAAGAAGTATGTGTCAGTCTAAGTTCTGGTCTACAGTGTAATGTTATGATCTTTACTGTGACAAAGTGGGAATTTTTGCAATTTTTTAAATGAAGTCCAAGTGTGCTTCTATTTCCTTTGCTAATTTGCATTACTGCTCAGTGTGTGTTGGCGGGGGGGGGGGGTTATATGGCTATGTCCACACACAATCAGTTAAATCAATTCAAATTGAATCGATATAACAATCATTAAATCAATTTAACTCCAACTGATTTAGCAGGTCCACACCAAAAAACCCAAATCGAGCTAGCAAGTCCAGGGACAGGACTTGCTAGTTTGATTTAGGAGAGGGGCACCCTGGGAGGTGTGGCAACATGGCCCCCTGGCCAGGGCCATGTTGCTAGCTAGTCTCCTGCAGGGCTTTTCACAGGAGAGCCAGCAGCACGGGGAAAAAAATCCCCCACTGGCTCTGGGCTCCTGTAGCCCAGTGGGGGGAAACACATTCCCTCAGACTGGCTGAAGGCTTGCTGCTCAGCCAGGCATAGGTGTGGGGGGGAGATGGTGGAGGATTCTGTAATTAGAAAAGAACAATACAATTAAATGTTTGGTTATTGCTGAAAATGTTGGATTCTTTTTCTTGACACAAAGTCTACCTGCTTGTGGTAGTAGCACAAAATATTTGCAGCTGCTGATTTTTTTTCTTCTTTTTAGAGAAGACTATTGAAAAATAATCAGAACTATGTTTACTGACAGTACAGATGAGCAAACCAGGCCACAGGAGATTTTTAGGTCACTTCAGATCTGGTAAATCAGCTTATCTGGCACAAAGCTAACCACCAACTTTTGCATGTTATTAACTGTACCTAGTCATAGCCAACATACTAGAATTCACCTACATGTTTGTAGGATAGGGACTAGTCAAGTCCAGCTCTAACAGAGTACCCTTGAGCACACAAATATAGTTCTTTGTCTGTTTCTTAAAGATATAATTATTTGTTTTTGCTGCATGTGCTTCATTTAAGACTACTGTATTTCATTTAAAATTCTCTTCTGTGAAAGCTATTAAATGTTATCCTGATAAAATAAATACCTTCTCATTCTTCAAATCAATACTACAGAGCTTCTGAATTTGCTTCAGTAAGTCCTGGGAATTCCGTTTTCTGGCCACCTTGATCCCTCTTGGGATATCTGTCAAGTATCCTTACAAACAGCATGTTCTGCTCAGTGGAGCTATACTTTAATTAAAATCAACATGGATTCTCTACATATTAGGTCTTTCCAGTTGGTAATTTTCTTTCATAGTAATACATGACCCACATACAGTCGAACAATGAAACTTGGCAAGCATTTTGTGACTGCAGTAGTGCCTCCAGGTTTCACAACCATGTCAAAATCACAATTGCATGATCAAAGTGGACAATCACCTTAAGAGATTGTACTCTGTTGTATCACACATATCAAATCCAGACTAAGTCACTGTCAGTGACTAAATGTGCTTATAAATATTGATGTTTCCAAGAAAACTCTGGTTGAAATGCTTTATTGCAGAACATAAGTTCACTGTTGGTTATCTTGCCAGTTCCATTGTGATAAATTCCTCCAGGCCAGAAGTCAGTTGCCAAAGCAATACATAGAAATAATCTATGCTGAACAGCTTTTCTGCCACAGAAGTTACACAAATGCCATAATCGGAGTTGAACTCCTTCCTTCTGCTCCCCTCCCCACCTGCCATGGTTATTTCTGGAGGCATACGGAAGCCATTAGTGACAGTAATGTGGGGCTCATTCTACAGTGGCAGTAATAGTGGTATGTGTAAGGGAAATGTATGTAATCTCTTCTGTAGGACGGTGAGAAAGATGCTGAAGTGTAGGCCTCGTTGGAGCCGTGGGTTGCTATGGTAGTGGGGTCGTTTCTCTGGCAAGTCATGTATCTAAGTTTCTTTAACAAGCGGCCTGGAGTTGATAGTTAAAGTGTGTTATCTCCCCTTTCTCATGCTTTTTTCTCCTGACCATCTGGACAAGAAATGTAAGCTAGACAGTCCGTCTTTGTTCTAACTGAAAAGGGAGTACTACCTCCTATCTCCTGCTCACCCTTCTTGGCACCATAGCCTCACAAGAATGTAAGGTCAGCATCTCTAGGCAGAAATTAATGAGTTTGCAGGTACTGCGGCTGCCCAGGATAATGCAAATGATGTCAACAGTAAACAGAGGCGGGGATAATTATATGCATTCTTTAATCATTAATATGTATTTAATAATGTTAATGCAACCATATAAGGGTCTCTAAAACATTGTCAATCATGTAAGCATTATCATAGCATTATCATACTGTACTGGATAAAAGTGTTGTGATGCTGCCCCTTGGGGCTCTCTCTTGCACTCGAGTTGTTGGGGGGGGGGCTGCTCGGAGGGGCTAGCACTTCTTTGCTGCCCTCCGATGCAGTTCCTTTTGTTATTCAGCTGAATAATAAATCCTGAACCACACCTCGTTCTCTGCTAATTTGAGTCTCAGCTGGGAACGGGCCTTCATCACTGGGGAGGATCGGTGGTCTCTCTTTCCAGGTTGAGAGCCCTGATTAATTTGTCCCCCACATATGCCATATGGTCTTATCCTAAAATCCCTAATCTTGTAAATTGAAAATTGTGGTGAGATTTTTTAGCATGCTTTCAATGTCTAGAGATGACTAATCTAGCTGTAATGTACTAAATGCCCTTTCAGTAGTGGTTCTATAATGTTCACAGCATATAATATGCAGATCCTTCACTCAGTAGCATTTATAGCTTAGGATGGAGATATTGCATTACATGTTCATTTTCTTTTGCATTCAAGCTTTTGTGGTCATGCCTGAAAACTTGCCGGTGAGCTTGGATAAAGATGTAGATAAGGAAATGCTAAAGATCCTGATACAGCCTAACGTCATATTTATCTATTGAAACTAAAACTGACACTCTTCTTAAGGGAGGCTATTGTACTTTCCAGATACTGTCTCACTTAATAAACTCAAACAACGTTAGGGTGTGTCTACACTGACAGCAGCAAATTTACCACTGTCAGATTGATTCTTCTGGCTCAGCTAAATAGTTAGGAAAGTCACTCAGTCTATCCAGAAGTCGATCTAATTAAACCACCCCCTCAAGTGGCATAATACTGTACTGTGTCGATAGAAATGCATTTTCCAACAGTGCGCTAATGAAAAGTTATGAGGTTAATAGGAGTTATGTAAGCTACTCTGTAGTAGTAGAGGGGGTGTTAAAGGGTGCAAAATGGAATTCTGAAGAATCTGGAGTCAGAGAATGTAGAGATTAATAGCGAGATCTGTTCTTTAGTGATGTTTGGAAAAGGTTAATTCTAGAAGGAGTTAATCCCATTTGGTATACTGCATAGTGGATGTTTTCAGTGTTAACCAGCTCTGTATAGTATTCTGCTTGGGACATGTAATGATTTTATGGGGGGTACGAAGTGTGTGGGGGTGGTATTAACTCAAGATTTCCTTGTGTTTCCCTGAGACTGATTCTTCAGTTGTAAACTGGAGGCCTACTACATTTGGACCACCTTTTCCAAACTATCTCATATGTTCATGAAGAAGGAGGTGAATCTCTTTAAAATAATCTGAATTTAACTGTGTTGCAGAAAAATAAGTACATCTTCTATTTGAGTGGTTAGATAATACACATCTGTGGTTTTTCAATATTTTTATAGATGCTCCAGGAGAAAGTTGCTTATGCTCCATGTCACATAGTTAGAATGAAATGATACTTTGGTTGCCATTGCATATGGTCTCCAGATTAGAAAGCTGTGGCAAACCCATCATCCTCTGTGACTGGGTGCAAATAAGATCCTGTAGCACATACTGGCTGAGTTACACTACTAGAAACTGGTATGAACAGGCTTCGGATTGTCTGTTTAGTCTTGTCTGGTTCAATCTCATGAACTGAAAAGGCACAAGGAAAAAACACCACTATTCTCCCTAAGAATGCTTTTGATAATCTGAAGCAAATTTATAGGAGTAATTTGGAGTTAATATACTTTTTTAAAGAATTTGACCAAATAGTTCAGAACAGGATTCACTGGCAGTCTCTGACAGGATTAGAATGTAAACAAGTTTGAGTGGGATCACAAAATTATCTCCAAGATGCAAGTGCAAAGTGTCACAGAGCTGCATCATCAGATATAGACTTCCCATGCTCCCGGTGTGGCCAACTCTGTGCATTAGAGCAGGGGTTCTCAACCTTTTCAGGGTCAGGACACAGCTGGGAGGTTTCCCAGTCATGCATGACATACCAAGGCTCCCCTGGCAGCCCACTGTCTCTTTGCCCCCAAGTCTCTCCCCCACCCCCAACAGCCTCCAAGTCTCTTTCCCCCCCACCCCTTTTTTCACTCTGGCAGTGCCCTGTCTCTTCCCCTGAAGTCTCTTCTCTCCCCCACCCTAGCAGCCTGAATCTTTCATCCTGCCCTATTTCTCTTCCCAGCAGCCACAGAGTCACTTCTCCCCAACCCCCTTTTCACCATGGCAGCCTCCAAACACCAAGTCTGTTTCCCCCTCCCAGCATGCTTTGTCACACTGGCCCTGCTTCTGGCTCCAGCTCTTGGTGCAGCCCAAGCTCCAGCCCTGCCTGTCCCTGCAGCCCCTCCACTCTTACCCTGCTGCGAATCTGCTGTCCCGCTTCATCAGCTTTGGCCTACTCCCTGCCCGAAAGTCCCTCCTCTCACCCTTTTTCAACCACACCACCCTGCTGCTCAGCTCTGGCTCCCTCCCTACTCCACGGCCCCTCCACCTTGGCTCCGGCCCCCTTGCCTCTCCGCAGCCTCTCTTCCTTGGCTCTGGTGCCTCCCTTGACCCATGGCCTCTCTCCTCTGCCCTGCCCTGGGCTCTGCTGGCATGTGGAGGAGGAGGTTTAAAAAATGCCCTACCCTCCAGTAGCTAGGGTGCTGGATTAATTAGCACTCTGCCTGAGTCCCACAGACAGGCTGCCAGTGCTGTCACCAGCAGCAGCAGCCATGTGGGAGCTTAGCCTGCAACACACTTGCTGCTGTGCCTTGACACCCTTTTGTGTTCCACCACAGCGGTTGAGAACCGCTGCATTAGGGTTCAGATTTTAGAGTCAGCGTAACAGATGAGAATTGCAATAATAGTGTCATCATCAGTAGTGGCCTATGGATGTGTATTTGACCAAGAAGCCTTATAATTAAAGAACCCTAAAGAAAATGAATATCAGATTTAACTCTATCATAACATATCTAATAACTAAGAAGCAGCAGACAAAGGCTTCATGTTTCCTGCACACCTGAGAGTGAAGCAAATAGGACAAGTATATGTATTTTGAGAGAGAGAATTGCATAACTACAAGAGATGAGAGGCAGAAGCAATCTGAGACAGTAAGTCTTGGAATTGGATGTAGCAGATAATTAGAAGGAGCACTACTGCTTGTTGCCCAATTATTAAATGGAATCCTGAGCTGCAAGACACCAAAAATGTATTAATGCTGGGTATAGCACATAAATCTTAACAAATTAGTTAAAAAGTTATAATTTATAGTGGGTTAGCAGTGTTAGCCTCTATGGGGGGGGCAAGAAGAGTTAAGCTTTTATGGGCTACAACCCACATCAGATGACGAAGTGGATTGCAGCCCACAAAAGCTTATGTCTGAAGAAATTTGTTAGTTTTTAAGGTGCCAGAAGGCTTTCGTTGCTTTTAAAAATGTATCTTTTTCTCCCAGTATGCTTTGGAGAATAATAATAATCGCCCCTGTTCACTAACTTCTTTTTTTGCCTTAAAGATTGGGACAACAGAACGTGTCACAGGAAAATCAAGAGACCTAGGTTTTCTTGGATCTAAATGCAAGAGTGAGTGGCAGAGTTGAGTATATATTATCAGTAGCTATGTCTCATTTACAACACAAAACATTACAGTATTGCCACACTGGGTGCGAGAACCTTGCCTTTATACAGGGACACCATGACATCTTTCCATTCTGATGATGCTTTACCTGATGCCCACTGTATATGCAGGCTGTTCTCATTGTTGGTCATTGGAAGGATTTTTGTGTATGTTGTGCTTGGTAGGATATAGCAGCATCTTAACAGATGTTGTCTGCAGCAATCGGGTTTTACTGGTGAGTGATCAACAATGGCCATCATCCTTACTCCTGGGTATTTGGTTGAGCTGCTCTGGTAATTTAACCACCTACTTCATGTGGTATATGTTTACATCAAAGCAGTTTTTTAATTGGATGATTTTTCAGTGCCTTGATTTGCACTAAAGACAATGGTGTCCCAGAATTTTTCTAAATTAGGTATGTAGTCTTCGCACCAGCACTGGCATGAGAGTGCTCATTGGTTCATAGCTTTTCACTGCATTACTACACAACCACATGTATATGTCAGGAATACATTTTTCCCTTGGTACTGTTCTTTCATGCTATTGACTAGGCATTAGAACTTGTAACTCTGCATGTTAGAATCAAGTTTGGTCAAGAAGCATTCACCAATCAAGATGACTATGCTCCCAGGCTTATGAGAAAAAAATCACAGAACTTCAGGCCTGCATTTCCAGGTTTCCAAGAAGTTGCTTATGTTATGGAGTTTCATGACTTATAGTGGAAGACTAAAGACCAGAATCTTTTGTGAAGGTGGTACTGCACATGATAAAGAGCATTGATGATTTGCCTACATAGACTGCAAGCAGAGTTGAAATGGTTGCAAATAAAACAGATGTTCTTTAACTAATCAGTCACCATGTCTCTTGAACAAAGTCCATATCTTAATTATGGATGCAACAACATGTCTGCACTGAAATAAAGTTCAGGATCTGTCAAACATCTGTACCATTTGTATTGCTGTATGAGATATTAATCTTTAAGGGTATGCCTACGTTACTCCTCTGGCTGGCTGACTTGGACTTGTAGGGCTCAGATGAAGTTGCTGTCTAGGTGTGTTGCAGACATCTGGGCTCTAGGACCCACTCATCTTACAGGCATCACTTATGAGAGTGTCCTACACGGGATTCTCCTATCTGTTATTGACTGTGGAGCTCCCCTGGAGATTTCTGGATTCATGGAATTGAGCCACATCTTGTAATTTCACATCATGATGCCTGGTTGGCAAAAAGGTTTTAAGTAGACTGTATTTGATTGGTTTGACTATAGTCTTGAACATCCCAGATGATGTCACACAGAGAGAGATGGTTTTACATTTGTGCCTTGTGCAAATTAAAACCAACCCTAAAATAAAAGGAAGCTACTGTATTGAACAAAGGGAAGGAATAGCAGACAAAAATAGAAAGGATGATGAGTATTTTAGTGGTTTATTAAAGAAAGAAGTAACGATTTTCAATTATTTTATTTTAAAAGACAGTGTTGGTGAAGAGATCAATATATTTCAAGGAAGGGGGTATCATAACTAATAAGAATTCAGAGTATAAAACTTAAGAAATAAAGCCTTTTTTAACCCAAGTCCAGACCTTACATATTTCCTTTTTCTCTAACAGATCAATTAGGAATAGCTTTATCACACAACTATAACACAAGCAAATGGAATTTTGTCTGAATTACGGCTCTGTAAATTCTTATCCAAAGCTATTTCAGTCAATTGATGGCAACAGCTTTCTCACAGTATTATGCATCTTCTAATTGCAGTATTTTTCCAGCAAATATATAGATTTCATTATTAAATCAGCACAATTATGTAGTAGAAATTTCCAGATGGGTAGCTGTGTTAGTCTGTGTACAGCAAAAATAATGAGAGTCCTGTGGCACCTTATAGACTAACGGATTTCCTCAGGAATAAGCTTTCTTGGGCTCCAACTCAAACTTCAGCTTTCGTGGGTTGCATCTCACAAAGTGGGCTGGAGCACACAAAAGCTTATGCTTGAAGAAATCTCTTAGGCTGTGTTCACACGCACAGGGTTATTTCGAAACAAGTTGT
>ML681966.1:40163961-40313381 GCA_007922195.1 Podocnemis expansa
GTTTCGAAACAAGGGCTTCCCCTTGTTTCGAAACAACTGTGCGTCGTGTGAACATGGTTTTTTTTGTTTCGAAACAACGAGGTTGTTTCGAAACAAAAGTGCCGTGTGAACACAGCCTTAGTCTATAAGGTGCCATAGGACTCTGCTGTTTTCATAATTATGTGCTTCATTATTTCAGATAATGAACGGTATTGGGATCTTCAGTCAATTGGATCACAGTGCTGCTTTAATATGCCAGCGATGGGCCAGATATTTTTACATACAGTGGACTTTTCATGCTCTAGAACTTAACTGGTCTTCAACTAGTTCATTTTTTATTATTGGATTTTTTTCTAATTTCAAGTTAAATTGGGAGGAGAAAACAACTTCCACCTGCCAACAAAAACTTAGTTATTCTATATTTTACTGGTTTACTTGTAGATGTAACTTTGTAAAGCAAATGTATATGGTGCTCTAAGTATACTTTTATTTATATTATAGGGTTGAATATTCAGAGAAGAAACTTTTCAACCTCTCTTCGAAGTCCTATAACCCATAAAAATAACTGGCATGAAACACTGACAAGTGCAGCTAGCTTGTGGCTGAACTAAGTCTACAGTCCTGTGTGAAGGCACGGAGTGCTACTATTGTCTTACAGGTACCCACAGGGTGTTATACACCTTCATACTAGCCATATGATTAAGATTACACTAAAATTTATCTTCAATATAATGTTTTCAACTTCACTGTCATTATGGTATGCAGGACTCTCAGAATGGGGGGAAAAAACAAAGTAAAACAAAACTTATATCTTTCACAGCCTGTTGAACCTGGTGTGATTCTGACAAACTAAGTGCCACTTTATGCTAAGGCCCCCCCAGCCTCGCTTGAAGGATGATAAACACATATTTGGAATTAGTCTGGTTCACCTGTGTATTAGTATTGTTAAATTAGGTATTAGCATTATACTCAGGGTTTAGACTTCCTGAATGCTTGTAAATCACTGCATGTGATAACTTTTCTTTTAGAACACCTGTATCCCATATTGAAAGTTAATATTTAAAGATTTACAGTGTTAGCCTCTGTAACTATTATAAATCACCAGACAGGAGAGATGCATTAACCTGTGTGGAATACTAGACTCCAACAGGAGATACGTCCTACCCAAGAAATGAGGCCCAACAACACCATGTGAACTATCGTGGAATGTCAGTGGACAAAAGATTTTGTTGGTTGATTTCAGTTCACTGGAGTGGAGATGTCCAGGTAAATTCTTCGCATCAGCTGAGTTTGCAACTTGAAGCAAAAGGGGGAATAAAATAAGAGATCCTGTATTTTTATACTGCTTGAACTTTCAGAGGCTAGGCTAGCCTAGAAATCAAAAGCTTTCTTATCACAAAAACTTGTATTTTTTTTAAGTTAAGACTGGAATTCATTTCTTTAGCTGCTTTAACTTAGTAAATAACTATTATTTTGTTTTCCTATATAATAAGTCTTTAGATAATAGGGGTTTTTTTTTTTAAGTTAAATAGGATTGCCTATAAGTGTTGCCTTTGCTATGAGATCTAAGCTGAAATTTTGGAGTAAATTACTGGTCCTTTGGGACTGTGGATAACCTGGCCATTGTTGTAACTGTTGGTGTAATTGATTATCTATCAAAATAACAAGCTTGTATACATGACACGATAGATTGGAGTATGCCAGGCTGTTGGTAACTCCATGTTTAGGCTGTTTCAATGAATGAGGAGTTTACATCTGATACCTGATTGGAAAAATCTCAGTACGGAAGTCGTAGCTAATTTGTGGTTTGTGCCTTACTACTTAAGTGTGCTCACAGGCTGGTACTCAAATACTCAAGCCACTGTAGAATAGCTTGATACACAGATTATACTTGTAACTATTTTTCTGTTAATATTCTAGAAAAATCATCCAAAAGTGGTATAATAAAAGTCCTGAAACACTTTCAGAGATGTGTGCTAGGAATATTGATCCATTTTCATGGTTTCATATTTAATTCCTAGTTATAGATTTCTGTACATCTACTTTTTTAAATTAATGAATATTCTTTAAATTTATTCTTTAAAGACCTGATACCCAGACATTTAATAACAGCTTGATTCTGTTTAAAAATCTAGGTGCAACTTACCATTGTCATGGTAGAACATTTGGTGCTTTGTGATCTTAAAACACTTCACAGTAAGGAAATGTGATCTCTTCATTTTATGGAGATTTATAATCCTCATTTAGGAAGAATGTGTAGTATTTTTTACCTGATTTGACTAAACTAGCTGAATGATCCTGAAACTCAGGTTAATTAAGTTATAACTGATTTTCTACTGACATATGGTTTCTATGCAATTGTGAAACTAGGTGTAGTGTCAGCAGTTTTTTTTTCTGTGCATGATTAAAATGACTTTCTCTAAATGAAGATAAACTAGTCCTCACAAACAAATTACAATATTTTTTTAATGTTCTTTTATGATGAAGGACTCAGATAAATTAAGCTAGTAGTTTACTATCCAAATTACAGCCAAGCAGCTGCGATTAAAAGGGGTCACAATTACCCTTTTGAAATTGTCTAATTTCTGTCAACACTGAAGAAAGGAACAATAAATCTTTCGATAATGAAAGGACAGATGCAGGCAGATTTGAACTTGCAATATTTAAAGTGTTTGTGAGTATTTTTAAACTAGTTACCTCTGATTTATAAGTGAACTTTGAAAGTTTTCCTTCCTTTTGAACTCTGAATTAGGTGGTATTTGATTACACTTTCAGATGTTGTCCTAGTTTTATATTTTAAATTATTATGATGTTGCAATCTTCCCAGAATGCGTCTATGTAGAAGCAATTTATAGATGGTGGTGTGTAGTCATTTACTTTTGGGAAGAAACCACACAGACCTCCATCTAATACTACAATTATTATTGAGAGCATCAAGAGATCTATTTTTCTATCTGTATTAAGCTAATGCTTAAGAGTATATTAAAATTTGACTCACATAAGTAGTTCCATCAAGGTAGATAACTGAGGAAGATCTTATATATGTTGAATACTCATACTGGTTAAAAAGAAGAATGGAGGCAGGGGGAAAGTGAATTTGGCAGGGACAGGAAAGGCTTTTATTGACATCTCACAAGCACAACATTGATCAAAATTTGGTAAGAGTCAAAGTGGTCTATGTCTTTTAAATGAATGCAAAATTCTAATAAACCCTAAAGGCCTGAGTAGTGAGGAAGAGCTTACTCTCTATCACTAGTTGTGGCATAGATAGTGTCTGATCCATAGCTCATGGAAGTCATTGGGTACTATGTGTTTGTTGCCTTAAGGGTCCTTAAGTCGACTTAAACAGAACTCTGTCTACACTGCAGGGCAATAAAGTCAACTTTGTAAGGTCCACTTATAAAGTTGACTTTACCGTTAAGTTGTTGGAATAATTTATTTTTCAAAATGTATTTAGAAGTTAAATAGTGGTTGTGCTAATTTTTGTTTTCCCATTGTGGTGGTATTATTTTTATATGTTTAATGAGCACTCACCTTAGGGTTTGGCAGTCTTAGTGTATTTGAAGTGAACAACAATATGTGGGGTTTTTTTTCCTCCCACCTCTATCCAGAGGGTGAAATGTCCTGCTTTTGTAAGCCCCAAGGAAGATGTAACTTAATTTACTAAACTTGTATTTCTAGAAAGTATCCTCATTTGTAAAGGTATAACGGTATCACTTGTTGTGACCTGATGCTTTCACCTATAGCTAGCTTAATTTAAATCTTGCAAAACTCAAAGGGGATGAAACATAATTCCCATCTAATGACTCTTTGTAGCCCCTACATGAGAAGAGTTTAAATCCCCATTCCAAATCTCATGTCACAAACTAACCATTATTTTTGCACTAGACTGTAAGTTTTGCACAACAGTGACACTTACTGTGTTTTTGTATAATACCTAACACAAAGGGGCACCAAATTCAGTTGGGTCCTCTTATAGGAGTGGCCAAAATTACCCTACTCATGATAAAGTTGTGAGAGTTGTCAATTCTTAATTATTACCTGCATATTGAAGGTGGGTAAGTAAAATTCAAAGATTGAAAAGAAAACTAAAAATCACAATGTAATATTTGAGTGAGAAATATTTTTTTTCTGATCTCAATATTTCTGTATGCTTTTCACTGATGAGTTTGCAATTTTGGGGACTGGCAAGATTACAACTGCCCTACTATCCTACGAAAAGAGAAGGCAGTTCCAAGTATTCATGGGTAAGAAGCCATTGTTTTTAATTGTCTGTCCAGCTCCACAGCTAGTGGAAAACAAGCAGAGTTCTGTTGGCTCGAGTGTCCTATTATGGACATGAAACTAGCTTGTGCCATATAGACTATTTTTCTAATATAGTCAACAAGAGGCTGCTGTTAAACAATGTCAAGAAGCTGCATTTGGTACAGACCACTGTTACAAGCACATAATAGCTGAGCCCTGAACTAGTTACATTTTGGTTTTGCTGGTATATCAAGGTGTATAATCTTCAAAATATCTCCCCCATGGTCCATCAGTACAATAAAAAGTAATGTAATGATGATGTTATAATGTAATGAAACTTCATTAATGGTTCAAAATATTACAATGTTACAGTTGCTCAGGGTATATAGGGAGCATAACACATCAGGTCTGGGTGCAATAACTGCTGCTTTATTAACCTCCAGAATGGCCCCCAGAGACAAGGCAAAAATCCCTGCCCTGAGAAACATGCTTAGGAACTATCGTCAAATAACTATCCTGAATCCCCAGCATATGATATCCCTCCTTCTCAGAGTTCAATAAAATTTCCTTGATAAGAAAATTAACAACTCCTTGGAATAATTTAGAAATACCACAGGTGCTCAGTAGACTTCCTGAACTCAAGTGAAAAAAGGGATTTCTCTGTCCAAATCACACATCCCCACACACTATCTACAAATTCAGATAGCAGTGCATGTTCCTAGTATAGCTAAGTAGGCAGAAATTCCAGAGGTGCCCTGGTACTGAGACAGTCTCTTGAGAGGTACACTCCCAAGGAGACTCTACCTTGTCCAACTTTGACCTTGGGTGAATCATAGGAACAGCATAGTCCATCCATTGATCCATCACCATAGGGTGGAAATTGTAAGTCTATTTAACCTGTTTTTTGCTCAGGCTAGCAGCTGATCACATATACTACTCCACAAGCAAATCTTCTTCAGCAATGACTTTGCATGCACACTAAATTTGTGAGTCCAAATGAGTGCTCTGGGATATGAAGAGTGTTGATAGTTTCATACTTTTTGATCCTGAGTACCAGTTTCTCTATGCAAGGTTTTGAGAAACCATATTGGGTACGTATTGGCTGCACAGCTATAATTCCACAGCTTAGGCTCACATTGTGGCATGAAAGTTTGTTCTGTAATTACTTAAGAACTGGGGCACACTGCTCTTCAACAACCCGTTTGAGTCCATTCTTAAAGGATTGATCAGTTTTCTAATTCTGCCAGTCCATTTGTGGAAGAGCAGGTGTGTTTACAATATTTTTGTGTTGAATGATAACAAATAATGAAAACGTAGCTTTGAATTACTTAAACATTTGGAAAGAAGCTTCACAAGAATCTTTAAAAATTGTTGTATATAGTGATGGAAGAGAACCATTTATCACCCCAAACATCTGGTTCACTATCTTTCCCACTTACCTGTAAGATACAGGACAAAATTCTTTGCTTGAATAAACTGGCATAGATCCATTGACTTCCACAGACCTACATTGATTTATTTCATTTGAGGAGTCAATCTATAAAGTTTATTTCTGGGACATGAGTAATACCTCAATTATATCAGTGTAAACTTTCTTCTGTCCCCCCCCCCTTTTATTTTCTTTTTTCATTGAAAATGCACAAAACATGTACAAGACAACTAAAGCAGTTTTAACTATATAAAGCTCAGGACATTGGGGGTAAGAGTCCTTGCTGGTGTGAATTGGTGCACTTTCTTTGACATTGCTGGAGCAGTGACAGTTTACACCAAAAGAGAATTTGGCTTTTTGAAATAGGGTTTCTATAGCTACTTGATGTGTCCTTTTTCATTTATCTGTTCAAACAGTTTTGTTTTTTTTTTTTCATTACAGGATAATGAAAGACCAAGTGATGTACCATTGTTTCTCAAATATCTCATAGATTAGTTTGGTATTTCACAAAGGAGCCACAACTTTTCTTTAGTAGTAGATGTCCACACAGATAGGACTTTTTTTCTGTATGCTCAATGTCTATATGCTCATCCTGTCATAAAAAAAAAAATGGTATTCACAAACACACACAAGGTTGCTATGGAAACCTAAATTCTTAATTTAAATTCAATTCTTAAATACTTTACTTGAAACAAGAAATTAAACTAAAACAATATTGCATATACTTGACCTCCTTCATAACCTTTACTGCACGCAAAGCTTAAAATCTCAGTCTTGAATCTTTGCCTAGCTATATATTTTTTAAAAAATATATATTTAGCTGAACCCCCTATCCTTGTGCCTCAGAGGGTCACAGCTGAATGCCAGATTCAGGACAAACTGCTGAAAAATAGTGCAGACTTGCCCCGAAATTGTGGTTATTCTATCACTAGATTATACCAAGGCAGTCACAAAAGTAAACTGTCTCACCACTCTGGTTAACAAGAAGTCAAAAATACATCTCCTTAAGCATTCCAGCCTTTGCATCACCATCCGGACACTGAACTTTGATGAGTGGTTATTGAAATACAGTGTAATCAAACAAAGTTTTTATCTGACTTCAGATGATCAGCCACATACCCAGATCAACATATAACTCAGGTTTTACTCAATAATCACACTTCTGGCAATCATTTAGTAATTACAATCTAAAGGATTTATCGCCACTTCCATACTGTAACATTTTCCATTTTCTAGCATTTGTCAAAGTAACAATTTACACACAAATGCTTATGCAAAAAATTTCTTACACTTTAAAAGTGTCACAGGACTCCTGGCTTGTTTTGCTGAACTAGATTCACATAGCTACCAGGGCCAGCTGTACCCATAAGCCAATGAAGCCCTGGCTTAGGGGTGCTGTGGAGCTGCACTGGGACCAGGGCAGGCCAGACCAGAAGCTGGACCCCATGCTCCTGCCCCTCCCCAAGCCAGCCACTCTGCCCCAGGGGCAGAGCAAGCCAGCCCATGGTGCAGACTCTGCTCTCTCACCCCACCTCTGAGATTGTCCTCCCCACCCCTAGAGCAGAACAGCCAGCCCAGAGGAGGTGCGGGAGAGCCGAGTCTGCCCCGTGTTTTTGCCTGCTCTGCCCCTGGGCTGGCTGTTCCCTGGGGAGTGGGGAGAGCTGACCCACGGTGGAGGCTGGATTCTGCCCCCACCCTGGGCACAAAAGCTGGCTTGGGGCACCACAACTCCTTGCGCTGGCCCTAACACTTACCCCTTTGGAAGCTGCCCACAATCTAAAGGTTTTATTAGTAAGAGAGGAGAGTTAGAGGCATGGGTGTCAATGCTGTTAGGCCAGCTGGGCATCGGCGTTGGATAGAACAGTCTCAGCCCCGAGCCTGTTTTCCTCGGCAGGCACCTGTGCAGAGCCCATTTGCAGGGGAGGAGGAGTTAAACTGAGAACTGAGCTACAGCTGCAGCATGTGTAGGTCAGTCATATAGCCGGGAAAAGAGGGAACTTTAAATCCTCTCTCACATGCTGCCCAGGTTCAGCCACCAGCAGCTGATCATCCTGCTTTGTTCAGGACCAGAGTCTGCAGAGTACTGCTAAGCACAATGTGTGTTGGGGGGGGAACCTGACAGCAGTGCGGGAAGCTGGAGGCATTGGGAGCTGGCAATTGGTCCCTGGGTCAGTCCAGTGGGTCTGAGGAGCAGGCTGGGGATCATCCCCTACGCCATGGGTCAGTGATTCACTGGCTAGCCAGAGTGCTTGTGGGTTGTAGGTTGAGGATCATTCCCCCCTCCCCAGGATGACATGTGGGGATTGTCCCCCTACACCCTACTCAATCAGTGAGGTCAGGTGGGGGGGGAGCAAACCCAGGGATCACCCCCCATCTGGCAGTGCCAGTGATGACCCTATTTATGAATTCTGCAGACCAGCTACATAGGGTATGCCTAAAATTTATTCTATGCTTTTGAAATCTGGTTTTCTTGTTTGTAATTACACAGGGAGTAGAGGGGTGACTGGAGGAAATGGAGTTGTTTTTAAACTACTTTCTTGATGTTTGAGTTCCCCCTGCCCATCCCAAGGTGTGAGTATGTGACAACTTAGCATTGCTTTCTCTCCTAGTACTAGAAAAAGTGATTTTGGCCCCTGGTGCAGGACCTCTTTCCCCCACTTCTGTCCCCAACCAAACTCCTTTAATTCAGGGCTCAGTTCAGTCCCCTAACCTCCATCATCACTATCCCATCAGTTCAGCTGATAGCCTCTGTACCCATCCACTCTTACCATATTCAATTTACTCTCTCAGAACTTGCATCTACTTAAAAGCTGTCCCCCATCCCAAAGCCATGCTACAGGTCCCCCAGCCTGATCCTCTTAGGAATCTTCACCCTCTCCAGGTCTGAGGGGAGGTGGATTTCAAGTGTCCTTAATGTACCATCAACACATGGCTATCTGACTCAAATGGAAATCTTAGCTGATGGATGTCACCCAGGAACAAGCACTTCTGGAATACCAATACATACTAACTATTTGTAACTTTGGATAGAAAGACGATAATGTGTATAAATGGTGGTATCATATCTGAAAGATTATAACTCTCCAAAGATACCTAATATAATATACTTTTATATAAGATTTGTTGCCATTGTGGAATAGTGGTAGCAACAATGAGGTACATAGTCTTATTTTTATCACATCACTCCCCCATTGACCTTTCTGTTGGTTATTTGTTCAATTTCTCTCTGATAATCTAAGGGGTAGGAATACTGAGAGTTAGATGTTTGCACTCATGTAAAGGTTTTTTGTTTTTTTTTAATATATATAGTGTTTTGTCTGACTGTTTTCCATTATAATCATCTACTGTTTATCTGTGAGATGGAGTCTGATTCTGCTGCAGTGGGACAGGCTGAAATTGGCTTTTTCATTTTCCCACTTCCATATGCAAAGCTTCTTGAACCTCAGTTTCTAAAATTTATTTTCCACTGTAACAATCTGTTTTCTTACATCTGTGTGTACTGTATAGCTGAGAATTAAAGCATGTTGCCCTAAAGGGAGCTAATTGAAGCTCTGTTGATATTATGTTAATTTCCTACCCCTCACAGACATTATTCTTTCTTGGTTTCACCAAAATTTTTACCATTTCACATTACACAGTCAATTTATAAATTACTTTGGAAAGTCTTTCCTAAAAGATAATGAAACCTTTGCCAAATATTTGTAATCCAAAAGAACAGAAGCCTTTAATAGCTGCAGCAGAAAGAAATTTCAAACTATGTATTGAATAGCAGCAGCACCAAAAATATTTGCTTCCTCTAGTGAGGAAACATGAATATTTCTTTTAACTGGATAGAGATAGAAGGAGATGATGTGGTGAAAAATGTAAATTGCACTGCTATTATAACATCGTCAACACAGAAGAGGAGCAATTAGGGGCAGGCAGAAAAAAAGCAACATGTGATCTTTTGACACATTTTTTTTTGCCAAATGGTTGAACACTGAGAGTTTTAGAAATTATTTTAAGCATGAGATGAATTCTAAGGCTACAGTATGTATCCTATTTAGCACCCAGATGGAAACAAGCAATATATGGTAGAAAATGTAGATGACTGGGAAATTTTCATTTCTTAATCTACAGCCGTGGTGGTTTTTTTTTTTTTTTTTTTAAATTCAAGGTAATGTTACTGACAGTCAGATGTAGTCCGTTTTCGGATTCATTGCTGACAGCCATATACCCAACCTAATCGGTTCCCTCCACCCCATCCCTGGCTTCCCCACATTACGCAGAATGTAGAAGGACTTGTGTGATAAATAAATGTGTTAATCTTTAACTGCCACAGCACTCCTTGCTTGTGTTGCTGAACTAGACTAACACAGCTGCCCCTTTGGAAGCTCCAAAGGGGGAGCATTGTTAGTCTAGTTTAGCAAAGCAAACAATGAGTCTGGTGGCATTTTTAAAGACTAACAAATTTATTAATTGCATGAGCTTTTATATGAGAAAATCCCACTTTGTCAGATGAAGTGAGATTTTTCTCCCATGAAAGCTCATGCAATAAATTTTAGTCTTCAAATGTAGAAAGGCTTATTATGAGGAACCATGGTTTTTGTGCCATGGGTGTAAAAAATAAAAAAAAGGGCCCACAGCACACCACTACTGTAATAAGAGAGATGTTGCTATGTTTCGGTGCCATTAATATCTTATCAGGCCTACCCTTGTTCCTGGAATCACACTGTTATATTTACTCTTCATAGATGGCATATTTTAGTGCAGCATTCTGGATTTCCAAAGCACTATTTCATTATACCCAGTGTTTGGGTGGCTATGTAAATGTCTGAATGCGCAATGCAAGAATATAAATTTAGCAACCCTTTAACCACGTGAGCTGCAGAATTGGAGTTTTACATAGCTGACTGGTAAGAATTCATCCACTCATATGTCAACAGGAAATGAGAACTTTATATTTTCAGAATTTTATGAACTTGAAGTAGGAGATCCGTTGCCCATTATCAGATTTTGCAAATTGATGAGCTTGAGGAAAAAGTACAAAGTCTAGTATACTGTATCTCAAATTTTATCATCTTAATATCTAATCATTTTACTTCATCATTTATTGCTACATGCACTGAGTACATTTTATATAAGTAATGAGTTCCACTTATATGATAGTACCTCACTGCAGTATTTTGCCCTGAATCAGGAAAGAGCCTTACTCATCTCCCTAACTTTAAGCACACAACCACTTCCAGTTTGCTGCTATTAAACTTAGTAATTCCAGTCATTCCCTCCCGCACACTCCCAGATCCCCAACAGTTCCACTCAATTCTGGGATTAAAATTTTTGAATAATTGACCACTGTAGAGCATTAGTGTCAGGTTAAGTCATGAGTGGAGGGGAGAATATAAAAACCCTATTACATAATATGTTTACCCATCCCCTTTCCCTACCCCCAAAAAATGGAGGGAAAAAACCCATCATCATCATTACAAATAATTACTTCTCAAGGTTGTTGGTTTGGGTTCATTTGTTTGTGTTAAGAATTATTTCCATATCACTTAGTTGTTCTTTCGCATGCTCCCTTGTTTGTAGAGTGACATACAGCCACTCTGAGATACCAGGGTGTCATGGAATCTAAAAATAAGGAAATAATTATACTTTAATTTATTGCAGGCAGCATTAGCCTGTTTTTATAGAGCCGATGTTAAGCTACACACAAACTTTCTGAGGGTCATGTGGGGGTTAGAGAGAGAGAGAGAGAGAGAGATGCCCTTCCTCCCAGGCCCCAAACCCGAGGACACAATGACCTTAGTTTAAACTAAGATGTTTTATGATCCCTGTCAGGTAAAATTATGGCATGAATATTTAGATCCTGGACTTCACACTGTACGTTTTCAAAATGTAATGTATGATTTAAGGTGCAAAGGGAGATTTGAAGTTGTATTCCTGTCTTGTCAATTCGTAAATGATCAGATGTTGGAAATAAGTTGATGGATATCTATTACCCTTCATATTTTATGGTTTAAATTATTATTAATATTGTGGACAAAGGGCATCGTGATGGCAGCATAGTTTAGATGTCAAAGGAATGCATACACGGTTGAGAGTCAGCATCTCTTCAGTTTAATTTTCTTTTTGCCAGTGATGCAATGTGTGTTCTTGGGAAAGTTAGTTAACCTCTGCATACTCCATATCCAATGCCCACTGAAGTTGATGAAAATCTGCTCCACTGGGCTGTCCCTCTGTTTCTCCAGCTGTAAAATGAGGAAGATTATACTTAACTACATTTATTGGGACAGTCATATGGTTAATGTGCATACAGTGTTTTGAAGATGATATAATCCAAAATAAAATAGAGTTGCAGAAATTACCGACACTCCTTGTAATTTCATAGAAACTCACTGAGTATCAGGGCAGTGCTCTAAATATTTCCATTCTGAAAAGAGATTTGGCATTACCAGTAGTTGTGAGATATCAACTCTTTCTAGTACCTAAGTGTAAGATTGCATTGGTGACATTTCTTAAGATTTTCTTTTTCCATGTGCTATTCCCCAGTGTTTGAATCTTAACTGGTTTGATTTTCTGTTAGACTGTGACCTGATCCTATGTCTTACACTCCCCTGCATTTATTTCCTACCATTCTGTAAATTCCCCTACCTTCAAACTGTCTGATGAAGTGGGATTTTTCTCCCATGAAAGCTCATTCAATAAATAAATTTGTTAGTCTTAAAACAGTGCCTCTGGATTCCTTGTTTGTTTTACAACAATATCAGGGAGGAACCTTTGAAAAGGGGAGACATGCAGGATTGGTTGGAGAGGGGGGGAGAGAGGCAGTGTCAGGCTGAAAAGGGCAAGGGGGAGACAGTGGTTTGGGCAGAGAAGGGGGAGACACTAAGGATTGGGCTGAAAAGAGCAAGGGGAGACACACAGGTTTGGGTAGAGAAGTGGGAGACACCCAGGGTCAGGCAGAAAAGGGCAGAGGGGGAGATGCACAGATTTGGGCAGAGAAGGGGGAAGACACCAAGGATTGGGCTGAGAAGAGCAAGGGCGGGGACACAGCTTTGGGCAGAGAAGGGCACCAGGGGAACACACAGGTTTGGGCAGAGAAGGAGCGAGACAGGCAGGGTTGGGCTGAGAATGGAGGAGACGTGCAGAGAGGGCTAAGATCAGGGGAGATGTAGGGCAGACATGCAGAACAGGCTGTGATCCCGGTCCAGCTCAGAACCTAGGAGATCAGTCAGGGAACAGAGTTTGGCTGTGGTCCACACAGCTGGGAACGCTCCCAGCTGTGTTGTGCCTTCTAGCCTGCCTCCATCCGCATGTTTTCTGTGGTTGGGAGGCCAATTAAGTTGACTTAAGGCAACTCCCCTCCACATTGCCTTAACTCGACTTAATAAAGTTGACTTAACTGTAAAGTCGACTTTACCTGATGCTAAAGTTGACTTTATTGCCCTGCCATGTAGACAGGGCTTTGTTTAAGTTGTACCTTGCGGGCCCTTAAGTCGACTTAAACACACAGTGTAGACATACCCTTTGAGAGTAACAGATCCAAATTAAGTATCAAAGTGGAAGAGATGGAGAATCAACCAGAAACATAAAGGCTAAAACACACAATGATCAGAAACACATGAAAACCTCTGGCAGCATTCTGCTAACTATGAACCTCCATTTTCCACATCTGTATACTGTAAATATGCCATGCCTCATCAGTACAATAACTTGTTTCATTTCATTCCTGTTCGATCATTTTTCCCAGTATGAGTCCATAACACACACAGGGAAGAAAATGCTATCAAACCAAAAAAAAAACCCTAGCTCTAATTTTAAAGTAGATGGTTATTAGTCACCATGTTAGATAAAGGTCTAGTGATGAGTTTGAGGTCTTCATATTTTGGGTGGCCACCGTGAATCACTTTTAGAGTCTGGATTTTTCAGAAACTGTTGTCAATCAGGTCATTGCAAGTATCTCATCCTGGGCCCTCAAATACCAAGAGACACAAAGTGGCCGGTTCCTTATGACAATCTTGGCCTGAACGCATAGATGCTTTCTGAGCAGTGTGGTGCTGGCTAGATTAGGGGGACCAGTGATAAATATTTAATATCAATATGTCAAAATTACAATGCTTGATATGAGATGTGCTATGTCAGGTACCATCAGAAAGGTTATAATTTAAGTATGGTGATATTTTATGTGGACATGTCATTTGTATTGGACGTTATGGATATGTTTGATGTATCTGTATTTCAACTTGTGCTGTTTCTGGGCAACAGTGCAGACAGGATGGCTGCAGTACTAAGCTGCTTGATGGCCCATTAAGAAAACTTAAAGGTACAATAACACCATGGAAAGAACTCAAGGGCAACACATTATGAGTCATCTGGACTTCCTTATGTGTCCCTGAGTGGACTCCATTTTATTCCTGTAAATTTCCCGTAGCAGCATGCCAAAGAAAAAGTGACATAAAAGGGCAGCTTTGTTACATCTATTTTGTCTTCAGTCATCAGTCTTTAGCCATTATCTACCTCTAGATCTACTCATCTACAACTGAAGCTGTGCAACAAAGGACTGAGACCTGTCCAGGTACTGGATACATACTAGACAGACTTTACAATCTGCAACTTCACAATTCTGCTGGAAACATCATTATGTATATATCAAATTACACACAAGCTTTTGCAATAAATACATGTGCAAGCATTTACAAGTGCCACAGAACTCCTCTTTGTTTTGCTTTTGCTGGAATAGACTGACATGCTGACCGCTCTCAAATTTGTATGTATATGACTGATTTAATCATTTCACATATCTTATGATATATTTCTTTCCTTTTATAATAAACCTTTATTTTAGTCACTAAAGGATTGACTGGCAGTGTGGTATTTGGGGTAAAATTCAAATTTATAATGATTTGGTAAACATGTATGACTCTTTGGGATCAGAAGAACCTTTTTGGTTAAAGATCAGAGAGTTTTAAGTAACTTCTCTCTTTACTGGCTCTAAAGGCTGATGGTTGAGCCAGAAACTGAAATGCAGTAAAGGGGTGGGTGGGGGGGTGGGTGAAAGAGAGAGAGAGAGATTAGCTTCTTAATAACCACTGTGGGGAATCAGAAGTACTGCTTATGGTTGGTTGGGAAGTCTGACTTCACTGTCACCCACCAATGCTGGGAAAATCTGCTTTATCTTTGTTCACTTTGCCTAAACTTGACATTTTCATTTGGCTACCCTGGGCATAGACAAGTCTCAATGGGGTAGCCTGAGGAAAATTAATAGGTAGCAGCATGAGATTTATTAAAGGATTAATCTAAAACTTTCCAAAGCCAATGTAAAGATTTTTATTAGCTTCAATGGCTTCAGATTTGATCTTCTCAAACTTTGTATTAGCTTCCATTGTTTACCCTTTTTCAATTATTTAACTCATTCAGTTAATCCAAATATTTTCAGGATTTGTATACTCTAAACAGTAATAGTGTGCATACACACATGCATTTTACCACCTTAAACATTTTTTTCCCTTTTCATTTTGGCCGGGTTCCTAGATCATTATATGAGAGAGCACTTTGTATTCATTGGAACAGTTTACAAAACCAATAAAACTTTCAAACTCCTTGAAACATTTAGTGTGACCATGATAGTTAATTTTAACCTCAGTTATAATACATTTATTAAACTAGTGTTTCATGGTAAATATTCCAATACCTGGGTAAAAATTCCTTTTCATTTCCTTTATAACTTAAGCACAGTTTAACTAACAGTACATTAGAAATGCATAGTAGCAAATTCTGATATAGATTGACTGACTGGATGTCTTAAAGTTTCAGGGTGAATTCAAATGGCTTGACTGTAGGAAGGTTATAATGAAAATGCTACTCATGGCTGCTCTTCTACTGCATTGAGAGGACGCAGCAAAAGATACTGTTTATGTAGTCAGAAACTGTTTCATTTGCCACAAGGGTTCCAAGTGTGACCAGCAAATCACAGATCAAGGCATCCTTTGGGCTTTGTTCTCTAGTCATTACCATCTACTTGTGAATTCCTTGTTCTCTTCCTCCAGTAATAGGTACAAAGCTATGATGAAGGTCAACAGACTGTGCCAAGAAAACTTTGGAATTGATTTTGATAAATGTTACAGTTATAATATATCCCTCATAGTTTTATTCCTTTCTAAAATAGTAGCGTGGGAGCAGTTAGTGGAGATAAAATCTACCTAGACCATATTGTATGAATTATCTTTCATTTTTAGTAAGCCTTATTGTGAGGATCTATTTTTATGTCATTGTGTAAATCTACAATCCCTACATTAAATAAATTTTCTGTCAAAGTTAGCTTGTGTGGTACTGAAAATAGGATATATTTTTTCCCCACTTAAATTGTATTTCCTTTAGGACGCCTTCCCTGATAATTTTGTTACAACATTCAGGGAGGACATATACAGACTGGGAAGTGACTCAAGCAATGGCTGATGTTCAAAGTTTGATAAATAGAGATTGTTGTCAAGCAATTTCTTTGTTTAAAAATAAAATAACTTCTGAACTGTGGTGTGCTAATGAACAGGAACATTTATTGTACATCTCCAACAGGGCTAGTCAGTGGGTCTTCTGAGTATCAATGTGAGATATATAATGAACAAACAGTATGACAAATGTATCTGAGAGATACCATGAAAACCATATAATTGTGCTGTCATTAATTTGGTAAGATCCAAGTGAAATAAAATAATATAAAACCTTGTTTAGGCTTTCCATTTCCTATCAAATGCATTTAAGTATGCTAAAAGTCTAGTATTTTTCCAAATAATATCTCTGCTGCATATAGATTAAAACCCTTCCTGTAAAAAATAGGCTTTTGAAAGTGCAATTTCTTCTGTACTATATATTTAATCTTGCCACAGATCAGAAAAAGCTTCCACATTTTTCCAATTCAAAATAACTTTAGATCCAAACTCATTGCTAAGCTTAAAAGAGAGAGAAAGAAGGTATCTGATTCCTAATCCAAAAGAAGGGTCTGGGTTTTGCTTTGATAAGTTTGTAAAAAGTGATACAAATAATGAGTTTTGAAAGTGAAACAAACAATATATCTAAAACTTATATTGTTAAAGAAGAAACATGGAGAGAGTCATTGGTCTTCTACTGTACATTTCTATATGCTTTTGATACAATATATTTGTGGTTTCAACTATTTGCATGTCACAGCCAGCAAATTCTAAAAGATATGCTTCACAGGTGTAATAAAATTCACTTGTGAAAATTAAATATTTTCAAAGTTGAATTTGAATGAGCACCAGCTGCTGTCCATGCAAATTATGCAACATTTTTCCTTTCTGAGTAGGGCAATTGAAGTACCAGGAAGTGGGGAAGTAGTGTGCTCTGCTAGAATATTCTAATGACTAGAACAAACAAAGAGTCCTATGGCACTTAAAGACTAACTTTATTTATTGCATGAACTTTCATGGGAGAAGAATCCCACTTTCTCAGATGCTGACGAAGTGGGATTTTTCTCCTACAAAAGCTCATGCAATGAATAAGTTTTAGTCTTTAAGTACAGGATTCCTTGTTTTGTTTTTACTGAACCAGACTAACATGATTGCCCCTTTGGAACTAGTGACTGGAGAATCTCAAGGTTTTAGAATAGGAGAGTTGGTTGAACTGTTCGTAATATGTGTGAGAATATGAACCACTTTTGATTACTGAACAGACAAGGAAACATTCCTGATTTTGAGGTTGGTATGTAATGTGACACCTGTATGATGATAGAGAGACAAGGTGGGTGAGGTAAACTAGTTTGTCTGTGAGAGAGACAAACTTCTGAGTTTACACAGAGCTCTTCTGTGTAAACTTGTCTTTCATCAACAGAAGTCTTCAGTTTATTCATGAATGAGAATATCAAAACCTGACCCTAACTATTCATGCTCTATTATCACATCAGTGTTGTGATATCAGAATACTCAGATGGAATCACATTTTTAATCCTTCCTAAAGAAAAAGTGGGAAGAACAGCTTGAAAAAGATATAATTTGAAATCTATTAAATGGATAATGTATTAAAGTATTAAATTAGTTTAAATATCTGATTGACTATGCTTGAGCCTGCAAACTCTTACAAAGTTTTCATTCATAGAATCATAAAAGATTGATTTGAAGGGATCATAGGAGGTCATCTAGTCCAATATATTTTATAGGAAAGGTTTTAGTCTACTAGTATTTTTCCAAATAAAATAGCTGTTGAATATAGATTAAACCCAGGACCAATACCAATTAAATCATCCCAGCCAGGGCTTTATCAGGCTAGGACTTAATCATCACTAAGGATAGTGATTCCACCACCTTCTAGCTAACCAGTTTTGGTTGTTTACCTCACTCCTAGTTGTCAATAGGAGGGTACAGTTTGTCAATAAAACCCATCTGGAATTAAACTATTGTCTGTCAAGCCTTATCGTTTAATTGCTAATTTTGTTCTTGTTCCACTTTTTCTCTACTTTTACTTTGTGGTTACCACAGTTTTGTTGGAGACATTGACCTGTTTCCTGCCTGCAGAAAGAGATTGCCCTGCAAGGAAACGGCTCAGCAATAGTACCTTAACTTGCAAAACCATGTCTCCTTGATGACAAAATTTTAATTGGCCTAGATAATAAGTGACAGTGTTCTGTCAGCAAAAAAATTGTAACCAATCTAAAAATCAATAAGGTGGTGGTGTAGCTTCTTGAAGGGTGCCAAATACGGTAAAATAAAGGAATGGTAGCTTCCGGAAATGGAAGGTGGGGTTGTGGAACATAATAAAATCACTGAGAGAGCCCGGGCAAACCAGAGGTCTGCAGGGGTGCGAATCTACTGCCGAACTGAGGACTGATCACCCAAGGTTCTCTCCCCAGTGACAAATCTTTTCACCAGAAAGCTCGCTGGATGAGAGTGAAATGTCCCACTTGAGACAGGACTGGTGCACCCAAATTGAATCTGAATCTGAACTGAAACTGAATCTGAATCAAATGAATAAGCCATGTTTTTTTTAAGTATAAGGGATAATGCTTAACAGTACTGATTGGAGCCCAGTATCAATTAAGGGCTTAGTAATAGGAACAGGTTTAGGAATTATAGTTATACTTTTCCTGTAAGAAACCTTTTGCTATCTTTTTCTTTTGCTTTATAACATTAAAAAGGATAAGAAAAGATGATTTATTCTAATTAGATGTAAATAAATAGTAAAAGAAATCAGATTTAACCAGTGTGTTTGTGTCTCATCCCCCTCAGCTGTATCCAAAGAATCCATTATCAAACAGCAAAATCTCATTAGTGAAAAAAGCTAGTTTTAGTTTTCCCTAATATCCAAACTAGACTTCCCTGATTGCAACCTGAGATCACTGGCCCTTGTTCTGTCAGCTGCCACCACTGATTACAGGCTAGCTCCCTCCTCTGTGGAGCTCCCATTCAGGTAGTTGCAGGCTACTATCAAACCCTCTTCACTCTTCTCTTCTGCAGACTAAACATACCTATTTCCTTCAGTTTCTCCTCATAAATCTGTGCTCCAGCTCCCTAATCATCTTCATTGCCCACTGCTGGATTCTTTCCAATTCGTCTACATACTTCCTGTTGTTAAGGACCCAAAACCCCAGACAGAGTGCTCTGAATGTGGCCTCACCAATGCTGAACAGTGGGGAATAATCACTTCCCTTGAGCTGTCAGCAATGCTTCTACTAAAGTAACCACACATGCTATTAGTCTTCATGGCAACAGGAGCACACTGTTAACTCGTATCCATCTTCTTGTGCACTGTAACTCCATGTCATTCTTCCCCCCCCCCCCAATTGCTGTCTAGCCAGTTGGTCCCCTAGCTATAGCAGTATGTGGGATTCGTGCAGGACTCAGCACTTGTTTTTGGTCAACTTCTTCAAATGTCTTTTGGCCCAAATTCCAATATGTCTAAGCCATTTTGTATCCTATCCACCTTATTTACCATTCCCTTCAGCTGAGTCTCATCTGCAAACTTGCTGAGGTTTCAATCCTCTCTGTCCTCCAGGTCATTTATGAAGATGTTGAGCAAAACTAGACCCAGGGCCAATCCCTGGAGCACTCTGTTTTTTAATGACAATCACAGTCATTGATGATTACACCTTGAGTCCAGTGATCTAGGCAGCTTTCTATCCACCTTGTAGTGCATTCATCCAACCTATACTCCTTTAACTTGCTGAAAAGGATATTGTGGAAGCCCATATAAAAACTTTTGCTAAAGTCAAGATATACCACATCCACTTCTTTCTTCACATCCACAAATCAGGCTGTATTTTTTTACTCTTCCCTACCCATCTGACTTAACTTCTGCTTCTTGTAAGCTTCCTTTAAATGTTTAAGTTCATCCAAGATCTTTTGTTAAGCCAAGCCGGGCACCTGCCATATTTGCTCTTCTTTCTGAACGTTGGGATGATTTGTAACTGCACCCTCAAGAGAGAGCTTTAAAATCCAGCAATCTTTTAGACTCCTTTCCTCCTCATATTAGTCTCCCAGGGGGTCCTGCCCTTGAATTACATTAACATAATCTGCTTTCTAGTGGTTTGTATAATAAAAGTAAATAGCAAGTAGAATCCTAATCAATAAAAGAATGTTCACCCAACAGAGAGCCTAAAACTGAGAACTAATGATTTCCAGAGCTGGGAAATTGGAGGGTGACACCAGTTCCCACTTCAGCCAATAGAAGTGATTCCATTAACCTTGGGCTGTGGTTGGATTTGGTCCCAGAAGATGGGGGTTTTGGTCTTTTTTTTTTTTCTATCAGGGTAACATGAAACATGAACCCATAGAGCCAAATTCTGCCCTCTTATACATATGCAAAGTCTTCTTAATTTCTCTTTAGAGGGGTGAGTGTAATGATTACATCCCTGAAGTCATTAATTCCTGGCTCAATTGCCTGAAGAGGTCCTCATTATAGAGAATCAAGCCATGTATTAAACTGTTATAAGCTGACTTTATATTATGCTGTCACACTTCTTTCAGTGTTATATACAGTGTGGATGAAGACTTGACTGAATTTTCTAAGTCAGTATCTCAGTACTTTATTTTTGGTACGCTTCAAACTTCTGAAGTTGCTTTGTCACTGAGTTTTCTGAGTATGGGATCTGAACATGAGTAATTTTAATAATTTTTAACAGTAAGTTATGAACATTTAAACAAGTTCTATAAAAAGTCTATTGAAAAGTCAATACAGTTGACTTTTTTCCCCCAACTGAAACTAAGCTGACTGGAGTTGTCATTCTGTCTTATTGAAATGAATATTTCAAGTCCCATATTGTGGAAAAAGGAAATACATCACTGTTGCTCTAGTCTGGAAATTATGGTGTGGTCGGTCGATCAGTAAGTATTACGTTGAATGAGTTTGCATGATCCAAACTGGTATAATGATGTCTTGAAGCAAGGAACTATTTTCATAGAACATTACATAATAGACTATGTGTGAAATTAGTTTCATGGTAAATGGACACCCTGAAGGTTGTTAGCATTTTGTTATGTACTGTTCTCCTACATAACTGCATTAGTGTTTCTCCTTACAGATAACAAAATTATACTTTTAATGAGTAACATTTACTGTGCACTGAGCAGCTGTTCATACATATCTACTTACCTTAGCCACAGAATTCTTTGTACAATAATTCAGAAAGCCTTGATTAATGTTCTAGTCACGCAAATGTCTTTTAACTAGCTAAACAAAGTTGTCATTTTTAAGAGTTTTTTTGAAAGTGGCAGTAACAAAGTCAGAAAACTTTCAACCTCCCTGGAGTGGTGTATCAATTTATAACAAGTAGGGATCCAGAAGAATTGCTTATGTTGGTGTGGGATCTCATCAGCATTCCTATGTAGTTTGAGGGAAAAAATATGCCAAGTCTTTTTGAGCCAATGTAGCATTAAGATGCCATTATGGTGCTTTTGTGTTTCATTTTTCTGATAAAGTGATATTGTTCTTGATTGAAAATTCACCCTACATCTTCAAAAGGTCATTCATATCCTGCATTTGATTTCTGAAACTGCACATGTAAGACAGTGACAATTAAGTGCAAATTTCAATGGCAATAGACAGGATTTGAATATTATCTCAAAGTGCTTACATTTGAAAACTGGGTTTTGCATAACATGATTAAAGGTAGAAAAGAAAAACTTTTTATTACAGATATAGAAAACTACATGGGAAAAGGCTGTTTCAGATTTGATTCTGAGAAATAGGGAGGATCTAGTTGAGAGTTTGAAGATGGAAAGCAACCTTGATGAAAGTGATCATGAAACGATAGCATTCATGACTCTAAGGAAGGATAGGAGGGAAAACTGAAGAAAAAAGACAACGGACTTCAGGAAGGCTAACCTGATCAAACTCAATGAATTGTTAGACAAGATGTGATGGGAGGCAAGTCTAAAAGGCCAAGAAGAAAAAAGTTGTCAGGTTTTTGGTTTTTTTTTAAAGAAACATAATTAAAGGCTGTGATGCTGAGTCAGTGAGCATTAAGCAACCACTGGCCTGTTTGGACTAAAAGCAAACTTTAAGAGGACATATTAGAAGAGTAAGGAAATGGTAAAGTAAATCCTTGTAGAGAATAAGCAAAACCATGTTAAATGGACTAGAGTTCTTAAAAATGTAGTCCTTAATTATTAGAGTAAGATGAATACAATTAGTATTTCTTCTGTGTTTACCCAATATCTTGTTAAAAGTTAACAATATAACTAGATTAGCTTGTAGCTGCTAATTCCCGTCCAATTCTTAATTATATTAAATTATGCACTTGGAGGTTCAGTTAACCTTAAGATCAAAGGTGTAAGATAATAGACATATTATTTACATTATCTTCATCTTTAATTGTCCATTCTATAATTGAATGTCTTGATAGTTTGAATGGCTAATTGCCTTATGTTAATTTAAACAGCTAGTTTACCTGTGTATACACAGGAAACAGGAGTTTGGCTTCAAAACAATATACAATGCCTGTTCTGGGAATGTGGTTGCTGTGATGCCAGCTAAAGAACTGTAAAGAAATCTTTGGGCCTCATCCTCTTCTGAAATCCTAATCCCAATTCTCTCATCTGCTTAAATAGAGCCCTGCGCGGATACAAATAAGTGGATCTGTATCCGACCTGCATCCGCAAGAAATGGTCCGTTGATATCCATGTTGTATCTGCGGATGTGGATATAATGCAGATATCCACGGATATCCACATATTTGCAGGGCTCTACCTCTGTTCATATAAAAAAATATGTGGATCTGTATCCTATCTGCATCTGCAAGAAATGGTCTACGGATATCCGTGTTATATCTGCGGATGGGGATATAAGGCGGATATCTGCAGATATCTGTGGATTTACAGGTCTCTATGCTTAAACTTTGTCAGAGAAAGTTCTAAACCTTAAAAACTGAAGTGTTCAGGTTGACCCTAGATTATCCCTATAAATTCTCAAGGAGAAATTTGAACAAACTCTGCATATGGACTGCCTATTGGACTTAATCCTATGGAACTGACTCTAGAAGGATGTACATACATCATCAGCCCCACCATCTTTGCTATGAAATTGACCTAAAACTTTTGTTTATATCTCTATGTATAATGAACTTTTAACCACCTTTTTTTTCTTTTTAGTAAATCTTAAATTAGTTAATAAAAAATTGGCTTTAAGCATGTATTTGGCTAAGATCCAAAGTATTCATTATCCTATTGGTAATGTGTCCAGTCTCTTGGAGGAGGTAAAACTTTATATGTGGTGAATAAGTTTTTAAGTAAATGTCACTATATAGACTTGACTATCTGGATGGGAACTAATGGTTGGACTGTTTACAGAAAACTGTATTTAGGAATTCTTGGTAACCAGAAAGATATTATAGGAGCTGTTTTGTTATAGGCATGATAAATCTCATAATAGAATTAACCACCAGTTTTGGGGATCATCTGACTTATTCTTTGTAGTTTCTCTGGACTTACCGTTCTCCGTATACCTCCTCCACCCCCCCCCACCCCCCAATAATGGCCATGGCCACAAAGGTACAAAAGCAAACTATATAACAATGAATAAGAAAAATAAGTAATGTGGTCAGAGATCATCCTGATTTAACCAGGAGATAAGGGGCAGGGGAGAAAGTAATTCAGCAAGTAAATAATTCAGCAGATTGAAAAAGAAACTCAGGTATGTAGGAACAAAATTAGAAAGCCCAAGATACAAAACAAGATTAAACTTGCTAGGGACATAAAGGTTAACAGGAGAACATTTTACAAATACACAGAAGCAAAGGAAAGACCAAGGACAGGGTAGACTTATTGCTAAATGAAGAGGGAAAGACAATAACAGAAATGCAGAAATTGTGAAAGTGTTAAATGAGCCTTTTGGGGGGGGGATTAATTTCCACCAGCAATCAGATGACTAACATGATAAAAATCAGTGTGAATGGGTTGGGATCAGAGGATAAAACAGGAAAAGAACAAGTTAGAAATCATACAGCCCTGGTCTACGCTGTGGTGATGTTTCAACAGTAATCAAAGGGGGATATACACTTTTTGTGTGCATCTCTCTCCAATTGTCTACAACCTACTTACCACAGGGAAATGTCTTCTCATCGAATCAGCATTAAACTTCTTGCTGGGTAGGACTTAGCCAATTCATTTCCAGCTCATTGAGTTTGATTCAGCGCATCTTTACTGACAGTGAACACTTGCCCTTAGAAAAGTTAGATGTCTTCAAGTCAGTAGGGCTTGATGTCATTCCTCTTAGAATACTTAAGGAGCCATCTAAACTTGAAAGAGACCTCTGTGCTATGATCTTTGAGAATTTGTGGAGGATGGGAGAATCCCCAAAGGACTGAAAAATGGCAAATATAGTACATATCTATATAAGGGGAATAAGGACAACCCAGGAAATTATAGATCTGAGCTCAGCTTTGGTAGCTAGAGAAACAGAGCAGATAAACAATCAATCAATCAATGTTTACATTATCTAGAAGACAATGTGAAAAGAAATGGTCAACATGGGTTTATGAAGGATAAATCTTATGAAACCATCTTAATAGCACTCTAACAAGATAACAAAACTTGTGGATAAGGGGAAAGATGTAACTGGGATACATCTGGATTTTAAGAAGGCTTTTGATACTGTTTCTCATGCTTATCTAATAAGCAAACAGGAAATATGGTCTAGATGAATGTACTTGGAAGGGAGATGCATTAGTGGTTGGAAAGCTGTACTCATAGAGTAGTAAGTCAGTAGTCAAAATTGAAGGGACTAATGATTGGGGTCCCACAGGGACCTCTCCTGGGTCTGGTTTTCCCCAATGTCTTCATAAATGTTTTATCGAATGGCCTAAAAGTATACATATAATGTCTGGATGATATGTTTTGGGAATAATTACATAAATACAAAACAGCCAATAACTGGCTAGAAAGGATTACTACAGGAAAGAATATGGGGAATATAGTGACTCATAAATAAAATACATGTTAACAATATAAAACTAAAGCAAACTTCATTCTTGGATGTATTAGTAGGAATATTTGTAAACAAGATGAAAGAAGAGCCTCCAGTCTCCTCACTACTGATGAGGTTCTAGTTGAAGAATCGTGTCCAGTTTTAGGCACAGCACTTCAGGAAAAACGTAGAACAACAAAAGTAATGAAATGGCAAGTAACATGTTCTATGATGAAAGACTGAAAAAAATGTTTATTTAGTCTGTAGAAGAGAAGATTGAGGGAAGACATAAGCAGTTGTTACAAGAAGTGTATAGTATAAATTGTTCTCCGTATCCATTGAAGACAGACAAGAAATAATGTCTAAATTGCAGGAAGAAAGATTTAGGTTAGATATTAAGAAACCCTTCTAAACTATAAGGTAATTAAACACTGGAACAAATTACCTACAGATGCTGTGGAATTTTTATCATTGTCTAACCTGTTTTTAAAAATCTTCAAACATCTGTCAGGAATTGTCTAGATAATATTAATCTTGCCTCAGTATACAGGACTGAACTAGAAGATCCACTCCTACATTTCTATGATTTCTATGAAATTGTGTAGAACGGTCCTTTTTAATCTATAATGCAATACTCTGCATTTCAATTTTTTCATGTGGATTTGTAGCATACATGCAGGGTTGTCCCTATCTGTGGGCAAGGCCTGGGACCAATCAGTTTGTGGGAAGTCCCCTTCCGCCCAACCGCACTGGAGGAAGCTGGGCAGGCCAGCCTATGAGGCTGAGCACCACACTCCTGCCTGTCCACTGGGCCAGCCACTTCTGCATTTGTGCCCCAACCCCACTGCTGGTGGGGACAGCATAGAGGGGGCAGCAGTGTGTGCCCAGCAAAACTCTTGACCCCCTCCGCATACATGGGGTTCCAAGTGATGCCACTGAGAATTCCATATAAAAAAATAATGCAGAATTCGCCTTCTACTATTTAAAAAAAAAAAAAGTCACATTATGGATCTAAAGTTTGCCTGTAGACTCAGTGATTTTCAAAATAGCTCAGAGATTTCACACATACAACCTTTATAATGATTAAAACTATAATTGTTTTGGTGGAGGGGATTGTAGGAGTATTGCTCACCCAGGAGTGGTTTAAAGTTGGGCTTTTTCAGTGTACATCTTTAATAGCACCTGTGACAAGGATTGCTATGGATCCTCCAGTGGGAATTAAAAATGATCCTCATGAGGAGAACCCCAGAGAAAGAAAGGGTAGCGCTGAAAACCCTGCATTGCCTCTCTTGAGGGTGAATCCTCCCTGGAATCAAGGTGTCCTATTTGCATTTATATTGTCATAAATAGAGAAAATGACACATCTGCAGAGTATTGAATTCAAAGCTACTTTAGAACAATAATCATTATAGGGAGCATAGGTAAAAGTGTTCAGTGTGACTCAAGCTCTTAAACCCCTGCCTGACTTTTGAAAATAAGACTTTGGGTTTTAAGTAATTTGAGCACATTTGGAAGTTTTAAACAACATTACTGTTTCAGGGCTCTTGAAAAGAAGATGTTCTACTGTTCTCTCAAAACCAAATTTCATCTTTCCTGCAGAAATTGAAGGGAGGGAAGTGGGAAATAAAATCAAATATGTAGGTCAAACAAGCAGTCATTTAAGCATAGAAACATATTCGAGCTATTATTATTAATATGAACCAGTGAAACAAAACTCTGTTTTAGTCTCTTTTATTATGGAGGGCATATAGAAAGGTGCTGATGCAAAAAGATATTGATTATTTGTTTATATAAAGAGATCAAAAGAGCACTTTTGACCCTCTTAATCAGCCTGCTGTCTAGGACCTCTCTAGGAACTTATTTGAAGGCCTAACATTTTTATTCAAATAGAACCTTGAAAAATCACTTCCCCTCTTATTCAGAGGCCAGGCTTATTCAGAATAGCTAGAGGCAGAATGTTGTTTGCTTGAGACTTATCTTACCATCCCACCTGAATAAACAAAAAAGGTTAGATGGAAAAGTGAGAAGCTGTTAATAAATTAACTCGATTATCTTGTCACTTTCACTTTTTTTAATGTAACTAAATGTTTTGGTAGGTATGTGGCAGTACAATTAATATAAATCACTTTAACTGAAATGGCGAAAGCTGTGAGTATTTTTTTTGAGTATTATCAAAATAGATGCTAAGAACAGACAGTTGCTATAAGAGGACATACTGATCCTCTTGGGGGGTTTTCTGTGACTATAAAAATTGTTTTTAAAGTCAAAATGTGAGACTGAAGTACTATGGAGCAGATATGGATTTGCACATGGTATGTAAGGTGCAGGAGAAAGAGATTAGGACTAATAATAGTTAAATACACTGTCCAGTCAGATACTTAAAATTCATAGGTGGTATTTGATGTCAGGTTAAACACATAATAGAAAGGACCATGCTTCATCACTCCTGACTGAACCAAGTTGGCTAGATGTTTGGGTTGCTCTAGGAAGATAATCTGGGTGATGTCATTTTATGTTACCTCTAAGGTTGGTTAGTTTAAACTAACCTCAAACTTCTTTGTTTGGGCTAAGAAGTCCAAACTAAATTTTGCAAATGTAGACATAGCCTTTAAGTGATGTTTTCTCTTTATATTCCTGAGATGAGAATAAAAGCTAATGGGCCTGGTTATTTTACATGCATTTAAAAATCAGTTTAGGAAAAGTATTATGAAAGTTGTTCACTGCTAACTGCTTTATTTGAGAGTCTTGTGGCACTTAAAGACTAACAAATATATTTATTGCATGAGCTTTCATGGGAGAAAATCCCACTTCATCTGACAAAGTGGGATTTTCTCCCATGAAAGCTCATGCAATAAATATACTTGTTAGTCTTTAAGTGCCACAGGACTCCTTGTTTGCTTAACTTGAGCGTATTGAAAAACAGCATGTTACATAAGAAGTAATCAAAGGTGTTTAAATAAATAGAAGTTCAGTCAGTTTACATAAAATACAGATGGTAAGTAAAATTGTAAGTTGCTCTATGATTGAAGAGAGCAAAAAATGAAAACAAAGTTGAAGAAGCTAGGGGAACATACATACATACAAAGAGGAAATGTGCTTAGATGGTCCTTGTGCCTTGACCTCACTTCTACCCTGTTAAAACTCTTTAGAAAGACAGGCTATGTATCAGAGGTGGTATGACCAGGGGAGGACAAATAAAAATACCATAAATTTCACTGAATTAGTTAAGTCATTCTACAGAGGATGTGTGTAAGAAGACTCCTTACACTCAAACTTGGAGGGAAGTCATTTAGAGGTATATCATGGGCTCTTCCAGTTCTGGCCTCATAGGCTATGTTTTCACTAGCCAAAGCTAGTTCAAACTTGTTAGTTCAATCTAAGAAGTTTGACGTTAGTTCAAACTAGCCTCAAGGTAGTTTGAACTAGCCTCGTGCTCATAAGTATGCCATTGGCCTTTTTGGCAGCAAGAACATACTGTTGACTCGTATCCAGCTTCCCATCCACCATGACCGCCAGGTCTTTTTCTACAGTGTTCCTACTTAGCTGATCACTCCCCAGCCTGTAGTAGTGCATGAGGTTTTTCCGTCCCAAATGCAGGACTTTGCACTTGTCCTTGTTGAATGTCATGATATTTCTATTGGCCCACTGGTCCAATTTGTCAAGGTCTCCCTGGATCCTGTCCCTGCCCTCCAGCATGTCTACCATTCCCCCAAGTTTGGTGCCATCCACAAACTTACTGAGTGTGCAATCTAGCCCGTCATCCAGATCATTAATGAAAATGTTGAAGAGAACCAGCCTCAAGACTGACCTCTGGGGCACAGCACTCGTTATTGAATGCCAACTAGACATGGAGCCATTGATTCCTACACACTGAAACCATTGATCCAGCCAGTTCTCTATCCACCTTACAGTCCACATATCCAACCCATACTGCTTTAACTTGCTGACGAGAATGCTGTGGGAAACCATATCAAAAGCTTTCCTAAAGTTGAGGTATATCACATCAATGGCTCTTCCCTCATCCACAAGTCCAGTCATATTATCACATAAGGTGATGAGGTTGGTCAGGCACAATTTACGTTTGGTGAATCCATGCTGACTGTTCCTGATCACTTTATTTTCCTCCAAGTATTTCAGGATGGATTCTTTGAGAACCTGCTCCATGATTTTTTCCAGGGATTGAAGTGAGGCTGACAGGTCTGTAATTCCCTGGATCCTCCTTTTTCCTTTTCTTTAAGATAGGCACTATATTTGCTTTTTTCCAGTCTTCCGGCACCTTCCCCGTTTGCCACGAGTTTTCAAAGATAATGGCCAACAGTACTGCTATCTCATCAGTCAACTCCCTCAGCATGCTTGGATGTAGTTCGTCCAGCCCCGTGGACTTGTGCACATCCAGCTTCTTTTAGTAGTCCCTAACCTGACCTTTCATCATCAAGGGCCTCTCTTCTTCTCTCCAATCTGCCATACTCAGTGTAGTGAGTGGGGAGGTGGCTCTGCCTGTGAAAAGTGAAGTAAAAAAAGCATTGAGCACTTCAGCTTTTTCCTCATCCTTCATCATGAGGATACCTGCCCCATTCAGTAAGGGACCTACACCATCCCTGATCCTCTTCTTGTTTTCAACATACTTGTAGAACCCCTTCTTGTTGTCCTTCACATCCCTTGCTAACCACAACTCCAATTGTCCTTTGGCCTTTCTGATTTTATCCATGCAGTCCTGAGCAATATCTTTATATGCCTCCTTAGTCATCTGTCCAAGCTTCCTTTTTATGCTTTAGCTCAGTGCAGAGTTCTCTGTTCAGCCATGCTGGGCACCTTCCACATTTCCTGTTTTTTCTGCTCATCAGAATGGTATCTTCTAGTGACCTTAGCTGGGTTTCTTTAAAATACAGCCAGCTCTCTTGGATGCCTTTCCCCTTCAGATCAGCCTCCCAAGGGATCCTGCCCATCAGTTCCCTGAGGAGCCAAAATCTGCTTTTCTGAAGTCCAGGGTCTGTGTTTTGCTTCTTTCCTTTTTTCCATTAATCAGCATCTTGAACTCTACCATCTCATGGTAACTTGCTGCCCAGGTTGCCATTCACTTCTATTGCCCCAATCAATTTTTCTCTGTGAGCAGCAGGTCAAGAGGTGCAAGGCCCCCAGTTGGCTCCTCCAGCATTTGTTCCAGGAAGTTTTCCTCAATACTCTCCATAAACTTCCTGGATTGCCTGTGCACTGCAGTATTGGCCTCCGAGCAGATGTCAGGGTAATTGAAGTCCCCCATGAGAACCCAGGGCCTGTGATCTAGAAACTTCTGCCAGTTGTCCATAGAATTGCCTTATCCACCTTCTCCTTCTTGTCTGGCAATCTATAGCAGACACCCACCACAATATCCCCCTTATTGCTTTCCCCTCTAAACTTAACCCACAGACTTTCAACTGGCTCATTTCCACTTCCATAATGGAGGTCTGTGCAGTCATAGAGCTCTTTTACATATAGCACTACTCCTCCCCCTCTTCTTTCCTGCCTGTCCTTCCTGAACAATTTATACTCATCCATGGCAGAGCTCCACTCCTGCAAGCTATCCCACCACATCTCTATTATTCCAATTATATCATAGTTCGCTGTCTGCACCAGTACTACCAATTCTTCCAGCTTGCTTCCCAGGCTTCTCGCATTCATGTACAGGCACCTAAAATACTGGGCCAATTGCCCTATTTTCCCCTGTTGATTGTTTTAGTGCATCTTCCTCCTTGCATTTTCTACTGGCGTTGTCATTCCCCATTCGCCTCAGGTATTAGGGCTTCATTAGAACACACAAGGCAATTATTTGATTTCTCCACCACCCCTGCCATGTTCCAGCTACCCTCTCTTTTATCCCTGGTGTTACAGTCCCAGCACCCTCCAAGTTCTATCACTTCTCCCAGGTTTCCCACACTGTGAGTTACCTGTGGGCTTTGGCCTCCTTCCCCTTTCAAACCTAGTTTAAAGCCCTCCTCATTGGGTCAGCCAGTCTGAGTCAGCTCTTCCCTTTCCTCGACAGATAGTCCATCTCTGCCTAGCAGTCTTCCTTCCTGGAACAGCATCCCATGGTCAAGGAAGCCAAAGCCCTCCTGACGACACCATCTTTGCAGCCAGGCATTCACCTCTAGGATGCATCTGTCTCTGCTCAGGCCCCTACCCTAGACCAGAAGGATCGAGGAGAACACCACCTGTGCTCTGAACTCCTTCACCTGTGCTTCTACAGGCCTATGGTCACCTTTGATCTGCCAAGGATCATTTCTCGAAATATCATTGGTTTCCATGTGGATGACTAGCATTGGGTTGTAGTCAGAGGGACGGATGATTCTCGGCAATTCCTCCGTTACATCAGAGATACGGGCACTTGGCAGGCAACTTAGCTCCCAAGAGGCCTTGTCAGGGTGACAGATGGGTGCCTCCATCCCCCTCAGAAGTGAGTCCCCAATCACCACAACCCTACGTTTCGTCCTGCCTGTGGTGGCTGTGATCCTCCCAGCCTCGGGGGTGCATGGGATCTCCTCTTCATCTATCGTCTCTAGTGCCGCATAACAGTTCTTCACCACAGTGGAGAGAGGGATGGGAGCAGGGGTGGAGCAATGTCTGCTGCCAGAGATAACCAGTTGTCAGTGTCTTCCCTCTGCCACAGGCATCCCATCCTTCTCCAGTGGTGCAGCAGAAGTCTTCGGCACCTGGATAGTATCCTCCTCCTTCCATGTCTCCTCGTGGATGCTATCGAGGAACTTCTCCAGGGCATGGATACTGCTGAGCCTAGACACCTCCTCCTGTAATTCTCCTACCTGCCTCCTGAGAGATTTCACTAGCAGGCTCCTGTCACATTGATTCATCTCCCCAGCCTGATTGTGTGTGAGTGGGAAATGCAGGCCACAGTCCCTGCAAGTCCATGCCAGGATCTGGGTAGAGGTATCCATGGTCAGGATGTCTGTCTGACTACAGGCACAGATGGAGGAGACAGTGCGGCTCCTCTTCACTATCATGGTCTCACCAACTCCTTTCCCACCAATTCCCTCTCAAACTCCCCTGTTTTCAGTCCCCCTGCTCACAAGCTCCCATTGGTTGCTGAGCCACTGGCTTTTAAGGCCTTCTCTGCCTAGGTCAACCCTTGCTCCTCATTAAACACACAGGGGAAGGATGATCACAAGGCTGATTGAAACTGGTGATCAAAGGTGAGCAGGGAACAATGGTCCAAACAGCTGCCAGACAATCACAGTCCCAATTCCAACAGTAACTGACACCTAACAGAAATCACCTGTAGGGAAGGACACCAACACACAGTTATCAATTCACTCACCCAAGCTTCACTCTCTCTCTTGCTTCTTCAGCTAGGTGATCATCTTGACCTCTTCCACAGGGCTTCAACAACTTCTTCCCTCTCAAAGTCCCCATGTCCACCTTAGTTCGCATTTATTAAATTTGATGTAAGGATTAGTTTGAGTCCACATCATGCTTAGTTTGAACTAATGTTTGAACTAAGTACTGGTGCTAATTAGTTCGAACTAAGAAATTTCATATTTCGAACTAGAGGAAGCCTAGTGTGGCCATGGGCAAAATTAGTCTGGATTAAGCTTTCTTAATCTGGACTAATTTGCCATGTAGACATTAGCCTTAGAAGTAAACCCCAGGCTTGACCTGTGTGTATTGGAATAGCTTGTACTGCCAGTGATGTTAATGCTTCTCCTATTCTTGTACTCAGGGAACATGTGTCCCTGGTTCAATAGCTCACCTTGCTCAGGGGGACACCCATAGCACTCTTTTCCCCTCTTACGAATTGCACAGGATAAGGATTATCTGGGCTTTAAAGAATTATAGGAAAACCCCTAAATTTTGGGGAACAAAAGTGCTTTGAAAGAATAGACTTCATTTCACCCTTAAAGGTGGACATAGATTTGCTGCTAATACAGAAACAAAATTCTCCTGTCCATAGTTAATACTGAAATGTACAAATAAAAACACTTTGGTGCAGAGACTCTTCTTGATCCAACATTGCTCTTAGTACTCAGCCTGGTTAGACATAGCTATAAAGCAAAGCAAGGCAAAGATAAAGGTGAAATGCATGATAAATTTGCTGAATTAAATTAACCTTTTTTAGGTGCAAGTATACAGTGGCTTTGAAATAACAGACAAGCATTTCAACCAAGAAAATGACGGGGGAATTTAAAATGTCAGGCCACAAAACTTGTGGAAAAAAGTCAAAATATATCAGGAAGAAGGATTTTGATGGTACTATGGGGCAAAATTAAAAATGAAGAGATTACCTATAAATGACACATGATTTTAGTAGAGGTGAAAGATCATAAATGTTCAATAATTTTACTGTGGTTTCATTCTAGTCTTCAGGGTGCTTAGGAAAAGTATATCAGAGAATACTTTGTCTTTATCTACATCCTGATTGCACAACTTCCCGCCGATAGGCTGCCCCCCGCATATCCATATAGAGCCCCACTGACCTCAGTGGGGCTGTTTGTGTGGAGGCAAATGTATTACTGAAACCCTAAATTTTATACTACTTTAGAAGTTAGGTACTATCTTTATCCAGTTGTAGACAATGTTTATCTCCCCTACCCCTCAAAAAAACTTTCCTGTGTCTCCTTTATTATTCTACAGAGCAAATGTATTAAATGCAGTAAAAGAACCCAAATATGCTGATAATTTTGCCAGAGATTACCTTTTCACTTTGATAAGGAGTCTGGCTGATGATTAATCCTTCCAGCCATTCCCTAAGGATTGAGGCCCATTTTGGACCAGAAGTTCTGTCTCTCTGCTGAATCAGAAAGGAGGCTGGAAGCCATGAGCCAGTTTAAAACTGTGGTAGGCAACTTATTCTATCTTCATTGGGTCCCTAGTGAATTCGCTTTAGACTAGTTTATGTGTAGCTCTGCACTCAGGTGGTGTTTCTCTGGAGATGTGCCAGCCCCAATGAATGGGCCTAATCACTTCCTGCTGTTCTCCTATTTCCTCTTCCTATGGACTTGTATACAATTCCTCAGTAACATTTAGACAATTATGGTTTTAATACAGTGGAGTCAAAAGGCACTAAAATCAGTTCAATATGGTTTAACTCAATTCAGTAAGTTTTGTCCAGGATATTGGCGGTCTGTCACAGAATGGCAATGATTCCTCTTTGCTAAAAATACTTATTTCTTCTTGAAAGCCTTGTGTAGCCTCGAGTTGATAGAATTCTTTGCCTGTGACAGTTTACTTTCAAAAGATTTGAGAACCTGTACAGTTCAGAAAACCTGATTATAAGGCAGGATAAACAGTGCAATATCTCTTATCAAAAAGATATGTTGTTTTTTATTAAAATGCAGTAGAACTCCCTCCATATTAATAGACCACTGTATTATTACACTTGTGAGAGATTTTGGTGTGTTAAATATTGTTTGGAAAAAATAGGAATTCATAAATTTGATTCACCATAAGAAAAGCTTGTCATACGTTTCCTGAAAATCCATTATTCTCTGAAGTATTTTTTGAATTAGATACCCACAGACTGCGTTTTTCTTTGATTTCTTCTATTTCAGAAAAGTTAAAGCTAGATTATAAATCATTAACTTTCCCATTATACAGTCAGTTCTTTGGATTTCAAAGTAATATAGAGAATTCTGACCTCCTAAGACTGTCATTTATGTTAGCTATTAGAATGCTGTGAGAACTTATGAAAAAGGCATAGATGCAAGCCAATCTACTAGTCCTGACCATATTTGTGGAGCTGTAAAACAACTAAGGTGACAGATTAGCTGTCCTTAGAACCTCTGGCTTAGCTGCTGAGTTTTAGTGCATTCTGTTGAATTTTAGTTTGTTTTGTATAATTTGCCCTTTCACAATGCACTTTTATATTTGCCAGAAGAGGTGGCAATTTACCAAGACTGAGGAAAACAAGGAATAGCCAAGATATGTTATGCATCTGAACCCTGCATTCCATACCAGTCTCATGGGGCTGGTTTACTTTACTTTGAGTAAGTGACCACTAAAACCTATCAAAGGCTGGTTAAGACTAGGAGGACTTTATCCTATCTTTGCAGTCCCTCAGGAACTGTCTTGACTCTGCTAGACTTCAATCGAACACATAGCGATGAGGTTTGGGGCTCATTCAATCCTGAGTGTGAAGTGATGTTTAGAAGAATAGACGTGGCTTGAAACTAAAGACAATATTTATGTGAATCTGTATGAAGCAGAATTTCTGAGTTTTACATGCCATTATGCTATCTGTGTTCCTTTTCCCTTCTATCCTACCAAAGAAACTGTTCTGGCAAGTAGGTAATAGGGATCCAAGGAGGCTTACACTATTTGCATATATACATTCATGACAAAAACTGTGATTGTATATTGAACCAAAGAGACACATGTACATTATATAGATATATGCCAAACAGTCACCAAACAGCCAGATTTTTTTTAATGAAGTTAATTGTATTAGCTAAACATGTGCTCTTAACATTTCATTATGACTGTTGAAGAGGGGTGGCAGATTTAGTTCACTTGTTTCACAGGCTATGTCTACACTGACAATTTAGCCTGAATTAAAGAGGCTTAATTCAAACTAAATTAGTCCCTGTCTACACTGGACTTTCATTCAGTGGAATTAAGAAATTCCATAATTTTGAATTTCCTTAATTCAACTTAAGGAAAGATTAGTTGTAATTAATAAGAACCACCTGGTAGTTTGAACTAAGCCTTAATTCAACTCCTTAGTTTGAATGAAGGATGGTATAGACCTGGATTAACCCTTAATTCAGCTTTATTAAATTTGAATTAAGGACAGATAGATCAAATTAACAAGGTGAACTAAGTTGAATTAACTTTAAGTTGACTTAGTCCACTTTGTTAATTTGACTTAATAAGGTTGTTTCAATTAAAGTTGAACTTATTAGTTCAAATTAACAAATTGAACCTAACTTTTTCTAGTGTAGATATAGCCATAGAGTTTTCTGAGAAGCTTGGGAAGCACGTCATGTTTCAGAAGACTGGAAAAGGGACTTTATCATCATCATTTTTAACAACAGAGAAGAGCAAATCAACTTGATGAAATTATAGAGGAATAACACTGCTGTCAGTCCCAGGGATGGTATTTATGTTCATCCCACTTTACTGTCTGAAATACTGTCTCAACCCAAAAATGAAAGGCAACTAGTTTTGTTTCCACACAGGTTGATGTACCATCCTTGCTAGATATCCTCTGCAGAATGTTGTTGAAAAATAACTAAAATGGCAAAAGGAAGTTAGAATCATGTTTATAGACTTTTAAGTCCATGCATTGATCAGGAGTGTCGTTAGTACAAGGTGAGTATGGGATGCTCATAGATGTAGTATGCCTAATTGGAAGAACAGTTACTTTGCTGTGTGAGGACCAATGGTTGTATTAGATTGGTTTTCAGGAGAATCAGGAATATGCCACTTTATTAAATTTTCTAATAGAGTATATGATAAAAAAGTTTAATGATTCATCATTAGAGGATGGTGAGCATGCAAATGATATTGCTTTACTTAGAAGGACTACTGACCAACTACAGTTAATACTGGAAAAATTGCAAAAAACCTGCATAATCTCAGAATTTATCAATGGTAATAAAATGAAAGCCATGGATGCCTCCTAAAAATGACCTTCCAATGCTTCATGTAGATGACAATGACATTGAATAGATATATTCTTTTATTATTTATAGTTAGTTGACTGTAGGTGACTTTTTATCTGAAGCAGTCATATTTCAGAATAGTCTTGCATCAAATGCTCACATGCTAGTGATCACAAATCTGTTTTATAAAGCAAAAACATATCCTTAAAAGCAGCTGATGAGAGAAAACTAAAGAGTTTTCTAAGTCAGAATTTGACATAGTTTTAATATCCACTGGTTGGACTTTTGTCACAAACTAGGAGAAACTTGGAAAAAATCCTAGAAAACTGAACTCTTGTATCAGTTAATGACAAACAGCAATGGTGGCGTCACTTCTGATATGCACAAGAAGACATGGTTTTAAAGAATATTTATGGAGCTCTGGTCAAAGGAAGCAGACGCAAGGCTGAACAAGAATGAGGTTGGAAGATGCAATTTTGAAGGATTTAAGAAAACTTAATTCTCCCATTTTGATTTTTACTGAAAGAAAGAGACTTGCAAAGGACCATTCAAGATAGAAGTTCATTCTACATGGTATATGACTACATCATAACTATGTGAATCTGTTATTTGTTGCATTTAGCTTAGGATTTGTAGTGTCATCCTCACCAAAAGTTTCCTCCTTATGATTTGAAGTAAAGCAAATATGACTATACCTAGCTGTCTGTGTACTGCTGCACCTTTAAACCTCTCCCAGGAGCATGCTGTCTGCTGAGACTGGTAACCAGAATTCACATCAGTGTATAAAAATTCTCCTCTGTGCCTGATCTATGAAGTATATGAGTACATAACAGCCCTCAAGAGCCTGGCTGTTCAGGCTAAGATGGAGAAATGTGTATTTTGCTTTAGTGACTCCTAGACCAATTGTTCTGTAATTGATCAAGATATTAGTTATCACACAATTGGAGGATTATCTGTATTTGAACTATGGCAGGTCATGTAACCCAGGAGTCAAAGTGATATGGACTGTAATGATCTTGAGGGTTCATTAAAGACGATACTACTGAATGAGTAAAGATTAGAACTTTAATCATACAGACAGGTATCCAGTTGTGTACCTGGGAGCAGCCATGTTAGATCTTCTCTGGGGCATGTCTCCCAATTTACACAACACTGGCCTGTGCTGGGGAGTGTCTCTAAATGCACAACCTTTTGCAAGCATATCACTACACGGATCACTTTCTCAGCCTAACCCACAGAGGAGGTGGGACTAGTGCAGCTCCCCTTTTGATTCCAGTCATTTAACATAAGCTGTAGTGACTTATGCTTTTAGTATTGGAGGCCCATGGTTAAGTCCCTGGAAGTAGAAAGATGTTGATTTTCGAGAGTGACTTTGCATGCAGGTCAGTACAGATAGCTACTGAAAGCATATGCACATGCGCACTGCTGTTAACATTAAAAATTTAATTTTGTTCTTTGTCATGATCTGAATATAAAAAGGCTGGTCAGATTGAAAATGTCTGTTCCTGGGGTATGGAAAACACAAAATAAAGAAACATAAAACAACTTTTAACAATTTCTAAGATTTCATATTGCAAAAAAATAAAACCAGTGGTGGCTATCTAAAGATATTTCCCTGGAACTGCAATACAAATGTAGTACAAAATCTTCAGTAACAGTTTAAAATACCAGAGAATGGTGTTCTGTAACACCAGAAATAATTATTTTTGTTTAAAAACGTGGGATATTCAGCTAATAAATAATGAAACTCTAAGGCAACTTGTTGGTAATAATACTGCTAAAGTTGAGAGCAGAAAGAGAGGAAAAAATCTCTTTGTAAAATAATGATTTTACTCAATCTGAACAATTTAACACACCTCTGAAGACACTGCTTGAGCTGATCAAAGAGAATTTTATGATCAAAGGTGCTTTTTAGAGATGTAAAGGAGCAGTGAGAAAATAACCTTCATAGAGTAAGCATAAATTCATAGTATTATTCATGACCCCTACTAGCATAAAGTCGTAAGCTACAGACCAAAATCAGACTAAAAATTAGTCGTAATATACAGTAAGAAATATCTAGTATAGACAAAAATCTAGTATAGATAAAATAACTAGAAAGCCCTCAGGGAGAATGTGCAAGAAAATGTACTGTAAGTGACTTACTGAGCCTACAATAGTAAATAAAAGATGTTTCATAGCTAGTGACCTATGGGAATGAGTCTGTCAATTTAGTTTCCCACAAACAAGAGTTCATATCGCAAAAACAACCAACACAAGTGATATTTTGTTGGCAATCTTAGCCTAACCAGGAGCTGAAAGGAGATTGAATTAGCCTCTCCCTTTTGGTACTTCCTAGTCTGAATTGAGGCGTACTGGTGCATTAATGTGTGGGTGGAAGTTTGCACTGTTGTGCAATGCAGTAAGCTAAGAATCAAATCACCACAGAGGAGGAAAGTAGCTGAGCACATATAAGATCAAGCACTGGAGTCATTTTTTTGAACAGCAGATTCTCACTCTTTGTTCCTCTTTCCTTTTCAAAAAGGGATGAGGGGGAAAAAATAACAATTTCTGACAAGTGGTGTTAGTGCTTGGATTTTATTAATCATAAATCTACTCACAACATGATCACTTTTCAAAAGTACAAAAAATTGGAAGAACTGCCAAGTGAAATACATCCACAAATATAAAAATGAGTCAAAATCTAATTCCTATTGAAGTCGATGAAAACTTTCCACCTATCTTCAAATAGGAGTTGGGCTAAGCTCATCAGAGCAGCTAGTAGTGGTAATTTAGGCTGCATGAAATTATTGGTTACAATCTAGCTCACATCAGGATGAGATGGCTGCTAGACCTACAAACAGAAACCAAGCTGATAAATGTCTGCATACAACTTGGTGCTATTCACAGAGCACAGGGTTACTAATTCCTTCCTCTGGCACTGGTTTCCTGTGCAGTAGGATTTTCTTCAAAGTAAACTTTGTCTTGTGAGAGGCATGGGAAATCTTAGTGGATGTGCAATGCATGCAGTTGCCTGGCGCCCCTGCAGGAGGAGTGGCCTGCAAACCCCAGCAGCTATAGATATCCTGGCCAGCCAGGGCAGGAGCTGTGGAGCCAGAGTAGGCAGCAGCCAGTAGTCAAGGGAGACAAGCAGCAGGGAGTTCAGGGGGGGAAGATGGGGGCCAGGAGCTATGTGAGGACCGGGGAAGGCAGCACCCCTGCTGCCATGCTCACCTGGTTAGTCCCCAGTCTGTGGCTGTGGGTAGAGCCCTGTGCAAACACAAAAATGTGGATCCGCATCTGATCTGCACTTAGTGTCAGCCTGTATCTGATCCACAGTCCAGATTTTACGTCCACACACATCCACTCTGCCCCTTCTTCACAGCAGCATTCTGCTGTTACCAGTCATCTGATTTGGTGGCCAGCAGTGGGAGAAGGGGTGGAGGTAGCTGTCAATCACCAGCTAATTGCTGGAATGTGGGGATTGACCACTGGGGCTCCTGGAATCAGAGGCAGGACTAGTTGGTAAGCTGAGATCCCATGAGTGACTGTCTCTGATTGGCTGGAACACTGTTCCCTGCCATGCTGTTTACATTGCTCACTGCTCTCCGCATCTGGGGCAGAGGCAGCAGCTAATGCATCCTGGACAGATCAAAATAGAATCTGCATCCAAGCTCCAATCTGCAACAGTGGCTCTGCGGGTACTAGATACGGATACCCGCCAATCTGAAGCAGACACCTGCAGGTCTGCAGGGCTCTAGCTGTGTGGCCTGTTCTTCTTCCTGCAGGCACCAAAAAAAGTAGGGCTCCATTGCCATGGCAACAGGAGAAGCCGCCTAGCGCAGCTTCAGGGAGTCAAATGAGCAGCTTCCAGGGCAAGAACATGCTGCTTCCTGCTACTGGAAGGAGCAACAGCTGAAGCTCCCAGTACAAGGAAAAAAGTGAACCTGTGGGGTGGTGGCAACTGGTGGGGCTGGGGGGAGGAAAGAATTGAGGGAAAGTGGTGAGCAAAAATGGGGCTCCTGTACAGTGGGGGGGGGCTTACTTGACTTTGGTGCAGGGCACCAAAAATCTAAGACTGCGCCTGATAAGGTGACTTTCTCCCATGTCTATCCCTTCCTCTGCCCCTTGCATGAAGCCCTATCTTCTGAGTTTTCAGCAGATGCCAGCTACCTGTTTGAAAACAGAAGAAAAAGGTAACAGCTACCAGGCAACTGCCTCTCCCCCTTCCCCCCAATGGCATAGAATCTGTGGGACAATAATAATTAATATTGCTTAGCATGTATACAATGTCTGCATGATGATTTGAATATATACAGCACTGATCTATGCTCATAATGACCCAGTGAATTAGTCTTGTCAGCATTACTCCTTGAGAAAGTAGCAATTTTTTCTTAAACTGACCACAGCCGTGTCAAATACCTATACATCTAAGCTTGATTGCTATGGAACATCCTAGGAAATGTATATTTATTGGTATACAGGACTGTGCAGAGCTAGTTGTGAAAATACACCTAGGAAACATGGGAACAAGTCATTTTTAGATTTTTGTAGAACCTGAATATCCACATGCAAATACAGGTTTTGGTTAGGGACAGCAAAAAGAACAGGGCTGTTTCATATAACCCACGTGACTCAGATCTTGTGCTGCTTTCACCTTTACCATTAACATCTTAGATTTTAGAAGTACCTAATGAAGACCTGCTTTCTCGACAGTTTTGAGTCTGAACATGGTTAAAGAATCATTTTGGAACCACAATAGACTTTTCAACACCTGTGGTAAATGCCCATGAAAATGAACTACTCTGAAGAGTAAAGAAAAAAAAAATCCTGCAAATTGATCAGAGAGAATTACCTTAATGCATGCTGAAGGAGAAAGAGGTCAAGTGAGAAATCTAATGACAGGAAGAGCCTTGTAAGTTGGATTTCTCCCTCCTTCACTTCTCTTACTCCTCCCTCCCCAGCTCCTCTGCCCCTAAGTCTACATCAACTTAAAGGAGTAATGATTACAGTTTTGCAGTATTCTGGTCACACTTGTCCTTATGCAGAATTTTTCATTGGTGTACATTGCAAAGCAGATTCATGAATCCTATTCATTTTCTTCATGCTACATATTTTCCTACAGTCATATGTTCATTAGTATACCAAAATCCTATTCGGTGCTTGCATTTTAAATATATATCCAACATAACCATAGCATATATCCACAATTCCTTTAAAAACAATTGAATAGGATACAGAGTCAGAGACTGGTTTCAGAAGAATGAAATTGTAAGTATAGGGTTTTAAATGACAAACATGTTTAATTAAACTTAAGGATTAGAAATGGGACTGATGGTATTAAACAAAATTGAATATATTGCTGAATGTCTCCTTGAATTTGGCTCAGTCTGTGAGCTCATTCTCCAAGATATTTTCATACTGTAATTGGCAATACAGGCTTTGGAATAGCAATGGCAAAAAAAGAAGCAATAAATGCAAAACAATCTGAAAAGACCCAGCAGCCATTAGCCAATTCAATAGTTCAGAAGAGAAAATCTACCTGCTTAAAATTAAATCAAAGATGTGCTACTGTGACAATGCTGGAAAGAGTACATTTCCATTCAGCTCAAAGCTGGCTATTAACATGCAAAGAAGCTAAGGGGTATATTCTCATCTTAGTGTATCGGATTTATGCAGTGGACGAGACTGATTCACGAGGTGGCCAGTCCTCAGAATGCTTAAATTCAAGGGATTACTCATGGGATTGAAGCTATTGAAGTGTGTGTTTGCAGGGTCTGGCCCTAATGCAAAGGAGAGTCAGAATTACAGCATATAAAGCAAAAGTTAAAAAAAAAAAAAAAAAAAAAGCCCCTTTTTTGGTGTGGGGGGGGGCTTTGCATCTGTAATATATTTGTCAGAAAAGTCTGTGGGAGAGGTAAAGAAGAATGCCTCCAAGTAAATTCTGTTTGTTACAAAAATGATTCCTTCAACCTTAATTTAAGAAGGTAGGGGTCTAGGAAAGAAAGTAGGTCATATAGATGGATTGGGAGAAAAGATGTTGGGAGCATTTGGAAAAATCTGCTAGTTACTGTTGCTGAATTTCATGTCACTTATTGTTTCCATTTCATTCTTTCTCTCAAAATCAGAGAGAATGAAAAGAGCAAAGGACAGAAAGGTCATATCAGCAAGCCCAGGACCTATATTTAGGCAGTCAGAAAAAAATGAATGCCTCTTCAGCAATATTTCAGTCCACTTTTCCACAGTATAAAAGTAATTAAATATTCATTGGAGCAGGAGAACTTGTCTCCCACATCCCAGGTGCATGTCCTGACCAGTGGGCTATAAAATCACTCTTTCTATTGCTTCTTGGCCCAATGCATATTTAAGTATTTATACAGTGTGGAATCACTTCAACAGCAGAAAATAAGAGAAATAAGTTCCAGAATACCTAATATACAAGCCCTGATTCTGACTGAGGCTGAATGGGAATGCAATTTGGAGCGTGCCACATCCTGATCACTCTAACCACTGGGATTAAAAAAAAACCAAAGGTGCTGCACCACCAGAAACGTAGTTTGTGTGCTCAATTTCAGGGATTACATCTGTGAATTGCAAGCGGAGAATGGAGTTCGTCAGCAATTTAAGTGGTGAAGTATATTTGAGGGGCAGAGCTTAGGCCTTATACCTCTATGTGGCATTAACTATAAGCAAACTTAAACGGATCCCACTAAATATCCTGGCTTTTGTGAATCTTGTTGTTAGGTATCTCTCTCTCCCCCTGGGTTGCATAGGGGTTCTGGTTGCCTAACTCGGATAATGTAGTCCACTATGTGGTAAGGCATCAAATAGGTGCTCAAACATTCAGCATTGTGGCATTCATGTTCGTTTTTGTGACTATCCTAGTGCCTTTGGCATTGCTTGGTGAATAATGCTATTGGACACTGCATGATTATGAGACTAATACCCAAATTCACATTCATGCTGCTTCACAGGAATCAATGTTGTTGTACCTGGAATGAATATGACCAGAGTCTGTGTGATATCGTGATGTTAATTTTGTTTGTTTTGAAAAGGTGGGGCTGGTTCCTGAGTTGGTACAATTTGGTACAGTTGTGCTGAGTTCATATGTGGATGTTGCCTGTGTTTCTTAATTTTGAATCCGTCTCTTTATACAATTATCTAATTTGAATGTTCAGATGAGCACTACAAAAATAAATGTGATAACCAAATGTCCAAAATTAGAAGCAAGATTGAAAATGTGGACCTAACCTTATTGGGTCTAACTGGTATAAACAGGCATAATTTCATTGAGGTTGGTGAAATTTCATCCATATACATCAGATGTCTTTTGGATCCATTGCCTCACTTTTCGCTTTAATTTCTACATAGTTTTCAAACATATCAATACTTCAGATTTATAATAGCTCTATTTTTAAAGTATGCTGCTTGCTTTGCCATAGGCAATGGAGAGGTGAAAGACTGAAAAAGTTTTCACTAACTTTAGCCATTTCCAAGCAGCTTTGTACTTTGGGTTGTTTAAATATTTTATTAATTCTGCATCTCCCCTTCCACGCATGAAAACTGAAAAATCTCAGTTAATAATTGAGGGAGTGACAAACCAAACTGGATAATTGTTTTGATTATTTAATTCTTTTATTCGAGAATCTCAAAGCTATTTACTGAAGAACCTTAAATAATCTGAGAGAATCTTCTAATAACAGAGTGTACTTGTTATTGCTTAACAATATTAGCACACTGCAGATTTACAATTATTTGAAAGAATACATGTGAAAATGTATGCATGAAATCCCCAGCTCCTTTTGAGGAACTAGGGGTGAAACTGCATTCCCCCCTGTTTGTGATGGTTAGCAATTAACTGCACAAACAGTCCTGTTGATTTTTGTGGTATAACTCTTAGAACTGATCATCACTGTGAGTGAGTGGGACAAAAGGAATAAAGAGACATTCTGGCCAGACTAATACATTTTTAATCCACTCAAATTTTGTACATTACACACAAAATATAAAAAGAAACTGACCTGTTCCTAAGCTTCTAAAATTGTAGCCCATTATGACAATGTGCTTTTCAGAGCAATAACATACTTTTTGTCTCAAAGGGAATTCAAACAAATTGGAGAAAAACATTTTAGGTCAAACCAAAAACAATTAAATGATTCTTTCTGGTGAACTCAAAAGTTTTTTAAAAAAATCATTTAGCTGGACTAAATATCTCCTTTTAATTTTGAGCATTTTAAATTCTAAGTAAAAGTAAAGGCAATTTCTGAATGAAAAGTCAATTTTAATTTAAAAAAATCAGAAAAGATCCAAATAAAACATTTATCTATTTCTAGATGTGTTTTTTTGTTTTGCTGAATCAGATAAAATTCACAAGAATTAGAGTACTTGAATTTGCATTTTTTCACCAAAAAAGATTTGCATGAAATAGTTCAACCAGCTCATACCAGGGTATATCTACACTGAATCTGGTGGTGTGATTGGCGTGGGTGTGTGTGTGTGTGCACGTATGGTTGTGTGAGCACATGCACGCATGCCAAATTGATCAAGCTACTGTGCTAGAAATAGAAGTGTACCTTTGGCTGCATGTGTAGTCACGTAGAAAGTTGTGTGTGTACATATCCATGGTTCGACATGGGATTATTCCAGAACAGATGCTCATCCTGCTAGCTGTGCTGTCATGGCTACACTGCAGTATTTTTAGCACATTAACCTGGTCTAGGCTTGCACACACGTCTAGTCAAATTGCAATTATTCCCCAGTGTATTTTATGCATTAGGGTAAAAAATGACCCATATATTAAGGTGTATTTGTGTGTTTATAAAAGTAGTAACCAGAATAACAATTTCTGGTTTGCTGAGTTAACACTTGTCTGACCATAAACTTCCCAAAACTCTTTACGCTCCTGTTAACTGTTTTATGACATTATAGGTATGGTAAAAGAAGAGAGATTCTCTTTTCAAATATATTTTATCATTAAAATTTCTGAAATTTAATTTGCAAACCTTTATTTCTGATGATGCACAATGCTGAAGTGACATAAATTGGGAACTGAGTCATGCTTAACTTGCAAACAGTTTTGCTAGCTGCATACACACAGCACAAAATTACTGTTCATGTAATTAGTGTTATTCATTTATAACCCAAAGTACACTGAAAATTAATGTAATGGTTTTCAGATTTTAATTTTTGGGGGCAAATATGATGGAAAAAAATCTGGATAAAAGACCCAATATTATTCTTTTGCATGCCAAAAATATGATTATTATGAGTTAAATAATTACATTCATAATGACAGTGATGGCTGCTGCTAAGATTGCCTGTTTTTCACACTCATGCAATCAAGTTTCCATGAGTACTAATATTTTTATTTTTTCATTTAACCAAACAATTGCAAGCTGATCTGTGTGTGATGATATGATATTCTAGTACTGAGTAACAGCAACAGTAGGTGTTCCCTCTGACACTGGCTTTTTCCATTTATATGCTACCAGTCAATTAATAAACACCTCTGGCTTCAGTATCACTATTTGGTTAATAATGATGAATTTAATTGTGCAGATATATTTAACATTTGGTTTGTAGCATTTTCATTATAGAAATAAGGATTTTCATTTCACTTTAGACCTAGGTGGCAGAATAACATTTTGGTTAATTTCAAATAAAACTGAAATCCTTACTCTTTCATCTTGGCCAGTTATGAAAAATCATCCAGGATCCCTCTTTATGTGGGCTTGAATGGTTAGCATCTCTTTTTAAAATACAGGACAGAAAGAAACACCTACTACTTATGATCTTACCCCGTATTTTTTAAGCATGAAGAATTCTCATTTTCTGCAAGGAAAATATGGCCTTTATGAAGGAGTATATTCCTGAGTTCTTAATTATTAAATTCTTATTATTATATGCTCCCTCTCTAAGTTGGCTGCCCATTTGTTACATGTGTAGCCATATGTGGATTAAACACTAATATAAAATTACTGCTTTATATATTGCATTGACTATGGATAGTACTGTTTGTTCTTTCTAGAGTTCCTGGATTGCTTCATGAATCTACAAAAATTACTGTTTTTCTGTTTGATCTGCAAGGTGCTGAGCTGTCTCAACTCCCATTAAAAGTTAAGCTAACTGTTGAAGACTAAAGGAGGGAAACAGCAAAATTATTGCTCTCATTCTCTTTAAGACTGAGTAACAACATGAATGTGAACATTGTACATGAACCCCTTATCTTTTTTCAGACTTCACTTATTTTCATAAGATACATTCCTACAGACAGATGAGAGTACCTAGATGGGCTCATCTACCATTGCTCCTAGATGACTTATGATCCAGGATATGAACTTTCTGATCATTCTTGAATGTTTCAAGGAAGGTTTTGTTTTTTGTTAAAATAAAATAAATAAAGGCTTTCCTTTTTGCTGTGCAAATCTTAATAACATAATCCACCTATGATCTCCATCTGATAACTGTTTTGTGAAAGCTCTATTTCAACCTGTTTATGTATGCTTGTGGTTAACCTCCCACATCAATTTTTATAGTGTTCTAAATTTTTAATGTAGTTAAAATATTTGTATGTCATTTTAGAAGGAAAAAATATTAATTTGTACAGGCAAGAGGATGCCATTATACTTTTGTTATGCTATAAAATACAAATACCTATATTGTATAAAGTACTTTGCCGCATAAAATAGCAGTACAGAAAAAAAATAGCTTGTTTACTATTTGCTGAGGAAATTCCAAAATACAGTATCTTATACAATGGTGGTGTTACACAAATTCTAGAAGAAAAGAATTTACTTCATAATTCATTCTATTGGGAGATCAAGGTTTGATAAATCTGTCTGACACGTAACGGAACTCAGCCTATCAGCTAAGGTGAAAGATGCTCCGTCATTAACCTAGACTGCAAGCACACCAACCAACATCACCTGCAATTTAAATTAAAATATGATGTATAATTTATTCTGCATGCAATATATTATAACTTTCCATTTAATATATGTTTATAAATTAAATTATAAATGTAATTTTCTATATCCTTTCTTGGATCCCATCCTATCCTATTTATTTATTTAATATAATGGTGTTTCTGTTGCTATCTTCAGTGTTTGTTGATTTTTATTCTCCATTCACTTATTTTGTCTTTTTTATATTCCTACCTTCTTCTTCTTCATTTTTTTACCCCTAAGGTAGGAGAATTGAAATGAAAGAACTGACTGAGGTTAAGAAGGAAAAACAGGACTCACTAGCCCTCTCACTTCCATCATATGGAAAGAAACTTCTAGGTCCTCTCTCTTCTCCAAATACTATTGGGAGATGGGTTGAAAAGAGAGCTTTTTACCCTCTCATCAATAATTGATATTAAGGCTTTTCTTTTTTCATCCATTATAAACCAAGGACATTTTAATTAATATTTTTATAGGCTGAAATTACTAACTTAACCAAAATGGTTTAATAGTTAGCTTTGATTTATGTAATTATAAAGACTAAAAAGCATGGACATGACATCACTATAATTAAAAGCAAGAGCTTTCAAATTTACTAATGAAGGAACATACACTTGAAAATACATATGGTGAGACTTTTTTTGTCTGTGATGATCTGAAAGGTAATTTAGAAATTCAGACTGCTACATGTCATGCTTTAATAGTGATAATCAAAAAAATATCTTTTACAGGATTTGTCATATATCCCACTTTAACTGTATACCCACAGTTAATCAGTCTACTACCTTTCAATATATAGATCAATCTGAAGCTAGTTTTCTCATAGGGTATGTCCACATGATGCACCATTATTTTGAAACCGTTAAACCTTGCATCTAATTGAAATAGCCATTGTTTCAAAATGGTTGTTTCGAAACAACAGCGTTTGGACATGTTGTTGTTTCAAAACACCATTATTTCAAAACAACTGTTTTGAAATAACATGTCTGAACGGCCTTGTTTTGAAATAACCATTTCAAAACAACGGCTATTTCGAAAGCAGGCTTTCCCTTAATTCGAATTAACAAACTCTTAATTTTAATTAACTTATTTTGAAATAAGAACTTTATTTTGAAATAACTCATTTTGAAATGGGTCATTTCGAAATAATGATGTATGTGTGGACATAGCCATAATCTTCATGCTAATTTTTCTTTGGGTGTATGATGGTGTATTCACCTCAGATGGGACTGGCAGGGGTGAAGATGATCAAGCAAGTAGATTAATTCTGCAGGCTGAACGAGGCATGAACTAATTGAGAACAGGCTCAGCTGTTCAGGAACAGGGAGGGCCTCTTGAAAGCCAGGTAGCTTGCAATGGACAGGGACTTGTGCAAAAGCAGGCAGCAGTCATTCTCTGTGGTTGGGAGCAGACTTTGCTACTTGGGAAGGGGGAGACACTTAAGAGACCTGGCTGTAGGACAGAGTCATGAAGAGGACACTGTGATTCCTGGGATGAGAGAGGAGTTGCATGTCTCAAAATCTAGTTCTTAGAGTGAATGAGATAAGATGATAGACCAACAGAATCTAGAGCAAACTATGAGTAAAATCAAATATACTAATTACTTTTCTTCAGTTAAATATTCATTATTATTTAAATTATTCATTAGTTAATAGCTAATAACTATTATTTAAACAGTAAACTATTCATGATTATTTTTGTTTTATTCATATTAAGTTAGTAAAAGGTAGATCATGCCAGACCAACCTGATCTCCTTTTTTGAGAAGATAACAGATTTTTTGGATAAGGGGAATGTGGTGGACTTAATTTACTTAGATTTCAGCAAGGCATTTGATACAGTTCGACACAGGGAATTATTAGTTAAGTTAGGAAAGGTGGGGATTAGTATGAAAATAGAAAGGTGGATAAAGAACTGGTTATGGGGGAGATTACAGAGAATCATAGTGAAAGGTGAACTGTCTAGCTGGAAGGAGCTTACTAGTGGAGTTCCCCAAGGATCGGTCCTGGGACACATCTTATTCAACCTTTTTGTTACTGATTTTGGCACAAAAAGTGGGAATGTGCTAATTAAGTTTGCAGACAACACCAAGCTGGGAGGTATTGCCAATACAGAGGAGGCTCGGGAGAGCATACACAATGATTTGGATGACCTTGTAAAGTGGAGCATTAGAAATAGGATGAAATTCAACAATGGGAAGTGCAAGGTCATGCACTTAAGGACAAACAACAGGAATTTTTCTTATAAGTTGAGAATGCATCAGCTGGAAGTGATGGGGGAGGAGAAGGACCTGGGCATACTGGTTGATCACAGGATGACAATGAGTAGCCAATGCGATGTGGCAGTGAAAAAAGCTAAAGTGGTCCTGGGATGCATCAGAAGAGGTATTTCCAGTAGAGATAGGGAGGCGTTAATACCGTTATACAAAGCGCTGGTGCAACCTCACCTGGAATATTGTGTACAGTTCTGGTCACCCATGTTTAAGGAAGATGAAGTCAAACTGGAACAGGTGCAAAGAAGGGCTACAAGGATGATTCATGGAATGGAAAATATTTCCTATGAGAGATGACTTAGAACTTGGTTTGTTTAGTCTGACCAAAAGAAGGCTGAGAAGAGATATGATTGCTCTTTCTAAATATATTAGAGGGATAAATACAAGAGAAGGAGAGGAATTATTTGAATACAGCGCCAATGTGGACACAAGAACAAATGGATACAAGCTGTCCTTCAGAAAATTTAGGCTTGAAATTAGACACAGCTTCTTAACCACCAGAGGAGTAAAGTTCTGGAATAGTTTATGAAGGGAAGTAGTGGGGGTAAAAATCTGAGGTGCAAACCTGAGCTTGATAAGTTTATGGAGGGAATGATATGATGGACAATGTAGCTTGGTTATTGTCTGTCTTTTACTACTGGTGATGGGTGTGATAGTGACCTGGGAAGGGGCATTAGATGGAGTGGCTTCTGAGCTATTACAGAGAAGTTTTTCTTGACCTGGCCGTTGTGGACTTGCCCTCATGCTCAGGGTTTAACTGATCACCATATTTGGGGTTGGGAAGGAATTTTCCCTCAGGGCAGATTGGCTTGGGCGCTGGGGGCTTTTTGCCTTTCTCTGTAGCATTGGGCATAGCTCACTTGCTGGTTGATTCTCTGTATTAGTCTTTAAATCATGATTTGAGGACTTTAATAGCTCAGTTATGGGTTTGAGTTTCATTGTAGGAGTGAATCGGTGAAGTTTTATGGCTTGCAGTGTGCGGGAGGTCAGACTAGATGATCATATTGGTCCCTTCTGACTTTAGCATCTATGGGTCCACAAAATATTCTGGATGCTACACAGACACATAGGAAGCATCCTGAGGAAATCAAAATCTAAAAAAAATTAGGTAACAATCAGAAAATATGCTATATAGCAAAAAAAAAAATCATTTATTTAATGAGCTAACCTGGTTTGTTATAATTCTGAAACAATAGTTGTAAAGTTTTGAATGCCACTAGTTGCTGTTTGTATGATGCATCTTGAAGCTGTAATTCATCTGCCCAATGAGAAGTGTTTATTTCCTTCTGCAAACACTCCATGTTGTTTAATAGAAATCACTGTATAGTAAGATATCACTTACAAGACAAATGGAATTTCAAGGCTGTGTGACTTTATTTAGGAGAACAAAGGAGGAGTCCTGTGGCACTTTTAAAGACTAACAAATTTAATTTTTGCATATGCTTTCATGGGTGTAATCCCACTTCATCAGCTGCATGAAACTGAAGCTATTGCATGTCAGGTGAATAAATAAATACAGAGAAGGGGTAGCTAGTTTGACTATAACAGTGTGGAACAACAGATGAGAAGGTGAGGCTGTAAAAGAGGGGAAGTCACCTTTGGTAACCATCCCAAATCAAAATTCAGACCTAAAACTGCTCAGACCAACATGTAGGAATGTATTTTACTTAAAATTTTGTTCTGTGCAATAGGATTTTTTATTTCCCCATGTACTCTCTAGTATATTTGTGGAGAAGTCCTCAATTACCATTATATCATAAGGGTATAAGGGAAATAAGCATATCAGGGGAGATGAAGTATCTCTGTTTTAGACCAAGAAAGCAAATGCTGTGATGAAATCACGATCAGAATCTGTAGGATGACTAGGCATTTCAAATATGGATAAAATTTCAAAAACACTTATGTTTAAATGATTAAGGGCTTGTCTACACTAGGGGTGGGATTGTAATTCAAATTAAGCTGTCAAATTACAGAAGGCAAAGGTGAATGATCACTGCAAATTCCTTGTTCAGGGTCTCATGTCCCCACTGCTCACATTACTAGCTGAAATACATCTCACTGTGAGTAGTCAGTGAAGGGGCTTGGAGAGAGGCAGTTATCTTCAGCTCACTCCTCTTCCCCTCTTCTCTAAAGAGGAGGGGAAAAATAAGACAGGAAAAGCAGGGCAGAGAGGCATAGTGCTGCATATGGAGAGAGGAATCAACTGAAAATTTCCTGGATCTACAGGCAGGGGAGTAGCTATGTTGCTATGGTAAACCAGAAGAAACAAGATTAGAGCTACTCTCTGCTACAGGGATGTAAATCAGAGTTGTATATTTTGACCTCAGTGCTATCCAACTTGCAGGGGTGGTGTTAGCAACTTGAATTATAGCTCCTTCTTATTTTTTTTTTTTTTTTGGGGGGGGGGGGGGGGGGGGGGTTTAAAATTCACTGCTCTGACAGTAGAGACACAGGCTACAGAATGTGAAGACAAACAGCATTATGTCGAAATTCACTGTCAGTGTAGTCAGGACTAAGGCACTGAAAGTCAGTGAGACTGCTGCTCCCAAGTGTCTGTCACTTTTAAAAATGAGACAAAGCATTTTAGTTACTTAATTTCTTGTGAAAAAGTTGACCTGCATGGGAGGAGCAATATAAGACCTGAAAGCTGAGTAAGTTAACCTACATAAGCATACTTTGTCTGATAGAGAGTACTCTTAAAAGTATTCTAGTGAATCTCTCTCATTGTCTGGTAATGACATTTTTCCAATTCTCTATACCCTGACTTAACCATCTGCACAAAATAATCATCTGCATAACATCAGCCAAAGTAGCAGAGATTCATTCCCATACTTTTTGCCTGCAGATATCTGAATGCTCTTGTGAATAGGGGAATGCCACAGTAGGTTTCAAAGGGACTACTCAGGAAGTATAAGGTAAAAAATAAACATTTCTTATCTCTGTTGGGATTTCTCAAATAAAATATACATTTCTGTAATTTTCTGCCCCACCCCTTATTTTTTTTATGTCCCCAAATGCACAACTTGCATTATTTGATCACATACCTTGGCCAATGTTTCTGTTTCCTCCTTCAGTTATCTTTTGCATGTCTCCACAGGCTGCTTCTGCACCTTTGAATTTGACTTTCAGGGTTAATAAGGTTCATTGCATAATTACCTTGGAATCAGCCTTTCCTTTTTAGCTGTGAATCCTTCTTATGGTCTTCTCTTACATACTTAGCATATTCCTGTACATCACCTGCTTCCCTGAAACAATAATCCCACAGTGCTGAAAATATGGTTTTCTTCTCTTTGGGTTGGATCTCCTTGTAGTTGGATCATGTTCCTCCTTGAAAATCTCATAGTGATTGTGTGTCTGATTTGGCTCATACCATCCTGTTTTAGCATCAGTGCAGTGCTGAAAATATCAGGCAAATTGCCTAGAACTGTGGATTTTTAATGCCCATGTTTCTCTGTAATTAGGATTTTTTTCTTGCAAGCTTTAGATAAGTAATTTAAGATTTAGACATTTAAGTAGAGAGAGGTTAAAGAATAATTGATTCATTTTGAAAGTTTTTGGGGAAAAGCATAGTCTGGTAAGATGGTACCAAAAATAAATACATAGTATTAGTTTCTGAGGCATTCCAGTAAAACAAACTGAGGTATAAAAGCTTATGTTTGACTGTACTTCAAAATGTTAGTGAGGCAACTGCAATACATAATTAAAGACTTTTTTTTCTTTTTTCTATCTTATGCCCAGGGAAAGGCCTTTGATTTATAAAGTTCCCAGAGAATTAGATTCCTATTGCATGCCTATGTTATGATGGACCTTTCAGAATTCTCTTTGTAAAGGGAAATGTCACCTTTGTAAATAATAAAAAAAAAAAAAAAAAAAACCTATGAAAAAATAAAAAAAATGTAACTGACCTTTAAATGTTCCAAACAGCTTTGGTTTTATGGCAGTACAATTTATTTAACCTTTAAGAGAGTACTCATTTAAGTCACTCTATCTTTATTTTTTTAAGTATTAGAAAATGAATTATGTCACAAAATTGTGCTTTATTCTTATTGGATAACTGATTGAGAGAGAGAGAGAGAGAGAGTGTGTGTGTGTGTGTGTGTGTGGACTTTTTACTGTAGTTCCTCTATTGAACATGAATGAGTCATTCACTGTGCACATACATTACTTTTTTTTCTTCTATTTTCTCCATGTTGCCCTTTTCCAGTCTGTAGTAATGCTTCCTGTAAAATCCTCCCCCCACCCCCAGGATCTTGCCTGTCTAGTTCCCCACAGCAGAAGCTTTGGCTTCTTTATATACCCTGATTACTTTTTCTGGTATCAATGCAGAGTTTCTTGCTTCTTCCCAGAGTTGTCATCCCCCTACAAACCAAGTGTAGGCTTCAGATTTCTCAGGGTTGTAGGTATAAGAAGAAATCAGGGAACATAAGCTGATGAGACTGTGGGTCAACCTTCTGGCTCTGTATCTTTCAGAGAGTCTTTCTGTATGATCTCCTGGGCTCCTCATTTTAAGAGCAATTCCCTTCTTATCAATATTCTGCTCAAAGGTGGGATTGGGGCCTATACTTTCTTCCATTCCACATTACTAGCTCTGTGATGGCAATCCATTCCATAAAGTTGTGGGGGGGTTTTGTGTGGGTTTTTTTTTTTTTTTTTTTTTATATACATAGAAGGCCTACACCTGCATAGGCTCAGTATTTGAAGAATGATTTGGAGAAAGAGGTTGAATGAGGAAGACAAATGTCAATTATTCAACTCTGTTTCTTCATCACTCTATTTCTTTTGTGAAATCTTCCTCTTCTCTTGGAACCTGGACTTACATAGTAAACAGAATAGTACCTTCTGCGGCCATCTCTTTAGAATTAGTACAATGTTACACAGATTATTGTCATTTTGCTGATGAGGAAAAAGGTGACCCTTCTTGTGAGTGAAGGAGTCATCTTAGGAGCTGTGGGACCACATGACCTCTGTTTCTTGTGTGCTCAGAAGCTGGATTCTCTCTATGAAAACTCTGGTGCAAGTTTTTAGTTATTTTTGTCAGCTTCCCAATCCTAGATTGCTTGTCAATAGTCTCTGAGGGGACTAGTTCTTTAAAAGCATTTTCTGTTGTATTATCAAAGAGGATTTGAAATCAAACCAAATTGCTACTTATCAGGCTATTATGGGTCTATTAAAGTAATATGCACTCCTGGATGGGGGGCATTCCAGAAAATAAGAAGGTGAAATTACTTGAAACCATTAAAGAAGGAGAGGGAGGTTTCAGGGTACCCTTTGAAATAATCTAATAGGTTTCTGCTCTGAGAGTCAAGCCTTGCAGACACTTTTGACCATGGAATGCAGTGCAGTGGTTGAGGTATGAGACAATCTGATGATCTTACTGTTTACTAGTACCTAATGAAATCTTTAGAAATTCCAATGTAAACTGGTAAATTGTGCTTTATTCTTATTGGATAACTGATTTAATGTGCATATGTGTGTGGACTTTTTATTGTAGTTCCTTTATTAAACATGAATGAGTCATTCACTGTGCACACATCTTAATTTTTTTTCCTTCTATTTTCTCTGTACTGCCCTTTCTAAGCCTGTACGAATGCTTCCTATAAAATCTGCCCCCCACTCCCAGGCAATATACGTATGGATACAGCCCTGCAAATCCACAGATATCCACGGGCCATTTCTGTACAACATGGATATCTGCGGGCCATTTCTTGTGGATGCAGGTTGGACACATCTCCACGTTTTTTGTATCTGTGCAGGGCTCTACATATGGGGATCATCTTTTATTGAGAGACCTGGTGGTAACAATGGCATGGATAACCAGGGTAAGGTCTGCCTTGGATGAAAAATGTAACTGGTTGGCTAGCTGGTCCACAGGTTTGGTTTGCCACTAAATCCATTTGTTTTTTTATAGATTTAAACAGTTCCAATATTAGTGTCTTACAGCACTAGTACATAATATGATTTTTAAAATTTAACTGTATCAAACAGATCAGAAGTCACTCTTTGGAATTTTGTCTTCGATCAACCTTATGATACATGTTTGAATAATCAACCTAATACACTACAGTGTTTACCATATAGTTTATTTCAAGTTCTTCTGGCCTGTGAGAATCAATACAAATTCTTTTAATTGCTTAATCATATGCTTGAATGACAATCCCTTGAATATGAGTAAATAATAAAATGTTGTTCAAAAGGGCTACAATATATCCACTGTTACAGGTACATATATTTTCTGTGAAACACCAAAAAATGATGTGGACTCAGGGTCTGGCTGGTCCAACAGGAGGCTAATGATGGGTGGGAGGAGAAGCCAGATTGAAATCCCAGGCTGGAATTCCTAAGGAGGAGCTTGAAAGTGATTAAAGGAGGAGATGGTGAGAGAATGTGTCTTCAGAAAACCAGGCTGCAATTTGGTCCCCAAGTGGATGGGGGGTACCAAAGTGAATTCAGGTGGTTACCTATTTGCATGAAGCAAACGATAAGTTTGGTAAAATAATGCAGTGGGATACACAGAAGTCTTCCAGGGGGTACAGCAACTCATCTATATATTTGCCTTGTTTTCTTAACAAGATACATAAAAAGCACTAACCAAGTCAATAGAAACTAAAATTTAATAATGACAAAAAGAGAAAGCAAGTAATTTTTCACTATAATGTTCTATGACATTTTTGTATTTTATGTCTAATTCTGCAAACAGGTAGTTTTTAAATGAGGTGAAAGTTGAGATATGCAAGACAAATCAGACTCCTGAAAGAGTACAATAGGATGTTATTTTAATCTCATTCTGTCTGTTATGTTACTGTGGGTGGATAAATAACAAGAGGTGTTGCAGCTTGCTGATCCAACCTAAAAATGGGTGAATTGCAGGATTCATCTGAGAGAAGTACAGGTGTAAGCTGTCATTTATAACAAGTACCTCAGGAGAGACTGAAAGGAAAGGTCAAAGGTATTGGTTCCCCCCAAACCACAACAAATGCTTTAAGCAACTGATCCTTGAAGATGTCTCCAGGTTATGGAAAACTGGCACAATGTTCAATGGTCTATTGGGCTGAAAATCTTACAAACAAAGATCTCTTAGAGAAATTGCTAGCACTACTTTCTTTTTTTATGGGGTTCAATTACATATTTCACAGAAATAAAGTGTTGCAGTTTTGACTGATAACGTGACTTAAGCAATCAGGAACAAATAGGCATAGAAATTATTTTTTAAATGCTCTTTGTTTTACATAGATAATTACCATTAAATAAACAAAAGATACAGTGAGATATATGTACAGATATATAAATAACACTGTAACAAGTTTGCTGCACAAAGAATGCATTTAGCATTCTTACACCAAAATACAGTGGTCATTATTATTTATTAACAACTCCAGAGTAACTTCAGTGTCTGTGATTCAACAGTTACTTCTGTGGTAATTGTTAGTAAATTTTCGCTGTTCAATGGGTATGAAAGACTTGCTGTAGTATTTGTGCTAAGTGTATAAGAACCTACAAGCTACAGTGAGTGGACTCTTTTTTCTTTCAGCTTCTGTTCCTTTCAGCTGTGTTTGATGCATGCCCAGATTAATGAAGACATCTATCCACTAGCCTTAGCCACTAGAGAAGTGTACTAGACCTTAGCTTCATGTCAGATATAAAACAACACTCATACCATTTTACATCTTCCATGTATTTCCAGGGTAACAGAAATTCATCAAGAATAATAGCATGAGTGAATGCCTGGAGGGCAACCATTTTATTTTGTAATCCCAATGAAGAAACAGAAAATGTGCAATCAGATCCTCCTTGTTCAGAAGCAGTAAAACAAAACTGATGAAACTCTTTTTACATGTTCATTTTGAGAAGAGTAAAGTTTTTGTTCCATGAGTTTCCAGGTATCACAGCTTTCATATCCTATTCTTACAAACATGCTTTTTTTCCTATTCCAGATGTTTGTTTACACTCCACGTCTATTTACAGATCACATATATTTAAAATTTCCTTCATGATAAGATGATTTATTGTCTGAAAATAAATCCCATATAATATAGGCATACATATCCTAATATACACATACATATAAAAAATTGGAAGTACACCCATAAGTTTTAATGAAATTTCTGCCTGAGATAAAATGTGATCATGTAAGTCCCTTTGGGAATTCTTGCTTGTTTTGTTATGCTTCAGTGCAAACTGCAGTGGTGTTATACATTAGGTTAACTTTATTGGTAGAGCATCATGAGCATATCTTAAAAGTAACTTTGCTATAAACTTTTCTAATCTTAATTATACCAAATCAAAAGATAATCTATTCATCCGTCTAAAATATTTATGTATAAACAGACTAGCTGAGCAGTGGATAATTTAACTGGTTGGATGAGAATGGAGTCAGGGCTTGGACAGGAACAGATTGGAGGGGAAGGAACAGAACTGGGACAGTGTTGAGGGAAAGGGTAGTAATGTGTCCACTAGAGAAGTGGTTCTCAACCAGTGTGTTGGGAGACATTAATTTGTCACCACACAGTGGTAAGTGTGTCATGGAGAGCCAGGGAGATGGCTGGATTTAGCTTGGAGGGAATGGGCTAGTGTGTCCTGTAGAGTCACAACATGCTACCAACTCAAAAGGCTGAGAATCACTGCACTAGAGTCAACTCTCCTCTATAACCAGAAATCCTGAGTCTTACCATTCCTTTGCTGTAAGGAAAACACTTGTGAAATCCATTCACAAAGTAGATTGTTCTAGTGACGACAATCTACTATCACCATCAGTTACTACTTTAGTTCAAGTGGCAGAGACCAGTATGGGGTATCTGAAAGTCCCAGCTCTACTCACAATCCATGTGTGTACATGTGATGCCACAAGATAGAATTTTTGTTCTTTCAGTCTTCTTTATAAAAAACCAAACTCCTTCTAGGAAATTGCACACACAGACTATGTTAAAAGATCACCATTTACATAGGTATTCTGTGGCAGAGCTAGAATCCACATAGTCCACCTTCCAAATACAAGACACAAAATCTTACCCTGTTGCTGAATCCACCATCAATCCCCAATAAAGGCTGATTTAGCATATAAAGATATGTGTAGGTTATCTGAAATATTGAAGAACAAACACGGAAGGTATTTAGTAATGTATGGGGACAATAGATTGTGTAATATTCTGATCCTGTAATTGTCTCTTTGTACAATGTGCATTATTTTCTACTTGCTTTAGGGATATTGAAAACATTTACATCAGATAATTATATAACCCATTTGAATAATACACCCTTTTTAATACAGTTTATCTCCTTCATTATAATTTTTTCTCCTGTAGAATGTTTATTACAGTGCATATCAGTATTATTGCATGCTGTGTAGATTTGGTAGATATTCTTTCTCTCAAATGAAAGAGTACTCTCTAGTTTCAAACTCACATGAAGAGGGAGGAGGAAACAAACCTTAGTCTCTGAGCCCAGGTCAGTATCTTAGCATTTGCAGTTTATAAAATCCACCCTTAAACAGGGCTGGCCTTACTATGAGGTAAACTGAGTAGGCCACCTCAGATGCTAGAATGTGGGGTTGCACCACCAAGACCTAGACTGTAGAAAATTGCATCTGCTGCTGGTACATATGTATTTTCTCTGCTCTAGATGCACAGAGATGGTGGAGTGCTGTGCTGGAGGAAGGAGGGCACAAGAGAGATAACAGGCAGGCACAAGACAAGGTGAGAGGGAATAACAGAAGGCAGCAGGAGCTGCAAGGAGAGAGAGGAGGACTAGCCTCTTCTGTACCTCTCTAGCACCTCCAAGAGCCTGGACTGATTAACTTCAGCTTCTCAGCATGCTTCCTGTTTCTTGCTGCTTCCCTAAACCCACTTGAGGAGAACAGGCAGTCAACTGAAGTAAGGAGGATCCAGTTAGGCCCTTAAGATGCTGATATCTTCCCTCACTCAGGCCCTGCTACCAGCCCACTTATTTGTCTCCTTCAATTAAGTCTTGAGAGCCACTATAGCTGGCAAAGAACTGTAGTCATGAGTGAAAGAAGGGCATGCTCCTATGGGGCAGTATTTAGAAAAAGAAAGAAAGCAAAGGAAGCTTTTCTATCAAAGCAGGAAGGAGTTCTCCTGAGATACATAGAGACAAATGTTCATGGTAAGCCATCCGGCCCCGTGACTATATGAGTGGTGAAGAGATGCCTGATCTTCCAGTTAGTCAGGGTGCAGAGGACCTGGCAGCTACTGTAGCATCCATATCTCCATCTCAAATGGATGTAACCGTGCACATTCATGAAGAAAAGTGTAGATCAGAGAAGAGTGTGGTGGAGGCCCAAGCAACAGCTGCTGCTGAGTTTATTTCCTGAAATCTGAATTATCTGGGACCGTGCATCCACTTGAACAGTAGCCTGAGGGACTCCCTTGTAGTGCATCAGCCAAAGCAAGTAAAAAACTTCATGTTCCTCAGAGACAAGGAAGAAAGAAGTTTCCATCCAACACATTACTGGTGTGAAATACCCAATGGTGACAAAGTGGAGCGGCCATAGCTTGTGTACTCAACAATCCAGAATGCTGCATGTTGTTTGTGGTGCAGACTCTTCCAATCTAATGTTCCAACCACGCTGGGCTCTACAGGAACAAAGGACTGGAAGAATCTGGCTAGAAACCTGGCATGCCATGAGAAGGCAGCAAATTACCAGAGAACATTCCAGAGGTAGAAAGAGTTTGAGATGAGCCTAAGGTTAAAGGCCACCACAGATGATGAGCATCAAAAGAAGTTTGCATCAGAGTTTCTTTACTGACAAAATGTTCTGAAAAGGGTCATAGCCATTGTGAGAGTGCTTGTTACCCAAAACCTAGCACTTCATGGCACTTCAGATCAGCTGTATGGGCCAAAACAATGGAAACTTCCTTAAAATTGTGGAGCTGAAGGCTATTTGATGCCATACTCCAGGAGCATCTAAGAAGAATCACCACCCAAGAAATCTACATACACCACTGCCTTGGAAAAACAGTTCTAAATGAGATAATCCACTTACTGGCAACAAAAGTCGATCAGAAAATTGTGTCAGATCTGAAGTCAGAAAGACATTACTCTGTTATTCTGGACTGCACTCCTGACATCAGTGAGATGGAATGAATGACTTTAATGGTTTGGTTTGTAACAAGAACAGAACCTAGTGAAAATGCCCCTACAATAGTGACTGTCAGCATTTTCTAGAATTTACTGATCTTGATGATACTACAGGATCTGGTATGATAAATGTGCTTCTTAAAAAACGAAGATATGGGAATTGCGATAGCTGACATAAGAGGTCAGGGCTACAATAATGGTGCCAACACAAGACGAAAGAACGGAGGAGTGCAGACACAGATCTAAGAGTTAAACTCTCAAGCTTTTTTTGTCTCATGAAGTTCTCGTTCATTGAACTTGGTGGTCAGAGATGCAGCATCAGTTTCTAGTGAGGCTGCTGAATTTTGTAATGTACTTCATTTTTCTCTGCATCAACTCATCAATGGCAAATTTTGAAGCAACATCTGGGAGCATCCTCTCTGACACTGAAATCTCTGAGTGCCACATGATGGGAAAGTCGAGTGGAGGCAACAAAGCATATCAGATACCAAACTGGGAATGTAGGTGATGCCGTAGTTGCCATTATGAAGGCTAATGCTATGACAAGAACTGTTTGTGGGAGAACAGGGGCAGAGGGAATTGGAATCGCCAGATAGCTACATAACCTCAAATTTCTGTGCGGCTTAGTGTTGCGGCATCACATACTGTTTGAAATAAATGTTGTAAGCAAGATACTCCAAGGTGTTAACCTTCATATATCTGGAGCAACAGAACAACTGGAGAAAGCAAAATCATACCTGCAGTTTTACCAGTCAGATGAGGGATTTTTAAACATTCTGAAGAGTGCACAGAAGTTGGCAGAGGAATTTCACACTGAAGCTGTTTTCCCACCCATTCAAGAACCGAAGAGTCACTGAAGGAGAAGCCATTATGATTATGAGATATGGGACAATCCCATAAGAGACCCCAAACAACAATTCAAAGTTGAATTATTTTACCAGGTGCTAGATTAGGCAATACAGTTAGTGGAAGGATGTTTGTTTGTTTCATACAGCTCAAGGAACACAACATTATATTTGGGATGTTGTACAATATTCCAGAAGTCCTAACTCTACCTGACAAAGACCTGCACGAGCAATGCAAGGTACTAGAGACAGTGTTGACATATGATGCCATGTGCAGCATTGATGCAACTGGTTTGAGTGATGAACTGGAAGCCCTTTCAAGATACATTCCAGCAGCATCAACTCCAAGGGCTGTTCTGGAATATATGCGCACAAATTAGATGATCATCCTCTTTCCAAATGATTTTGTTGCTCTGTGCATATGTCTAACACTTCCTGTAACAGTTGCTAGTGGAGAACGCAGCTTTTCCAAGCTGAAGTTAATAACGTATCTATGCTCCACAATGCCACAGGAAAGGCTGTGCAACCATCTAAATAAAGCATGAGCTGGCCCAGGCTGTGGGCCTTCAGGAAGCAGTTCAAATCTTTGCAGCCAAGAAGGCACAGAAAGCACCACTTGGATCCTTCAAACAGATAAAGATACCATTGTTTATTATGCAGACAAGAAAACGTACATTTGCTGTTCAGGTGTTTAAAAGTTACTTAAATTTTTTGAACAAGACATTTTAAGTTGTTAGTTCTCGTTTATTGGGGTAGGTAGCAGAATGGTACCATGAGAGGAGTAGAACAGGAAGAAGACAGAATTGAGACCTTTCAAAGTTTTGGCCCAAGTAAGGGAGCATAGGGGCATCATTTGAGCTCCCTGTCTCAGGTATCAAAATGTTGTGGGACAGCCCTGCCCTTAAAAGTGCATTTCTCTCTTAGAACAAAAAAAATGCAAGTGCATTTCTGTGTAGAACTCTTTTGAATAAAAGTTCAGAAATAAAGTCAGTCACAAACTCATACTTGGAAGACATTTAAAAGCTTTCTGAGTCAGGATCCAAAAAAGAATGCTCTGCGAAGTACTGTATGGTGATTTATTTCTCCTGTTGGGATTAATGTACTTTCAAATACAGTCCACAGGAATAAAGTGAGGCTCTTCCACCACTGAGACAGAATACCACAGGCTATACCAAGAGGATGGGTCAGGCTTCCAGGCTATTACATTGGGTAACACAGAATGGAGAGAAGTAGAGAAGCCCCCAGTTGGATGTGTACAAGTCTATGGAGACCTGATGAACTGCATCTGAGAGTGCTGAGGAAATTGGCTGATGTGATTACAGAGCTGCTAGCTATTATCTTTGAAAACTCATGGTGAATGTGGAGGTCCTGGATGAATGGAAAAAGGCAAACATAGTACCTACCTTCAAGAAAGGGAAAAAGGAGGATCCAGAGAACTACAGACCAAACAACTTCATTTCAATCCCTGGAGAAATCATGAAGCAGGCCCTCAAATAATCCATTCTAAACTTGGAGGAAAAAAGAGATCAGGAACAGTCAACATGGATTCACCAAGGAGAAATTGTGGCTGACCAACCTGATTGCCTTCTATGATGAGATGACTGGCTTTGTGGATGCGGGAATAGCCATCTATGTGATAAACCTCAACTTTAGCAAAGCTTTTGATACAGTTTCCCACAGCATTCTTGTTGGCAAGTTAAGGAAGTATGGTTTGGATGAATGGACTGTAAGATGAATTGAAAGCTGGCTAGATCATTGGGCTCAGCATGTAGGGGTCAATTTCTCAATGTCTAGTTGGCAACCACTAACTAGTGGAGTGCCCCAGGGGTTGGTCCTGGGACCAGTCCTGTTCCAGATCTTCATTAATGACCTGGATGATAGGATAGAATGCACTTTCAGTAAATTCACAGATGACATCAAGCTGGGAGAAATGGTAGACATGTTAGAGGGCTGGGATAGGATTCAGGGAAACCTAGACGAATTGCTACTTTGGTGCAAAAGAAATCTCATGAGGTTCAACAAGGATAAGTGCAAAGTCCTGCCCTTAGATGGAATAATCCCATGCACTGCTACAGGCTGGGGATCAATTGGCTAAATAGCAGCTCTATAGAGAAGGACCTGGGGGTTATGGTGGATGGGAAGCTAGGTATGAGTCGTCAATGTGCTCTTGTTGCCAAAAAAGCCAATGGCATTTGGGGCCGCATCAGCAAGAGTGTTGCCAGCAGACTGAGGGATGTGATTATTCCTCTCTATTAGGCATTGGAATACTGTGTCCAGTTTTGGGGTCCACACTACAGAAAGAGTATTGACAAATTAGTGTCTAGCAGAGGGCAACAAAAATGATTTGAAGGTTGGGGCACATGACTTATGAGGAGAGACTGAAGGAACTTTTCTTATTTAGTCTGAAGAAGAGAAGACTGAGGGAGAATTTGATAGTGACCTTCAGCTATTTGAACGGGATGCTCTAAAGAGGAGGGAGCAAGGTGGCTGTCAGTAGCAATAGAGGACAGAACAGGGAGCAAAAGGTCTCAGGTTGCAGCTGGGGAGGTTGAGGGTGGATATTAGGAAAAACTTTCTTACTAGGAAGGTGGCAAAGCATTGGAATGGGTTACCTAGGAAGATGGTGGGATCTCTGTGTTTGGAAACATTTAAGGCCCGGTTAAACAAAACCCTGGCTAAGATGATTTAGTGGGAGTGGCCCTGCTTTTAGCAGGGGGTTGGACTAGAAGATTTTGTGAGGTTCCTTCCAACCCTATGATTCTATGAATTAACAGTGCACACAAGTAGGAACTACCAAACTAGTTATTCCTGACTGTGGATGAGTGGGGCTCAGAAACAGGTTGTCTCCTATTAGAAAGGATGTGTGAGATGTACCTTTTCACAGTACTATACTGGTGCATCAGTATTTGTGATTTCTGAAGGAATATGCAATTTTTTTCTCGGACATAAATCATGTGGCTCATTACCATAAATGGAGTAGGGAGGCTCAAGTCATGGAATTAGAATCCAGATCCCATCATTAGTGGGCTTCAGATTCAGTGCTACAGTTCAGGTCTATATCTAGGTGAAATAAATAGCAAGCACAATACTTAATCACTGCATGTGTGCAATACAATGAACAATATAATAAAAATAAAATATAAAATTAACCAATGGTTTTGAAGTAATTGTTCAGAGACATCTTAAAATAACTCGATTTTTATAATAGTAATGAGCACACTCTCCCCTAAAACTTAGCTCTTTAAAATATCCTGCCTTAGGAACTTATACCTCTGCTCACTTTTCAAAATCCTGGTCCAAATTTTCAAACCTAAAGCTCACATGTAAATAAATGTAAGTTTTGTCCTATTATCTAAATATTTTTATAAGAGAAATTTTGTTAATCAGGTTTCATTATTTGTCCTCACACAGTGAAATATATGAAATGAGTGACTTGCTTTCTTATGCAGACGCCAAGAATATTAAAGGGCAACATGATTTTATAGTCTGTTAAAATGGATATACAAGTAATTTCTTCTAATTTAACACTGGGGTCATGTAAAGATGCTCTATGCAGCAATCTCTGTAACCTAGAAAATAAGTTCGGGCCTCTACTTAAGCTAAAGAACTTTGCTTTCATACTTTACTTATGCCTAAAGCAGCTAAAAATGTTTGAACTATGTTTCTGTAAGGCATCACTATTACAGTGTTGACCTCAGCCTCATTACATAATTAAAAGTGTTATACATTCAAAATGTCAAAAATCTTAAACCTCCTATAATAAATGAATTCCATGTGACAGTAGAGGAGAGCTTTAAAAAAGGCTAAAATTCAGGGCTCTGAGAGGTTTACTGATAATCAAGGACATTAAGTGGCCAGAAAAATTAAAAATGGACTAATTGACTAGATCTAATTGGTTTAAAAACATGGTGGATGCTACTAAAAAACAAACAAAAAAAATCAACACTGTTATGATTGCTGGATTGTTTAGTGCATACAATCTAAGTACACTTTGTCATCAAAGATCAAGCACTCCCCCATCAAAGGTTTGCCTTTATTGTTGAACCAGTTCCTGAAGTCAATAGTCAGCCCCTTTTAAGGCCCAAGTCCTGAATATAGAATGAATAAAAGTGGTTTTCAGTGCATTGGTGAAATGAGTGATGGATGGTAAATAATAGTCTGTGAAACATACATTAACTGAGAGAAGGAAAATCACTTATTGTGTAGGGTTTAGAGAATGTGAGTGATTGACTTCACTGGGATTTAAGCAGTTAAAGTTTTGTGAAATACTTTCAAGTTTACCCATGTCAACTTTACTGCAAGAAAATATTGGGGCTGGGAGGGGGGAGATGAATAGAGGGACGCAGTGAGTGCCTGATTGGAACAATCAGCCAGGCTTATAGAAGCTACAAAATATGGAAGCCCTCTCCCCAGCATTGTAGGTTTTGGATTTTCTTTACTTCCTTCTTGGAAAACACAAATGTGTTTGGTATTAACCAGGCAAGTTTTCATGCAGGATGCTGTAGTCACTGAGAAGTGAAGCAGGAAAGGCAAAGACTAGAAAGATCATTGTCAGATAAATGAAGCATTTCATTGATGTAGTGAGACAAAATATCAACTAATATGGGGAAGCAGGTGAACAAGGAAGGAAATGAGGAGTGTTTGAATCATCAGATTATATGTGGCGAGATTTGGACAGAATAAAATAGTTAAATTATATCTGTGGTTTTTTTCAAATATTCTTCATAATAAAAGAAAAAATTACTGCTTTGCAGTTATCATCCCTGCTTGCTTTCAATATCCACCATCATTATTTGTTTGTTTAGAATTAGAATTTTGTAGCATACTTATATTATAGTTTAATGTTGCAGGGTCCTGGGCATCTCCTCTGAGAAGCTTAATGTCTGCTGTTCCTTTAAGTCAAAGAGATTTTAGAATACTTGGGCTTCCATCATTTCACAAGACCCTCCCTCCCGCCTTTGTCTTATGGCCAGTTTGACTCAGTCCACAAGCACAAAACTGCCCTAAAGTTGACCTAATCAGTGACAGGAGTATTGCTCTAGCATAAAGGAATCATTTGCACAAACCCTTACAAAAACATTATAATGGGATGAAGGCTGGCATAAGTGTCTAGAAACCATTGATTTAATAAGATGTATCTAATTTGATTTAACCTAACATTTTAAGTCAGAGCATTAATAGTTATCAAATTTGTCATTTGGTTTTTCTTTTTTAGCCAAATTGCATTTGCTGCTAGACTTTGTAATCTAGTCACATCCAAATATCTCAGTTTTACAATCTGTCCAAAATATAAAACTTTCTGATGCACCTGTTTCTCCATCTATTATGCATTATGAAATGCCTCTCTGACTTTCTCATTTATTCCATTTTGGAAGCCTACCCACTGTTCAAAAGTTGCTGCTACAAAGCTATAGCAATGAAAGAAATACCAAATAAACTCTGTACTACAATTGCAAGCCTTTTTAAATGAATATTTCATCTAAAAATCAAATGTACTGTGCTTATTGCATTTTGTTGCTGCACAGATTGCAAGACGCGTGTTCTTTTCCAACATAACATCAATAAGCTATTTTCTCTAGCAGCTGCTCACAAGTTTTTGTGACCATTAGCTCCAAGAATATACTTCAGTATTGGATCTCACTGATGAAAACTCTAGGACCCTTGATTTCATCTAGTTGCTCTTTGGCTTTCATTAGTTAAGGAATTTAGATTACTATCAAGTGCTTTGGCAACTTCTAGTAACTATAATCTAAACAAATGTTTAAAAAAAATGTTCAGTTCATTACTGAACACTTTAATCTCTTTTACCTTGTGTTTGTTTTAACTTATAACCTTGTTCCCACCTACATATCCATCATAGCATCTGGCTAGGACATCATCTTTCTTGTGCTTGATTTGAATTTAAATATTGGCTGAGTCCTAATGTGTTTGTTGCTGTACAATAACAGTAAATCACATTTTCAGAAGTGCTGATATATCATGATTAAGAGGATCTTTCTCTCTTGTTAGAATGTTAATGAAAGCTGCTCCCTGTCCACCACTATAGGTATAAAGAATGAAAAAATATATATATAATGAATATTTTCAAGCTTTTATATGAGGATCTGGCATCTTTTATAACAATAATGATTGTGCTTGGGGATTCATGGGGATGAAAACACACTTGACAACTGTTACATATGCTAATGGAAGAATTATGTTGTTACCACCTTTGCCCACCAACTGGAGGTATGCTCATTTATTAGGATTACTTTCTTTTCAGGAATGTGGGGGAGATGGTAGTTCTATTAGTGTACTACTTGTGTTTCTATATGGGGCTCACTTCTCCCTTCTGCAAGCTCTCTCCCAGTGGAGCAACCATTGCAGGACCTCAATTTTCCAGGATGGGATTCTTCCAACCCCCAAATCCAAATAACCACCCAATACACACATTCATCAATTAACAAGGTGCATCTGAGTGGACCAGGTCTATCAGCACTCTCAGCTGATTCTTTATACGTCCCTGAACTTAGCAGGCTGGGTCACCCAGCACTTTTCAGCTGCTACCCTTATATGCCCCTGGACTCAGTCAGGCTGGGTCAGAACAGCACTTCTCAGTGGTCTCCCTTATATGCCCCTGGAGTCAATTAGATTCAATCCCCATAAATGAGCAAACCTTACAGGGTTGTGGACATCACAGGGATCTTTGGCTAGGTAATAGAAGCATTGCTGCAAAGCAATATAAAGAAACTAAGACCAAAAAGGAGAGGGATAGTTTTCTTAAGAGTCTGGAAACGGGTTGAATACAAAAAGCATTTTATTGCAAAGTATCTAAAACTTTCACTAACAGCAATAATTAAGAAAGGAGGAAAAAAATACCCCAAAATACCCAGTTACAGCATTAATAAATATACAAGGAAAGAAAAACACCCGCTTACAATATTACTTATATTCTATTATATCAGGCCGAGAGAGAGAGAGAGAGAGAGAGAGTCATAATTAAACAAAGAAGGGGGGGGGAGACAGTTGGGGGTAGGTGGGGTCTCGCCACTCTATGTAGCAGAAAGGTTCAGGGGCTGTGTAGATCAGGGTCAGAAGCTGGATGGAAACAGCTCTCATAGCAATCAGTAAAGAACAGAAAAGGTGAAGTCCCAGTGAAAATGGTACAGCTTTAGATCCAGGCACCAGGACACAGGACACGATCAGGACTTGGCACAGGATTTAGTCAGGATTTAATCAGCACCTACAGGACTTGGGTAAAGGGTTTTATAAGAACTTGTTTAAGTGGCCAATACACATTTCTGGCTGAGTGGTAATGGTTCAGGGAAGCTCACAATACAATCAGGTAGACTCAGTATTTTCAGTATCAGTTATCATGTCTATGATTAGAATGGTGTGGTAATTGCTGAGCTTGTTCATTTTGGTGTGAGATCCCCCATCATGCAATGCTTCCCTGCTTCTTCAATCCCAGAGTCCAGTGCAGTTCCTGCTGCTTCAATCCCAGGGTTCAGTGCAGTTCTTGCTTTGGAGCTTGGCTCTCCACAGTAAGTGCAAATGAAACTCCATTTCCTGTGCTGATGGCTTTTGGATATGGGTAGATAGGGATGTCTCCCATTGCCTTCTCACTGTTTTTGGTTTCCAGTTCAAGCACAGGTTGGAGGAGGTGCGGGGGGGAAGCACAGGCTGGATTCTATGCTCTGATTCCTCAAGAACACAGAGCTAACAAGTAACATTGTTACTGTGTGAGGGCATAGTTAGCAGAGTAACTGTGAGTGAATGCTCAGGCAAACTAAGGTTTGTTCTCCGTTTTGATGGGCAACTCATGCTTTCTCAGAATGTATATGGAAATCTGAGTATTTGCATCATTAACACATTGACTGATGCTTGCAAACAAGTAATTAAAGAACTTACAATAAACACCATAATGCAGTCTTCTTTGGGGTCCAATTATATCACCCTTTCTCAGGTTGAGTAGAATATTAATTACAAAAAGAGTCATTCAAATATTTTGAGACCTCTGGTGGACCAAGGAACAGTGCTTTAAAACATTTTAATTTATTTTTCCAGATTGAAAGTTATACTTTAAATATGGAATAATTCAGTAGTAACGATATATGATTGGATTTTTAAGTGCAATCAAGGTGCTACTATGTGGAATAAGTAATGATGGCAGAATCAGGCCCACTAAAAACACAGCGCTGGCTTGCTTCAAACTAGTCTTTAACTAATTTGCTTTTAGGCAGCAATTCCCTCAAAAGAATTCTGAAGAACCTAAAAGCTGACCTAACTGCCCAAATCACTGCCGCCTCTTTGGGGGAAAACACTGTTCCTTTATATGTCTCTTCAGCTGCTGGCAAATTCTATAGCCAGTGTAGAGCTGGCCTTCTTCATGCACTGGCATCTGACACCTTCATCATAACCCTAAAGATCACAACAGTGTAATTATATTAAAGATCCAATTCTTTAGGTGTTACTGCAGCATTGTATGTACCCTCTTTAGTGGGAGGGAGAAGCTAATGCATTCCTTCCTTGAAGTTGCCTCTCATGAGGTTCATATATAGCAGTTCAAACTGTATTCCCTATGGACTAACTGATAAAGAATGATTTTGGATAAACTGTCTAGTTTTAAACTGTCTCATTGTTTTCTTCCTGATTCAACCACCCAATAGGACCACTTGTCCACAGAGGGCCTCATTGCATAAGATAGATTCAAAAGGACTGCTCCACCCAGAATTCATGTGAGGGTGAACTCTTTTAACTTAGAAGCATATGTACAGACTCTTCTATTTCTTTAATGTTTGCTCTCTGCTTTTTATGCTATTAATAAAGTAGGCTTTCATAGGCAATGCTATGTGGTAACAAAACTGTAGCAATTATGTCTGTTAACCATCTCTGAAGGGAAGATTAGCTGGTATCATCAAGACATCTTTCTGTACTGGAAAATATGTAGTTAAAGCAGGAAATTCTGGCCAGGGGTACACTTGCAGCAGAATTTGGAGGCAGTCAAAGGGATATAAACAAGTTATGTAAAATAACTTTTGTATCAACCTTCAATTTTCTAACTCCCACTTCCCTCCCTGTCTCCACTCTGCTGAGTTGAAAGGAGATGATGTTGTCCCTTCAGGTGGGTGCTACTCTTCTTATGGCAGTGGAATTACTAAGTCAAACTCCAGATCAATTGAGTGGGTCTTGACTGACTGGTCAATCAAACCAGAAACATCAAGCCGATGGCAGCAGATTTGCTGCTGTCAGAGTAGCCTTTGCCTCTGTAGCCTGAAAATATTCAGGTCAGAAGAGAGGCAAAGGCTGGCCTTCACCAAAACAGGCAATGGATGAGGCACTGGATGTGTAAGAAAGGGTTCCCTGTCTGGACCACTGAAAGCTGTTACAGGTGCAGTTTCCCTGACACTAGAATACTTCTCATCTGTTTTCAAACAGTTTATAAAAGATGGGCATTTAATTTCAGTTTTAAGTGTGATGTGGCTGAGGTCACAAAAGCAGCCATCAAAGAACCAGAAATGTACTGCTGATAGTGCAATTTTATTTTCTATTTACAGACTTTGCTCTCATCAGCATCTTTGAGAATTAAAGGTAAATGAACGTCTTTGATGTGGAATTGAAGTAAAGATTGTGTATGATTTTTCCATGTTTGGAGGTGCACTAAAATTTAGTATGTGAGGCTGTTTGTAAGTAGTTTGTTTCATGGGATACTCACATTTCAACAAATTGCTGAACAACTCTTGACCATGTAACAAGGTAACAATACAAGTCTTTCTGCAGATTTTATTTTAGCCAATTACATTCTGTTTGACCAGCAAAGGATTACAACATATAAAATAGTGTAACTATGCATTTCTTATTGTGACTAATATTGTAGCCAAACCAAATTTGCTGATTTTTCTAAAAGTCCAAATACTACAAATTCAGTTTTATAGATTAGAACAGATGGTGTTATAGAATGAAGATGTGTTAAACTGTTGTGAAGGTATAGTTACCAGTATATTGTGTGGTGACAGATGTTTCTGGTAGTATACAAGTTTTCTCTTGAATTACTGTTGTTGTTGTTGTTGTACCACCACCTTTGTGGTGCTTTCCATATGGTTTTAAACCATTTCATACTACTCAGAATGTTCCAGTTTGACTATTGAATTTTTTATTCGCTACATAATCATGCCTTTTCTAACACTTAAGAGGTTAGAAGTGCCAAATCTAACAAATACATTATTTTTTTTACTCCTAATGAACAATGAAAAGGATATACCCATAAAGAATGTTGTCCAACTTTCCTAATGCAAGAGACATGTCAAAGAAGAGATTGCCCTTTATCCCATGATCTATAACAGGAATTGGCAATGTTTGCTGGCCCCTGTGCCAGCCCTACCCCTCAAACCCTCAGCATGTGCCAGCGGTGGGGCCAGAAAGGTGTCAGGGGCAGGGCCTGCAAGGAACAGGAGCCATGCACTCCTTTTCCCCATTGACCCCACTTCTCAGCTGGAGAGCAAGGACAGGAGCCACATGGTGGGGCCAGCAGGGAGAGCAGTTCCTGTGCCCCAGGACTGGGAGCCCTGTGTGCTGCCGTGCATAGGCCTGCATAGTAGGCTTGGTATGCATGCCCAGGATGGTTGATCCCTGTTCTATAAGCTTGAGCTCTGTCACACTTTTAAAGAAGTGAATTCCTGAGTTGACAAATATTCATTGTATGTGTAACCCTTCTGCCAGGGCGGGCTGGCAGGACAAGGGCTGGGTTCTATATCTAGGGGTTTCCCAATAATGTAGCACCACCAACTGGCTCGAGCCCCCACCCAGATTTCTGGGAATCCTGCACTGTTTTCTGGGCACCCCAAAGGAGTAAGACTTCCCCACTCACAAGCATGAGTCTGAATGTAGTAAACAGAACTTTTAATAGTAGTAAAACAAAATGCAAAAGGCCAAATAACAGAGATCAGCACTAATCTACAAAAATCAGTATAGAGTGAAATTCCCAACCACCCACACCCCATAACAGAATATACAAACTTTATGACAAAAGCAGCACTGATATGGGGAATCAGTGCTAACTAAACTCCCAGCCAACCTTAGGGTATGTAGGGAGTGTCTTTCACACCAGCTGTCCACCGACACCACCTACTGGTCACTCACTCCATCCTCTAGAACTGTTCGTTGGCTCTGTCCGCTGTCTGCCAGCTCTACCCTCTGGTCACTCATGCCACCCAGCTCACTTCTGGCCACTCCCACTCCCACCCCACCATCTGCTGGCTCCGCCTGCTGTCTACCAGCTCCACTCTCCAGTCACTTGCACCACCCAGCTCGCCACTGGCCACTTTCACTGTCCACCAGCTCCACCTGCTGGTCACTCCATCACTGCTCCTCTTCAGCTCAGAGACAGAGCTCTCTCCCCCTAGTGAATCTCAGCTCAGTGATTTCAGCTCATAAGTAGCTGCTAATAACTACTTCCATAATAAAGAATAGGCCTCCAAGAGACCCAGCCAAATCTATCATTCCTCAGTGGGGCAGGGAAGCAGAATGCCTCAGGCATTTTGCTCCAAAAGAAGCTATGCAAAACTCAACCCCTCTCTAAACCTTTCAGGCTGAAATAGCCAGTGGCCTCTCTTACAGGTCCCTTTTTAACTAAGGGTAGCTTTTACCCCTTAACTAACCCAACAGATTTGGACCAAGCAGAGAATAGCAATTCACAAAAAGACAGTATTTCATATGCCCCCTTAGTAGAATTACAGATATTGATAGATTTGTGAGCAGACTAACCCCAGATACCATTACCCCCCTATGCCCTGCACCCATTCTGCTAATCAGCTAATTGTGCTCTTTGTATTCATGCTAATACAGGGCCCATGCAGATTACGTGTCCCTCCCCTTCAGAAGCTGTTAGGCATAGTTTCTAAACCTGCTTTGCATCTGTGACCTGCTACCAGTCACAGTTAGCCTAAATATAGGCATTGTTATTTCAGATGTTCCAGGTGATCTCAGCAGTAGCAACAAGTGGGGTGAAAATTGTTTCTTAGAAAGCCTGGGACACAAACTATTAAGAACATTGTGGATCAAAGTTAGCCCTTTGTTTGAACCCAAAAGTGAACTGAAAAGCAGTTTATTTCTTGCAGGATTTTTTTCTCTGCGTCTGATTATATTTAACAGGTGGTCTGCTGAGTTTTGCATGAAGTTTGCAAGAAACCAGCTGTAGAAACTAGATGGGAAATCCTATTTAGGGCATGTTGCTGAAATTTACCTGAAAGTCACAAAAGAATGGGTTACACTTGTGAGTTTTGGAATTTGCCCTTGGTCCCCCCAAAAATAAATCAAAGCACACACCCCAAAAATATTTTTGGCCACTCATTCAACTTGATATTCAGGATGCCCCAAGAGCCCAGGAAGCATTGTCCATTGTGAGTCTCTTGGATAAAGGGTGGACAAACACTCAGCAATGGGGGAGGGGCACCTTGCCTTAAACCCTGAAGGTCATTCTCCCATCTCAGTGGCATTAATAGCATCTCCTTTGGCTTGAAAATTAGTCTTTTTATTCTTTTTCAACTTCCAGTTCAGTGAACCACTGGGATTTACAGATACCACACCAGCTGGGTGCTGTATGTGGGGAGAGATTTTAAAGAAAAAAGTGTAGCTATGTGGATAAAGTCAGGGAGGTTTTTCCTGTTGTAGGAGATGGCATGAGAAAAGTGGCTGGGTTCTAAGAGAAGGGAGTTAAGAAAGGAGAGTCAAGGTGCAATACTGCCAGAGTTCAGGGAGTTGGAGTAGTGGGCAGATAGAGACTGAGTAGGGCTGGAAGGTAAGAATTAGAAATTTGAATAACGCTGGGGAGAGGTTTGGAAGCAAAAGGTGGTGAGAGGAGGACTTATCAGGACGAAGTACTGAAGCAAGGTAAATTTTGCTGTCAGTGTGTTGAGTAGACTTGAAGGGCGTAATCTATCCATCAGTGATATCAGATAGCGAGATGAGGTTGTATCAACTCTGGGCTATACCTGCTGCCATTTTCAGCAGTACTCAAAGGGTGGCACGCAAATTACTTAAAATAATCCCCTTTTTCTTTCTAATGTCCACTTATCTCAGTGACTCCATTGTGCTGAGATGAAGGGAAATGCTCTCTGTTTGACTCAGTGCTACTCCACTTGAGCAGCTGGACTTCAACGGTTACTTTGTGATCAACTGAGCAGGTCTTCACAGAGCCCTCTGTTGAACTGGGAAGTTGAAACTGACAGTGGCAAATTTGCAGTCATCAGTATAGACATACCCTCAGACAAGAAATAAATAGAATATGGATCAAGGTTTCGGCATGACAGATGCAGGGCTGTCCCTGGGGAAGGGGTGAGTGGGGCCACTGCACCAGTCCTGCAGCTTAGCTGGCCCTGCACCCCTCCCCACTGCCCATTCAGTCCTGAGAGGAGCTATAGGTCAGAGGGTGCCATCCCTATGCTTCTGCTCTTCAGCATTCTGTGCTCACCCCAGCCAGCCAGTCAGCCCCAGGGGAAAGATGGGGGCGTGGAACATTGTAGAGGACCAGTGCAGAAAGGGTGTTCTCTGGCCCCAGCACCCCCCCAATGCAGAGTTGAACAGGGCTCCCTCCAGTGCTGAAGGCTGGGGCCCACAGCCACCCTGCTGACATTGTGGCCTGCATGGGGGATCCCCACAAGCCGGATAGCCCTGTAGAGATGGATAAGAAAAAAAAATGAATTTTAGAGATAATTTAAAGGAAATCTGGGAGTAGGGTTTTCCAGTTTTTATTCTGCCCACCGTCTGGACAGTTTGTGGATATCATTACATTTGTGAAGTGATACACAATATTTACATAATGCTATAATTTTACATAGGCATTTTTCTTCTAAAGAGCAAATGTTAATATAAACACAATTTTAGCATTAAACTTTGTCATAAACTTTGTGTGCTTTTATGATGTAATACACCATTCTCAACCATATATGTAAGGTTAGAAATGACCTTGTGAATCCATCTTATTCTTGAGAGAGCTTGCCATGTACTTTCTGACAAAACATCAGTTGAGAACAGCAGTAATAATAATAATTCTGAATCAGTGCCTAGGTAACAACCTTAGCTGCCCAAATAATTTCTATTGTTTCTTTCAAAATTATTATACACATCACAGCACCTGAGTAATTTTTAGCCTATATTTAGAATTCATTCTTCATTGGCAATTCACAAAGATACATCTTCGGTGGTATTGTTCATAGACATTGTGATTCTAATGCTGCCTTCACTAAAAACTCATTAAATACTACTAGATGTTAGAGGAATAAAAGAGGTGACCAAAAAAATAAAAAGGATTGCAAAGAGAAAGAATGGATGAAAGACACTTTTATGCAAGCTATACAAAAAAAAAAAAAGTTGCCTATTCAACACGTGTATCAGTAGCAAATAGCTTGTCTACTAGGAAAACATTTTATATCTATATACTTTATCTTTCTGGGTATACAGCCACTGGGAAACATGCAGCAAGCGTTAAATGGATAAATATGCATAGAGATGGTATTTGGCTAGGCAAGATACAGAAGGCTGGCAGAGAAGATCTTGGTGACACAGCACAGTGAGCACTTTGCATCTTGTTGGATTAAGGACTAGATTTGTGTCTTAGCCAATAAAATGTCATGTTGAGTTATGTAAATCCCATCATAGAAATGCAAACACAATGCAGCAGCAGCATGCCTTGGCATGGGCTCCTCGGCTGTTTTGCAGAAACCAATTTGATGTCTTGCTACAGATTGGTTTTCCCCTTGCACTTGAAGCATACTGTGTGTTGAAGTCAGTTCTTTATTTTTTACTGTAGGTATTATTATGATGTAAGCTATATATATATTTAAAAAACTGGAAAAACCTTTCTTTAAGTACACTTTATAAATGTAAGATTTAGTAGAAGAAAAATTAATTTGCTATCAGTAAATTTTAAGAATTGTATTATACAGAAGAATAATCAAGTTCCAAAGGGGCAGCCATGTTAGTCTAGTTCAGGAAAAGAAGGGAGGAGTTCTGTGGCAAATAAAGACTAATAAATTTAGTTATCGCATGAGCTTTCACGGCAGAAAATCCCACTTTGTCAAAGGGTTTGACGAAGTGGGATTTTCTTCCACAAAAGCTCATGCAAGAGATAAGAACAATCAAGTAATTCTTATTGCAGTAACATATATGATGTGCAAGACAAAAATCCTAGTGGTTAATAGGTAAAAGGTTTAAATAAGGGCTCATATTTTTATGGTTGACCTCAGAAGCCAAGTGACAACTAATTATCTTGCAAATGCTCACATCTTGATGAGCTTTTCCAGAGTCAACAGTTTATTCCAACACTGTTTGTCCCAAAGTTTTCTTTGAAATACATTTAGGGTAGTATTCTCAGCATTAGCATAGCTCTCTTCCCTGTAAAGTCATTAAAAAACTCCTCACATTATCAAAGGCCTTCTTATTCCCTCAAGTTGAAGGAAGGAGAAAGGAAGAGAAGAGTAGAAGAGCGACATGCTTGCAGTGAAATAGGCAGGGGGTGAACGGAGGGATGGTAATGGGAGAAATTGTGGAATTTACTCTGAAGCGCAGCTGGCTGAATGCATGAGTCGACAGACTGTTTGCAAAAGATGTGCAGTAACTTTTCCATCTTCACAGCAAGTGAAAGCAGCGGAGGAATTGTGAGCCAGTCACAATATATGTCATTTGCTTCTAGAGTTTTTCAGCTATGTGCTGTCCTTTACTTCAGCTAGACTGTAAAATTACAATCTAGCCCTAAGCACTAGGAATCCAATCCTGCCTGCCCTGTAGACATTAAATGACCAAACAGTGGGTTTTGTGATGTAAGATCAACAGTTTTTGGATTATATGCAGTGTTGTTGTAGCCATGATTGATCCAGGACATTAGAGAGACAAGATGGGTTTGGTATTATCTTTTACTGAACCAACTTCTGCTCTTGGGGAAAAAGAAGCTTTGGAGCTTACCCAGACAGAGCTTTTGTTCAGGTTTTCTTATTCTCTTAAGAAAACTAAACTGGTGTCAGGGAAATCTAGGACCAGGGAGATTGGCAGTGTTTGCTTCTTCTTGAAAGTATTTAACAGGATGCCCTTCTAAATTTTGCTAGGCTAAAATAAAATATAGAAGTCCTGAGCTGTCTCCATTCATTTTGTAAAGATGTATTATAATTTACATTTAATGGATTTATACTACAAGTAAGTTTAAATATATCAGCCTCTTATCATGGCTCAGTGTATGCAAAATGCCTTTTCTGTACGGCATGCAAACAAAATTCTTGAAAGCACTGTCTCCAAACTCTGCAATATTTCTGAGCAGGCTTACACTAATGACAACACATCAAGATTATAACATAATCTTCTTAAACTACAAATATTGGGAGTTTATTTTCCTTTTCATAATAGTAATTATGATTAAACAGCCTATCAGTGTAGAAATATGAGCTTAGCAGCATCTAGTATCTTAATATGAGTTGTATTTTTTTAGTTTTGGTTCCTTTATCTCAACTTTCAGAGGTTTTGAATCCCTAGATGATGTTTATTGCTTGTCCTTCCAAATTACTTGCTGTCAACAAAGTAAATACATAAGTAACTTTACTGAAACAAAGGTTAAATTGGTATGTTTGAAAATTACAATTCCCTTTTACAACAAATATGGTATAAGCAGCCTTTTCCATAAGTCATTTCAATAACATTTTAATTTGTATGTGTCACATATTCCTGTTCAGGATATTTTATTTTAGTAAATTGGTTGGATACAGACTATATACAAACAGTGGCCTGGAAATGTACAACACCAACTCTTAAGTTCTCCAAAACCACTAATGATTGCCTGAACAGTTTACTGTAGGTACAGTAGGTTGATTGCAGCCATTGGCAGCAGCAAAAATAGGAATCATGCTGAGACAATCCAAGTCTAACCTGGTGTGAAAGGATTTATGAAGAACTGCACAAAGGAGAGCTAATTGAAATATCAGATCAGTGATTCAACTCTGAAGTCATTGGTTCAGGCCACAGGTGAGATGATTTGGCTTGCTTACAGATAATAGTTAATATCAGCCCCACATAATTTAACAGGCCAGCACAAAATAATAATAAGGCCTAAATTCCTCCCTGAATCAAGAAAGAACTTATAATTAATCAAGCATTTTCAGGGTAATACAAACATCATTCAAGTATTTGCTGGAGCTTTAGAAGAATGCATTTATACTGCTCTGCCATAGCACACATTAGATAGTTCTGAAAGTCTTATATCGACATAGACACTGTGCAAAATATTCTCCCCTCATATGTGTAATGGGAATTCTGTGAAAGTACTTAGATAGCAGTCTCAGAATGAGGCTTTTTCATGTGCATCCAAGAGCTGAAACGTTCTCTGCTTATAGTAATAACAAATAGCTACCGTCCTGAAAACCAAAACTTAGCATTGTTTTTAAAATGTTATACTTTAAAATACATAAATGATACATTTATAATTATATTTTAATATCTTTAAAAAGACTCCATTAACTTAAAAACACACCTATAGGAAAATGCTATTCCTATTTATTGTTAAAAGTAACAGCATGACCAATAAAAGAAAACAAACAAATGTTTTTTTCAAGCCTTGCTTCTGCAATTATTCTTAACTTTAACCACATAAGTAGCCTCACTGATGTGAATAAGATTAGGCATATTCGTAAAAAAAAAAGATAAGCAGATGTCTGCTGGTGGGATTGGAGAGCCTTAGTCAGTTGTCCCAGACGTATGGAGAAAAAGAAATTATGATCTGAATGTGTTCAATTAGGCCGCAACATTGTTAATTTAACTCATTGGGGCTTCTATCTTGTAATAACTCAGACAATGCTGATCATCATTCTTTTTACAATCACTTCCAGCCCACTCTGCTTACCACAGCTAGTCTGCAGCCTGTTGCAGGGACCTTACTATGTTTCCCTCATATGAGGAATAAGGGGCTGGGGAAAGGGGATTGTCTCTTCACTGTACTAGATGGCAGAAATCCAAAACCACTCATCACTTCCCTAGGGGATGCCTTCCTCTAACCCTATCTCAAACCAGTTTCTCAAGGAACTGAACTGCTTCTGGAATGGTGTGAGGTAATGAAAGCAAAGACTACAACAAACTAAAAAGTTCAGGCCCACACTGATCCCACTAGTGGAAGCTGCAATTCAAGCATTAGAACCGGCTCAGGCTAGATAGAGGAAGAGGTTTTAAATGGCCCCTGCACCCTACTAGAGGCTATTGTTTTTACCTGAGCCACCTCAGCACACCAATCTGTTCAAAAGGTAGCTTACTCACCTCCTGGCTGTTCTCTTCCAATCCCTGAGGAGTGGGATTTCTTAAAGGAGCCACTACTTCCCCTCTCCACAAGTCTAATCTGTTTGTGTGAAGCTCTCATTCAGCAATAGGGGAAAGAGAAAACAGAGAAATGTAAAATCACAAACTTTGGCAGGGAGACTGAGGCTCTATTAAAATTCTTAGTCCCTTGCTTTTTCTATATATTAACTCTGTTGATGATGTCCCTTTAGCAAGTACAGAAAATCTTATTTGAAAGAATCTAATTTGCCTGTCACATAACAGATGTGCTAACAAAACCCTGTATGTCAGGTGGTTGTATGCATGCTGCTATGGGTGGTTAAAGTTGCCCTTTCAACAAAACTCTTTAAAATAAAACTCATGAAACTTGGAAGCATGATAATGGCTATACTAACACGAATTACCTAAAAGCCCACAGTTCCCTATTTAAACAAGGTAAAGTATTTTCATAGGGGCAAAATTATATCTATTGAAAATCTCTAATTTCACCCAAAGTGGAAAAAAGTAGGAGTCAAGGACAGAAAAAGCAAAAGGAGCCAATGGTATGAGCTTCACTCTTTACATAAAATATTGCTTTTCTTCTCAGGTCAATGAGAATGGTCATTTCACCTGCATCACGATAATTCATCATGTCTGGAAAAATGAGCTCTTACCTACACGTTACTTCATTATTAACCAGAAAAGTTATTGCCTTATCTTGGAAACCTCCTCTCCATCTGGAACCACCTCTGGTTGCAGGATCTATGCAGATAAGCTTCAGTGGAAGACATACATTTATGTTAAAGCATCACATCTGATGAACAGTGCACAAGGCTTTGATTTCATGGTCTCATGCAATCTGCACAAATCTCACTCAATACAGCTTTTACTAGGAAATGACATTCGGCAATGGACGACTGAGAACTCAGTATGTTGTAATTCCAAAAGATTATGATATGTTAATGGTCTTGATTTTAATTGGCTCTGTCAGCCATTTTTCCCTTTTACAGGACTAAAAACTCTTTCTAAATGATAGTAAATTAATACATGTAAATATTCAGCTCAGTAAGTTATCTGTTGCGAAAAGCTTTATTCTCTGATTTTCTTGAAGTCATGGCCATAGATAGATACTGTAAGGTATCTGTCAACGGAGGTGGCAGGCATAATGGCCACCCCACTCCCCAACATAGCACTCTAGACTATGGAGCTCACAGGGAGGAGTGTTAAGTATCTATCTCCCCTGATGGGTCTCATCTCCAGGCTATCCAGCTCAAGGGGAAGAGTGTTAAGGATCGATCTTCCCTGATGGGCCTCAATCTCCTGTGTGAGTTTCTTCCTCCCTAGCTTTGTGTCAACAAGGAGGGGGGTGAGTTCCTATCCCCCCTGAACAGTTTCTCGGCACCCCCGTCACCACGAAGGAGGGGTCATTGTCTGGGGTCCCAGTTTCATCATTGGTCCTGACCAGGATCCCACTCCTAATTGGCTATTTTTACTCTGGCTGGGCAAAATTCTGTTAAAACCCCCTGTCTCAGCTAGCTTGTTGTTCTCCCACCCTTGGATGCTAAAAGGCACATCGCGACCCGGTCGGACTGATCCCCCGACTGAGACAGGGAGTACCCACCCCCGAGACCCTCTTTTTGTTGGGGGGGTGTACACGGATTGCCGGCCAAACGATTAAGTGCTGAGATGCTGCAGCTGGTCTGCCTCCTCGCTTTGGGTTCTACTGCGGTCCTGGGACAGGTATTATAAATCGATATAGGCCTCCTACTTTCTCTTAATCATTCTACTTGGTACCATTTATATATAGTCTGTGATTGTAGCTTCTTCACCTGAGTTTTGCATAGTTTGTGTAGTTATTTTCTCTGTATCCTGCATAATCTTTTTATGGTATAGTTGTTTAAGGTCTAGCATAGTTTTGTGTTGCTAATTTGCCAGGTGTTTTGTTAGCCATTTGTATTTTGCATCCTTCTTACTGTATAATTGTTCATTACTCTGCTTCTGCTCTAAACTGCTGGCCCCAAACTTCCCCAGTGTACACGGGGGGGGAGTGTGGGGGTTTATTTTTTTCTCATCTGACTTTTTTTTTCATTCTGCCGCCCACCCTTCTTGGCTAGCAAGGAGGAATGGCTTCCAGCCATTGGTACATACGCGTCGGGTGGGCTGGTCAGTGCCTATACCGATGTTGAGGCAGTAAAAGGCCAGAAAAGTCCTTGACTTATTATGGCCACCCTCTTGTAGGTCATTAATCCATACGGTTATTTAACTATAAGTACTTTTGTAGGTTGTAAGTGTTTTGCATAGACTCTCATACTTTATCCTGTTGTTTGGCTGGAGGTGTTTTATATGGGCTTTATATAGACTCTTGCTCCACACTGTTACTTGGTTATAAGTGCTTTCCATGGGTTTTTAGCTTTATATTGTCATTTAGTTATAAGTGTTCATTTAGATTTTGCTTTATGCTATTAGTTGGTTATAAGTGTCCTATCTAGGTTTTGCTTCTTATTGTTAGTTGATTACAAGTGGTTTTGCATAGATCTCCTTGTTTTACACTGTTAAGGTGTTGAAGGTGTTTAAGGTGTCACTATAAAAGTAGGTTTTTTGTTTAATTGAACTGGTGTCCGTCTCATTGGTGGGTGTCGCCGGTCCATCCCAGTCACATTGCGAACCTGGGGTTCAACAGTATCTACATATTTAAATCTATGCAAGTCTGAAAGGAATATTTGTAGGGATTAATGGCTTAAGTAGATTTTAAAAAAATAGGAATTTGGGATTTAAGAAGGATGCCAGATTGATTGACTGTTGTGGACATTGAAGGGCTTCCTGTATGGACAGAGCAAGTATAGTGCATTCCCCAGCAGCAAAAGCTTTCTTACACCCTGTCATTAGGATCTTCTAATGCTGTCCTGAATCTTGGTAGGACATTTTTGTTCTGTGTATGCTAATTGAATCTGTGTTGCCTTTGGTGAGTTTTCTTGTTACTTGACAGTTGTAAGGACAGTGTGTGTGATTTGAAAACCAATCTTATAGACTGAATAGAGACCAAATCATTTTACTTTTAACCTTTAGAAGTTGTTAGGTGGTTTATTTTCAGTAATCACATTGGGCTGGGGTTGAACTGGTAACCTAGAGGTGAAAAACTATGTATGTTGTTGTCATACTCCTGAGCTATCTATTCTTCTTAATGTTGTATTAATATATTATGCCATCAAAATATTACCTTAAAAGCACATTATGGTTGCAGAGTGAAACACTCAAAAGAGAGCAGATTCCAGAATCAGTGCCATGTGTGACCATAGCCCTTTTTTACTACACACCATATAAGGCCTCCACTTAATACAAAACTATTGAATTTGGGGTGGGAGGGGAGGTATTTCCATGTTCCTCCAAAAAGCTAATTTAAGTGTTTCAAATGCATTAGAAAATTTCTCTCTCAACATTCCTGTGAGGTGAGCTGGTACTGATGTACACATTTTTCAGACAAACAAACAAGGAGTTCTGTGGCACTTAAAGGCTAACAAATTTATTTATTGTGTGAGCTTTCATGGGAGAAAATCCTACAAAATGCAATAAATAAATTTGTTAGCCTTTAAGTGCCACAAGACTCCTTGTTTGTTTTACTGAACTGGACTAACATAACTGCATCTTTGGAATATTTCAGATAGGGAACAGAGGAACAAAGAGACCATCATTGATGTTTGTCAAAAGAATGAATTTGTGGCATTCAGCTTGAGATACTTAGGGTCTGATTTTTCAGAGTTATTTTTTTCTTCATAGAATCATAGAATCTAGGGTTGGAAGGGACCTCATAGGTCATCTAGTCCAACCCCCTGCCAGAGACAGGACCACTCCCACTAAACCATCCCAGTCATGGTTTTATCCAGCCGGGCCTTAAACACCTCCAAAGATGGTGACTCCACCACCTCCCTTGGCAGCTCATTCCAATGCTTCACCACTCGCCTAGTAAAAACGTTTTTTCTAGTATCCAGCCTCGACCTCCCTAACCACAACTTGAGACCATTGCTCCTCATCCTTTCCTCCTTTACTACCGACAATAGTCAAGCTCCATCTTCCGTGGAGCACCCCTTCAAGTAGTTGAAGGTTGCTATCAAATCCCCCCTCAATCTTCTCTTCTGCAGACTAAATAAGCCTAATGCTTTCAGTCTTTCCTCATAGGGCTTGTGCTCCAGCCCTTTAATCATTTTGGTTGCCCTCCTCTGAACTCTCTCTAGTATGTCCCTGTCCTTTTTGTAGTGGGGAGCCCAAAACTGAACACAGTATTCTAGATGTGGCCTCACCAGTGCAGAATAGAGGGGAATGATCACATCCCTTGATCTGCTGGTAATACTTCTTTTGATGCAGCCCAGTATGCCATTGGCCTTTTTGGCAGCAAGAGCACACTGCTGACTCATATCTAGCTTCCCATCCACCATGACCCCCAGGTCCTTTTCTATGCTGCTGCTACTCAGCTGAATGTTTCCCAGCCTGTAGCAGTGCATGGGGTTTTTCAGTCCCACATGCAGGACTTTACACTTGTCCCTATTGAACTTCATAAGATTTTTATTGGCCCACTGTTCCAATTTATCTAGGTCTCCCTGAATCCTGTCCTTGCCCTCCAACGTGTCTACTGTTCCCCCTAGCTTGGTGTCATCCGCAAACTTACTGAGAGTACAGTCTATTCCATCATCCAGATCATTGATGAAAATGTTGAACAGAACTGGCCCCAGGACCGACCCCTGGGGCACACCACTCATGACTGGCTGCCAGCTAGACATGGAAGCATTGATTCCTACATGCTGAAACCGTTGATCTAGCCAGTTTTCTATCCACCTTATAGTCCACCTATCCAACCCATACTTCCTTAATTTGCCAATGAGAATGCTGTGGGAAACTGTATCAAAAGCCTTGCTAAAATCAAGGTATATCACATCAACGGTTCTTCCTGCATCTAGAAAACCAGTCATCTGCTCATAGAAGGAAATGAGATTGGTCAGGCATGATTTACCCTTGGTAAATCCATGCTGACTGTTCCTGATCACTTTATTTTCCTCTAAGTGTTTGAGGATGGATTCTTTGAGAACCTGCTCCATAATTTTGCCAGGGATTGAGGTGAGGCTGACAGGTCTGTAGTTCCCTGGATCCTCCTTTTTCCCTTTCTTGAAAATAGGCACTACATTTGCTTTTTGCCAATCCTCCGGCACCTCCCCCATTCTCCATGAGTTTTGAAAGATAACAGCCAGAGGTGCTGCTATCTCATCGGCCAATTCCCTCAGCACCCTTGGATGCAGTTCGTCCGGCCCCATGGACTTGTGCACATCCAGCTTCTTTAAGCAGTCCCTAACCTGACCTTCTGTCACCAAGGGCCTGTCTTCTTCTCTCCCATCTGCCATACCCATGGTAGTGGGCTGGGAGCTGACCCTACCTGTGAAAACTGAAGCAAAAAAAGCATTGAGCACTTCAGCTTTTTCTTCATCCTCTGTCACGAGGATGCCTGCCCCATTCAGCAAGGGACTTACACAAATTTATAGCAACTTATTACAGTCAAAGCATAGCTCCCATATACTTGCACTTATGAGGGCTCAGCATTTCTTCAGATTTTGTATCCTTTGTGACTTACACTGAGGACCCAGAAAATGAGGAATACACAATTAATGATTGCTTGTGAATAACTTGGTTTAAATAACTTGCATCAGAACTCCTCGGCATTGGCAGGATGTCACTCAACTTCCTTAAATGTGAGACCATCCTTTTAATTCCTGCAATCCTTTGATTTACTACATACCTTCCAACTTCTGGAAGGCAGGAGTCCTTCATACAATAGCATCCTTTACTGCACAGCCCTGATTGATTTCCTGAGCGGCATACAAGCTGTGTGTCGAATGGGACAGGGTCCTATCAGAAAAATTAGTATGTCATCATGTAATTAAAGATTGTATCAAAATACATACATGAATCAGGGCTTAATTAAAGTTACATGTTTAATTTTTTTTCCTTTTTAACTAGGAGTGTTTGGCTTTGCAAAGTTAACTTTCTTTCAGGATTTTTTTTTGTCATCATGTTATTTCCTGATTTATTAAGGAAGTGGGGTCCTCAGCAGGTTGTGGAACTTTTTGTACAAAACCACAAATCTCTAACATTTCAGCTCATGGGCGTAGCTAATAGGAAGAGCAGGCTAGGATCCTCTATGTGGACAAGTCTGCTGAAGGGGGGATTGAGGGAGAGGAATGACAGGCATACTTAAGTAATGGGCTTCACAGGCACTTTTGACACAGAGAACTGTTGGGACTGAAAACTCCTCAATTTCAAGTTCTGCAGGGCAGTGTTCTTTAGAGATTGTCAACTCTTTTGGCCCTAGTTCATTTATGTCTACTCTCATTGACTGTTTCTGTGACCCTCCCCCTGCTCATTTTGAACTCTGCACTCAACTCCTCTCTCACCCGCTTCTATTCAAGCTACCCTCAGCTCTTTCACCCTGCCTCACTATTCCTATCCATCTTTCCCACCATGGTTCCATGCCTCCTTTCTTTTCTGCTTCTATCTAACTCTTCCACCCTCCTTTGCAATCTGGACAGTCTCTTTTATAAATGGGAGGTGTTGGAAAACCCCAGTTTATGGGGCACTTACCAGCTTTGCCTATAGCATTTCATGTTCAAGAGCATTTGAGGGTGTGATGCTAAAAACATACAAGGAGTCCTGTGGCATTTTTAAGGACTAGCAAATTTATTCAGGGCATGAGCTCTTGTGGGTGTAGTCCCACTTCATTAGGTACATAAAATGAAAGAAGTGTAGCATGTTGGGTGAATGAATAAGTACAGAGAAGGCTAAGTCACCAGGTCAACTCAGTGTTTTTCATCAAATCAAATAAGGAGCTTTCATTCAGTGTGGAACAACAGATAAGGAAGTGAGAATGTTAAGAGGAGCAAATCATCTTTGATAATGAATGAACCAGACCAAACTACTATTCAGACCTAATGCAATGGTGTCATATTTAAATATGAACTCCAACTCTGAAGTTTCACATTAAGTGCACTGTAACTCTCATGTCTTTAACAGAATGGGCAGGAAGGCTGTAGTGTTCCCTTATTGTTTTTTGAACGTTACCTTTCTTGATATCTGACTTGTCTTTTTATTCTTCTGCACAGAGACAGTCCAGCTTGGCCAATGAGTAAGGCATTGCTGACATATGATGGCCTATATCATATTGGTGGATGAGCCCCTGATGGCATGGCTGATTTGGTTAGATCCTATGATGGTATCACTTGAATAGATGTGTGGGCAGAGTTGCTAATGGGGTTTGTATACAGCAGAGAGGCAATATTGGCACATGATGGCATATATCACGTTGGTAGATGAGCAGGTAAATGAGCCCTTGATGGAGTGGCTGACCTGGTTGATGGCATCACTTGTGTAGATATGTGGGCAAAGCTGGCATTTTCCTGCTGGTGAGTAGCATATATACTCATGTATAAGCTGGGAATTTTCTTCCTTGAAATCCCCTTTGAAAAAGGCACTCAGCTCGTGCACGGGTATATATGGTGATTGGGAGTTTTGGAATCTCATGTCCTAAGCATGCTCTGAGCATTCTCAGGCCAGGAGCCCTAGCATGCAGCATGGTCGCTGGAGCAGCCAGGTAAGGGGGCCCTGGGTGGAGGGGTTGGCGGAGAGATTAGGGAGGGGATTGGGACAATTTGGAGCTGGCGGCAGGATGGTGGTGAATTAGGGAAGGGGTCAGGGACTCAGCAGAAGCCAGTGGCAGAGTGGGTGGGGGTATTTAGGAGCCCTGGCAGAAGCTGGCAGTGCAGGGCGAGGGACTGAAAAGGGGGTCAGTAGTGGCAAAGCTGGAGGCATAGGGAGATGGATTTAAAAGGGAGTCAGGAGCAGCAAAGCTAGAGGCACAGGGCGAGGGCTTTAAAGGGATTGGGAGCGACAAAGCCATTGGTGCAGGGCATGGGGGGCAGGTTAGGGAAGAGGGTTGGAGACACGGGGGGCTTATACACAGGTTAATCATTTTTTCTGAACAGTCAGCTTATAAACGGATCAACTTATACAAGAGTATGTATGGTATTTGCTTAAGGTTAAGGGGGGGGAGGAGCTGTCTGTAAGCGTGGAGAGGCCTACCTTCCAAGGCCTGAACAAGTCAGGGATCATCGTGCAGGATAGGCTGTAGATACTTGATGTTGTAATGGAGAGGTTTTAATTGGGGGCTATATGTGATGACCAGTGGTGTTCTGTCATTTCTCCTTGTTGGGCTTGTCCAGTAGTAATTGACTTCTGGATACCCATTTGGTTTTGTCAGTCTGTTTCTTCACTTCCCCGTGTATGTGTTATAGTTCTAAGAATGCTTGATGAAGATGTTTGTCTGTGTCTGAGGGATCAACATAAATGTTTTGTGTCTTAGGACTGACTATAATCAGTGGATCATGTGGTGTGTCCTGGATGAAAGCTGGAGGGATGTAGGTAAGTACAGCAGTCAGTAGCTTTCCAGTGTAGGGTAGTGTTTGAGTCCATGTGTTTGTGTCCACTAAAAACATATTGACCTTAAATATTTATTCCTGAAATTTATAATGGTTCTTTACAATATTATGGGAATTATATTGATAAAATAGCAGAAATGTTTATGTTGTAAGTAGTTACAGTTTTACAGCATTAAAAGAAATGCATTAGCCTCTTTAGTGGTTTTAGACGCATAATCAAGTTAAGCCAGTGGAGAAAGAAACAAGTTTTAGATGGATAGAGACCATATGACATGCTCTTGAAAGAGGCATGACAAGTTCATAGCTTTAAGGTATTTCTAATGATGAATGTGGCTTTATATGAATGAAATATTGTAGTTTTCAAACAGCCCATGTTTGTCTTTTTTACTGTTGAAAGAGGCTACATGTTCACAGAAGCTATTCAGAGGTTACATCATCCTGGGATCAACTATTCATGCTTGTGAGAATGTCTAGAATAGATTAAATATACCAGTACTCATCTGCACTTCTAAACTGAAACACACCTATAAGGCACATTAATTCTGACAGGCAGTACAGCGAAACAGATCAGACTCCTTGGGTCTGTCATGTTTGAGATCTGGCTATATTTACAGCTCTGGCTGAAATGACCTTGCATAATCGGTTATTAATTTCTTTAAAATGTAAGCAATGATACTTTTGTAACTCATGATAATTTGGTCATTTAATGGAAGGAACATTAAAGCGGGATTTATGATGCAAGTAGAATGTTCAGAAACTTTAGTGGCAAGCTTCTAAAAAATGAGGTCTATATGAAGGCTGCAGAATTGTCTGAATATTTGGTTGATTAAAGAAAAATTCTCTTAAAATGTGTGAATCCCAACATACTTCAACTAATGCTGTCTGCTAGAAAAATAACTCTTATAGATGTATGGGAAGCTAGTTGTGTAATGTTTCTCTGTCTGAATTCCTTATAAGACTGCCCTTTTCCATCTTGGCCTCATTTCTAGTCTCTTCTCGAAGAAAAACGTCCACCTTCTCATGACAGGGACATCATGCCTTCCTCACTTTTCTTTTCTCATTTCTTGTGGACAATCCAAGTTTTGCAACCAGACCCTCAGATATTTAAAAATTGCAAATCATGCTCAAATCAGAGGTGAAACAGGGGCCACAGGGCCCTTAGGTGTCTGCAGCTCATGGGCCCTCTCCTCCAGTAGCTCCACTCCCACCAACGGGCCAGTGCTAGGGCCAGAAGTTGGCTGCTGACCAAGGCCTGGTGGGTTGGCCTCCAGGGGAAGCAGGGTCAGTTGGCATTGGTGCAGCTTCTGGTGCTGCCCAAAGGCTGCACTGGAGACTGTACTCCTGCATGCACAAGTTGGTCCCATCACCCCCCCCCCCAGGAGCCAGGCTGTGTCCAGACCAGCTGGCACAGGAGTGGGGTAAGACCTCAGGGTCTGGCCTCGGAGCTTGCAATCTCCCCCATGAGAGCAGAGCGGTGGGCCCCTGAGTGCCAGCCCCATTGGTCAATGTAGTAATCTATCCCTGCTCCAAGTTATCCATTTTCATGTGATATAGAATATTGCTCGCCCCGACACAGTCTCAACACTGAAGGATTTTGTTGTGATAGATTTCTTTACATTTTTCAGCTATAAGTATATGGTAGTGTTTTGTGATGTCAGATAAATGAAACTGAACACCTGTGTAGACTATAGTAGTCGTGATTCCTGAAAACTAGATTTTCATCATTCATCAGCATCAATTAAAAATCTTGAGTGTTTAGAGCAAATCCATATCACAGAGGTTTTCAATCATAAAAGAAACGTCTACCAACAATCAGCTAGTAAATGTCTTTCCAAGTTTAAAAAAGTAATGAACCATATAAAATAGTTCACATACATGCAACAAATGTGTGTATATTTTGCAATTTACAACAGTTATATTTCATAAAATAGATTAAGTCAAAGAGACAGTTGAACATTGACATACATAATGAAGTAACCATTTGGGTATTTTTTTTTTGTTTTAAAAGAATTTTAAAAACACCAGACTTTGTGCTGTTTTAACATTACATTCATTATCATTACCATTTTCCATCACATAATATGGTAATGACAGCAATGTGCCTTCTAATGTGATGATGCAGCTGAGCAGGTTATGGATATGCTTGGGGAAGGGGGGCAGTGGGCAGCGCAGGAGAGCCTGATATAGATTGAGGAATTTGCTGAGCTGCATCCATAACTTGCTCATCTGCAGCCATATCTTGCGCAGCTGCATCATCACCGTAGAGTGAACAGACTATTGCTTTTAGAATTAAGTACCTTGCTGGATATGTCCATTGTTTTGTAACATAGTAGCGACAAAGACACATTGAACATCTCTTTGCATTTTTTTTTTGAACTATTTGCAATAGAGCACTGAAAAAGAGTAGCTGGAAACTAGTTCTTCATCCACAAAAAGTATAAGTGGCTATAAACTTTGTCATCCTTCCTACCCTTGAGCTCCATAAGACCAATGCTTTATTGATTGTCTAGCATTCCCTTCCAGAGATGCCATATCGTACAACCAGACATGCTAGCTGTAATTCATTTTTCATAACTGTTGTCTAGTATTTTATGCAGTGTTTTGTACTTTCACTGTCATGAGGAAGATAAGGAGTGTCTGTTTAACAGTAGGAAATATAATTATTGCACTTTTTTGTGTTGTAATAATAAATAAAAATTCATATCATTTCCCATTCAGCTGAGTTGTCCATTAATGTCTTTACGCAGACTAAAGAGAGAATAAATAACATGGCCAGTTATGTTGCGCTAATATCAATCTTCCTGCTAGCAGTTCTTATACTTCAGGAGTAATTTTAGATATTATTTAGTGTGACTTGAAGCATTTAATTAGGTCACTTTACAACCCAATGAATGAGATTACTGGCTATATTTTACAGAGAAATCAGTCATGTGCCTAGTTAACTATTAAACATTATTTTTAATTCACCATAACATACTACATACGATTACAGCTTCATGGGTTTATTCTCATCTATCAGAAAATACCAGTCCTCTGTAGTAATATGTAGCATACTGAGTCTATTTTGTATTAAACTGTCACAGAACTATAAAGCTTAAATGTCTGTTTGCTAAGCCTTAAAAAAAAAACAAAACCCTGCTATAAAGTTTTTACTTTAATTAAAAACTCCCGCTATGTTTCTTCTCTTAAAGCATAATATTTTAGCAAGTAGTATCTGTTCAGTTAATGCACAATGTTACTGTTCTTTATACAGCACACACGACTCCTCCCTTAATTAGAATTGGTTTGTTTCTTTAATATATCAGTTCATTAATGTTTTACTTGCAACTCCATAGTACAAATAGATAACTTTAAAGAATGTTTACATTTCTATTTTTAATTAGTTATTTTTTGTATTAAAAATGTTGGTTTAATCTAAAATTATTTCATTCTAAAGCTGTGGAAAACTGTACATAGAACAGTAATTTTAGAGGTATACATTATATAAAATTTATTTTAAAAAGTGAAAATGACAGACAAAAAAATCCAAACATGTTAACAGAAAATAACTAAAAATAAAGTCATAGTAATTAACATTCTAGGGGTTTTTTAAATAGACTTCTTTGCATCTTTGTAATGCAAAAATTTTTGAATCATCATATTGATAGCAGAGTCATGTTCTCTGGACTAATTTAAGTGCTCATAAAAGAAAGGAAAACAACAGACAAATGGAAATGTGAATTTTGTCATTTTGTTTCCAAGCTAGTATATTGCATTTTCAATGTCTGGTATAGTGGAAAACTCCAGCTGTGTCCTTTGGTTTGCACTGTTTTTCTAGTACATGTCAGCATTTATTGGCATAATCAAAACAGTTCATTTACTTGTAGTTTCAGTCCTCAAGTCTCTTACAGCTGAAAAAAACGGAATAAATACAGACCTGTAGATGGTTTTTGATGTATAAGTTCCATTCCTATTCCAGGCACTTAAAACTAGCCTAAGGAGGTTTGCAGCAAGTGTGTTAGACTTTACCTAAGGTTTTAATAGTAAAAGAACATCCATATGTCATTTTGGCTCCAAAAGCAGATAAGATGCTCAGCTGCAATCTTTAATGCAAATCCCTCTAAAAACGTATATGCTATTAGTAGTTTGCTGGTTATTTGGTGAGGGAGAAAATTAACTTTTCAAAGAGCAAGGCAAAAAATAGCAGCTGAGTCTATTACACCAACCAATCCAATATTCCACACAATAAGATGGTGTTTCTTTCTACTCATTATGCTTAGCAAAAGCAATCAACAGAAGCCTGAAATGATAATTGTACAGAAATGGGATCTGATTAAAAGTAGAGATTGCCAGGTATTGAAATAACCAACCTATCTCTGTGAAAGGAAGAGCAAATGGAGTACAGAGCAAGTATTGAGTTGTGTGTCTGAGCACTGTGGACTAATTTGCATCTTACTTACAGTGGCACAAATCAGGAGTACCTCTACCCATGAACATAAATTGATAGTGTAATCCATATGCCTACTTAAAGGGGCTAACTCTTTAAGGCAGGGGTCTGAAACTCAAGTCACCATGAGGGCTGCATGAGGATTAGTACAGTAGCCTGAGGGGTGCACCACTGAAACCTTTGCATACAATAATATTGCAAATATTGGTAACAATTGTCATTGTGGGCTGCAGCAAATAGTTTTAGGGGCCACATGTTTGAGACCCCTACTTTAAGGCTGGTTTATATTGCTTGGCAGATTTGGCTCCCCGGGTCCAGAAGCTTCTGGAAATTGAGTGGTCACATTGAGTGTGCTCCACAAGGTTTCCTACTGCTGCTGTGGTCAGGTGACTTGAGATCAGCAGTCTCAGACTTACAATGAGAAGAGCCCGTGTGCTCCGTTTGTGACTGGGAGAAGCTGAGCTAGAAGTATACAGAAAGATGTTCTCTCCTTGATTTGGAGCATTTTGCAGCAGAGTTTTCTCATGTGTATATGTGACTTATTCCTGGTTAACCATAAACTGACTAGATGGTGCTGGTTCCAGAAGAAAAAGAAGTCTTAATCAGTTTCTACCAAAGATCCGTGCAACCAAAGAATAGGATTGCTGCTTTTTGCAGCTCTAGCCTTTGGACTTGAACAGATACTGTAACTGCAATTTGGGTTGAACTCCACCTAAGCAATGGGATTCTTAGGTTTCTTTACCTACAGTGTTTCTGTGGGGACTGTTCCGTTTAAATTCATTTTGATTTCTTACAGTAAGATTTATTAAATTAGTAAGTTCATTGTTTGTTCTTATGTTTAATATGGGGAGAGTAACTGAAAAGTCTTTGCTGTGATTCCCTTTCAGACTGAATCCTGGGTCTGCAGCTGCTTAGAGATAGGAGGGTTTCTCTTTTGAGGCACTGGAAAAGGGCAATAAAATGAATTCTAGCCCACCAGAAAATTACAATACTACTGTAAAATTGGTATAATGAGGTTGAGGTTCAGTCAGAGTGTTCACTCAAAGTCCAAATGAAAGCAATGGGTATGACTCTATTTCTCCTTACAATACATTTTTCTCCTAGTATAATTCCAATGCATTTTTGCATGGGGGCAAGTCAAGCCAGGCTGTACAAACATGTTAGTTTGGTTCATGTATACCATAGTGGTGGTTAATTCAGAATATCTCAAAATTTTTCAGGTAACTGTAGTACTGTAGCATCCAAGATGTTGTAATATCACAGTGCACTTAGAGTACAAAATCAATATGTTATCTCGGATACCACTGCTTGGTAACTTTTATTAAAAAAAAAAACTACTTTAGAGCAATCTGGTATATTTCTGTAAGACATTTGTATATACTTGGTCACATGCTGACATGTTTCACGTGGGTTAGAACCAACCTGGCTGTACTCTCAGCATGTTCAAGGCTAATTGGATAAATAACACATGCCCAGTAGCATCTGCCAAATATAGAGTGGGTTGGAAGAATTCATCAGAGAAAAAAAGTAAGCGGTTAAAGCTTTAGTGTATATTACTCTTGCCTTGCATAGTGTAACTTGATTTAAACTGGAGAGGAAAATATGCTACACTTACTAGTAACTACAATGAGATGCCTTTTAATGTAAAGATGTTTCCTGATAAGAAGAAATTTACATGCTGTCCTTTTTCACGGAAGTCTTACTTTTGTTCATTCTTATTTCTTTTTCTCATAAAATGTTTCTACTCAGTAAAATGACTCTAAAAATAGCATTTTGGGGTTTTATACATGTATGTCAGTGACTCCAGATGAAATACATTTGTAACCCTTCTGCCAGGGCAGGCTGGCAGAACAAGGGTTGGGTTCTATATCTAGGGGTTTCCCAATAATGAAGCACCACCAACCAGCTCGATCTCCACCCAGATTTCTGGGAAATCCTGCACTGTTCCCTGGGCGCCCCAGAGGGTTTGGGCTTCCCCGTTCACAAGCACGAGTCTGAGTGTAGTAAACAAAACTTTTAATAGTAGTAAAACAGAATGTAAAAGGCCAAATAACAGAAATCAGTATTGATCTAGCAAATCAGTACAGAGCAAAGTTCCCAACAACCGACACTACATAGCAGAACATACAAGACTTAATGGCAAAACCAGCAGTGATCTGGGAAATCAGTGCTAACTAGTCTCCCAACCAACTCTAGGGTACATAGGGAGTTTCTCTCATGTCAACTGTTTGTTGGAGCCATCTACTGGCCACTCACTCCATCTAATAGAACCGTCCTTTGCCTCCACCTGCTGTCCGCTGGCTCTGGCCACCGGTCACTCACGCTGCCCAACTTGCTGCTGGCTCCTTCACCTGCTGCTCCTCTTCAGTGATTTTAGCTCAGAGAGAGGATTTTCTCTCTCTAGTGATGTTAGTAGAGAGAGAGTTTGCTTCTCTTTCTAGTAATGCCAGTTCTTAACTTTAAGCAGCTGCCAACAGCTACCTCTATTTAAATGACAAAGGCCTCAGAAGAAGCCTAGCCAGAGCCATCATTAGACAGGAGAAGCAATAGGAGGAGAGGCAGAAATAGCCTCACACCCTCACCCCTTGTGAGAAAAATACCATTTACAGTGTTGAAAGATTTGTGCTTTCCATATGAACCAGGTGTGATGGAGTATAAGAATTTAACAGAAATGGTCAAAAATGACTACTCATCCAAAAATCTTTATAGCTGAAAGGTATGTGTTTCATCTAAGAAAGCAAATAGAATAGAGACATTTCTCTGAATACACAGCCCATCATAATAATTAAAATAATTACATGTAATTTTTGTAACTTTTAGAGATTGCATTCTTTTTTGGAAGAAACATAGAATCCAGCAGCTTTTGAATCACTTTTAATCACAGGAATTCACTAAGGGAGGCAAGTTCACAACTCAAACATCCTCTGCCATTATGAATTCTGCCAATATGATGCTCACAGGAATGGGAGTCCAATCAAGAGACTGAGATGGCTCATCATGGCCCAGGTGATGTCAGTAAACTGGATTGGTCTGTGTTGCAGTTGAATGGGAACATAGAATCAACCAGTAGTTTACTGGCAGATCTTACCATCCTTAATGTAACACTGGTGATATTCTGACATATTTTCTCTCTCTTTCTCTCTCTCTCTCTCTGATTTCCTTTCAAAACTCGCTTTTATCCTCAACAGGGTACATTGGGCATTGAAGTTAAGTATTATAATTGTTAAAAAAACATAGTTTATAAGCCACAAATACTAAATTTTAAAAGATGTATATGAGTGACCAGAACAACCATGTGATCAAATTGTTATAACAATTCTACTTCCTGTTTTCTCGCCAATTTTACATTTTCATAATTCTTCATGCAGTGTCAGTGGTGGGTGTTTGAAATTGCTTGGTGGTTGAAAATGTTGGAAGTATTCCTAGCAGAGATTAGTTATAAGAATACAAAGTAAGTCAGTGATGAAAAATAAATACAGTTTTTCACGATGTTGCAGGAATAAAAGAATGTTTTGCAAGATATTTATTGAGCACCAAAAATGTATTATGCTCTGTACACTACATAAAGGTATGACCTCTGTCACAAAGGGCTTTACATTTTAGAAAGTAAAGCAAGGTGAAAAAGAATTTGAGTCATAAGTAGATAAGGGAGTAGAAATGATGTGGTGGTGTTATGCTTAGGTTTAGAACACCCTTTCTATGGAAAGCATTACAGGTGAGGGATTCTGAAAAAGGGAAAATTTATCAGTGTTGGAAAAGTTTTGCCTGAATTCATTCACTGAGAAACCTGATTATTATTGTTACATGATCTTGACAGGTGTCAGGCTTTTGCTGAAATGTAATGGGCATCAGAGTAGAGATTATATGTCCTCACATTACATCCGCTGGGAGCTCCCCTTTAGCAGCAGGACAGTAATCCTCAGCATTAGGGCCATTCTTGTGGCTGCCTTGAGCATCTCCTTTAGGCTTGATTCAATAGCCAGTCCCTAACCAGCAAAGCACTGGTACATATTCTTGAATTTAGTAAGGTGCTTAAGTGCTTTGCTGAATGGAATAAGTTAAACATGTGCTTAAATGCTTTCTTTTAGAGAGGAATTTTGCAGCAGAGTAGGGCACTGCAAAAAAGTATTCTTTTTTTCTGTGCATTCTCTGTGAGGGTTATAGCATGTCCTAAAGAGTTTAGATTCTAAATATAAACTCTAGTTGAAAGAGTATTGGTCACCTGATCCATCTATATTTTCTATATCTTCCCAATTGGAGAATATAAAAATATTTAGGTAAAAAATGGCTTACTCACAGTTCATCCACAAAACCTCTAATTGAAATTGTACATAGCTATCCTGTCCCTCAGAGCATACTGTGAATCAAATTATAGTAGAGTTCTTTGCTTTCAAGTGTGTGTCTACACCAAGAGAGGACATTCATTGAGACAGTCCTATTTCTGACCCATTTTATAACAATCCAGTGGACTGGAGCAGGTGCATTGACAACAGTTTGTGGTGAACAGAGACAAAGCTTATCATTTTCTTCACCTCCTCTTGCCCTCTCCTCATTCATGTGCACAGTTAAGAGAAAGTAGCAGCTCACTTTGTGGTGAACAGAGTCAGTTACCCTCTTCATCCCTTCTGGCTCTGTCTTCATCCACATGCATAGCTAGGGGACTGTAGCAGCTCTGCATAGTTGTTCCCTGTACACTGCTCCCCATGGTGTGGCTACCCAGTACAGGAGTGTGACGAAGTACTTTACCTTACCTTCCCTGCCTCTGTGAGTGGCCAGAATAATCATCCAAAGCCATGTTAGTCTTGTTCAGCAAAACAAACAAGGAGACCTGTGGCATTTTTAAAGACTAACAAATTTATTTATCTCATGAGCTTTCATGAGAAAAAAAATCCCACTTAATCATCCTCAAGCGCCTTACAAAGTGGGATTTTATCCCATGAAAGCTCTTACAATAAATAAATCTGTTAGTCTTTAAAAGTGCCACTGGACTTTTCATAATAATCATGTGAGGGAAAAGAACCTGATAGTACTTACCTCTCTATACATCCCAGTGTTAATGGCTAACTGGTGATCAATTCATTTGTGTTTTCTACTGGAATATCAGATGAACAAACAACCTATCATCTTTGGCCTGTCACAAAGCCAATCATCTTTGATAATTTCATTTGCAACCCCTCAAAGTTGGACCAGATGTGCAGCACAGTTTTCATATTCTTTTCGCTAATGTATTGGCTCTGAGAAGCTCTAATTCTTGAAAATGTGTGTACAATAGTTACTTTTTGGATGATTTTGTCTTGTGCTTGCCACCTTCCACTGCCTTTTATATTGCAGCATTTTTGAACAATGCAGTTTAATGTGCCCATACAGTCTGAGTCTGAACTCACTCACGCCACTGTAAAGCAAAATGATGATCTGATGTAATTATAGAGTTATACTGAATGAAAAATCTGTATAATTGAGACCAGAATTAGGGCTTAACTGATTTCATTTCAGATGAGTGGGAAATGTGTGGTGTGCTTAAAGTCCATCATTTGCAAGGGTATGAGATACTGCAGCTCAGGGAGCAAAAAACCCAAGGACATTTTTGTATCCCATTAAAATGTATCTGGGAGCAGCTCAGTAGAACAGCTCTATTAAAGGGCGGCTTTTGCGGTGCTGGCTCCAAGTGCCACTAATGGCAAGGAATGCGCCCAGGCAGCAAAAAACAGCATTATGTCTCTGCCTACAATCCTGCTGTGCTGAAGGGATGCCTTTTAAGCTCCTTCTTTAACAGGAGCATGCCCAACAGGCCTGTTGGTGGTAGGATTTCGTTAATTCTCAAGTGTGGGGTTTAATTAACCCATCACACTGATTCACAGAAGCAAGCTCAGAAGTTAAGACAAAGTAAAATGTCGTGTAAGAAGGGATGAGAAAGAGAGAAGTTGTCAGATTGTGCTTGACTCCCGTGCAGGGCTTGAATCACTCTCCTGCAAAAGAAGTGGGGAGGAGGCCTGAGGTATACTCTGTTTTGATGATGCAGAGGTTCTAGTCTCTAAGCATGTGTTCTCAGCTGACAGTTACAAGACTTTAAAGGATTAATCTTGAGTAAAATTTTGTTTTTGCTGTCAGTGAATGCAGCTTTTCCACTATAACCACAATGAAATTGTTCTATGGACTGTATCTTGACTTATTCCCTGGGAGAACTTGCACCATTTAACACAGAAAGATTGTTCTTTATGCAGAAAATGAAAAAGGGTGTTGGAAGGGAGGGGAAAAAATGACTCCCAACTTTAGTAGAACACAGAAAAAAAATCACAATCAAACCACAAGATGTTAAATATTTTGACAAAAGCAGGAAAACCAACATGTTAAAAGATTTGATTTGGCAGGTGATAAGGAACCACCCCCCCAGTCTTGCCTTCTACTGAAATTCCTGATAAAGTAATGAGCCCTTTGCTTTATACTATACGAACTGTTCATAGTTCTGATGGAGGCAGTATAGATGGCTTATGAAATGATTTCTTGGGACATCAAAATGAATCCATGTTAGATTTACAATCAGTGAAGCTATTCATATCTGATAGGTTGAGAACTGTATTCTAGTTTAATTAATTCCTTGAAATATGTTCTTAGTTTTTGCTCATGATCTTCATCTAGGTATGATTTTAAAAGCATACTTGTAGTAAGTAGCTTGCTAGTAGTACCTTGTTTGATAGGTAAATGGAGTTTTAAGGGGTGAAAGAACTTAAAGAACCTTCTTTCCTTTTAATGTAGACTGTCAAATTGTGTTCTGTCTTTTCCATGTATTGTGTAAAGAAAAGAAGAATTTAGGCCATTTATTCCAATAGAGATTTGAAGCACGTCAGGTCAATGTGAAAAAGCTTGCACTATCACTATCTATGACATACTAATTCTGTGACTGACCTAAGGTCTTGACTCTCATTCTAGTTAAGCATCTTTCTAGTTCCACATGTTCAACTGACAATTGTTTAAATCTTGAAAATATTTAAGTTACAGTCCTTGTTTTGCGCACCTGTTTTGATATGTTGGGGAAGATCCAAGCTGGGCTCAAATGAGGAGAGAAGGGAAACAGCTTCTAACAACCTTCATACTTCTACAGTGATGTGGCCAATTATGGTCTGTGTCTAAAGTAATAGACTTCTTAGGGCTTCTTTAAATTTACACTCACGGTCCAAAAGGATCCATTTTGGCAGCTTGGGATCTTCAGAGCACAGGAGTGTTTGGCCTTATCTCCTGTACCCTTGACATGTCCCATACACCAGGAGAATCATCATGCTAGAGATAGATCATGCATCTGATAAAGTGGAATTTTACCCATGAAAACTAAGGCAATAAATAAATTTGTTAGTCTTTAAAAGTGCCACAGGACTTCTTGTTTGTTTTGCTGAACTAGACTAACACTGCTACCCTTCTGGAACTTGTGAGTTTATGCTTGCTTTCCACTGCCAAAGTACATCTTGGGAGTCATGCCTATTGACTTCCTGTAAGATTGGTAATCTATTATAAATATACTATAATTCATGCATAAATATCATAGGTCAATTAGTCCATTCATAACACTGAGGGCCACATTTTCAAAAGCAGTGACCTGATATTCAGACCCCAAAATCTGTAAAGCACATTCTTGTTCATACAGTAATGTGTGGTTCTATCTGCAAGAGACTAGTTATGCCACTAACTAGTCTTTTGTAGGAATAGTTACTCAGTTCAAGGGCCCCATAATGATGATGATTGTGCATGCAATCAAGTGTGAATGTTTATTCAAAGATTTTATGCCTTGGTTAATGAAAACTTGAACAAGAACATTTTATTGATGGAACAATAATTTTAACAGGATGTTAGTGTAGCTCCCACAATCCTAATAGTGTTGTGTTTGGCTAGTTCTCTTAAAGTCCCAATTAAACATATTTGGGGGGGGAGGGAATGATGATATTACAATGAAGACTTCATGTTACACATATTGTACCACAGCTGTGATTTATTAGACAAATAAAATAAATGTATTAGAAAAATAAATTTCATTACAGTTAATTTATCATCTGAAAATGTATTTTAATTTTTTGCAAAGTATTCTAGGAGCTTTACTTAAAAAGAATAGATATACACGGTCACACAACAGAGCTACTGTATATTGCCACTATCTGGCTCAGCTTTTCACCTCCTTCAGGCTTTTCATTACACTATCATAAACTGTCATGCACTGCATGGATGGTTGTAATTGATTCTTCCACTTTTTCCAAGCATCAGAAGTGCTTTGCATAGATCTAATATGGATCTAAAGGAACTATTCATTACTTACAATGTGCATGCCAGCAGATATAATGCATATCAAAATAGTAATTTAATTTTCTGATCAAAGATAGATGGATAGAATGCTAGAATTGATCAGATACTATATAAATTGATACATCTCTATTTAAGGTAGGGCACTGAGGTGGTTCTTACTGAGCAGTACTGATTATTGCTTTACAGCTGGATTTGGTAGTTTATTATAATAATTCTTATAAATTCTTGGTTGCTTTGAATTAACCCAGAGCATAAGGCCTTTTTAGAAGGGATCTGCTCATAATACTACTGAATTTATGTTAAAAAAATTAATCTATTTTAGGATAAAATGATGTAAACTCCTTATAAGATGAGAATCCAAAAGTGGGGTTTTCTAAATTATTTTGAACTTTGATATGCAGGGTTTTAGTTACACTCCTTATAATTTAACCTAGTGGAATGTTCGCATATAGAAGCATCTGATGAAGTGGGATATTTTCTCATGAAAGCTTGTAGGACTCAAGGACCACACCACACCAAAAATCAACACTGTGACCTGCAGATACCTTCCTCCCAGCACTGCAAGAAGAAATATTCTTTGTGGACACTTCCTGATGGTCAGAACAACAGACTAGACATCTACATTGATTGTTTCTGCCACCGTGCAAAGGCCAAAATTGTGGACAAACAACATCCCTTACACCATAACCTTAGCCATGCAGAATGCAATGCTATCCACAGTCTCAGAAACAACTGACGTTATTATTAAGGAGTCTGACAAACGAGGTGTGGTTGTCGTCATGAATAAACTGTATTATGATTAGGAGGCTTATAAACAACACTTCAAAACAATGTTCTACAAACCACTTTATCTGACTGCACTGAAGAATACCAAAAGGAATACACCACCTATCAAGAAACTACCTGAGGCAGTGCAGGAACAAATCAAGACAGACATGTCACCAGAACCCTGACCAGGGTTATTTTTTCTACTACCAAAAATTCATAAAAGAGAAACCCTGGACACCCCCATCATCTCAAGCTTTGGCGCTCTTACAGAAAGCTTATCTGGCTATGTGGACTCCCTCCTCAGACCCTATGCTGTCAACACTTCTAGTGATCTTCAAGACACTGCAGACTTTCTGAGAAATATACAGTCCATTGGTGAGCTTCCAGAAAACAGCATCCTGGCCAGTATGGATATAGAAGCTCTTTATACAAACATCCCATAAAATGCTGGATTAGAAGCTATTAGAAGAACCATCCCAGATGATGCCACAGCATACCTTGTGGCTGAACTTCATGATTTTGCACTTACTCACATCATTTTAGACTTGAGAATAATTGTATACCTTCAAGTCAGCAGCACTGCATGGCCCCACAATATATCAACATTTGTACAGGTGACTTAGAACAATGATTGCTCAAAACTCATCCAAAAGCACCTCTCCTCTACTTATGTTACACTGATGACATCTTCATCTGTACCCATGGTAGGGATGCCCTTGAAGATTGTCACAGAGATTTCAACAATTTCCACTCCATTATTAAACTTAGCTTGGAATGCTCCACACAGGATATCGACATTCTGGACACTACAATACAAATTAGGAATGGACACGTAAACACCACCCTATACCTAAAACCTACTGATTGGTATAGTTACCTATATCCCTTGAGCTTTCATCCAAAACATACCACACACTCCATTGTGTGCAGCTAAACCCTAAGATGTAACTGCATTTGCTCCAATCTTACAGATAGAGAAACACCTTCAGGGTCTCAATCAAAGATTCTTAAAACTGTGGTAATCGCCTGCAGAAGTGAAGAAACAGATATGCAGAGCCAGGCAAGTACCCCAAAGTCAACGAGTAGAGGAGAAACCCAAGAAAGAAAACAGCAGTATCCTTCAACTGCCAAGTCAGACCTCTACAGCACATCATCAAGGATCTACACTCTATTCTAAAAGATAATCCATCCCTCTCTCAAGCCTTGGGAGACAGACATCCCCTGAACCTTAAGCAGATACTCACCAGCAACTACGGACCTAACAACAGAACCATTAAAGCAGGCACGTATCCCTGCAGCAAACCATGCAACCAGCTTTGCCCCCACATATCTGCACATGAGACACTGTTACAGGACCTAATAAAGCCAGCTACTCCATCAAAAGCTCATTCACCTGTTCATCCACCAATGTGATTTATGCCATCATTTGCTGGAAATGCCTTCTGTGTTATATATTGGGCAAACAGGACAGTCTGCACAAAAGAATAAATAAGCACAAATATTACATCAGAAATCACAACATTCAAAACCCAGAAGGTGAGCACTTCAATCCTCCTGATCACTCTATTGATGATTTACTAATTTGTAAATGAGTAAAAGATCAAGGCTTTAGGGGAAACAGCACAGTTGGAATTAATTTGCAATTTTGTCTGTGTTTCCTCAGGGTAAAATAAGGATTTTTGATTTTTTTTCCCTCATTACAACCGGTGACTTTACCTCATCTCCATCTATATGATGTTCCCCAGTGTTTAAATCTTAACTGTTTTGATTTGCTGTTACAGTGTGATCTAATCCCATGATTTACAATTCCCTGCATTTACTGACCTCCCATTATGTAAGTTCCCCCATCTTCAAAGCATCTAATAAAGTTGGATTTTCTCCCATGAAAGCTCATGCAATAAATAAATGTTATTCTTTAAGTGGCAGAGGACTCCTTGGGTATGTCAACACTTGAGAAGTTAAGTCAACTCTGTTAAATCGACTTAACAGGGTTGATTTAAAGTTGACCGTGGCTCCATTCTTGCTGGGGACTTCCCAGGGCTCCCTTCTACTAGGGACTAAATCCTGGAAAATGGAGTCACATCTTCCTTCTCGCTGGGAAGCCACAGGTCCCTGGCAAGAAGGGAGCTGTGGTTCCCTTCTGCTGGTAACGTGCAGTCCTGGGGAGAATGGAGCCACATCTCCCTTGTCCTGTGGAGCTTCAGCTCCCTTGTCCTTGCCCTAGGCTGACTTAGGATATTAAATTGACCTAAGGCATCCACACTGGTTCTAGGTCGACTTGACAAATTGACTTAGCCATTAAGTCGACCTAACTATCAGTAATTATTAAGTCAATGTAATGATGCCTTAAGTCCACTTAATGAAAGCCTGGTGTGGACAAAGATTAATTTAGGTCAATTTAAGCATCCTTAAGTCAACCAAAATTGCAAGTGTATATGTACTCCATCTTTGTTTTGCTGAACTAGACTAACAAGGCTGCTCCTCTTTGAATCATATATGCAGTTCTTCTTCCACAAGAAGGTACATGTCAATGAGGTGGTGTTGAAAGCACAATGGAAAATGAGCCATATATATGGAATATATGTGGAGCTGTTTATCTGTCTCAAAACTGGAAAAAAAGCTTATTAAATTGTGACCTGTATACATATGCTACGTGGCAGGGTATCAAAGCCTGCTGTCCCTTTAATTTACTTACAAGATGTCAAGACAGTACTAAAATTAATTTAATTAACTTAAACTGTTTTTGGTATCTATAAATAAATTAAAAACATGTTTAGCTTTTTTGAATGTCAAGATGAAAGAATGCTATGTCTCAGCTTAGACATCAAAGCCTTGAAATACGTATGGAGAAGAAATAAAACACTAATTCTTATTGAAAGCAATAGTATTCCTATGAGAAACAGTTGTTCCAAACCATATGTCTTTGACATTAACTTGAGCAAAGGTGAAACCCATTGCTGAAAATCTGAGAAGAGTAATTTGAAATGTATGTCTATCATTCAAATATAAAAGAAATAACTTGACCTGTTTGCTGGTATGTTGTGCATGACAATTTCAAGGAAGATACAGATTGTTGAACTGTACTAGAGTATCTTGTCACATTTCACTAGACTAAAAAATATGATGAAAATGCTTAAAACAAAAATATAAGCTCAAGATTTGTTTGTGAATTTGCATGAAATTATGGATAACTTGTTTTAAATTTTATTTGGATTTGTACCAGCCTTAGAGTTTCTTTTACTGATCTGATAGATAAATGCCTATTGTATTGGATACTACTTTCTGCTTTCTAATAAATTCCACTGGAAAATAACTGATGTAGTGAACAAACTAAATACAAGATGGTAAATTTGCACCTGTAGCAAGTTGCAGGATGATAGGAACAGTAAACAACCAAGTGTTGGTGTCACCTGTCTGACTGCAACTACAAATCAGGTAGTTAAATTATTACTTTGGTTGTACTTTGTTTTGATTCTATTAGTAAATGGTTTATAAGGGATTAATAAATTATTAATAGCTGTTATAAGCAGTTGTAGACTTTAGAAGTATGTGTTATATATAGTTATAAACACTTCTAGAAGTGATATAGATTATTATAAACCACAGCTTTAAATAACCTATTGATGGGTTAGTTAATTTGTATGGATTTCATTTATTAAAACATCTGTTAATTATTTGTTGATCTTTCAGAAAACATTTAAAGTGGAATCTAATTATGAAGTATGACCATTAGAGTTTATCATTTGTAATTGACCAGAGGAGCATACAAATCTATTTAGGGTGTAAGTTCGGACCATATGCAATGTTTACATACTCTCTTTGGGGCTAGGTGAGAATTTCAGCCTTTGCATTATGTATATTGTTTATTATATTACAATGGGAATATATGTAGCTTATGTAGTTAAGTAGAAAATGCTGTTATAGTTCTATATATGAGGGTACATACACAGCCATGCCTGTCCCAAGCTAAAACAAAACAAACAAAAAAAAGCACTGTCATATAAAGTAACTGAACTCTGTCAGAGTTACATGGAGATCAGGAGAAGGGGTATTTCAGTAACCTATTCTAAGTGGAGTGAAACAAAAGAACAAAAAGGGCAACATCAGCAACAAAGAATCACAGATGCACAACAGAATAGTCTATTAAGATCAGAATACTGTATGCTGTCATATAAGGAATTAATTGATATGATATACTAATCAAAGAACTAATGAATAGAAGTGGTAACGGGTAACTTTATGTGCAGATATTTAATTTCAAAAAGAGAAGCTAGTAGGTGCTGGGTATTTTTCAGTATAAAATGTCTAGATTTTCTAAAGTGCTCACTACTCAGTGTCACATAACTGGGGGGTAGTGGAATGGGAGGGGGAGAGAGAACATTTTTGTATCACTAGGGTATAAGATAAAATGTATCGGGTAAAAGACTAAATTATGAACTTCTCCCTTCTTTTTCCTATCCCCTCACCTTTTTTCTCCCTACCAAGACTAAATTAGAGAAAAGTGAGTTATGCAGCTCATGTTGTAATACTTGTCAAAGCTTTTATCTGTTTTTTCAAAAAGTCATTAGCAGGGAAAAATGATAATTAATAAGAGAAATTAAAGATGTGTAAATTAAGATATTGAAAATTAGAAATCTGCTTCACACTTCAGCAGAAATGCAGGCAGAAGCAACAATTTTATATTGCTTGATAAAAGATAATTATTTCACAACTAATTGCTCATGTTACATTTGGGGTTAGAAACTTGCTACCTAGATTTCTGATAGCAAAGATGATGTATTTTTTTCTCTTCTGTTTTTGGTCTGTTGAATTTCTCTAGATATATTCAGCCACAGAAGCTAAAAAGAAATTGTATGATTTGATATTCAAATATGCAACATGAATGATGAGGTATGTAGTACCATTAAACTAAGATATTTTTCTGTATTTGTAATCTTCTTCCTTAATTTCCCCTACTGTCTCCTCCTGTTTTGTTTCTCCATATCTTTTTTATAATCTTATTGATTTATATAGAACTACTTACATGCATATGTCATTATAGATTGGGCCCTTACACTGGAAAATATGAAGGTTACAAATGCATTAGTTAATTAGCTAGCTAGCTAGCTAGTTAGTTAGTTGTTTTTCTAAGGTTGTATAGTGCCTAGCAATTTGTTTATTCAGTCAAAATAATGTAATTCTATAGATTTGTGGTGGCAAACACTGTGACTCTCAAGATCATTGAAGGCTTAATTTGTTAATATTTTCAATGTGCTTGAGTTCCTTAGATAGAAGTTATAGAATACATAGTTATACATATATATTTTGCTGGGATTTATGAATCACATGAATGGACATGTTCAATTTATGGCTGTGTTTTTGGGGAAAAACTAGTAATTTCCAAATTTAAATGTTTTGCTTTGAGATTTCTGGATTCCTTATAAACCTGAAACTCAAACCAAAACTCGGTGTGAAGCAAAATATGGATGAAAACAGGAAAAAAAGATATCATATTCACATGAAGTCCTAGGCAGCAAAACCTCCAACTTTTATATGTCTCTAACAAGAGATCAAAGATACAACTAAACATCAGCTACTGTAGCCAAGGCAAAGATAGTGTCAAATATTTTTCTACAGGAATGCTTGAAGAGAGCTATATGAGAGTACTACTTTCCTACATAAGAAATGTGTTTCTGGAAATCTGAACCTATTTATTCTTCTGTCCTTTATATGTATCTTTATTAAGACAATTATCTTTATTATAATTTCTGAATATTCCTTTTTAATACTATTATTTAGTATTTGTATAATCTCTTTCATATCTAGGTCAGATGGTGGTTAAGTATCATTATTCCCTTTTCACAGATGAGAAAACTGGAGCATAAAAATATTCAGTGACCTCCTCAGTGTAATCAGTAGAAGAGTCAGAAATACAGGCCTCAGTGTTCCTGCTCTTTTATTTTTGGTTGAGATCCTCAAATCTAAAGAGTGAGACGTCTGAGGTGAAAACTCAATGTGGATTTAAGAATATATATTTTCTCAACAGACTGTTTGTTTATGGACTAAAGGGTAAAATACTAGGTATTTGTTGCAAGTGAGATTTCAGTCGTGGAAAAGAGGGCCTTACTTTAAGTGCAGGAAAAAAAGTCAAAAAGTTACTTCTAAGCAAATGCATCAGTAATTTCACATCTCTGTTTAAAATTCTCTGTGCATACTCCTGAAGAGTTGATAAAAATACAAACTTGTGCACATATTTACTCAATTATACTACTTTTCAAAGTAAATTTTTGCTGATGTTGCCAATTGTGAAAACTGCTGTCCCCTTTTTCTTATTTATTCCACTCAGATTTGCTTGTGGAAGATGAAACACTTTGTGGATCCCTTGTTCTATGTTAAGTACAATGTCTGGCAGTTGTCACCTCTAATGTTAACCTGAATTGTTGCCTTCTGATTCATTGGAGAATAAGAATTTAGGCACCTAACTGCCACATTTGGTGTCTAAATCCAACAGTAGGCACCACTGAGATCCTCAAAAATCCTTTCTCAGCATCCAATTTATTCCAGGGGTGCCTAAATTCCTTAAGCAGCTAAGCTTCTGCCAGTCTGCGTGGACAAAGATAAACCTACATTCAGGTGTCATGTTTAAACCCCACAGGGATTCACAAGCTAAGAAGTCCCCCCACATTTTCTGCCTGCAGGTCTGATCCACTAGATCATCTCAGAGCATGCCTACCAGATCAGGGATCACAGAAAAGACAGTGAGGAAAAACCTGACTTGAAATTTTAGGGCTGGAATATATGCTTGTGAATCCCAGTATCCCAGTGGTTAGAGCACTCACCTGAGATGTGGGAAAACGGTACTTCAGCCTGTATTCCAATTAATATGTATGTCCATATGTATGTAACATGGAATGACTTAATCAGGAAAATTGAGAACCATACTCCTGAATATCTGTTGCCTTAATGGCCAGGGTACTGAACTAGGTTGTGAAAGACCTATTTTAAATCCCTGCTCTGCATGCAAGAGTTCACAGCTGTGAGGGTTAGAGCAGAGCTGTGCTCCTCTACTTTGCATTTCCTATTCATCTTGTTGGTTTCTGTAAATTCCATTCTTAAGTGATGAATTGCCCTCCTACAATGTACTGTTGGGTGCTTAAGGAACTAATTTAGGGCTGATGATTCCACTAATCAATCAAGTGCCTAAAAAGTAGGTGTGGCAATGCCTAACTTTCTTTCTGGATATAGTTCTAATTAATCAATATACAACAACTGCCATGCTTTAAACCCAAAATAAGTCTTTTACTTACAAAAAAAAGTCAAATATTGTAAATCAATAATTAAAATCAAAGTCATATTGTAAAATCACTATGTTGGGACAAGTGATTACTTTTGATATAATTCATGAACCAGAAGAAGATCCATACTTCTCAGATTTCTGTTTTGGGGGAAAAGTGTTAAACTTTAATTAGACTCATAATTGTATCTGTGAGCCAAACTCATCTCTCAGTTTCGCCCATGACACAGAGGTAACACTTAAGTCCGGGTCTAAAATGAGAGCAATAAAGATGCAACTGGGAATAATAGTGTTAAAAATCACATTTAACAACACTGATTAGATGCTAATCAGCTAATCAATTCTGCTAACCCTGGCATCTGAGGAATCCTATGAATGACTGCGCAAAAAAAAAAAAAAAACACACCAGACTAAAAATCTTCTGGTGCCTCTAATGTAATGCTGTAGAGTTTCTCCTTGGCATTTGAATTTATCACATTATTTTACAGGATTGCAGTTTTAATTTGCACCTCCAAAACAACAAAAAAACACAACTGTGAACAATAAGTTCTTGGAGAAAGAGCAGATCATTTTGTTTTTAGTTTGATATCCATTTTCATACAGCAATACATTTTCAGCATATTCATTGAAAATCTTTAATTCCATTCCCCCTGTGCAAAATCTGACTCTTTCAAATATCCCAGCATTAAATTGAAGCCCAGTGAAATCTAATAGTCTGGTGCTGAATCTGGGAGACATTTAAAGAGAAATTAGAAACTCTAATGATCTGCTAACTTTCCTTCATTTATGTTACATTTGCAAATTTAACTTCCCATACCTTTAATTTTCTGTGTGCTGCTTTAATTTTGGCTGTTCATTATCAGTAGCATTAAACTGCTGTCTAACTGCATCAATATACAGTTAAATTTTCCTAAATGAGCACAAATGAAGTAAATCAGTTTATTTTACCAGATATTTATGTTGCAATCAAAATTTTCAGAAGAAGTTCATCGCATATTTTTCCAGAGATGTTTATTACTAAAGATAAAATAAAATGACCCATATATGAGTAGAACATGAAGGGCCATATCCATCACTGAAGTAAACCCTTTGAAGTCAGTGGATTTCTACTGAGGACGAATTTGGTTCTATATCCTTTAATTTATTTTTATATTGGTGCATGATTTTTTTTTCAGATGATTGCAATCTGATTGGATTGAGTTTAGGCTTCTTTGCTTTAAATACTTACGTGTATGCTTGTCTTCAGAAGGACTACTGAAGTGCTAAAGAATACACAGAAGTGAATGTGATCAAGGCATATGTGTACTTATTTCATGAGTTATGAGCAAAAGGAGCAACTATCATCATCTCTGCAGAGCAACTGCAAAAGGGTAAAATTTGCTAGGAAGTTAAACAAGCAGAGCCACTTACTACACATCAGTGTAATGTTGGAGATCAAGATGAGTACAGTTGAGAGTAACCCAGTACTTAGAGCTGTAGTTATAGCCATGTAGACAAAATCTCACTGTAGTGATACAAGGAGAAGGGAAACTATGGGGAAAAAAAATAAACAGAAACTTGACAATCATTTTAAACAAGTCTGGATTCACACATACTAAAATCATGAGAGTGTGGCTATTCCATGGCATCTCTAAAGGCAGAGTTAAATTTCTCTGAGTGCTGCAGCTATGCACTTCCGTGACATGTGACATTTAAATTTCTTTTAAGTATAACCTTAACTCTGAATTTCCTAGATTTGTGATGTTTGGTTAGTTGGTGTAATTAAACAGTCTCTATACTGTTTTAAGTTACTGATAGATAGATACTCTCAAAAGAGAGAGCAAGAATATATAAACTGATATTATATGAACATACTATTACTGCTGCATGTTAATTAGAACCACAAGCATAAAAGCTATTATGTACAAAAGTGTATGTGCACCTGTCAAATGCAGCCCACCTTAGTTTTCTCATTGAGTTGCATAACTGCATAAGTACCTTTTTGATATATAAATATGAGGACTATACAAGTAAGATAATCAGGTTACCTTATATGCCTAGAATTGAACATGCTGAAAAGTTTAGTTGTGAAGAAACTAGGCCATGTTAACAGATACCTGTAAAACAGCTGTTTTCATTACACTCCTTTTATTTACAATCTGCCATTTGAAATTTAAAAAAAAAAAACTTGGAGAATCTGAAATTGTCAAACTGAGAAATAAAGCTGGAGTGGCTCCACTGAAATCACTAGATGGAACTGAAAGCAGAATCTTAGAGTAGTTTTTTTTTCTGTTTGTTTCTTGTTTTGGTTTGTTTTGCTTTTTTGCATATTCACAGACTTAATAATTGGCAATTGGATCCCATCGCTTTCAAAATACTTCTATTGCAACATAATAGCTGCAGCCATGTTGGCCTTAGGATATTAAAGAGACAGGGTGGGTGAGGTAAATCTTTCATTGGACCAACTTCTACGGGTGAGAGGGACAAGCTTTCCAGTCATCCAGAGCTGCTCTTGTCTCTCTATTTCAACACATTTCTACCAACGTACTCATGAATTGCTGGAATAATATTTTAATTTCTACCTTTCTTCTGTGCTGCTGTAGTTTAACATAAGACATTGTACATTGTGCTAGGGTATGTCCACACAAAGCATTTATTTCGAAACAACACTGGTGGTTTCGAAATAAAAGTCGCTATGTCCACACGATGTTTTCTTGTTTCGAAAGGAGGGAGCTCCTCTTTTTGAAACAACAGCCCTCCTTTCGAAACAGTGTAAACCACTTTGGTTTCGAAAGGAGGGTTATTTCAAAACCAGTTGTTTCAAAATAATGCTGTTTGGACATGTTATTTCGACACAAGGATTGTTTTGAAATAACAAGAACCTTCCTCCCAGGGTTCATAGCACTCTGGGAGGGAGGTCCCAGCCCTCCCCCCCAGCACCCTGGCCAGGGATCAGCACCCTGGCCAGGGTGCTGAGTGGAGTGCACGGGGGTGGTGGCTGCCCCAGCCGGCTTCCCCCACTGCTTCCCCTTGCTGGGAGCAGGAGGGGTCCGGCACTTCAGCCCCTTTTGCCCCCCCCTGCCCTGGACACGGGGAGGTGGGGGAAGCCGGCTGGGGCACCCCTGGGGCTGCACCCCCTGCCTGGGCTTGGGGGGTAGCTGCTGCTGGCCCTGCGCTAGCTGCAGGTGCCAGCTTTGCCCCCCGCCCAGGCTGGGGGGGCTGCTGCTGGCCCCGCAGCCCAGTCGGGGGGGCTGCAGTCCCCATGGGGTGGCCGCTCCAGGGGCGGCTCACCCCACCGCTGGGGCTGCCCCTGGCATTCCCCGAGGTGCCCCGCTACTGCCTGCTGGGGGTGGGGCCGGGGTGCCCCACCTGTGGGATTCCCTGGGCACCCCCCCACTCCTGCTGGCCCGGCACAAGCCCTCCCCTTGCCCTTCCCCAACTCGAAATAGCATGTGTGGACATGCTATTTTATTTCCCTTATTTCAAAATGGGTTTTATTTATTTCAAAGTAAGTGTAGTGGCTAACACCTCTGCTTAACATGCAGAAGGTCCTGGGTTCGATTCCCCGGGGGGTTGGACTCGATGATCTCATGAGGTCCCTTCCAGCCCTATGATTTGATTTGATTTTGATTTGATTTCAAAATAAGGGCTTTATTTCAAAATGACTTGTTTCAAAATAGCTTATTTTGAAACAGGGCCCTACGTGTGGACATAGTCTTAGACATCAACGCTGAACACTTGAAAATATCATAGAAATTACTATTACCCAACATTTGGCTATTTGAAAACTGATTTTCCTGGTGCCATGAATTGTATAATATATAAAATATAGTGTGCTCTGATAGCAGTGATGAAATAAATTTGCATTATTTAATAATATAACTGGAAGCAGATGTAAGTAATTCTTTAAAGCCTAGTGAGGAAAAAAGTAAGTTATTAAGAAATCACAATTCTTCTTCATGGAAAAAGAAACTCACAGGGATGATTAAAATTAGAAAGGGTATGCTGCTTGTGACATGACTTAGCAAATAGAAGATAAACCTTATTTCTACTTAAGTATTTATAATGCCCCAATTACCACCAGATACTTGTCTACCAACACAATTTTAATGATATTGCAAAATATTAATGCCAGGAGAATAACTGTGTGCATCTTATATACACCAGCAAATATGGTTGAACTGAGATTTATTTATGAAATGCAATATTTTTTCTAGCAGCAACTTAATATATCCTATGATTGAGCCAGTAACATTAGAAAAAAACAATAGATTTTTCACAAGAGCTAAATTATTCTCTTAGTAATACTGGTTTGAATTAAGATCAAAGTGGAGTTATTTTATTAACAACAATATAATTTAAATTAGAATTGTCCATAAGATTTTAAATACTGGTGTTGCAACCTGGTCCAGTGCGGCAAATCCATCCACTGATACATGAAATCCTGTAAGCACTAGTGAGAATGTGAAGGAGCATAAAGGTCTGTCTCTGTGAATTATATTGCCAGACCAGGTGCTGAGTTTGTACGACTATTTTATTAAAGGTGGCAAAACTCAGATTATTAAAAGTTTGGGTTTGATTCTGTTAAGGATCTGTTAGTACTTCTTCCAAAAGTTAAGTAATAGGTGTAAATTGTCACTGCAAATCTCAGTCACAAACTTCTGATGCAAGATACTGCCAGATTCTGGTTAGATGGGAAATGCCTTATCCTGTTTTTTTGTTTCCGGCTGTAGCTGTGTTAGTCTATTTCAGCAAAACAAACAATGAGTTCTGTGGCACTTCTAAAGACCGACAAATTTATTTATCTTATGAGCTTTTTTGCACAGAGTCCCACTTCATCAAATGAATAAAATGGAAAACACAGCATATTAGCTGTAAATATATAGATACAGTGAAGGATGAGTTGCAAGGTTCATACAAACAGATCTAAAGGAGTAGAATGCTAGCCTATCACTTTAAAGTAAATGAAGATGTTTGGATTCAAACTGTGGAATAGGCAGGCAGGAACTGAGAAGGCTGATTTAAGGGAAATTGCCTTTTGTAGTGACCCAGCCATTCAAGAGTTTTATTCACACCCTGTGTGAAGATATCTAGTGTTCATCGGCATTCCAACTGTGCAGTTTCATGTTCCAATCTGGTATAGGTGGTGGTTTTTTACTAAAGTACCGTAACTACCATGTTTTTATTTACAGAATGCCCAGATAGACTGAAATGTGCCTCAACTGGGTTTTGAATATTACCATTCTTGATGTCTGATATGCATCCATTTATTACACAGAGACAGTCCAGTTTGGCCAATATATATGGAAGTGCGGCAATGTTGGCACATGATGGCATATATTACATTGGTAGATGAGCAGGTGAATGAGCCCTTGGTGGAGTGGCTGGCCTGGTTGATGGCTTTACTTGTGTAGCTATGTGGGCAGAGTTGGCATTGGGTCCTACTAGAGGGATAAATAGCTTGCTGAGTGTTCCTATTGTACGGTCTGGAGTTGCTTCTGAGTATTTGCTTAAGGTCGGGGGGGGGTATTTGGAAAAAAAGAGTGGCTTGCCTCCCAAGGCTTGAGAGACTGAGGGATCATCTCGTAGGATAAGTCACTGATGCGTTGAAGAGGTTTGACTTGGGATCTGTAGGTGATGACAAGTGGTGTTCTGTTATTTTCCTTGTTGTCCCTTTCCTGCAGTAGTTGACTTCTGTGTATCCACCTGACTCTGTCAATCTGGTTTGTTTGTTTGTTTTGTCACTTCCTCTAGTGCGTATTGTAGTTTTAAGAATGCTTAAGGTCCTGAAGGTATTTAAAGTGTTTCCCTCTATCTGAGGGATTGGAGCAAATGTGTTTGTATCTTAGGTCTTGGCTGTGATGTGTGTGGTGTGTCCTGGATGAAAGGTATAATGGTTAGTAATTTTCAGTATTGGGTAGTGGTTATTTTTTTAAGGGCCAATGGTGTCTCAAAGATAGATAGGAGTGCTGGTAGGTTAGGGCCTGAAGAGACATGACTCATTTCCTTAGAAAAAATTAATCCATTGTTGATCTTGAAAACATCATCCTGGCCACTGTAGATGTAGATTGTCCTTACACCAAAATCCCACACAAAGACAGTCTACAAGTCATCAGGAACACTATCCCGGCTGATGTCACGACACACCTAGTGACTGGACTTTGTGCTCACTCACAATCATTTCAGGTTTGGAGATGACTTATACCTTTAAGTCAGTGGCACTGTTATAGATACCCACATGAACTTACAATATGCCAATGTTTCTATGGCTGACTTAGAATAATGTTTCCTCAGCTCTCATCCCCAAGTGCCACTGCTCTTCCTACACTACTTTGACAGCTTTATCATCTGGACCAGGGTCATACAGTAAGCTTGTGGTGGAATTGAATATTGAGGCTACATCTTTTAAGTAAGACCATAACCGTTGTACCATCCTTTCTCTGTAACTCCATCAAACTTTTAGTTTCAATGGCTTCATAAGCCCTAGTATTTAAAGAGTCAGCTGAGCTGGTTAACTGTATCAAGTTTGGATACTAGAAAAGGTATTTCACAGAATTAAAGAACATCTTTCTCTGATTTGTTTTCTTCTTTTTTCCAGTAAGTGAATAGTCTTTGGCTCTTTTTATTTTTAGCAGCCTGTTCTCAGGTGAATCTATTACTGCTTGATTCAAGCTTGACAGCAGTTGCCTGACAGTGCAATGAGAAATATTTCTTTTTACTCCCATGTTGGCTAAATTTTAGTTATAAGTTTGAAATTAAAAAAAAAGCTTGTTACATGATCTTATCCATTTCTCATCTTCTAGTGTATCTGTAATAGTGCAGTTAGTTACCTGTACGAACATACTTTCAGGTCAGCACTCAAAAACTCAAGGGTTATAGCACTGAAGTGCTTTTTGCCTAAATGGGGGTGGGGGGGGTGGGAGAGAGAGAGGGAACTCTCAGGCACCTTGATAAAGCAGCAGAAAATAATTATATTATGTCATGATTCCTAAATGAGTGTTTAAGGGAGCATATTGCATTTATTTTACCATAGATGCAAGATGTACTCAAAATGGAAATATAATGCATTTGCATACCAGATTTAGAAGTTTTTTTTCCATATGCTCATTTAACTTTCCTGCCACTCTGCCTGTAGTTTTATGTTTATCAACTTGTTGACTAAGGTGCAGTTTTGAACAATGAAGTTCATATTCAGTGATGAACATTCTTGGAATTAATGTTTGTAACCAAAAGTTCAGTCTCCATTACTTTCTTTTTTGGAGATTAATGCCTAAAACACCCAGAGAAAAATCTAGCAGCTAGAATGAGTGAAGCCACAAAAGCATTTAGACTATTTTTTTCCAAATCTGTGATAAAATCAGTTCTAATTTCAGAGATTTTTACAAGGTTTCAGCTATGAAAGAAAGACTAGTTTCTGAATGGACTACTATACTTCATTGTTCAGGATAGTAATGACAGATTTGCAGCTTTGTTTCAATATGGAAATTATAGTTGGGGTACAATATACAGTGTTGGTTTCCTACTGACAGCATCAACAAGAATTAATTTCTAGAATGTGGGTTCAGTTGGCTTAGTTGCACACACTATTCTGGTTTGCAGTGGTCTCTGTACTTGGGTGTTTATGATCTGACAGTATCATCAAGTTGCTTGCCTCTTTTGTTTACATGAGACAACTTAAGTGGGTTTTGTGGTAGATGAAGTGCTTGTCCCTACTCTTTAGAAAGGCTGTATAAACATCATCTTAGTTGGAAAGAGCTCTTCTGGAATTCCTGATGTTCTGTTATCCACAAAGTCTTCAATTTAATCTTTTGCAGATATTGAGCTGTGTTCGGGGGAGAGCCAGTTCCACTTTGCTTATGATTTGAGGGAGAAGTTGCTTTTAGCAGGAGGTTGGACTAGATGACCTCATGAAGGCCCTTCCAGTCCTAATATTCTATGATTCTATGATTATTTTCTTTTCCTCTTCCCCTATCTATGAACATTTACACTATGATCTATGTTAAATCACTAGTCTCAAAAACTTAAAAGCAACTGACCAGATTCAAGCTTAGAATAACTCAAAAAAACCAAAAGTAATATTTACCATGAGCATACACCTCTTTGGTACCCAGACTATTCCTTTCCTAAACTTTTAATAAAGAGACATACAGAACACCATATTTTTTAAAAACAATTTCACATGCCTCTTAACATTATTAGCGTAATTAAATGCCATTTGCCTTTTTGGAACAGTCAGGACTGGAAAAACCTGACCTTGTGTTCCCAGACTACTCTTCAAGCTCCAGTTATATGTGATTGGCTGGCTCTGAAGGAATCCACATTCTCTGTGGTATGTAATTAAGTTTATCACCCCACATCTCAAATGCATTAAAATAATGTCTAAGTATTTCCACATAAGTCAGTAAGCTGCCCTCACAAAACATTTTTCTTTAAGGGTTCATGTGCCTTTTTGCTTTTAAACATCACAAAGCTGCCCTTTTGGTCTTTAATTGTCCTTCTTTAGAGTCAGTATTTGACTTTTTTTTTTTAAACTCATAAAAATACCATTTGTTTTGATTGGCTTAAAACTGGGCTTTCATGGGATCTGTATTATGTTTCTCTTAAGAATACATGCATTGAAATCTCTTCCCCAGCCTCCAAAGTTCATAAAGCTACCTAACTCCCTGAGATTATTTCAACTTTTTGATTTTTCATTCCACTTTGAGAAATTATGCTTTTTTCAAAATTTCCTAATCTTTCAGGAACTGGAAATTCCATTTCCTAGTGAGCTCTTTTTCAAAGACTGTTTCAGAAAAGATCTTTCATATTTTTTAAAACTGGCCGAATGTTCAGGAAAGTTAGTTTCAAAAGGGAGACTAGACTATGAAGTGAGAGACATAAACACCGCAAAGTATATGTCACAATCCATCTTTTCCCTCTGTCACTTATGAAGAAAGAGGAAACGGCTTTTGGATATGGAAACTGATCTTGGCCTGAGAGCTTGGTCAGCAATGTTATGGAAGGCTGTTTTTGAATAGTCCAGGTAGAAATTTCAGTGGCAAAGAAACCTAAGGTTGCAGGGCAGAGGGACCCATCCCCTCACTGGTAGATTGAACCCTGGAATGACATCATAACAAATTCATTTAAAACCATCTCTTAAACTAAATTTTTTAAACAAAAATAATCCAATATTTTTTAAACAAAAGATCTTATTTATACTAAGATAAAACAGAGTAAAAAACTACTGTCACTTGGGGAGTTCTGTCATTTGAGGAAGATACAATGATGTGGCACATATTATCCTAGTAATGGCTTTGCAGCCAAAATGTTAAAGCTTGTTCTCTGTTTCAGCTATCAAAGAATAAATGAGATGAATTACAGTTTAAATCAGAGTTGTCAGCATTGTTGTTTTTCTGTAGGTGTGCACAGAATACAGGTGCTATTCTGATGATGCCTTTTCACAGTTTTACAGAGGATTATTTCAGTTTATTTGATATATGCTGACTTTTGTAAAGAACAGAGCTACTTATTTGTCCTGCATGCTATTTTTATATGTTTTTTTTAGTGACTTAAGTATGCAAAATGTGTGCTCCCCCCCATTTCTTTTCGTATCAGCATGTTATAATCACTTCCTGAGACCCATAGTCTGTGAACACCTAGCATTCAAGTCACTCCCAGACCAGTTTCTCTATTCCACTTGGTTTAACCTTGAAACAGACTTTTATAAAACTTTTTCTACTACTTTCATTTCAAGAGTAATAGAAAGAAAATCTGAGAGAAACATTTCAGATATTTAGATCATATGGAGAAAGAGAGGTGAAAGTGATAAAAGTCAAATGTTTCTCAGCAATCTTCCTGTAAAGGTGAAACATGGCCACACCCAGGGGAGGCAACATGGCTGCCGGACACCTGTCCATCAAAGCAGAGCTTAAGGGGCAGGGCAGGAGGTATAAAAGCCAGGCCACGGAGCTCAGCCCAATGCTGGCTGCTGAAGAGGAAGGATGGCTCTCTCCTGGCTCCTCAGCCCTGGCCACTCTTCCGGCAAAGGGAACACTCGCTTACCCAGGGGCCTCCACCCCAGTACCAGGATGGTTGGCTTGGGCCCCTCAAGGCAGGTTGCCCTGAGGAAGGGCCAACTTTGCTTGGGGATGGCGGGCTGGAAGGACAGCTGGAGTCCAGGAACCCTGACCTTTCCACGGAAGGCCCAGACTGCCATGATCCAGCCCTGCCACTGTCTATCTGTGATTTGGAGGAACTGCTGCTTGCTATGCAGGAAGCTGACCGTCCTGTGGGGCAGGACCTGGAAGAGCTGCCCCTCACACCAGACCAAGCGGAGCTTCCAGAGTTGGCCCCACCAGAGGGGATGAAGGTCCCACTGGCGCTTCCCAACCTACCCCCACCAGATGAAATGGATGGCCTCTGCTCTTTGCCCCTAAGTGACTACTCAGAGGACTTGGTCGAAGGGGCCAAACAGGTACTAAAGGGAGAGGGTGAAGGCAGTAGCCCAGGGGAATTTTGCCCAAATACCCAAGCCTGAGCCCCATATCACAGTCAGTGTGTTATAGCCAGATCCCTGCTGATCCTGTGGTCGAATCCATGGCCACTGTCAGGGCCCTGGGCTGGGACACAGTGGAGTACGGCAGGCCTGTGTCCCCCTCCTCCTCTCCCCTTCCCCTAGATGGAAACTCTGTCTGATACCTCGCATTGTTTACCCCCTTTTACTTACAGACTTGTAGTTTGTGTATCCTATGTAAAAATCATTCAAGTATTGATCGAGTACCTTATCTCTGCTTTATAGACTATTTATTGGTGCAGTGTTTTTTTCCCCATACCTCTTTCTCTCCCTGGAAGGGACTAAAGACTTAGAACTGCTTTGGTCTACCGGCAGCAGGTGGACAGCCCACCTTTGGATGAGTCCGGGCGGACCTTTTCACACTCCCCCAAATCAGTCTGGTAAACTGGCCTGCAGGACATGCTGTGAGACTTATTCAATTTTAAAGGATAATATAGTACCTTGGATTTCCTTTCTATTTTTGTATAAAGCTAAAAAAAAATAAAGAATCAATTTCCTATCTTAAAGCTTTAGTAATGGACTTAAAAGTTACTGCAATAAAATGTTTTGGGCAACCTATGTAAATCTATTATCTAAACTAAAAAAAAAAAAAACAAAAAAAACAAACAAACAAACAAACAAAAAAACCCCCTAGTGTTTCTCATTCTATTACTGATGCAGAATATGTTGAGGGTCCCTGAGGACCTCATCTATTCAGTTCCCCGGGAACTCAGCTCCACACTAGTTTTATCACTCAGATTCTTTTATTTACAATTCAGCAAAGTTATGTTGAGTTGATAGATTCAAACAGGTGGAGGAGAGAGAGGAGTGGCACATGAAGCATACCCAGTAACCAAAGTTACACAGAAAACCTCTTTCTTTATAATATATTATGACAAAGTCAGACTGGATGGCTTCCAGGGAGTACCATTTGAAAACTGGGTAGTGAACAGGTGCAAGTCTGCCCACTGCAAAAGGCCCCTCCCACAGCCCAAGGGGAAGAGCCACGAGTCCTGGGATTCAACTAATTACAGGAGACAAATGATTAAAAAAACACAGATGGGTGTGGGGATCAAAGGTATGAAAGGAGGGAACTGGAAGGGATTACCAAATAGAAAACCCCAGACAGCACCCATTCCTCCTGGGAAGTGTCAAGGAGTCAGCACGTGCTTCTCAGATGAATTTTGCCAGCCTCATCTCCCTCTTGGGCAGTGCTAGGAGAAGGTTGATGAGGAAATCCCAAGACTTTGGGGGGGGGTACAGATGGAGTATGCATATAAAAATAGGTATCAGTAAAACTGCAGCCAGAACCTCAGTAACAAGTTCTGGAGGCACTAGAAAGGGGGCTACAGCCTGGCACATTTTAGATAAATGCCCTCATGCCACAAAAGTTACAGTTCTTATTTGAGTGGTCCCGGGGGGTGCTCCACTCTTGGTGTCGCAATTTGTGGCACCCAGCATCAGAGACTTTTGGTAGCTGTAGAGGTGGTAGTGGCTGTGCACATGCCAGAAGGGAGAAGACGATTGGCGCTCTCTGTTGGGCGCGTGCGCGGCCCAAGATCTCCATTCCTCCTCCTACCACCAGTTTGATCAGAGCACCTTCATCGTCACTTAGGACTTTGCCATTTTTCTCTTAAAATTACACCGTCTTTGGTAGATTTTCCTCACATTTCATCTCCTTTCACTGTTTCTAATAGTTTCCTGAAAAAAAAAAGTTCTTACTGTTAGTTCTGTTAGTAATGTTACTGTTAGTAGTCCATTACTATTGTTCGTCTGTCCTCTCCATTGTTCCCTTCTCCTCAAAATAAAAGAAAAGAAAGAAAGAAAAGAAATAACTATCAGAAGTTTAGATTATTTAGATCACAGAGGTTGAAGAGAGAGTGAGTCAGAGTAAAGAAAAGAGAGAGCTTCTTCAGCATGCCATCCTCTCTGGGATTCAAACACTGTGCTGCTTGTAATGATGCCATGCCAGCATCTGACGGCTACTTTATTGTGTGCATTGCCTTGGAGAAGCACACGTTCCCTTGAAATGTCTGCACTGTGGCAGCTTAAGCGCCAGAGCTGATAAAGACCAAGAGCTCCACTTAAAATTATTCCTATTAGAAAAATCTTTGAAGCCAGCATCAGATCCCGGTCCCAGTGATCACCACAGTGAGTGTTCAGCTAGAGGATGGTCTAGATCTCCAGCCTCTTCTCGCTCACCTCTCAAAAGGAGGTCACCATTATCAGTGTCTCCTGGTTTGCATGCCACAGGCAAAAGGTTCCTATGGCACTTCGACACCTTCATCAAAAGCTGAAAAACATCCTAATAAGGACTCTAGAACCCATGACAAGGACTCTTCTAAAAAAGCAAAGTGTACGTCAGACCTGATGAGTTCCATGAAGCCTATGCCTTCTGTGGCACTTCTGACCACTCCACCACTGCCTCCTTTTGTGCCGTCCATGGCATCAATATCAGCGGCACCAATATTTCCGTCTTTACCTATATCTGCGATCCTGGTGCTGCCATCATCCATGGCACTGTCTCAAGTTCCGACTGTCCCTCATGCTGCTGAAGACCCTCAGAGCACCATCATCATTACCAACCAGGACAGTGCTGGAACAGAACCATGCCAAGAATGGAAGTCTAGTGGTCTTACTCAATCATCTGATTATTGAAAGAAAACTCCAAACAAAAACATTTGGACAAGTCACTGGCTTCTAGATCTTCCTTGGAATGTAGTAAACATCATTCACCATTGTTTTCCTCTCACTTATCTCATAGCTCTGGCACAGGTGCTCATTTTTTTTTTCAGAGCATTCCTCTTCTGTGAGACCAACCTCTCCACAGTCTCATATATCTCAGTCTGTAAAACTGCAGCCACCTCTTTATTTTATTCCACAATAGTATCCCCCTGCTCCTCATTACCAGATTCAGTGGAACCCATACAATCCATATGATCATTATCAACCTGCTGTATGGCTGTAGGTGCCAGTTCCACCTTCTCCTTCTGTCAGACCTTCCACCTCCAGTGCTTTTTCATGTGCATCTGCCCATTCACACACTGATACAGTCTCAAATTGCCCCAACATTTCTCTGGACTTTCATCACTCAGCATCTTCTCCTGATGATGCAGTGATTCCAACTCCAGCTTCCGTTACCAATGATCCAAGAATGTATAATGATCTATTCAAACAAATTGCTTGGGATCTTGAAATTCCTCTTGAGGAGATCAAAGAATCCCAGCATAAGTTACTGAAGATTCTCCATGCCTCCAGTTCATCCGGAGTAGCAGTTCCAATGAACTCAGCATTGATTGAGCCATCTGAGGCTATATGGTACTCTCCTCCCTCCATACCACCCACCAACAAGAGAAATGACAAAAAAAAATTTCATATCCCCCAAAGCCATGGAGTTGTTGTTCACACACCCAACTCCAAATTCATTTGTTCTGGATGCCGTGACCCACAGAGTGAAATGCTCAACACATTGATCATCCCCTTATAAGAACTGAAAGAAATTAGATTTACTGGGGTTAAAGATCTATTCCTCAGCAATCTTAACACTAAGGATTGCAAACTATGAAGCTCTCCTTGCCAGCTAAGAAAATGTCATTGTTTGAGGATGATCTCTCACAGGACAAAAAGGACCAATATAATCATCTCACTTCAGAGGGCCAATTACTGGCTAGAACGTCCCTTCAAGTAGCTACAGACATTGCTGACACTGCAGCGAGAGCCTTTGCTACAGTTGTGATGTGAAAATCACCTTGGATAAATAGAGCTGCTCTCCCTAAAGATCTGCAGTCTACGATCAAGATATGCCCTTTGACAGATCCTATCTCTTCTCAGATAAAATGAACGAAGTATTGAATTCTATGAAAGATTCTAGATCAACTTTACATTCTTTAGGAATACACACACCATCTTCTAGAAGGTCTTAGTATAGATTTCAGCCATATAACCAGAGATATCCCTCACAGTTTAGAGTAAGAAACAATGATAATCAGTGACGGAGACAATGTCAGCAGTGTCACAGAAGTCAGCAGCAACAACAACAACAACCACCTTCTAACTCTTCTCAAGCACACCAAGCCTCAGTTTTGAGATGTTGATCAAGGGTTCAAGTTTCCCCCTCACTTGTGCAGCACTTCCACAGATGCCTCTAGAGTTCCTGTTGAGACCATTTTTCCTCACTTTGTCCACAATAACAACAGACAGATGGGCCTTACAGATAATAAGATTGGCCTCTGCTATCCCTTTTACTACCACTTCACCTTCCTATTACCCTACCTCATCCCTTGTCAGGGACCCTGCTCACGAACAGCTCCTGTTACAAGAGATCCATCATCTTTCTTGATATTAGAGCGATAGAGCATGTTCCACGTCACTTCAGGAGGAGCAGATTTTACTTCTGGTACTTTTTGGTATAGAAAAAGTCTGGGGAATGGAGGCCCATCCTAGACTTAAGACTTCTAAACAAACACATAAGAAAAGAGAAGTTCAAAATGGGAACTCTAAACACCATAATAGCCTCGCTGCAAAGAGGGGATTGGTAGTCATCCCTCAACCTTCAGGATGCCTATTTTCATGTGACAATTCACCCTGCCCATTGTTGCTTCCTTCATCTTACAATAGCCAACCATCACTTTCAATACAAAGTCCTTCTCTTCCAACTCTCTACAGCACCCAGGGTTTTTTTCCAAGCTCCAATCAGTTGTCACCATGTACCTTCACGAGCAGGGAGTCGTTATCTATCCTTATTTAGACGACTGTCTCATAAGATTAACCTCATCCTCTCATGCAAAACTAATGACTCAGTTCACCATCACAGTTTTCTATGACTGGGTCTTCGAATCAATGTAGAAAAGTCCATTTTTGAACCAACCTGATGGATATAATTTATAGGATCCCAATTGGATTCCATTAAAGCAAAGGCATTTCTTCCAGTGGACAGAGCCTCAGCTATTCAGAATTTAATCAATGACCTTCTTCTTCAGCTGTTAGTTCCTGTACATGCATGCCCAAATTCAACAATTGGGTCACATGGCAGATTCAACCTTTGTTGTGCCCCATGCATACCTTCGCATGCGTGTTCTGCAAATATGGTTAGCAACTGTTTGCAGACTGAACAGGCACTCTCTTCTCAGACTGATATCCATATTCTCATATGTGAAAGATTCTCTTCTTCATCTGAGAGTTGCTACAAAATCACCATGAGTGGAGCAGCCACAGGGACCACTTGAACAAGAAGAAGAAGGAGGGATTATTCACCTGGTGCAGTAACTTGGCTTCTTTGAGATGTGGTCCCTGGGGGTGCTCCATGACCTACCCTCCTTCCCTCTACTTTGAAGTTCTCTCAACAGGCATAGGGCGGTGGCTTCATGGTAGAGAAGGAATGGAGGGCTCAGGCAGCACACATACCCAAAGAGTGCCAACCGTCTCCACCCTTCTGGTGCATGCACAGTCACTACTACCTCTACAGCTATCAGTCTCCGATGCCAGGCACCACAGAGCATGACACCATGAGTGGAGCACCCCCAGGGACTGCATCTCAAAGAAGCCAAGTTACTGCAGCAGGTGAGTAACCCCTTTGTGTTAGGATGAGAGTGACCAGCACCAGGTACACACCTTTGCTCATGGCTCCATGGAGGAACTGCCAGCTGATGTTCCTGGCAGAATGTAGGAGTAGAGTCCAGCCTACTAGGGGTCCTCATCCTCCAGAGGTGTAATTAAGTCATTAAGTCCCATCATTTGGCATTGGAGTGGGTAGGAAGGCAAGGAAATAGAAAGTGTGGAACATGAGTATAGAGATGGTGTTTAGGTTTGGTTCTTATATGAGCCAGCTGCAAATCTAGCAGCTGGCTTGTGCATGGGGTGGGGACAGCTGTGGGGGGTGGGCTCAGGAGACTGGGGCCTGACAAAGGTATTGGCAGGCTAGAATTGAAAGGAGCAAGCACCCTGGTGCAGGACGTCTCCTGAGGTAAACCTAACCAGCAAGAGGCAAGACTGCCTTCACCTCCTGGAGCATGCACTAGAAGGTTTGAAGCTTGGTGAATCCCATGAGCTACACCAGCAACTGGAGATCTACCCAGTCCCTAATGGTCATAGTCCAGGACCAAACTCTGTTACATCGAGGAGTTCTCAACACCTGTGCACTAAGTTGGGGGTTATATAATAGGGTTTTTGTGAGGAGGTCTCCCCCCTTGTTGGCTGTAAAGGACCTAGAGGCTCAGAATAGTCTCCAGCTCCAGAGGAAGTCCTGGTTAAAGGCCAGCATCTTGGAGATGTCTCACAAAAGAGCTCGTGGAAATAAAAGAGCTGTTTGTTGGTCATATCAGAGCCTTTGGGAGATGTGGAGGAAGGTATACATCAAATGGCATAAAATGCAACACTGACACGAAGAGTGCTCAAGGACCAAAGAGAGCAGTCCCATGTTCAGGGAATCAGTTTTTGCGTGGTAGTTGAGCAGGGGGATGCTAGAGGTTAATGGGCACACATGGAGCTAATCAAGACCCCATCCAGGACTTGATTAAAAAAAAGCTTTCCCTCCAGAGAAGGAGTGTCGCTGGAATGTGAGAGTGAGGTGAGCTACTAGAGTGTGTGAGGAGCAAGATATTGTTAGAAGCTAGGAGGACCTGGGAGACTGAGCAGAACACTGGTCAGGAAGAACCCTGCAAGTACAAAGACTGGGGAGAAAGAAAATCCCCTGCCTGAAGGAGGCAAAAAATGTTTCCCAGGCCTGGAGGCCTGAGGGAGGAAGACCCTGCCAGATGGCTAAGATTTAACAGGATACTACCATACCCAGCTGGACTGTCAGAGGACAGGGACTTCCCCTGTCAAGGATGCTAGAAGGGCCCTTGTTGCACAGTCTGGACATTATGTCAAGGGAGCATGGAGAATTAATCCATGGAATCTAGCTAGTTTCCTGAAGAAGCTGTATGAGACTGCTACTTGTAGGGTCACTGGTTTGGGGCCTAGAGGCAGTGGGTGGACTGGGCTCCCTCAATCACCACTGGACATCTACTGGAGGGACAAGAGCCCAAGAAAAGAGGCAAGAGCCTATGAGAATGCTCAAGGGTGAAGCCATTTCTGTTCAACCTCTAGAAGGAAGTGCTGGACTCACTTAAATAGAGGAGGAGCTTTATAAAATTTTTACATATTGTGATAGTGCCCTCCCAGATCTGGTCCAGCATACCACTGTGACTTCCCAATCTCCATTCTTGAACCCCAACTTACCCTACTTTGCTAGGTGACCACTCACTCCTGAGTCAGTCCACAGCACCCTTCTGTGTGTAATCAGTCCCAGGAAGTAGATGTGTGCCTCTGGCCACTCAGGCAATGGTCCACAAGTGAGCAAACCCAGTTCCAGATAGAACACTGGAAACTTCTGTCCTACAAGGAATTGCGACCCTTTCCCAATCATTATAGATTCACAGACTCATGTCTGTCTATTTAACATAGAAATTGATAGGCCTGCTTCACTCATTCACACCCTCTAAAGTCCACACATCTTTAAATAAAACAAATACTAGTTAATTGACTCAGATATGATTTTAAGTGAATATACAGCAGATCAATGCACAATCATTTAAGAAAGGTATCAGGAATTACCACAAGCAAATAAAAAATATAGAACACATGCTGATGTAATAACACTATTCCAAGATCACGCTTCAGTCTATTCTTCTCATTCTCACCCACAAGACTGGCTCTGGGTGGTGTTCAGTTAGCCTAGGCTCTCCTGGCCATGTGGATAGGCCCAGTCTCTCTTACTTGTTCACAAGATGTTTCCCTCACAAAACCCAAAAGCTTATCCTCTATTCAAAGTGTCGGTATTTCCTTTCAATTCACCTTCCCCCCACCTTTTTTTCTGGGCAAGGGTGATTTCCTTTGTTCCACCTGAGCTAGGGAGTTCAATTTGCATTTTCTTTGTCACATCTCTCTCCAGCCTCTGCTCTGAGATAGACATGCTGGTCTGAGCTGTGTAGCATGCTTCATATCTGTGCATATACAAGATGCTGGAGGAAACCTGATACCATACCTCATAAAGCAGAACATTCAAAAGGGAATCTTACATGGTATAATTGGCAGCAAACCATACCTAGATTATAGCTGAAGGGGTGCAAATCCTGGATGTAAATCTTGTGATGCATATTATCTTGCATTTACTATACATTGCATCACAGATTTTTGGGCTGACTTGCTCACTTTATAGGAAGAAATTCCTGTACAGCATGTTCTGTTCATGCACATGTATGACTTACTCTTTGCCTTATCTTTTCCTTGTCAATTGTAAATGTTTCCCTAGGTGTTGTCCCTTACACAGCTAATACAAAATATCTATTTCCATCCTGCTGCTCTATTTACCTTTCTAATCCAGGAAATCATGTCTCACTCATGTCCAAATATTCAGGTCAAGCCAGGCCTATAAATACCATCTGATGCAGAGTACATTTGTGATAAAGTCAGAGAAGACAGCAGAACTGTTTTCCGATTGGCCATGTACTACTTGTGTGACATGGGCAAGTCATTAAATCTTTATTTGCCTCAATATCCGTACCTCTAAAGTGGCATTAATAATACTTCCCTATCTTTCAAGCATTTTAGGAAGATTTTTACTAAGGTTTCTGAGTCACTGTGTTACTGAAGTGATGTGTACCATACAAATCCCTGTACATAAACATCAGCGGGAGGCCCCTGAATAGATTCCAAGATTATTCTGAGATACTACTTCTGTAAACGTATATCAGGAGAGGCTCTTGATCAAGAGGATTATTTGTTTTCTGTTGTTCAATAAGACAGAGCAAGTGAGCTGACTGTGCTACCTGTAGTAAGGTCTGTCCTTCAACCACCTGAACAGTTTTGAAGTAATTTATATAATCTCACTGTCCTTTAAGGCATAATTTTTTTTTATGGAGGTAAGGGTGAATACACTTCAGTTTTAAAAAGAATAACCTGCATTAGTGCCATCAGGCAAAGACTACTATATACATCAACCTATTAGGCATGATAAGCAGTGCCACAACAGAAGATAGAAAAAGCTTGTTGTACATTCACACAGAACATAGAATGATTATTTTTTGATTATGTGAGTGTAGCAATAATAGTTTCTGCCTAAAAAATAAAACAAACTTTGAATATTTTCTTACAAAAAACTCTCTTTGGCATATATGTAAAATAATCACATTTTGGTGAGTCCTTTGGATAATTACACATTGGTTGCTCCCTCAAAATTAATTATTCATTTAGAAAGCCACACTCAAGCAATTTTTTTTTTTTTACCAAACCCACTCTTTCATATTAATTTACCTGGAGTATATGAGCCCAAAGAATTAAAGATGTTAGTAGGATCCTTGTGGCACTTAAAGACTAACAGATTTAGGACCCTGTCACTGTCCAACATTAAACAGTTATGAACAAGGTTTGAACTTGGTACAGAGAGATCTCATTTGGCTTAGTATCACAGCAAGCACACCATACACATACTTTTTTTTACCTTTTATTAAAATATACAGAAAGAAGGGGAGGATAAGTTAGAACATTTGAAATATAAAGAATTAAACAAGGCTTTCATTTTAATTATCTCCCTTGTTTCCTTTTTCTTTAGCTGGAGAACATTTTTTTAAAAAAGAAAAAAGCCATTTATTTGACAGTTTCTTAGATAGTATAAAAGATGGTAAGTACTGTCCTTTTGAGGAAAAGAGAAGTTAATTAAGCTCTTGCTGATGTTGTTAATGTCTGAACTTATTTCCAACAAGGCAAAACAAGATGTGTGCGCACATACACAAACAAACACACACAAAGGGAAAGAAAAGAATAGCAAAGATAGAAAATGCATCTTCTGTCTCTAAAGCTAACTTTCACTTGCAAAAAAACTGCTGAAAAAACAGGCAAATTCATACTTGACCCGGCAAATTCATAGCAGTGCCAAAGTGTTAAAAGCATTGCTTTTATTTGCCGCTCTCGTTACAAGCTTACAGCAATGTTGCAAAATATTTAGTCTTTGCTGGCTAAGTAGATTCTTATTAGGTGAAAGGAAAAGGAAGAGAGACAGAGATAGGAAAGAGGAGATATGATTGGGGGGGAGAAGGGCATGTGATGAGCAGGTGGCGGAGTTACAAATTCTCACATTGCAGGTGGTGTATAAAGTCAGCTAGAGATGGCAAAGTCATCTGTTTGCCTCTGTCTGAGACAGTCTGATCCAGACAGTTGTCAGGATCAGGATTATGAATGCCCTGGGTCCCTGGCAGTGGTTATAGTGAGGGTTGCAGCCATGATGACAAAGCTCACTCCAGCAGCAAGTTTCCCCAGCAAGGTAAGGTGGATGAAATAGCTCATTTCTCTACTATTTTCCCCATCTATTGATTCCAGCATTACTATTTTGGTTCACTGATTCCTGATCTCAGGCTCATCTTACCATTCGTGGTCTTAACACAGTCCTTGAGTTTCTAGAGTGATAGTGAAGAAAGAGGCAAGGAAGGGAACATCCAGCTCCCTTCTCAGATTGACCTATTTAATTTTCCCAATTCTCAAGTGGGAAACTCCATCAAGTTTGCTTCCCACAGGTAGAAGCACATCGTTGTGGAGGGAGTCACTGCCTGATGGGCAGTTCAATTGGTTAAATGAGGTGCCACCACCCACGGCCTGATCCTTGTTAGTTACTTTAGTCATGAATAAAAAAGTGGAAATTTTATATCCAAGCTTTCTACACATCAAGAGCAGAATTCTGACCATTCTTTGAAGCCGAAAAGCTGTTTCTAACAGATGGACTACTTAGTGGACCACCGGACTCCTCAGACAAAAGGACATTGGACCACAATCCCTTTATTATCTCCTAGTGCACCACCAATCTGTATGTGGACATGAGACTGGGTTTTTATAGAACTGACATGACAGCAAGAGCCAGGGAAACTGTGAGTGTATGTGTCAAGTGAAAGAAAAGGTGAAAAAGAGGTTTTTGGCATTGTCTACAAATGAACATGCATATACTTTAAAATTCTAGTCATTTTATATTTTTATTATAACTAGTTATTTGCACTGTTTTTCTACTTATTATTTCTGTTGCTTATATTAATCCTGCTGGAAATTCCAGTCATTGTATGCTTACTTATAATATGTGTACAGGACTACAGGATACACATTATTTCTGAGAGGGCACTACCAATAAAATAGCAATTCAAGTATTCTAGTCATCAAATGCAGGTGACGTGAGTTCACCAAGGAAACCCACATTGGCAGAATGACCCAGTACCAGAGGAAGTAAAGCATGACCACACAGCTTGTGTTTGTACCCTCAGAGGCAGTAGCTGGGATTATATAATCTTTCCAGAAAAATCAGACAAACCAGCAATGCTGATATTTCAAAGCCTTACATGAGGGTGAGGTGGGAATAAAACAGGCCATTTAGACATGTGCGAACACATTGAATTTCATAAATGTGTAGTTAAATAGGCACTGACTCTGTGAGTGATCTGAGGCAAAAGCATCCGTGGGAAAAAAAAATAGGGAGTACTTAGCATCCACCAGGGATGGCTGCTGCCAAGAAGCTGTTCAGGGGGTGCTGCTGTGAATCAACTGTTTGGAGGGACACCCCAACAGTTGGTTTCCACTGCCAGTTTTTACTGTGGCCCTGCATCCCACCTGTTTTCCTGAGGTCTCTCTCCTGCGAGCACTCCCTAGAAAAATCCAGAGCTAATGCTTATGTGGCCTTGTATGCTTTCTTAGAGATCTTACAATGTATCCCTGCTCTTCTGTGAATGCTTTTAATATACCCATAACTTATAACTGATAGAGTAGAATTAATGTTGAGGACAAATTTTGCGAATTATATAAGCAATGTATCCTTGAAAAGCAGATTGTGTTGGCTTCAGATTGACATCTCCACCTAAGACTATAAGTGTGAATAAGCATTCTCTTTTGAAAAAGGGCATATACCTACCAGCAGAATTTCAATAGTGTGCTACATGGATGCAGAGCTATACTTGTGAACAATCTGATGTCGGGTCAGGCCACTGGGTAACGTGTCTGTTTCCTGAGAAACATCCATTGTGTGCAGGCACCTTGAAAAACAGTCTTAAGCTGAAATAGGAGGGGAAGAAAAATCACTCACACTGTATGTATACAAAGCAAGAAGTAAAGTCTTTAGCTTTGTCCGTCTCTATTTTCCTTACCTTCTGACAAATCCCAGAGATAACTTAGTATCTATCTCACCAGACCTGCACATTTGCTGCTCCACTAAAGAAAGAGACATGATCTTTTCAAGGTTTAGAGGGAGAAATGCTGCTGAGAGAAGTACATTTATTTTTAAATAAGAGTCACCATTGGATCAGTTAGCCTCAACTACAGCATATGCTCTGCAATTTTTTTGTCTCACTTTCTCTTATATTTACCAGATTTCTTTGAACTCTCAAAACAATACTAAAAACTATAAATTGTCTATGTGGGATAGAAAAAACAGATCAAACTAATATAACTTCTAAAAGTTAAATTTTATGTGTCTAACATGTTAGAAGTTACTTGGTGATTTCATGTTATCTTTTTTGTAAAGATACAGTGACAAGTACTAAAAAAGGAAATTACTTAGTTTGTGTGTTTCCAAATACCATAAACGTAATGGTATCTCTAGGTTCATAGAAACTCAAGTAGAACTATGAATTTATGCTAACTTACAACTTGTTAAATTTGCAAGACCACACAATACAATTTTTGCTTCATGGACATATACATTAGGGTGGGAGTAATCATAATAAACTAGAAAAACTCCTTGCACAGGGAGCAGAGGGAAGTAGGAACCAGTGGGTGTTGGAGAAAGAAAGCAGAATTTACATGGAATGTTGTTCTGGTTCTATTTGAGCCATCTCAACATTTTTACACAAATGCATCTGGAAAGAGGGTCCCAGTTTCTTCAGTTTAATGCAATTGTTCTCTACAGTGATAAACTATGATTGATAACTCAGAAAGGTCACTGAAAGCTTCTTATGTATTCTGGATATAAGCCAGTATCCTTCAATTGTATTTATTTATTTATTTATTTATTTATTGTAAAATTGTTTATTTGGTGATCATTAAATCACTTAAAAACACACACTTTTTTTTGGAGGAGTTAAACTCAGCATGTCAGGTAAAGAATCTAGTATATAATTTTGTTTGGCTGAGGTGTGGCTGCTGAAACTGAGCACTATTTTAACTCTTGTACCCAACTGTCTGACTGTGGGACAGTCCCATATAGTATACATCAAGGTTTCTTTTTCATTGTTATAGAGTCAATCAAGCATCAGAGAATAAGGCCTTTAATTTGTGAAATGTCTGCAATGTTCAATATATATTGTAACAATCATAGCCTGAAAGCAATAGAAGCATTTTTTACACTGCATAATATGCTCTGTCACTGGGATTATTTAAGGGCTATGATAAATCCCCTTCCAAAATTCATAAACTTTAACAAGATAATTAACCAATGGAACAATTTACCAAACATCATGGATTCTCCATCACTGGCTATTTTAAAACCAAGATTTGATATTTTTCAAAAGTTTATGTTCTAGGAATTATTTTGTGGACATTTTGTAACCTCTAGTTCTGACAGGAGGTCAGAAGAAATTAACAGTGGTCTCTTCTGGCCCTGAAATCTATGAACTCCTGGCTAATGGAGTTTCTCATCATTAACAAAGAAGAGTGAACATGGTCCTGAGAAGTATGTTACCACGTATCTTAGTTGTAAGAACTCCCACTCTGCTGAGGATGCCATAATATTGCTTTAGTGTAAGAAGAACAACATTCTCATCACTGACTAATTGGGAAATCCATGTGATACATCTGCTCTGCCAGTCCTTCAAAATGATAGTTTTCTCCCAATTAACTAGTCTGGGTAGCCTCAAATAGCTGCTTTTCCAGGATGGTAAAGATGACATTGGTATCTCTAACTTCAGGATATCCCAGAAACTTCATGCAGCCACAGCTGTGGACATCTTATTTTTCTCCACCAGGCAAAAAGAGGAACTAAAGAGACCCATGGAGGAACTGGCTACATTCATAGACGTTCAGTGCATTGGCATGTAAGGGTGTTAGAATGATGGAACCGGTTTGATATTTGTCATGTCATATAAAATCATAAGGGGAATTCTGTAATCTAGGAGTCGACTCTACCTCCTTCTATTGCACAGCCTTAATGATGGGGAGTTGGAATTTTTAAATGATAGTCATGGTCATTTAAATTCTTATATGATGGGTAAAAATCTAGACTGATGGATAGATTGGATTAAAGATTTGTTTGGCAACAGAAAATGGAGTAGTGCTGAGGAGATCTGCCTCAAAGGAAGAGATATTTATAAAAATGTATCAGTATTGAGATGTGTACTGTTATTCAGTATATCTATTTATGATATGATATAAAGGAAAAAATGGACAGGCTGTTGTTGAAATTGGCTGACAATACTGACAGTAGTTGTTCCAGTTAGTAAGCAGTACAAAGGATTGTAAGAAACTCCAGATAGACAGAAACACATTGGGGATTTGAACAGCATCATGTCAAATGAAATTCGGTTTGGATAAGTGACAGGCAATGCACACTGTAGAAATAGTTTCAACTTATTGCTGATAGGCTCTAAGCTTGTAGAACTTGCAGGGGGAAAATGTTTGGTAACACTGTCAGGAGTTCACTAAAACACAGTACAGAAGTAGTGAAAAATAAAAAATGCAATTGGTATGCTTGGCTGTATTTAAAACAAAACAAAACAAAGCACCGGTCACCTTAAATTATATGCCTTTTTATATAGCTCCTAAAATCTGCCGTAATAGTTCTCACTGTGAAAAAGATTTTAAAGCAAAGCTTTTTTCCTAAAGGACTTAAAAGCCTAAATCCCACTGACTTTTACATTTAACCTTGCCTTTCCCGCATAACGCCTGTAAGAATGGTGTGGGAACAAAGGCTGTGGCCCAGATTTGAGTGATAGTAGAGTTGGGGAATGAAGGTCTCTGTCAACGTACCTGGTCCCTGCCCTTTACCTCCATGCATATCTCAAACCTGTAGAGTCTTTCAGTGTGAGTACCTGACTTTTCCAGCTTCTTCAAAAGAGAGAAAAGGAAGGTGAAAGATCCAAGCAGAGATGACTCATGTCATGAGGCCATGATCTGCTTCATTATTTTTTGTTGAATATATGGGGCAACATAAAAAAAAAAAAAAGTGGAACCACCTGTTTTTACTATGGTCTTCATAATCTTCATTTTCTCCATCAAAGTCACCTTTAACTTTCTTGCTTTCAATGCTGCATGATCCTAATTTTTATATACCATGTAACACATAACTGACTATACAGTACCTCTAATCATTTTCATAGTCCTCCTTTCTCTCAGGAAGCAATTATATATTCCTCTCTTAGTTGCTTAATGTGCAATAACTTATCTGGTATTAAGTACCACAGACAGTGTGTCAGTGCTATGAGAAGAAATATTTTTAACCAGCTTAGCTAAAATGAACTGATTTTTATTTATGAAAAACACTGGCAAAACCAAATTGGCAAAGGCTAATATTTTTCATCCTTCCCACAAAGTTGGTAAAAATGTAACTTTGCATTTTTGTATAATTGTATTCATACCGTTTAAAAATATGCATAGTTTCTTGCTGTAGTTACCCCTTTATTACAATGAGGGAAGCCATCTACTGTTTATCGAATACACAAATGTTATTTATATTTTCATAACTTTTTTATTTTTATGGTGATTTTACAGAAAACAAAAACTTGCACAGCTGCTCTTTGTAAGATAAAAAGAATTAAAATTGCTGTAGCAGAGTTGTGAACTAAAATATTTTTAGATGTTTAGCAAATCAAATTGCATGGGGAAAGGGCAGGTTTTATTTGCTGTGGATTGCTTGCCTCTAGAAATATTTTATCCTGTACTTATTCTTAATTGATTAGGTCTTCTTCATAAGTAGCATATTTCCCACTGGAAAGAGCCCTGGAATCCAAATATGGAGGTTTTTTTTTCATTCCATAAGTGCCAGGAAAGGCATATTCAGTGGGAACTCTAACAATTCGGCAATCATTCAAATACAGCATTGTTGACTCATAGGAATTGTATTGCTATGCTTTCTTCTGCCTTTACATCCACCCTCCATTGTGCTATCCCATGCAGATACATAAAGATTCCCTCAAAACAACAAAGAAAATCTAGTTTCTTTTTACAGTGGCCTTTACACTCCTCACACTTGAGGAATAAAGGTGCCTGTCCTGTGAGTGTCCAGAACCATCTGGATGGCAGTGTCCTTTTGAGGACACTCACCCTTCCCTCACCTTCCCACTCTGGAGGGTTCTTTGCATATAAAAGAGGAAAAGATGCCCAAAATTCCCCAGTTCCTTGATTAACCAGTGAAGGGGCAGTGCACTTGGGTCATGCACGCATCCTCAATGCTTTCCTCATCAGATTTTTTGTTTCCCTCTCTTCTCCCATTTTGAAGCAAATTTTATTCATGGTTTGTTTAAGGTTTTTCTTTTGAAATACATGAGGAGATGCACAGACTTTCTCTGGAACTCCAGGAGCTGATTGGGCCATCTCACACATGGGAGAGAAGTTTCTTGGGCACAGTGGACTAAGCTGTGTTTTGAAAAGTGTCCTCATTTTGCACTCTGGGACCCAGTGGGCATTGCTTGTAAATTCACAACACAAACAGCTTCATCCCATAAGTGTAAATATGCAAAAGCTTATCTACTCTGACTACAGGTAAGTAACCTTCATAGCCTGAGGAGTATGAGCCTCTCTGGGCATTCAATATACAAAGTGGTCTACTACAGATGGTCATCAGCTATCTAGTGAGTCAAGTATTATTTCACCCAGCACAAGCCACCATAGGAAAACCAAAAGTTTGTGTGTTGCAGAGAAGGAAAGAAGAGGAAATTATGTAACTGTGAGGTAAGAAAAGCAGAAGAATGAGAATTAAAATAAAAGAGCTTAACTTAGTTATATTTTCTCTGTTTCTAGCAGACCTCTTTTGAAACCTTATTTGGAAGAACTGGGCTCCCTATTTTTTTTTAAACACAGTTGTACCTTAAATTGTCCAGCTATACTGAAAGGAGGTAGGAAGACACTGAATATGGTTTAATGAGATTCTAAATTTATTATTAGCTGACTTAGACTACCTGGCAGATCAGTCTTATAGTGCAGGCAACTCCATGATTATTTTGATATCAACCTCGGGGGTTCCACTAGTCCTCCCCTGCCTTTTATTCCATTTTAGTCCTCGGTCAGCTAATTACTGGGTCTTATCATCCCATCCCTCTTGAATGAGTGAGTATTAAGGAGGGCTATGAAGGAAGGGATGGGTTAACTTCCTGCTTCACCTGTCATAGCAGCCTTGAATCCCAACCCCATTTTGCTCCTTAATTAACACCCATCTCCCTTAAGTCCTTTACCAAGCTACTTATCTGGTCATTGTATCCCTTTCCCATGTAACAAGCAAGGAGTCCTGTGGCACTTAAAGACTAACAAATTTATTTACCACATGAGCTTTCTTGGAAGAAAATCCCACTTTATCAGATGCTTTGGAGACTGACAAAGCGGGATTTTCTCCCCAGGAAGCTCATGCAATAAATAGATGCATTAGTCTTTTAAATGCACAGGAGACTCCTTGTTTGTTTTGTAGAACTCGACTAGGCAAGGACAAACTAGCGGCTCGGGAGCCACATGCAGCTCTTGAAGGAAAAAGTGTGGCTCCTGAAAGAATGTGAGCAAATCAATTTAGGAAAGCAGCCCCAGCCTCAGAGTTCAGAAGGGGATTGGGACAGTGGAGAGACATGCAGCATGATTGCGGATGGCAGGGAGAAACACGGCATGGTCAAGATTTAAAAAAAAAAAAAAAAAAAAAACGATTATCACTAGCCTGTGGTCTTCTACATCAAGCAGCAGCTAAGTTTTTACTGTATAGGCCTAATTTTCATGGTAACCTTAAGTTAATCATTAGAATCTGACATTAGTAGAATCAATATTTGCCCTCTTTTTATGATAAAATTAAAGTGCACAATGAATTTTAAACTTACTAGTTTTGCAGTAGGTAAAAGTATATGGCTATATGCCTCAGTGTGGCTCCTGAAGGTTTAATAAACAAATTGTGTGGCTCTTGAGTTCCATAAGTTTGGCCACCCCTGAACTAGACTAACATGGTTACCCCTTTGGAACTTCCCTGTGTAGTACCTGCACTCAACACCTTCTCCATAACTATGTAAAGAATTGTGACATTGCTGTCTAACTCCCTTCCTACTCATTATAATAAAGGCACACACCCCTACCAAACCCACTGTGAGGAAGACAAAAAGAGCATCTGCTTCACCTAGGCCAATCTAGTGCTGAGGGAGGAATTCATTCCTAGCTCCCCAAAAGAAGAGCAACTAACAAAATTACTTCAGCACGTCCTGCGTGAACTTGATAGTCCACCAGTTCCAGGGAGAGGGTGCTGCTATGCCTAGTCCTGGGAAAAGGGGCTTCTCCCACCAGGCTTTCCCCTTACCAACTTCTCAGCCTTTCCAGTACTTAGAGGATGAGTCGGCATCATCATGTTGACCAACTATTTGCAGCAGCTTCTGTGCTTTTCTTACCCGCTACCCCACCAGTAAAGTGCTGTGACCCATTCCCTGGCAAGCTGGACAATACCCCTCTGCCGTACTTTAGGCATGGTATGATCATTACAGTGGAATGATGGGAAAGAGCGGTTGTTTGTTTGTTTTTTAAAGAACAAAGTTCACAATCTCAGTTAATGAATTTAGGAGTCCAGTTACCGTTTGGTAGAATTAATCTATTAAGTTTTGGTGTCTTGTGAAATAGAAGAAATCACTCAAATGAAGATCATTGACAACTTAATAAAAGTTGCATCTGGTGAAGGGGGTTGGAATCCATGAAAGCTTATGCCCAAAGAAATTCATTAGTCTATAAGGCGCCACAGGACTTTCATTGTTTTTACTTACTAAAAGAACATTAAGCAGTTAGATATGATTTTACATTTCCAGAGTATTGTGTGATCACTGACTGACTATGAACTAGGTAAATATTAATATGCCCATTAAATGGATGGGAAAGTTAAGGCAATGAAATAAGGGATGTGTAAATCTATAAAGATTTACAATGGCAGAGTTGCAATTGGAATTTACAGATTTTTTGGCTTCTATCCCAGATTAAATTGCCTGGGTTGACTGGTTCAAAGTCAAAGCTAAATTTATTTTTTATTTTCTTTTTAAGGGAGAGGAAATTAGTTGGTAGAAAAGTTTGGGAATGAAAACAGAACCTTACTAGAGGGTTCAAAAAGATGGAGGAAAGGGACCACAGAAAGCAAATATGGTATTTTTTCTTACGCACACACAGGCTGTTGCAAAAATTGTCTGAGTTGATCATGGAATTAGGTCCAGTTTGTCGTCATATTCTCAGGTGTGCACACTTCCATGATTTTCTGGTGCCAGTGTGATGGGCACTGTTTCAGCCATCTCTTCTCTCTGCTGGTTTTACTGGAAGGCATTCTGTTTCATGAGATGCACCTAGCCTGCAAATCACATCTAAGAAGGGGAGGAGGATGACAACGTGGCTTCCAGCATTCTGTACATGAGAATATCCTTGTAGTGATCTATGACTATAGGGGTGAATTAGATGTCAAGTCTATCCTCAGGACATGAATCAGAGGTTGCCAACACATTCCATACACACAAAAATATCTCTTCTGATTCTGCAGCCTGGAGACAATTTAGTTAGGTTTTTCTCCTAGTGTGGGTATAGCAATAGTTTTCAAATTCACTTCACATTCTCTTCAGCAAGAGGTGAAAATACCAGATAATTGGCAGTGCTAGGTTCATCCTCATTAACACCACTGACTTTGCAAGAGACCGTTTGAAATAAATATAGGATGGTAACTAAACTTGCAATTAGATTCTTGGTGACAGAGGTGAGAACAACATCTGCCTCTCTAAATTTATGATTGCTTATATATGGCAGTGAAGCACATTATTGGGAAACACAGCAAGTTCATACTTTTCATCTGCTGCTTCTTACGAAGACAAATATCCTGCTGCTATTGTACAGCTTGGCACAGGATAGTGCAACATTTGCAATTTTCTAATGTAGTGAAAATTGATTTTTATTTCATAGCTGCTAAGTTTTTGTTGTCCAACATATTACTCATAGCATAATGTTTTTTTATTGCAGCATACTAGTTTACTTATTGTTTGAGTAGGTTCCCCAATGAACTTGGATCTGTGTAGTTTGTACATTGACGAAAGTAGCCAAGTGCCCACAGATTTCCCAATATGATGGTTCCTATTCGTTTAGGATGGACGGATTGAAGCAACTTTGGTCAACAAAACACAGACTCTCACACACACACACACACACACACACACACACACACACACACACACACACACACACACACACACACACACACACACACACACACACACACACACACAGAGTACTTAGTCACAGGCATGTGACAGCTGTTAGTGTGTATTTTACTTTGAAGGATATTAAAAAAACAAGCAAGATGTTCGAGATATAAGAAAGCCAGGAAGGGAATTTGTTTGGAGTATTTTGTAATACAGTTAACCCATTGTCCAGAAGCATTGAGTAGAGGTTGCATTTTATGGTGGTGTATAAATCATTCAGCAATTTAACTGCAAGGTGCCTTTGTCAAATTTGGTAATGCAAATAGCTGAATGTTTATGGTGTTCTTTGTTTAGAGAAGCTAGACAGGGAAGGACTGAGGAACTTTGTGCAATGTTGCATAACTTCTTTTACATCATTTCAACATTTTTCTAATTAATGAAAACAAAATGTCCTCCACGTATCTTCAGATCAAACCTCATTCTTATGTATACAGCTTCATAATGAATATAACACTGTTTTGAAGAAAATGTGAGATGATGATGTACATGTTTACAGAAGAGAGAGAGACATGAATTTTATGAACATTTGCTTACTAAAATACACAATGAGAAATGTCAGTTCTACTGTGTCTTCATCTGAAAACTGAGCAGTATGTTTTGGGTCTTTACTTGTTATTCATTGTCACTATGGGCATCAGCACTTTTTCAATCACCTATGGAACATGCAGTAGAAAATCTTGCCTTGACTTCTCTTGAGAAATTAGGTTAATACGCTCTCCTCTCTCTGAATATTCTGCTCCTTCTTTGGCTTTTGGTATTCCAGGTAGGTATCCATTTTGCAATCCATTTTACTGAATATCTTGTCTCTGGACCTCTATCTTTTCTGCTGCTTACTGAGAGTCACATCCCCAAGAGTCATGAAAACTAGTATTGGAACAGCTGTCATCAGAATGATTGACAAGACAATGAAAGAGGTTTAATTTTATGATGCGAGAAAACATTCCCTCTTTATATACTGCAAGGTCACAGTTTGAAATGTTTATCTGTTCAGCTTGCCTGCATTCATTCTTTCTATGTTCTATTTGTAAACTCCTTTCAGCAACATAGCTTGGTCAATGAGATACCCAGTAAAAATTTCCTATTTCCTCTATTATGAAAAAAATAAAAATATGTGGTCTGTGTGGGGAAAGGATGGGCAAGCAAATCAAGATCAAAACTGTTACCAGTCTTGGTTTGAGTATTAAGGATTGGGGAAGTCTGGCAGGATGTAAATATTTTGGAGTTCCCAGACTGAAAGATGAATCAAATTTTCCAGGCTACTGATGGAATCTCATGTATCTATACAACAGGAATAATGATGGGGGTTGTGTGCATTGTTACATTATGACTGAACAGCATATCCAAGAATAGGGAAGACTGGTGATCTACCTTGTCAATTGATGGATGTTTGCCCTAATAGACTGGCTTGAAATATTCTTTCATGAAGAGTGTTCTCCAGAATTACTTGCCAGAAGACGGGAAGACAAGCTTGGCAAACATGAACAGAACACTGAACTAGGATATAGAGGCTTGAAAATAGTGGAGTGACTTGCCACTTCCTTTTACAACTCCATATTGCCACAGGTCATATAGCATTTTGCAAAAGGACAAAACCATAGGTCCATGCACTAAGGTCCAAAAGGGGACTGTGCCATTTAACACAGCTACTGGGATTTATAATCAGTGCTATCTAGGACAATATTTTAAAGCTAGTTAAGGTCATAAAATAGAGGCATGTCTCTATGTGATAAGGGAAATCACTAACAGGACTTTTTCTGTAATGATTCATGAACATAAGTTTGGATTTGAGTAAAAAGGCTTCTGAAAACCTATGTTTAAAGAAAATAGAGAATACTGGCATTCAAGGTCACTGTACTCAACTCCTATCCTTTTTATGCATGTACGGTAATTCACACATGCTGAATTATGATATTGAAATATAAAGATGAAGAATTGTTGGACTAAAATTGAGAGCTTTGTTTTTAATTATACTTTAACATTTTATAATTATGAACAGTGAATGAAATTTCAATGAGATCACACTTCATCTAAGACTTCACTGGCATTAATGTGGTTTTGCCAATTCTCCTTTTATATAGAATTGTTGATTTGCTTAAAAACCTGTGATTTCTTACAGGAGAAAGAAAGGTAATAATGTGGTGTGCTAGAGGATTATAGGTAAAAAGTACACAAAATTTGAATGACAAGAAATCCATTTTACTGGGAAGACCAGAAACAGGGTGACAGAGAAACAGAATCACATAAACAGCATATACTGTGTAAATTGTGACTTGAATATGCACAATGTGTGTATTACCTAAACCAAATGTTTACTGCTAGTTGAAGAAAGGTTCATAAATATGTAATAAGGAGATGTACAAAAAGAGCCAAATGAGCGAAGTCAAAATTGGTAAAAAGATTGGATCAGAAAGTATAGGAACTGTACAGAATTGCCAGATCAGAGACCAGAGGTTGAGATGATTATTGCGGAATATAGATGTCCTGCAATGTGGTAAATTGGGTCTCCCTACCAATTCTTTTACCTATTTATCAACCTGTATAAATATATGTATTAGATGTTCTAAGTGACTTTTCTGTCTGAATTTGCATAAATAAAGGCAAAAACAGATTAAACGTAAATTAAGTCAACTTGTAACTCTTTTCCAATGTACATAGTATAAATCTACATCATTACATCAGGATGACTAAGTTACAAAAGAAAGCAGCATTTGCAAGTTTACTAAACCTGTAACTTTTTAATGATTTTTCAGTATATTTGTAAAGATATTTAAGGAATCACAGTGTATAATTGATTTTTACTTTCCCTGCCCTGCTACTCTCAGCTGGTATATTTTTTTTACCTCCATGTGGGGTTGGGGGGGGGCGCAAGGGGAAATGTTATGACTTCTACCTTCAGGTGAAGCTAGACCCGCCATTTGCAAACTAGCTTCCATGAACAATATTATTACTGATGATAATCTGGAAATTCCTCCGTCTTAAGGTATAATTTCCACCTTCACAATAATCAAGATGGCAGGTGGCACTTAACAGTTTGCATATGCAATCCTTGGTCCTGCCTCACTCCCTCTACAGATTGTTTCCCAGGTCTATCCCAAAGCAGGTTTTTACAAGGTTTACCTGGCATGTCTGCGAGACCATTTGGCCTCATTGACAGACCCCTGAACTTCCAGGACCATGGAGATGCTCCCTCTTCTGCTGTGGTCTTCTCCAATGCTGTTCCCATACTTCCTTCCTTCAGCTTAAACATCAAACTCTTATGTTCAGACATGTCATGCAGGGAAGTGAAGTGGGTTCAGTGTTTTGATTGGCAGTGAGCACTTAATCAAACTCCTCATACAAGGACATTTAGAAGAGCTGTTGAACCTGCCATAGCTTTCTGGTAAAGGCTCTTTAAGTGTTCAACACAGTCCATAAATTGTACTTCAATCTGTTGATGCCCCCTCCAGTAGCAACTTCAGGATGGTCATGTATGGATGTTTCAGATGCTTTTGCTAAAATGATGACTCTTGTTAGGCTCACAGCAGAGGTTAACTGGAGTCTTGGTGTGATCCTCCAGTCAATTAGCAGCCTACTGGGTGATGTGAATCTTGCTGTCTGACAGAACTAGATTGACCTGTGCAGAAACTGGAGCAGGCCCCATGGAAATAAAGAATTAAACATTGAGGAAAGATATATAAATCAGGAGGTAGTGTCCAGTACACCAAGGTGATTGGGCAGTGAGTGGGGAAAAAGACCCAGAAGAAACAGGTAATTATGGGGCTGGTGGTAAAGTATTATCTAAATATAAGCCTAGATACTTATGGTTTTGCTACATCCACATTGTAGAGTGGGTTCACGTGGCAATGCTCACAGCATAACACGTGATTTTTCCATAACCTCTTAGGTTGTGGTTCAACATGAACACAGATGTATTTCAGGGCTTTCCAAGTGAAGGGGTGAGAATGGAGTTTTAGGATACCACAACTGGCAAATCTGCAGTGTAAACATACTTTCAGAATGTGAAAAGTAAAAAAACAAAAAAAAACAAAAAAAAACAAACAAACCTTTTTTCATACTGTAAAGTTACTTTTAAAATGAAACATTTCTGTGTACCTTGAACAATAGTCCAGAAACATGTGAATAGTTCTATTGAGTTGATAGGAGCTAATCACATACTTAATGTGCAAAATGTCTTGTTGGAGTGGGAGTATGGTTAATATATTTGGTTTGTATTGGGTCTCACAGGGGTTCTATGGGCTTTGCCTTAAAAACTGCAGGAGCAGAAGTGGCTTTGTTTTGTCATGTTCATTCTCTTTATAGATCTTTCATCTTTCTTTAACATTAGATTCAACATAATCATCCCCTTATATATATTTTCTCATTTAACCTGCCCCCCCCCACTTCCTTCAGACTTTCAGAATCCCAGGAATCTTTTTGTCTACTACGGATATTTTTGATAATTATAATTTGTTCTTAAAGGTTAAACCAATCTCCTACAAATTGAGCTTATCTAAAACCTATTGAAATTGTTCTTTTCTGTCAGTGTCATGGTACATCTCTGTAATATAAGACCTATATTCTAAACCATCTCTATCAGTTGTAGCTCTTGCCTGCCCTATGGTTTGTATTCTTTATCCAAGCCTCCTCACCTCTTAGGCAATGTCAAGACGGCTCAGCTGCTCTGGAGTTCACAATAACTCCAGCCCTGGAAGTGGTGTAATGGTAAGGCAACCGGACAGCATTGCCATTCACCATAGCACAGCGTGTACGGGAGGTAAGAGGTCATTTGTAATGTGACAGGAGATAAGCAAGATATTTTACGTACCTTGCTTATCTCTCATTGACTGCTGCCAGAAAGTGTGTCAAGTGTAGACTAGGGCTTTGACATTGATTTAATTAATCTAATCTTAGTAATCCACTTCTAATAGGTATACTCAGAAGGAGAATTAAGATGATGTCAGCAAACAGAAATGTTGACAATGCCCAAGGTATTCTGACAGGAGGTAGGTTAGTTATACTGAACCAAAAGACACTACGATAGAGAGTCTATGTATCTTGACTTTGAAAATTTAGAGTGAATCAGCACTTCAGCTGCTTTGGGGCAGCTTTTTACTCTGGTTGTATTAAAAGAGATATTTTTTGATGTTGTATTGTGCCTGATGGAGGCAGAGTGGTTAAGAAACAGAGAATCTAGCCAGAGCATGTACCCAGCAATCCTAATCCTTTGAGACATCAGAGCACTTTGAGTTAATCAAGCACTGAGGGGAGTGCAAATTATAACCTCTGTACACAGTCACCATCCTGATCTCCTCTTTAATCTACAGATCATTACTCATGAAACAACTCTCCTCTTCAGGTGTAAGAATCACTTTGTAAAGTTTTAGAATAGGAATATAATTTTCTGTAGAATTCTACATGAAATGCTGCAGTAAGATTCCAATTTTCTCATAAATTTGCAGAGTTCTTATACGTGTTAACTCATGGCTTCAACAGAACTATTTGCATAAATAAGTACTATAAATGTGTGAAAGGATTTGCAAGATAGGACCAAAACACATTTCATAAAGTAATTAACCCTAATTACTAAATTTTAGAACACTGTTACTGTCAAAGTAGTATTTACATATTTACATAATTATTAAAATTGCAGTTTAAGAGGATAATAGGATCATAGTACTTAGATCTTTGAAAACCTAGTAAAATCAAACTAGTCTTCCTTCAAGGGCAAGATGCTTTCACTCCTTGCTCTGCACACCACAGAGGCGGTAATTCTCTTGTACTGATTTGGTAGCCAAAAGCCTAAAAAACTAGCAATCATCAGAAAATTTTGAATGAATTAAAACAACTACGTAGTTACCTGGAAAGAATGAGTTCCAAAGGGGTCTTGTGGCATTTAAAGACTAAGGATATGTCCACGTGTCTCTTTATTTTGAAATAACACTGGTTATTTCAAAATAAAAAAGATTAGGTCCAGATGATGTTTTCTTATTTCAAAATGACGGGCTTTGTCATTTCGAAATAAGAACCATCATTTTGAAACAGCTTAAACCCCATTCATTTCGAAACAGCTGTTATTTTGAAATGGTTATTTCAAAATAACACTGTTTGGACATGTTGTTGTTTCAAAACAACACCATTGTTTCGAAACAACATGTCCAAGCAGCCTTATTTCGAAATAACCGTTTTGAAATAACAGCTGTTTCAAAAACAGGCTTTCCCTTAATTTGAATTAACATTTTGAAATAATGATGTATGTGTAGACATAGGCTAACAGATTAATTTCTCTCTTGAGCTTTCATGGGAGAAAATCCCACTTTGTCAGATGCTGGAAAGAACAAAATCTACTAAATTTAAAATAGTAATTATTACTGATTCACAACTATATTTTTAAAAAATGATATTATATAAAATAGGAATGTTTGGGGTTTTTATTCTTTACATATATATTGCTACAACAAGTTGCTAAAGTTCTGTAGTAGATAAAAAAGGGTAAGTAGAGAAATGATGGTAATGTATGGAATTCTGAATTAAAAAGCAGTTGCAATGTGCTAGCCACATTTTTCAATTGTTTTAATATTTTGCTTCTGTTAAATATCTTAAATTAGAAAGAATGAAAAATACTTTAAAAGTGTTATAAATGTTTCTGATAATTAACATATTCCTGTTATGTATAGTATATTCACATTCAGTATAATAGTTATACATTGAATAAGAAAAATGCATGCTGATACCAAAATCTGCTAAAGAAAGGGAATATATTAAAATAAAAGTGTCTATTCAGTGATTGATTTAGATAGTTTTTCTGTAGTGTTGGATACAGGGGGCCAGATTCTAGAAACAATTTTAAATACAGATGAACACTTTTAAAATACAGTCGTTCCAGATTTACAATGTTTTAAAATACAGCTAAATACAGTATGGTATTTCAAAGTATGTTTACATACCGAAGGATAAATATATCCCCTCATGAGATTTCTACAAGCCAAGAGCAGCTCTGATTGCAGCAGCCCAATCCAAATTATTGATGTCTTTCCACTGACTTCAGTGGATGTTGTATTCATCCTGGTGAAGCCATTCACGTAATGGGATGAGGAGAAAACAAGCTGCTGTCATGAACAGCTGTTTATCTACTGCCACCCAATTCCATTTGCAGCACATCTGTTCTGTTAGTGCAATGATCTTGAGAGTTCATTAAAGACCACACTATTGAATGAGTGAGAAACAGAACTTTAACACAGACAGGTATGAATCCCAGGTGTGCAGCTGGAAGCAGCCATGTTAGATCACCTGTGGGGCACATTTCCCAATTCACACACCACTGGTCCACGCTAGGGAGTCTGTCTAAAATCACAACCTTCTACAACTATCTCTCTATGTCTTTCCTCACAAGGAAAACAAGTTAATCTTTAGATACATATAAAAACTATCTAATGATGCATGCAGTAACAGCTAATAAGACCTAGCAACTGTCTAAAAAACCATGCATAATACCATTCCATAAATCTAGTCTGAATTACCTAGAAAGGCGAGGTTACTAGCACAATGCTCTCAAGTGAGTCTTTACCATCCATTTCCCTCACACATTCTAGCAAGTCTCCAAGTCGTTCTGGGCATTTGATCACTTGAATAGATCTTCTCTGTACCAGTCCTTCATTCAAGTCTGAGTTCTCTTGTTTCCTGACTGTTTCTTCTTCATTCATTGATGACACCAGATTAGTCAGGGGAAATATGCCAGAATCTACCTCAACTTCCACAATGCTGGAACTCTGGGATAAGTTAGAGATTCTGTCAATTGCATCAAAATGTGTCCCCTTCATTTTTCTAACAACATAAGACTGTGGATACAGCTGTTTATTAATAGTACTTCTTTGGCTCCAAGTATTAGAGGTATGATTCCTCGGGCACACTCTATCAGCTGAGTTAAAGGATAGAAGATCATGAGTCCTTCTGTCCAATTAATACTTCTGCTTCTACTTCTGATATTTTCATCTTCTGAACGGTAGCATTGTTCTGAGATTGCAGCACGTTATCAGTAATAGGTAAATTAGACCTGATCATTCTTCCCATTAACAGCTAAGCTGGAGAAAAGCCATTCTTCAGAAGTGTACTTTGATAAACTAGAAATGCTTTGTACAGATCACCCATACTTTCAAAAGTCTATTTCATCAGGTTCTTTGTCTGTATAGACCTATCCACCAGTCATTTTATTGGAGGTAATTTGGATTGGAAGTTTTTGTGACAAAAATCCCAATCTGAAGCAAAATTCCTAAACTCTGCACTTGAAACTTGTCCCATTGTTACTGAAGATCTCACCAGAAATTCCATGTCTCGAAAAAAAATCCGTTCATGCCAGTGATCACTGAATTGCTGTTAGTACTGTGCAGTGTGCAGATTTCTGGAGATAGAGACTAATAATTGGTGAGTAAGAAATACTTCGAATGCCAGGTAAATAAATCCACATCTACGTTCTCATAAGGCCTCTGTGGAACAGGATGGGATCTCAGTGTCTCTGCCTGTTGGCATGGTTTCTATTTTAATCATGAAAAGCAGTTTATCCCACTGGTGATGTCATGACTGATCTGCAGCCAACATAGGACCTCTTATGCTTGTTCTTTGCACTAGTCGATTCCTAAGTGACCTTCATGGATCTCTGCAGCATTTATTTTTGGAGGATCCATGGAATTATGACTTTACCATCCCTGAAATTTACCTCATCTACCACAGTCAGCTCATGTCTGCAGTTCATGTCTGTTATATTTAGACAGCAAATGCTTATTATTTTAAGTCATCCTCTATCAGTGGTTCACAACCAGCGTGCCGGGGCACACTGGTGTGCTGCGACAATACCCCAAGTGTGCTGTGAGCATCCCTGAGAGCTAGAGTTAGTTCCCTCCCTGCTTAGCCCAGCCACATGGGCTGTGCAGGGCTGGGAAAGGCAGGGGTTAAAGTAAAGAGGAAGGCACTGGAACACAGCTCTGGGGCCCCTATTTTTAGGCAGGCAGCCTTCTGCTCCCCCCGAACATAGAGGAAGGCACCCAAATGTGGAGTTCCAGGGGTCCCCCTAAAAATAGCAGGACCAGCCCGAACACACTGTTCCAGTGGGTCCACCTTAGGCCCAGCCAGCATAGAGATGCAGGAGGCCAGGAGTATGTGAATCTCCCCCTGCAGGGCAGAGCAGCTTGTATCCATCAGCCTGCAAACAGCCCAGGTAAGGGCTTTGGGGATGAGGGGCTGCTGGGGGTTTTGTGTGTGTGTGTGTGTGTGTGTGTGTGTGTGTGTGTGTGTGTGTGT
>ML681966.1:40313391-40361759 GCA_007922195.1 Podocnemis expansa
GTGTGTGTGTGTGTGTGTGTGTGTGTGTGTGTGTGTGTGTGTGTGTGGCAGAGGTGGGTAGGAGTGGCTGTGTAGCAGAGGGTGTGTAGCTGGGGTTGTGAGGTGGCTGTCGGTTGGGGGTGTGTAGCTGGAGGTGGGGTGGCTGTGTGTGTGTGGGGGGGTGTAGCTGGGGGCTGGAGGCCTAGTTCTGGCCCCTGCAGTGATGGGAGGGTCCATCACAGGCAACGGGCTGGGGGAGGGGAGGACAGGACCCAGTGGGGTGGAAGGGAGCAGCAGTGGGGTGAGGATTTGCTGTTAGTAGCAGGTAGCCACTGTGGAGAAGGGGGATGGGGGCTGCACCATGCTCCCCTGACCTATCTTCCTGCTCCCCAGGTTCCTCCCTGCGCCCCCACAAAGCCACTTTTGTTCTCCTTTTCCCTCTCCTGTCTTGCCACCCTTGTGCTGTTCCCCACATGGCTGCCCTTGTCCTCTTTGGCCACCCCTGCCCTGCTGTGCTTCCCACATGCACTCCTGCCACTGCACACAACTCCTGACCTCTTCTGTTTTACCACCCCTGCTCATCTACCTCTACTACCCCACATAGGAGCATTTCCAAAACACTGTGCTATGGTTCATGAATGTTCATAAGTAATTTAATTTAATTTGAATATTTATGAGTGTTTAATGGTGGTGTGCCTCAAAAAATTTGAAGGTATTAAGGTGTGCCACATCAGAGAAAAGGTTGGGAAACTCTAGTCTAATTATCACTTCTTTAAGGAGTCCCAAAGATTCATCTTTCTCTATCTCTTCTCTTTTTTGTTGCAGTCTCCTTGTAATAATCCTTGGGGAGGAAGGTGTTAACACTCTGGTCAGTGAGTCCCAGGATAGCCAACAGGAACAAAGTACAGGTTTTTAAATTGGAGCACCCGCCTTGCCTGTTCGTGTTTGGATGCAGTGGAGCTCCTGGAAGGATCAGAGGGAGGCAGGTAGAAAGGCCTGAAGAAGGATCCAGTGACATCCTTGCCACAGATAAGCTAAGTTTGTTACTGACCAGGCGTGAGTGGAACAGGGAATGTTTACTTAGACGTGGTCAGGGTATTTCTTTGCTTTGTTTTTGGATTTCTCTGCTCTGAGCACATGTACCCCTTCCCACTACCCTTTAACTGCCTAGGTTGAATCCTAGGGAAGCAACTCTCTGTGTTTATCTGTTCTTTTCAATTGAAGATTTTGCCTTTTAGGTAGGCTCTGTTTCTGTGTCCTGAAGAGAAAGAGATTTGTGTGCATGTGCCTCAGACTATGCAGCCAGCTGCTGGAGTTGATTCTGTTCCAGTTCCAGCTGATATCCCAGCTGGGATTCAGTCACTCTCCCGAGGGAGGAATGGAAGTGATTGGGACTACCTCACAGGAGGGAGTTCCCAAGTGCACCTTCCTGGGTTTCAAGAGGTTTTTGCATTTGTATGGTGGCAGCGGTACCACCCCAAGGCCAGGAATTGGTGGCTCTGGAGAGTTTTAAATCAAGGTTTTAAGGCCAGTGGCTTTTAAGGCCTGTTGCAGGCCCCCACATTCTGCACTCAGAGTGGGGAAACAGCCTTGACACTCCTTGTTAGCTATGGGATTTGATCTCACAATCATATCTAAATAGGCTTGTACCTCTGTCTCTAGTATCCTCTCAGGTGCCATAGGTGCTACTACTCTGTCAATGTCAAAAGGGATAGCCGTGTTAGTCTAGTCCAGTAAAAAAAAAAACAAAAAACAAACAAACAAACAAACAAACAAAAAAAAAACAACAACAAAGAGTTGTGTGGCCTTTAAGACTAACAGATTTATTTTTTGCATGAGCTTTTGTGGGAGAAAATGCCACTTCCTCAGATGCTTCAAAGATGGGTGAACTTACAGAAAAGAATGAAACTAAATGCAAGGGGATGTAAAACATAGGATCGGGTCATACAGTAACAGCAAATCAGAGCAATGGACTGAAGGTAAAAAATCCTTTACAATCGACATATTACACAGACTACAGTGAGAGTTTATGCCATACTTTCTCACAGAAACTCAGAAACCATCTGATCAGCATCCTGTACAGCAAACAGAGCAAAATTAAAAATGAACTCTCAAAACTAGATTCCTTCTTAGAAGAATGCATTGTAGGTAGGTTTTCTACATGGCTGGACTTCATAATGAAGAGAAAATCCATCTATGACACGCACTTTGCTTTCCTACAGAAGAAAAAAGATACCAAACTATATAAACTTCTATACACCACTACAGGAAGCAAGAGTGACACCTATAACTCAGCCAGCAACACTGTTAATCTCTCAAACTACACACTTGCTCCAGCACAGGAATCTGTTATGTCTCGAAGACTTTCCCTCTGCCCCACAAGTGCCACGCATAAGATAAAATTCTGCGGTGACCTAGAGGCCTACTTTCGTCGTCTAAGACTCAAATTTCCATAACACCACAGATCAACGCATTGATACGCAGATGCCTTCCTCCAAACACTACAAGAAGAAATATTCTTCATGGACTCCTCCGGAAGGCCGAAATGAGAGACTTGACTTCTATATTGATTGTTTCCGCCACCGTGCCAAGGCTGAAATCATGGACAAACAACATCCTTTACATCATAACCTCAGCCATGCAGAACGCAATGCCATCCACAGCCTCAGAAACAACTCTGACATTATCATTAAGGAGGCTGACAAAGGAGGTGCAGTTGTCATCATGAATAAATTGGATTATGACCAGGAGGCTTATAAACAGCTCTCCAACACAAACTTCTACAGACCACTTTCCTCTGACCTCACTGGGTATGTCCACACACACTCCTTATTTCGAAACAACAGAGGTTGTTTCGAAATAAGGAGTGCCATGGCCACACGACGCACGGCCATTTCGAAAGAAGCAAACCGCTTCTTTCGAAATGGCCGTGGTCTTTGCGAAATAACTTAAACCTTGTTACCTGTTGAAACAGAGTTGTTTCGAAACAGAGGTTTCGAAACAGCCCTGTTTGGACATGTTGTTTCGGAACAAAGTGTTCCGAGACAACATGTGCCCCTCCTCCCAGGGTGCTAAGCACCCTGGGAGGAAGGGCTGACCCCTCAGCACCCTGGCCAGGGTGCTGAGGGGTGTACACGGGCTGTGGGGAGGGGCGCGGGGCAGAGGATCTCTGTCAAGCATTCTTGAAACTACAGTACCCACCTGGGGAAGTAAGAAAACAAATTGACAGAGCTAGACGGGTTCCCCGAAGTCATCTACTACAGGAGAGACCCAAGAGAGAATGCTACAGAACACCACTAGTCACCACATACAACCCCCAAGTCAGACCTCTGCAACAGATCATTAAGGACCTACAGCCTATTCTAAAAGATGATCACTCACTCTCTCAAGCGTTAGGAGACACACCCCTCCTTGCTTATAGGCAGCCCCCTAATCTTAAACAGATTCTCACCAGCAACTACAGATCTAACAACAGAAACATTGAAGCAGGCACACACCCCTGCAACAAACCACACTGCCAAGTCTGCCCACATATCTGCACAATAGATACCATCATAGGTCCTAATCAAGCCTGCTACTCCATCAAAGGCTCATTTACCTGCTCATCTACTAAAGTGGTCTATGCCATCATGTGCAAGAAATGCCCCAACACCTTATATATTGGACAAACAGAAGGATCGCTGCGTAAGAGGCTGAATGAGCACAGAACTGATATCAGAAATCAAAGAACAAAGAAACCAGTTGCTGAGCACTTCCATCTTCCTAATCACTTGATGACTGATTTGTTAACGACTGTCATTAGAGATGTAGCTGGGACATCAAGACTTCAAAGAGAAACAACTGAACTCGAATTAATATGCAAGCTAAATTCTGTGAAAGCAGGACATAATCAAGACTATGGGTTCTTTTCCCATTACAATAGGTAATTTGACTTCAGGCTTCCCATGGTTTGAACCTGAAAACTGCTCTGATTTGCTGTTACTGTATGACTTGATCCTATGTTTTACACCCCCTTGCATTTAGTTTCACTCCTTTCTGTAAGTTCACCCATCTTTGAAGCATCTGAGGAAGTGGGATCTTCTCCCATGAAAGCTCATGAGAAAAATAAATCTGTTAGTCTTAAAGGCCACACAACTCCTTGTTGTTTTTTTGCTACTACTCTGGAAAGTGCACCTGTTGTGAACATAAAATTGCCAGGCAAGCAGTTCACCAATAAATTATATTTCTGCAATTTTATCATCATTCTTTGAATCCTTGAGGTACAGTCCTTTAGTGTTTTGCTAAATAATGCAATCAAGTGGTTCTGATTTCTAACTTCCACTGTCTGTCCATAAATATATTGATTGGATCTTTCACAGGCAAGCATGATTCCAAAAACCTCCTTCTCAATCAGTGCATATCTAGTCTTTGCGTCAGTCACTGATTTAGATTGCCACAAATCCTCATGCTGTTTGTAAAATCACTGCACCCTTCCAAGACTGTGGTGCATCCACTGAAATCTTAATAGGCCTTTCTGGAGTGTTGTTTTAAACATTCCGATGATTCCTCCTGTGCTGCATCCCAACACCATTCATTTTTGTCCTCTGGGAGTTGTCCATTTGTGCTACTTAGGCAGAAAGATTAGGTATGAATTTTCTGTGTTAGCTAACTGTTTCCAAGAGCCTTTGGACATCTTTCTTTGACTGCGGAAGTGCCATCATCTCAGTTACTGAAATCATCTTCTTATCAGGTTTTCAGCTTCATGGAAAATAATATGCCCTATAAAAGTCAATTCTATAACTTCTAACACATTTGTCCTTATTTAGTTTGAGGTTTGCAACCCTAGATGCATCTAACACTTACCAAAACCAATGATTGTGCTCCTCTTTTCTGGAATCCCAGCAATGAAGTCATCCATGGAGATATCCAGACCACTAATATGTTCAGAAATCATGTGTACAGTTTTGTGATATACCTCTTATGCTGAAGCCATACCAAAGGGTAAGCATCACTGTTCCCTCTAAGCTGTGCACGTGTGCGTGCACACACAGGTCATGAAACCGGTGCACACAACAAAATAAAGTGTGCACAAAAAAAGTGTTAATATTGGTGCTCACAAAGAAATTATTTGCGCACACAGTCTATGAGTAATTAGGGGAACATTGGTAAGCATACAAACCTAAAATGCAGTATTAAATGTGCATAATTTTGAGCTTTCCTCTCTTAATTTTAGCTGCCAAAATCCTGAGGATGCATCCAATTTGCTGAAATATTGAGCATTTGCAAACTGAGCCATAATCTCTTATCTAATTGATAGTTTGAAATGTTCTCTTCGTATAGCTCTGGTGACGTCTCTGGAATATAAGCATACGTGTAGCTGGCCAGTGCTTGTTCCCCACTCTGACTAGGGAGCTCACCCATTCCATTGGCTCCTGTTTTGTATTACATGAATTGCTTCCATCCTTTAAGCTCAGCTTTAACTTGATCACAAATTGCAAATGGCACCTTTCTACATGGATGAATAACTAGAGGGACCTGCTTGTTTATGTAGATTGTATGTTCTTCTTGCACGCAACACAATCCCTGAAACAAGTCCTGATATTCATGAAACATTGCCTCATAGCCAGATGCAGTACTAGCTTGTAGTGAGAAAACCCTTTTTACCAGACTGACTTTCTTAAATGTGTAACCCTTCTGCCAGGGTGAGATGGCAGAAGAAGGGCTGGGTTCTATATCTAGGGGTTTTTGAACAATGTTCCAGTACCAACTGGCTCCAGCCCCCACCCAGTCTTCTGGGATATCCTGTACTTTTTTCCTTGGGCACCCCAAAGGGGTAATGCCTCCTCACTGGCAAGCATGAGTCTGAGTGTAGTATACAGAACTTTTAATAGTAATTAATGTACTGTTACATAAAAGAATGTAAAGATACAATAGGAAAAATCAAGACTGATCTGGAGAAGCAGTGCAGAACAAGGTTCCCACATAATCCTACACAGCATAACAGAATGTTTGAACTTCAAAGCAAAACCAGCACTGATCTGGAGAATCAACGCAGAACAAGGTTACCAACAAACCCCAGAGTATGTAGGGAATGTCTGTTATGCCAGCTGTCCACCAGCACCACCCACTGGTCACTCTCTCTGCCCCACTTTCACCGTCCACTGGCTCTGCCCACTGGTCACTCTCACCATCCAGCCCTCTGCTGGCCACTCTCACCGTCTGCTGGCTCCACCCGCTGTCCACTGGCTCAGCCCATGCTCACTAGTGCTGTACGGGCCTCCGCTGGGTGTTCTCGCTGCCTGCTATCTGTCAGCTCTACCCATGGGTCACTCACACTATACAGCTCTCTGCTGGGTCCTCTCACCATCCACTGGCTCCACCCACTGTCCACCCCTGCCGTCCAGCCATCTGCTGGCTGATCTTCAGTGATTTCAGCTCAGAGAGAGGGTCTGCTCTCTCCATGATTTCAGTTTTTATACTCAGAGCAGCTGCAAACAGCTTCTTCAATCAAAATAACAAAAGAAAGGCTCCACAAGAAGCCTGGTTATATCTTTTCACAATAAGGCAGGGGGTGAGGCAGTGCCTCAGGCATAGCTCTTCAGGAGTTGACACTAACCCCCACCCATTTCTGCTTTTCTCAGGTTGAAAACAAGGCAGTGGCCACTCTTTCAACTTCTTTGTTTCTGATGGTAACTTTTTACCCTTCTACTAACCTGAACAGAGTTTGAACATTCAAAAGAGCAGCATATTACAAAAGACAGTATTCTATGTTTCTCTTCAGTAGAATTACAGATATGGACAAATTTGTGATCAAATAAACCCAAATACCATTACCCATATTGCCCTGCACCCACTATGCTAATACCTAATTGTGCTCTTTGTGCTCATGCTAATACAAAGCCCAATCAGATTAGTTGCCCTCCCCATTAGACGCTGTGAGGCACAGCTTCTAGACCTGTCTTACACATGCAACCAGGCCCCAAATTGGTGTCACCTCTTGTGACACTAAATTGAAAGGCAATCTGTACATAATGCTATTCTATGGTTAACACTAATAAAACAGTGTCCATGCACTTATATATTTGTTCTAAAATACACAGTTACTTTGATGCTTTTTGGTTCCAGTTTGGATCTTATTCTCAGTTTCTCATAATCTCATACAGTCAAAATATTAACCTGAGGTCCGTGTTTGGTTTCAGTGGAATAACTGTTTCATTCATTGTCAGTGGCAGTATCTGTTCCCTCTCATTTGACTTGCTTGATCCCAATACATCTACAAAATACTCCTCAGTCTCCTTGTCATTGACTAAATGCACTTGATTTTTCTGCCTTTGGGATCTGCAGCAGTTTGCAAAACAATTGTTTCCCATAGTTTATGACAGAGCTTCCCATAGGCAAGATGCTATTTGGGACCATGCCGTGGGCCACACTTACCACTTGACTATCTGCACTCAGTCTTTCTGATAGCAAGTATTGGTTCCACATCATGATTTGAGGCAGATTGGCTATATGCTGTTTGTCTGAGTGCATGGAGTGTTTCCTCTGGTGAATTCAGCTCTTTTACTTGTGTTTTTAATATTTCAGCAGCCCTGCATATTTGGAGAGCTTCATTCAAAGATATCTCCCCTGCTCTAAACCGTCTTTCCCTTAACACATTGCCTGTAATACCACAAATAAGTCTCTCTTTGATAAGAGACTCCACCAAGCCACCAGTTATAGCTTTTACTGAAAAAGTATCAAGGAGTCCTGTGGCACTTAAAGACTAACACATTTATTTATTGCATGAGCTTTCATGTGAAGAAATCAAAGCAGCTGATGAAGTGAGATTTTTCTCCCACTAAAGCTCATCTGATAAACAAATTTGCTAGTCTTTAAGTGCCACAGGACTCCTTGATTCTGTTGCTGAACTAGACTAACAAGGGTGCCCCTTTGGAGCTCTTACTGAGTTTCCTTACTTCTGTGACATCCTGCTCTATATTGCTATCTATTTTTTTTTGCATTCATATAAAAAATCTATGCCTCTCAAAAGTTGCATTCATTTCTGGCAAGCAATGTTCCTCAGATTTAATCAGTATTGTATTTAAGTTCATGCTTTCACCATATTGAATTTCAAAGTTGTTATAAAAATCCAGTGTCTCCTTTCCAGCAACTTGTAAAAATATAGATGATTTTTGGTTTTCATCTTTGTTCTGCACTCCCATGGCAGACAAACAGAACAGAAATTGCTGCTTAAACTTTATCCAGTTTTCTGAAACATTACCAGACATTTGGAGAGGGGAAGGAGCCTGTAAAACATCAATTTTGAGAGCTTTTTCACTTACTTCCTGAAAGCTTCCTTTGATTTCAGAGAACCCTGATGTTTCTGTTTTCAGTTGCAAACACAGGAGTTTTCTTACAAATCTTCCAAACTCATTCACCATCCTCTGACATCACATAATGATCTTGAGGGTTCATTAAAGATCACACTTGAATGAGTAAGGAATAGAACTTTAATAAAACAGACAGGTATGAACCCCAGATGTGCAGCTGGGAGCAGCCACATTAGATCACCTCTGGGCACCTCTCCCAGTTCCCACAACACTGGTCCATGCTAGGGATCCTCTAAAATCATAACCTTCTGCAAGTATCTCTCTACAGTTACTTTATATTCAACTTCACAAAAAAAGCATCTAAATTTGAAATTAAATCAAATATTTTTCTGATTGACTAACCTTAGTCAAAATCCCATTTGTTTCCAAAGATGATTTTCTTTTTGTTGATCTTAATGAGATACTAATATTAATATAATGAAGGAAAATGCCAGTAAAAAAATTAACCTCTTCAGGTGGCTACTGAAAAATGATGAACTCACGCCATGTAAAATGTAGACTCTCTCAGGATTTTCCTGTATTTCTCTGAGACAGATATACAGACCCATCAAGCTTTCTGATTAGCAAGTTTTTCCTGGTTCTTTTTCCAGTCATTAACAATGCATTATTTACAAAGTCTTTAGTTCTATATGAACTGTCCAGTTTTATTGTCAGTTCATGAGTTCAGTTCATCTAGAGGAATGGGCAAGATCTTCAATTTAGGTTAAGATACCATGACAACTGTAGTCTTTTCTCCAAACACAAATAGCTTCAAAAGGTCAATGGAAAAGTAGGGCAGTGCATATTTGTGTTGTTCCCCTTTACTCCCTTGGAAACAATTTTCATGTAATTTTATTTTATTTGTTCTTTCAATGTATAAAAGATGTAAGAACCTCACTCCGCACAGTATATCATCTGTCTGTCTGTAGACCTTGACAGCTTCCATTTAGGAAAAAAAATCCTAACCCAAACAAACAAAATACTATTCTGTCTGTGATAAGACAGATGGTTTGGTTTTGACCTTTTCACAGTTCTCATTAGGATGTATTCTTCTGCCCTTGGCAGCAGCTCTGAGGCCCAGTAGCTTATGAAAAATCCATTCTTTTTTTGTAGTAACTGAGATCTGGTGTGCCAGTTTTGGGGTTTCTAAAATCAAAACATCCAGTGTACAATATACCACTTTTGCCTCAAATTACAATTGATTATGAAGGCGTTTGTTTCTCTTTAACAATATAGCAATACATGATTTATAAGACATTGAGCAGCAGCAAATGCCTATCTGCTGTTAAACGCACCATTTGTTTTATGTTGCAATGTAAGTTGTTATTATATTGAGTGGTTTTTTCTTATAATTCTTATCAAGGCTGTTGCTTCTGAGGTTGTCTCCACAGCACTGCTATACTTTCAAAATTTACTGGATCAAAGAGAGGCTGGACATTGAATTGCAGGAGATGAGGGTGGTGTTGCTGGCAAGCTGAGTTGCAGTTGCAAATGAGGGATGTTGCTGAGTGCAGATAGGCCTGATACAGAATTTGTGGGAATAGCTGGGGCAAAGAGTCTGTGCTACAGCTGGTGACAAAAAATGTCTGTTGTGGGGGTGAAGTGCAGAATCTATATATAATGGGTCCAACTGAATTTTTGCATGTGGGGGGATGTGAGTGAACCTAACGTGATAACCAATAAACCAGCGCAAGGACTGGGAATCCCAGAAGTCGGTATTATTAAAACTGTGTCCAAATAGTGTCCATTAACAGTCTGCCTTCCCCATACTTTCTCTCCTTATTTACTGGGTCTGTGTAACAGTAACATGTCAATTAAAAAAATTATTTAAGCAAACAACTTCAAAGTTTAAGCAAGAGTTTTCCCCAGACGGGAGGTTCTCAACCGCTGTGACCACACATTACTGAATCACCACACAGCAGTAAGTGTTTTGCAGACAGCCATGGATTTGAGGCCATGGACTTGAGCCAGCGCAGGAGAGTGTGGGGCTGGGTTGGTGTGTCCTGTAGAGTCATGACACACTGTAACACATGTCATGATCTGAAAAAGTTTGAGAGCCACTTCTCCAGATCATTAAGTAGATGTATTTTTGCTGCTGCTAAGTCCTGAGGGCCCTAACACACACATCCAAAAGAACAAACAGATAAGCTTCCAACTTTTACAAAACATATTTTCCAAAACACATACCTCAGCAGTTTCAACAGAGACTTTATCAGGAAAAACAGGTAAATCTCCATCCCTCTAACTTCCTCCCCCCTTAACTTCATGCTTAGTAATGCTAAAGCCATTGTAGAGGCCCTGTAAGACTTATTAATTTAGCTACTTTTAGATGATTGATATTCTAATTATCAGTAGGGGTGCAGGGCCTTTCTTTTTTTTTTTTTTTTTTTTTTTAATACTTGCTTGTCTTTCAAAATCTCCCTGTACAAAAGGAGAAGTATTTCCTTAACATATTCAACCCCACAGTGACTCTGAATAAATAGTGTAAGGTCTGATTCTGAAAGATGCTGACCCCTTCTGAGATGTGCTCTTTGGCTTTAACACCTGTTGTCATTAGTAGAATTGAGGATGCTGAACACCACAGATCCCTTAATCCTCAAGCAGTAGGCAGGTTAACAGAGAATTAAAATACCCAACCATGTGTGACACAAGGAATAGAAATATATTCTCATGAGGCATCTGGTCTGCTCCAACTGGCATGGATTGCCTCACTAAAACTGTATTTTGATTTAATAATTTCAAATCCAGATTTTGCAAAGCAGAATCTGCCTTCCAAAGTGGCAACTTAACCTTACTTTAAATCAGGGTCATTATTAACCTCATGCAGCAGACAGGGTGGTCTCAGTTAGAAACTTTTGTGCTTTTTTCAGATTGTTTCAAGACTAAGGCTAATTATCATTTTTGCAACCAAAGAAGATGTCTTCAAAAGAATTAATAAAGATAAAATTACCTGTCTTACAAGCAATGCCAAACAGGGTTAATTCCTAAAATGGATAAAAGAACAGCAATATTTTGCAGAATGAATGGCAGTGGCACAGTAGAAAGAAGCAGATAGCAGTGACTGTTTCTCTATACCTTTTGCCCTGAAAATGAAAGTAGATCACCAATTATCCTTCTGCCGCAGCATAAGCAGTAAGTATGTCAGAGCTTTAGTACATGAGAAGGATTCTGATTTTTTTAATTTCTCTACTTCATGCCCTACATTGATTCATTTTCCAATTTAAATTATCATAAGAGGCCAAAAGAAGGCATATTTTTAGGTTTCAACTACAAAATTTGAAAAAAAAAGTTATGATTCATTTGTCTTGCTTTTGACATTTTAAAGAAACAGACAAAGTGTAGCCACTGCTGAATAACTTCTGTTATATTTTTGTTTCATAATTTTTCCTGTGGCACCAGTGAGGAGGATTTGCTGCTTGCTACAGTGTTTGACCTAAACCAGATGTTAACATGTAAGACACGAGTAGTTTATGAGCACATTTGTCATCTTTGCTAATGTATTGGAAGAGCAAAGCAATATTTTTTTAAGAGGAGGTTGCTATGCGTTATCTGGTAGATTGCACTGATCTAATCATCATGCTTTACTGTACATTAGAAGACTAGGGAATTGTGCATTAAGTGATTATAATAATTTATTTTAAAAAGCAAGCAAAGAAATAACAAGAGATAAATAACCATGCAAGATTGTTCTGGAGTTTCAGCTGAATAACAAATAAGTTCTTACCATTTAGGGTTGATATTTTGTCCAGTGTGCATAAATGGTGTGCCCAAAGGAGCTTTAAAAACATATTAAATGTTTTGGATCAAGTTTAAGTGCATACTTAACTGAAAAATTTGCAGTGCAGACAACAAAAGATCAATTTCAATCTTAAAGGTCTTCATACAGGTGCATTCTAGCATAAAGTGAAATATGCACTTTGGTCTATCAGTAAAGCATCCTTCCATTCTGAAAAGTGACTCTGAAGTGGCAATGTGGGGATGCATGGTTACTGGCTCAAAATAAACAGTTATTCAGCTCTGCTTCATTTATAGAATCATAGGGTTGGAAGGGACCTCATAGGTCATCTAGTCCAACCCTCTGCCAGAGGCAGGACCACTCCCACTAAACCATCCCAATCATGGTTTTGTCCAGCCAGGCCTTAAACACCTCCAAAGATGGAGATTTCACCACCTCCCTAGGCAGCTCATTCCAATGCTTCACCACTCTCCTAGTAAAAAAGATTTTTCTAATACCCAGCCTCGACCTCCCTAACCGCAGCTTGAGACCATTGCTCCTCGTTCTGTCCTCTGTTATTACCAAGAACAGTCGAGCTCCATCTTCCTTAGAGCATCCCTTCAAGTAGTTGAAGGTTGCTAGCAAATCCCCCTCAGTCTTCTCTTCTGCAGACTAAATAAGCCTAATGCTTTCAGTCTTTCCTCATAGGGCTTGTGCTCCAGCCCTTTAATCATTTTGGTTGCCCTCCTCTGAACTCTCTAGCATGTCCCTGTCCTTTTTGTAGTGGGGAGCCCAAAACTGAACACAGTATTCTAGATGTGGCCTCACCAGTGCAGAATAGAGGGGAATGATCACATCCCCTGATCTGCTGGTAACACTTCTTTTGATGCAGCCCAGTATGCCATTGGCCTTTTTGGCAGCAAAAGCACACTGCTGACTCATATCTAGCTTCCCATCCATCATGACCCCCAGGTCCTTTTCTACACTGCTGCTACTTAGCTGAATGTTTCCCAGCCTGTAGCGGTGCATGGGGTTTTTTTGTCCCACGTGCAGGATTTTACACTTATCCTTATTGAACTTCATAAGATTTCTATTGGCCCACTGTTCCAATTTATCTAGGTCTCCCTGAATCCTGTCCTTTCCCTCTAACTTGTCTACTGTTCCCCCCAGCTTGGTGTCATCCGCAAACTTACTGAGAGTGCAGTCTATTCCATCATCCAGATCATTGATGAAAATGTAGAACAGAACTGGCCCCAGGACCAACCCCTGGGGCACACCACTCGTGACTGGTTGCCAGCTAGACATGGAACCATTGATTCCTACATGCTGAAACCGTTGATCTAGCCAGTTTTCTATCCACCTTATAGTCCACCTATCCAACCCATACTTCCTTAATTTGCCAATGAGAATGCTGTGGGAAACTGTATCAAAAGCCTTACTAAAATCAAGTTATATGACATCAATGGTTCTTCCTGCATCCAGAAAATCAGTCATCTGATCATAGAAGGAGATGAGATTGGTCAGGCATGATTTACCCTTGGTAAATCCACGCTGACTGTTCCATTATAAATAATGTCAGAGCAGAAAATAAATCTGGGATCCAAGTGTTAAATTGGATTATCTCTTTCTTATACTTTATCATCTGTAATAAGGTTCTTTGAGATAATTATTGAAATTATGTATTCATTTACACCTCTGAACTCAGATTATGTCCTCCACAACTTTTGTGTGATCCCATTATTTGCTGTGGATTTGCATAAGAAAAAATAATTGAAATTTGTAAACAATTGTGTTATTTATGCACAAGAAGAATACTATTCAATTCTGTCCATAGCTACGTTGATTCTGCATAACTAACAAGAGTAGTACAAACTTGTTTGTGTCACTAATATGGGCCCCCTCTGACCACTTAAGTACATACTTACCTTTGGGCAAGCACTTCAAGTCATCAGAACCATTCATGTGCTTAAAGTTAAACATGTACTTAAATGTTTTGCTAGACTGAGATTGAAGGGAAGGCAAAATCTATATTCAATAAAAACTTGCTATTATATTTATTTACACACATATGCAGAAGACTAATTATTACTTTTAAAATAACAGGTTTTATTTATTTATTACATTCACTTATTGAGACTTGGAAAGAAAGATTGGGTGGCATTAAAATACTTAAGGAGTTTTCTACTAAGGGCAGTTATCCTCAGCATTTCACTCTATCACTCTCTCGAATGCTTATGTACTAATCCTTAACCCCAGCCAATGCAGGGGGGAAAGCAGACATGCAACAGATCACAAAGCTAGCATGCTGAGAGGGAAGCTGCCGAAATTAGCCAATAAAAATTCCAAAGAGAGAGCTGTGGCCTAACTGCTCCTCTTAATAGGGACTTAAGTACCTGAGACCCAGGTCTACACTGACTGTGACAAATTCAGCACTATCAGTTCAATCTTTCCAGTTTGACTGAGCTGTCATAGAAGACCTGCATAATCAATTTGGAAGTCGATGAAGTAAGTCCACCCCTTCAAGAAGAGCAGTGCGGAGTCAAACTGAGTGCAGTAGAGATGCCATGACAAGTATGTATTAGAAAGTCAAAGGGAGTTGCATAAGCTTCTTAAAATAACTTGTGTATCTCCCTTCAACAGCTGCCGGAATCCACGACCAGCTTAGACCTGGCCTGAGTTCTGACTGAAGGGAGGTGCCTTTCTTACTCAGGATTCACAGTCGTGACCTCTCTCCCAGAGTAAATATACCCAAACCAGGTCAACAAATAAGGATTCCTGTGGCTGCCCCTTTGAAACTTGTAAACCAGATCAATAATTTTTTACACACAGACACGGTGAGACACTGCCACTGCCCTCCTTGTACTGAATTATCCAGTGCTTAAAGCATTCTCCCCAGGATGTGTTAAAGGACCAAGATTCAGATCTGATGCCAGTGGAACCCAGATTTTCTGCCTCCCAGGTAAGCATCCTAACTGCTGGACTATTAAGTATTTGTGGGTAAAGAAAACAAGTGTGGCTCCCACCACATCTTCAGCTGTGTTGTATATGGGTTAAGGTTGCTCTGGGAACCTCTATTGAATTAAGCTCTCAGGTGAGATAGGTTGGACATGACTGCTTTGTGAGTCCTGCCAGCACTAAGATGCCAAGCAGGTTGGTGGTATGAGGACTTTGGCAGCTATTCATATGCCCTCTGGCAGAAATTTTCATCCTTTTTAGACAGGAGCTAAACAAGAGTTTGCAGGATATAAATTTTGCACTTAGGCACTTAAAGTGGCTGATAAGCTGACTGAATCCCTTTGTGGGTCTTCAGGTTAGGTATTTCCACTACTGTCTCACTTAACAAAAAAGTTTATTGAAGGACAAGTGCTGCTAAATTATTGTCATTCCAGAAAGTATCATCCCAAAAAAGAGTACAAAATTAATCAATTAGCAACTACTATTGCATACTTACTATTTTTCAGAGTAAATAATAATAAAATTATTCAAAATTCTTGTCCACACCAATCTAGCTCAAATTAAGCATGTACCCAGGGGATGTTGGCCTTCTATACTCTGACCATATGCATGTTTGTGAAATTCTGTTCAGTTTGTTCAAATTTCTGTTAAATAGCTTTCTTATATTGAAAACAGAGAAATGGAAGGATATAATTTAATTGTTACAGCTATTTGATTTACTGATGCTGTAATCAAGCAGCTCCTCTTTGAACATCACAGTTTTCGTCAGGTTTCTCTCTATTGCCTGAAAATATTGGAGTTGGAGTGGGTGTCACTGTCTTATGACCTCTGTGGTGAAAACTTCTGCAAAGAAATCCATTAACGTGTGTTGTTGTTTTGTTTTTTTTAATATTCTCATTTTTAATTTTTGTCTTTATCTCACAGTAATCTAAGATGACCTGCTTGTTCCTGTCTTATTTGGTTCTGTATTGTTGTGTGACTGCTCTTCAAAATTCTCCTAACTTTCATCTGATGTTTTACTGGCAGCTGTTACAGATTTTATTCTTTTCTATGAGGTTCACAGTGGCTGGATTTCTAGTGCTTGCAGGAAATCAGTTTGGCTCCAAAAATTCTTTGTAATGTTTAATCATACTTCTTGCTTGCCTTCTTATATCCTTTTTTGTTCAGGGCTATGCATACTTCTGTAACTAGTATGGTATGTAGACTCTATGCTAAGTTTAAAAGATTTAGGACCTGATCCTGAAATCAGATATACACACAGAGACAGACTTTAGTATGGCATAAAACCTCATTCAGCATCTCTGGATTAGCTTCTGTGTTCTCTATAAATTCAAGGGCTACAAATACAGTTAGCTTATATGAGATACAAATAAAGGAAAGAGAGATTCTTTACTCTCTTCCCCACTGCAAGTCTGTGCACTCCCAGCATACCCTTTAATGTACTATGTAAGACACTTTCCTAGATGGCCATTTTGGCTGGATAAACTGGGGGTGCCAATATACCTAATGCATTTTACCTTACTGTTTAGAAACATTACTGTATTCTATGGCAAGAAGTACTCCACTGAAACAGTGTTCCAGACTTCGTACTGAGAAGGGTACTGTCATTGAAAGTGCTATCAATGAACAAAATAGGATTTGTCACTGGAAACAGTCTGTTTTCTTATAGGTTTAAAAGAAAACTCACTATGCACATCTGTCAAAGCTGTGATAAACAGAGAATTGGATCATTTTAATACGTACCTCCCAAAAAGCCTCAGTTGGTCTTCAGTATTCATTACTACCTGTTAAATGCACATTTATCTTGTTTTCCAGTTCCTGGGAAAAATAAAATAATAATAAATAAACAAAACCTTTGCCTTCATAGTTTTTTTTCTGCCTGCTTTTTCTGCTTTTGTTTGTTGCATTGACCCCCTTTGTGCAGTAAGCTACAGAAAAGATGGTCTCCCACGTTGTCCTCTATAAAATAGTGAAATTTGTGATATTTTCCAGGACTTGATGGGAGACACAACTTGTTGAACTTTGGTTTCACTTAAGTCGTTGCTGACATTTAGCTTCATCTGTATTACAAATTACTTAACAAAAAAGCAAGTCCAGCGTGTTAGGATAGCATAAGACCTAACTAAGCTCCAGACATAGAAGTCCATCATTTTCAGTATACACAGAGCAGTTTCCAGCAATGATCTTTTCAAGCCTTTGTTTTGTTTTTTTTTTGTTTTTTTTTTGTTTGGCCAGTCTCAGCCTTGTAGATGTCCAAGTGATAGTTTCATAGCTGAAAAGTAGGATAAACTTGTGCAAATGTCAGTAATTTCCAAAGGGGCAGCCTTGTTAGTCTAGTCCAGCAAAAGGAGCAAGGAGTCCTGTGGCACTTAGACTAACAAATTTATTTATCACATGAACTTTCCTGGGGGAAAATCCCACTTCGTCAGATGCTTTGAAGATGGGAGAACTTCCCAAATGGGAGGAAAATAAATGCCATTCTGTAAGCTCCCCCACCTTCAAAGTGTCTGATGATGTGGGATTTTCCACCCAGGAAAGCTGATGTGATAAATAAATTTGTTAGTCCTTAAGTGCCACAGGACTCCTTGCTTCTTTTGCTGGACTAAACTAACAAGGCTGCCCCTTTGGAAATTATTGACATTTGCACAAGTTTATCCTACTTTTCAGCTATGAAACTATCACCTGGAAATCTACAAGGCTGAGACTGGTGCAAAAAAAAAAAAAAAAGGCTTGAAAAGATCATTGTTGGAAACTACTCTGTGTATCCTGAAAATGATGGAGTTCTCTGTCCGGAGCTTAGTTAGGTCTTCTGCTATCTTAACACATGATATCACTTATGGCTAACACTTTTATTGACTCTGATTTTTTTAAAAACTTGGTATCTCTCACACTCACACACAAAGTATATATATATATATAGTGTGACAGACTGCTGCCCAGATCTGTTCCAGATTTGCCCCCCTTTGCCAAGTGACCACTCACTCCTGAGTCAGTTTACTCTGGCCTCTGGTGTGCAATCATTCCCAAGGGGTGGGTGTCTGCCCTCTGGCTACTTGAGGGATAGTTCCCAAGCAAGCACCCCCAGCCCCAGTTTCTACACCAGAAGCCACTGTCTCCAGACATGGGACCCACTCCTAATCACCTCACACTCAGGCCTGTCCATTTGACAAAGAAATGGATTGTGCTCAGCCTTCTTCACTCACCCCCTCTAAAGATTGCACAGCTTTAGAAAAAACAACAAGTTTATTCATAGGATTATAATTCTAATTGAAAATATGGCCAAACATGGCAGAATCACAATATAAATGAGTCAGGAGAGCAGGGGCGGTGCTGGGGTGGGGAGGGAGCCAGGGCATGGGCCCAGCCCCCACCCTCAGCCAGCAAGCCCCAACCCCTGGCCAGGGATAGGGCCGGGGGTGGGGCTGTGCTGCTGCGGGCGGGTAGGCCGCAGCAGGCCGGCGCCCACACCATCATGGCTGCGGCCAGGCCCCCGATCCCTGGCTGGGGACGGTGCCGCCACAGGCGCAGGGCCCGGCCACCTGCAGCCGCTTCTGGCCTAGCCCAGCCGTGGCCTAGCTGTCTGCGGCAGCACGGCCCCCCCCGGCCCTATCCCTGGCCAGGGGCAGGGCCTGCCAGGCAGCCAGCTGGGCCCTGGGTCCCTGGCCAGGAACAGGGCCGCCGCGGCCAGCTGGGGATTGGGCCCCGGATCCCCGGCCTGATTGGGCTGGAGATCCAGGGCACTGGTGTTGGGACCCGGGGCACATGCCCTGGCATGCCCAATGCCAGCGACGCCCCTGCAGGGGAGACCACAAGAAAATAAAAGGTAAAATATGCATGCTAACCTAATATTTCTATTTAAACTAACCTCATAGTCCAAACAGGTTTATGCTCAATGTGTTTGGCTGTTAGATGTTTGCATATTCAGTCTGTGCCCGAAGCCAGGCAGGGCCCAGATCTTGCTTGAAGTTATTTCAAGATGGAGAGTCCCAGCTAAAAGGCCCCTGAATCTTCCAGATGTCTCTGTTTATCTCCCTGCTTGACCCCTCCCTTTCTGGGCCGAGGCAATCCCTTTGTCTCTTCACAGACACCTCTATTAGTGTTTGTTTCTTTCAGCTAGTTGTTTGCTCACTGCAGCTGGGAGAGACCTTGTCTGTTCCCTCATCCCTGAACCATGGAAAGCATGTTACAAGTTTGTTCACACACATGAAGTTGTAGGAAACATATCATCATAGATATTATGTAAAATAGGTTATTAGCATCCATAAAGAAACATTGCATGGTGTTACTGGCAACAAATCATACAATTCCAGTGTATAAGTGAACAGGAAAATCATGTAGAACATAACCCGGGGTGCACAGCTGTACACCCTGGGACACACAGACATATTTATATGTATATATAAAACTTCCTCTGCAAGACAGTAGGTGTCCGGAGATTATAATGGCCGAAAGCAAGGAAATATCCTAAAGCAGGCACTGAAGTCGTCCTTGATTTTAAATATTTGCCACATTAGAGCATAGGTGGCCCTGAAACCCCAATGTGACATAAACCCAGAAATTTGACAGACAATTTGAAAGCATTTATGGATAGAAATGGTTAGTCATCGATTTACTGTTAAGTGTCATAGCTCTAAAAATTTCTATGCAGCATGCTTTCTCCACATTAACATGCATCCAAACCACTTGTTTTAATATCATCAACATTTCTATACAGTACAAAGAGCCACTTGCTTAGTGCTAAAACTTGAAAATGTTTTGATGGGTTGATTTTAATATTATATGAATGTTTTTGAATATACTAGACTTTTATATTTTTCTTTCAATGTTACAGAATATTTTATTATTAAGACTAATGATGAATTGTCTGTTTTCTTCATTTAAATTGAATATTGAACCATGTTACAAGTATTTCACATCACAGTACATTAAAAATTCTTACATTGTTTCTGTGATCTTGTATGCGAACCAGGTGGCCCATTGCTATCTCAATTCATGACTAGCTCTTAATGGAGCTTTTAACTTTTATGCTGAAATCTACTTAGTTGTATTTAGAGGTGCTGCTTCAGTTTAAAAAATAAACAACAATAAACCTCAGGAGCACGGCCCCATTTTTCTAGGAAAATACATGAAGAAACAGCTCCTAGTCTAAAGAGAGAGTCATATGCTTAATAATTTATATCATTAAACTTCAAAATCAATTTTAGATATCCTTATTTCTATTGTCTGTTTTTAAAACTCATGTTCCTACTCTCATAAGAAGCGTAAACAAAGATGGATAATACAACTGCACTATGATAGAAAAGTTCTTCTTAGACTTTCCCCAACCATGGCAAAGTTTTGGTCAGCTGAAAGGTATTTAAAAATAGGATTGATTTTTGTTTGTTGTTTTTGAGTTTATACACAAGAAACTAATTTCACAGAACATTGTATATGCTAATGAATTTGCTCACAACAGAAATAGTCTGTCAATCTAAGGCTTGGCATGGAAGATGTTTTCATATCTGCTAACTATCCTCTACTGAGTTAAATAAATGATTGTGGAAACAAAGTATTTAGTGATATAAAACTGGATGGAGACGAGCAAGTAACAGCAATTTTGTACATCATCAGTGAATGGCAGTACCGTGTTGGATAGTACTATGACCATAAACCTAAAGTGTAATTTTTTCAGTTTTTATTTTCAGGATAACTCTTAAAAACTATGAATAAGTTGGAAATTAATCTTATTTATTTTTTAAAGAAACAAGTGGTTATCATTTTGGCTTAAAGTACATAGAAATGGGAATTTCCAGAATAAATAAGCATAATTTGTTGTAATTAAATTACACTGGAATTAGAAATTGTAACTGGATAGTGTTCTGCCACTAAGCAATAAATGTCTCAACAAAACAGACATTTATGGAAAATAAATATGTAAATGACAAATGCTTATTTTCAAAGTAGCAAATAACTTTCTGGATCTGATACATGGGCTATGCTCACATAAAACCACACATTCCTGAATGGAATGGAAGACCGTTCACAGGAAATCCTAGGTAGATGACTAGAATTAAACATCTTAAAGTTGGCTTCTTGGTCACTGAAAAAAATGAAGCTGACTGAAACATTTCCTGATTGAATCATATGATTCTGTATAGCCACTTAAATTTTTAACTGACACTCTGAGATCAGTCTCATTTGCAAACTTCAGTCTCTGGTTGCAAAAATATTCACAAAGATGAACTGAAGCTCATACACCTGGGGAAACTTCAATTTTTTTCCCCTCAGCTATTCTCTTTATCTCCCCTGCAACAAACAGCCATCCCTACACCTAAAAGTTCCTGGACTTCCTACTTAACTTACATGACTTCAGGGGAATCCAGTTCCATGGTCCCATCTGCTCCATTCTGGAGCTGAGTAATCTAGTTAGCAGTCTTTCCTCTTCACTCTTGAGGAAGCACAGGCAGCAGAGAAACTCAAAAATCAATCCAAATTTACAAAAAACTGGTGCACAGAAATTATCAACAAAATTATTGTATAAGAAATGGAATTCTGCAGAATTCACACATTTAACTACAGTAGAAAGGACATGGTGAAAATAATTATAATTCAACTCAATAGCAGAACCATTTCATCCTTCCATCTTATTTGTGCGGTCACATACAAAAAACCCTTAAAAAGAACCTGACACTAAAAACAGGACCTATGCACCTTTCTATCACTTGACTAAAGCAAGCTATCTGCAAAAGTAGGTCATGAAAGATTAGCACAACTGATGGCTTATGTCAAACTCTCTAGGTTCTTATGGCCCTAATTCACGCAAATATATTTAAGTCCATGCTGAAGTCCATTTCCATTCAGGGAATCATCCAAGCATATACTCGAGTGTCACTGAGCTCAGTGAGTATGTGCTCAAAAGTAACTGTGTCCTTAAGTGCTTTGCTGATTTAACTCCTATACTGGTGCACATCACCATAAGATCTGTGGTTGGCCTAATTAGCACCTGCTGAATTATCATATTGTATATGATGACTGGTTTGAGTGCAATCTCATGTCTGCGGAACATGACCATCAGGGGTACCACTACACTACTACCAATGACTCTTGACAAAAGATTTAATAGGGTTACTTGATATTCTGACAGTTCTGACCTGAGTGACACTAGAACATTATTGGGGTAACTCCGTTATAAAAGGACTATATTTCTGTCACCCTTCTGTGACTAATGCAAAAAAAAATGTTCTGAAGTGAATTTAGAAGAATTTGCTTTTCAGGACATTTGATCACTGTTTTTAATTAAAAGTTGATCTTGCACTTGTATAAGGGAGAAGGATCAGGTAAATATGAGGCCAACAAACTTTTATGAATAATTTCTATGGCACATTGAGTAGATTATGTAGTATCCAATTATTTATTTTAATTAATTGAAAAGATATGAGACAGGAGGCCTCAGTACAAGAGCTTCATCATTTTACCATTTACTGTGAACACACTTAAAGTCCATGCTGGATTAGAAATAGTTAAAATATTATTTGAATTGTTACATTGATTAATATTGCTGGAACAAGTAATTTCTGTATTCATGCCCTTTTTTGTGTCTCCCCTCAAACCCTGCCTTTTTCAAGCAAATAAGTTTCACTAGAATATGGGCAAAAAATGATTTTTGTGTTTAAATGTTCAGGTATCACCCAAAGTAAATTTTGCATTGCGTAACTAACCAAAATATTTAAGAATTTTGAGCAGTAACTTTTATGCCTTTGTACAGTCTCTGGATAAGTCATTTAATGAGGGACTAGAAACACTCTAGGTAACTAGTACATAGTGAATATGAATATACACAATGAAGTGTTGAAAAACAATCTGCAAATTAAAAATTATACTTTAAGATAATATATACCTTTACTCATTTTCTTATTTCTGTTGAGTCTTTATAAAATGGAAACTCTCAGGCCAGGTTTGCCTCTAATATTATTAGCATGAGATTCCTTGCTGGTATAGAACCAGCACAACATCTTTCTCCATCATCAGCCTTTATTGTTCCTAATATAAAGGGCATAAATAGATCTGACTTGGAAAATAGGATGTGGCCAGAGCTCTCTTTTGCTTTGGTGATAGCTCTATAATGGTCTCCAGACAACTGAGCCAGCTGGCCTAGTTTAGGAAACATAAGTGAAAATTTGCCTCAGGAGCAGGAATCATTGTTGACCTCTTTGCAATTCTTCAACATCTTCCAGTGAATTCAGGGTCCATCAGAAATTCTGTATCAAGGCTGGATCCACCATGTTTTGAAAAATAACAAATTTGAAATTAATACCAACCAAGTACTCCTTATAGATGCATACTGTTTCTCAATTACTGCCCTAATTTCTGGTACCTCAATGGAGGATTAATAAAATTGCACGCCTGACATTGGAAAAATGAACAGTGATTTAGAAACATTCTTTGCTTTTTGATTACTGGCATTTTGTGTTTGGAAAACTCAATGGCATTTGTCCAGGATATCAGTAAGTGAATCATGGATATGAAATCCTCTGATATTCTTTGGAAAGAATGAGCATGTGCTTGATATCTAACAGGCAAAGAATACTTCCATGCAACAGGGAGGGAATTACTTTGCCTTGATTTAATCTTCAGCTGCCCAGATAATATCTTGTATTAATTTACATCCTATTTTTAAACTCATTTTTACTCTCTCCTATTAAAAAATATCCACTGAAAGTGAAATTGAAATGTTTCTTTACTGATTTTTTTTCTTTTTTCAGTACATGTACACTGCTTTGCTAATGTACGTTAGCTTATGGCAGCTACCATTGACTTCATTTTTTTTTTTTTTTTAAAGAACTGAATGGCATTGAAATACTTGTTTTCAGGAACAAAATTGCTCTTTAGTTTTCAAAGGGAAAACAAAATGAAAAGATGTCATGTTTTTGGGCTATCAACATTGTGAGTGTCTCTAAATATTCATTTAAGGCCCTAATCCTATGAACACTAAATAACACTATTATTATGGGATTACCCATAGGTATATTGTTAAGCATGCAGTTAACTGTTTGTGGATTTGGGGTCTATAAACCTGAATCTGCCCTCCCCCTTAATCACACTGAATAATACTTTATTACTTACCATTACTATGTGTGAAATTCTGATCCCATAAAGTCAATAGTGAAATGACTATTGATGTCAATAGGGCCAGGATTTTCACCTTTAAAATCAATGGGATTACTCACATGTTTAAAATTAGAGCCTTGTTTAATTATTACTTTCACAGATTAACATGCTTTGTGGATGGGGAGAAGCAATAGATGTGATATATTTGGATGTTAGTAAGTCTTTTGATATTGTCTCATATGACTCTCATATACAGACTAGAGAAATAGGAGCCTAAATGAATATAGAGTAAGATGAGTGCACAACTAGCTACAGAACTGTACCTAGAAAGTCATCAATGATACCCTGTCAAGCTGGAAGGACATGTTAACTGAGGTCCCTGAGAGATCTCTCCTGGGTCTTATTCTATTCAGTATCTTTATAAATTATCTGGATAATGGCATAAAGAATAATGGTGTCAGAATAAGATCCTAGAATAGCAAACATTTATTTTCCTTTAGTCTTGTAATTTTTTTTTCCATGTAAGCCGATTTGTTTTTAACTTGGCGGCAAATAGATGGTAGGTGCAGTCTCTGGCAGGTAATCGCAAAGTTTTTATACATGGCTTCTGCTAGTTTATTTTTGTTTTGAATTATTGATCAAAAGGAAGTTACAGGAGAAGCTGTTTTTATAACTGCATCTTACTATACATCAAGAAAAGAAGCAATTTTAATTGAATTGATATGCAAATCAAACTACAATAAAAATAAATATTTTCTTCATTTGATATTGCTATGACCTCCTTGTTCTTTGGCTTTTACCAGTGTTTTGGTAGGAAAGGTTAGGATATCAGTATAAAATGTGATATTGAGTCATTTAGTATTTCTATTTTTCACATAGGTTCTCTAAGGTAATAACTTTAATTAAATCGATCTACAAGTAATGGTGTTAAGGTTAGATAAAGTCTGAAAAATACTTGTTACCATTGCCTACCTCTGAAACTATAGCTGCTTCTATAAATCTAGTTTATGGTAAAGCCATTTACATTTTGGAATGAGCAGAACACACATTTTGTTTTTTCAACATACGTACATTTTGCCTAGCGTATGGTTTCAGTTGATGCTTGGAGTTCTTTGGTTGTATGCTAAACTCTTGGAAAGAAATATTGTGTTTAAACATTCTAAATTATAGTCATAAGTGCTATTTTTTAACTCACAAGTCACAAAGTAGGAAAAAGAGAGAGCGGTATTTCTATATCTCTAGGTAGGATACTAGGCATTTTTAATACAATATACGTGTAGGACACATTTTTTAGATGATCTGGAAATACTGTAATTATAAGGCAAATATAAATGTTCTGCACTATATGAACATCTTCAGGTTTTATTTTCCAGTCATAATTTGATAAACAGGTTTTAGTAATCAGTTGTTTACCCTTTGACTCTCCTACATCGGTGGCCTCTACCTTTTCAGAGTACTGTACGCCTTTCAGGACTCTGATTTGTTCTGCATACCCCCAAGTTTCAACTCAGTTGTTTACAAAATAAGACAGAAAATTACAAAAGTGTCACAGTACACTACTACTGACAAATTGCTTATTCTCTCATTTTTACAATATAATTATAAATTGATTGGAATATAGTGTACTTACATTTCAGTGTACAGTAGCTAGAGTAGTATAAACAAGTAATTGTCCATATGAAATTTTAGTTTATTCTGCCTTCACTAATGCTTTTTGTGTCGCCTATAGGTTGCCTGTATAACTAGGTAAATGAGTTAATGTGTCCCCTGGAAAATCTTTGCATACCTACAAGGGTACACTTACCTCTGGTTGAGAACCACTGTTTTATATTATGTTAAACAGGTTTACCACTTAATTCTATGTTCAGCTGCAAATGCCTCTATTGGACTACATATGCAAATAACTGATTTCAAGTCTCAATCTTACATCACTGAAGTCAATTGAATATTTCTCATTGACTTCTGTAAGGGCAGCATTGGGTCTTAAAATTTAATTTTCATAATGGATTATCATGAAATATGTATAAATCTATTCTTTAAAACAAAATCAAACACATGGGAGTACAGTAATAAGGGATAATATGACTTAGATGCAGCAAAGATTCCTGCTGATAATACCTGACCATACAACTGATGGTCCAAAATGCAGATGTGGCAACTCCAGAGGACCTTCCAAAGAGCTGAGCATGCTGCTGTAGATGTTTCTGGCTGAATGTAAGAGTGATCACCATGAACTTGGCATCAGTCTCGCCTGAGCTCAATAACAAGTGAAAAACAGAACTAAACTTCAAAGCAAACACATATCTGCAATACTTGAGGCTGAATTTGAAGCCCTGGTCCCGTCATCGGTCTATGGAGCTTCTCTCTGTCCCAATCTTACACTACATAGCTCTAAGAAGCAAGCAAATCTTCTCAACTAGCCACCTGGCTCTTGATTGGTCAGTATTTTGTCCTGGCTTTTCTAGGCCTCTGGAGAACTGACTTGTTGATAACCTGTTTTGAATGGATTTTGCTTGAGCAGTGGGTATCAAGCGGCAGAGCAGGCCTTTTACACCTCATCACAGCATGCTACACTTTCTTCCAGAACCCTTCATGGTCTCAACTCAGTAAAGAAACTAAATATGTTCTTAGCCCTAATATGACACACCAATACTAATTTCATTTAACTCAGCAGAGGTATACCATTGTAAAAGTGGTATATGAGAAGGAAAATAGTCACAGGCTTTTTATTTTGAAATAAAGTTTATATTTCATTAAATGACAACTCAAGGTGATTTTCAGTTATCTTTGAGTGGAAAGGATTTGCGAATGCAAGGTATAGCAGTAGCACATCTGATGTGGGAATTCTCTATTACTGATGCTGGGTAAATATGCCCTTAATCTAAATACAATATCTATCCAAATCTAGTTAAGTTTGCTGATTACAAAGACATTTGGGAAATAAAAATTCATAACACATAAAGGTTTTGTATATGCTGATGCCTTAGCTTATGTTTTAACACCCACAGTACTAATTGGTCCCTCCATCAATGTGATAGACAGGAGCACTTACTTCAGTCAGTAGGGTGATGCAAGCACACTATCTACAAGTTGAGCATTGTGTTCTGTGAACTTTCTTTCCAAGTTGAACTTCCTTCCTATTGCTAACATCTCTTCATAGTTCGATTTTGTAGTCTACGATTTTACTTCAGATGAAGATGCTCTAAGATTCTTTGTTCTCACTACTGTGGCTGTAATTCATAATCAGCCCTCATTATTTGTTAACTTGTGACTATTCTATTAATATACCTATTTGTACCCCCTTATCAAGGTATTTTAGTAGACCTGTGCATCAATGTTAGGACAGAAGGAGCATTCAACTAGTTTTGACACCAAAGACATAATTGGACCTTACTCAGGTGAACAGTTTGCCTTTCCTCAGCTGTTTCATGCTACTCCAGAGATATAAAACTCTTTTAAAATGGTGCCTTCTTCACTCTCTCATGAAACTCTACATCACCCCATTCCAAGTCTCTGGCATAAGCAGCATGTTTAAAGGAAAACGGTAATGACCAAAACACTTCTGTGCTCTGGCTATTTTACCTGGAGGGATGGGACCTTACAGCATAGAAAGTGACAATGTCAGTCAGCCTTTGGCTGATTCAGATTATATAGTGGATAACCTTGATCCTGAATCAGCCCCAGACTATTGCAGACTACTTAAGTGCCGTGCAACCTTCCTAAGCGGTAGTGAGAGAAAACACTTGGACTTGGTTTACACTTAAAAGCTAGGTTGGCATAGCTATGTCATTCATGGATGTGAAGAAAACACAAGTGGCATAACTATGTTGAGCTAATTCCCTGTGTAGATACATCTATGTTGAAATAAGAGTGTTTCCATCAATGTAGCTCTTCTCATTTTGAGAGAGGATGTTACTACATTGATGGAAAGCTGCATTTCATTGGTATAGTCTGCATCTACGCTATCTGGTGTCATGACTACAATGACATAGCTATGCTGTTATTGTCTCCTTGAAATAGACATACGCTTCATTTCCTCCTCCACCTCAATCAATGGAGCAAAGCTGGTGCAGACAGAAACATATGTTACACCTTTTCAAATGCTATTGATTAGGCTGCTTTGGCATGCTTCCTCTGGCATTGTGTTTATCTTGGGAAAATGGGCAGATTCACTGTTGCCCTGCAGTTGTGTAAAACAAGTGTAAAATGCTACCACTTTGATTTGGTACAGCTTACCCTCTCTTTAGAGTCTTTTCTCACTGGTGAAAGTGGTAACAAAATGTTCAGATTAATTATGAGTCTAATGCACCATTGTCTCTGGAAGGTCACAGTTGGACAGGACCCTTCTCTGGACATTATCTTCACTTTTCACTATGTTGATAAATGTCTCACATATCCTTCCATCAAACCTAAGCTCCAAAAAGTCTTTATACCACTCTCCCTCTACTGTGGCACTGAGTAGATCTACGTCTATTCCATTAGATATATAATTCTGCTTTTGCTTCCACAGATCATGTATGTGTAGCATACTCTAAAGTGTGCAAAACATAATTTCAGTAGCATTTCACTTCTCAGTATCCAGCTTTCCACTCTGTAGATTTTAATCACAATTTTGATGTTTTGTTTCGATTGTTTTTTCCCAACTATGAAATTCACCAATAATAATTCTTATGAGTTCTATGACCCTACTTTGAAGTCCAAAATGATTATATCAGCAGCTTCCGTCTTTCAGTCCTGTCACCTTTCACCACTTATTATAACTCATTATACAATTTTATTCTGATAATTCACACAGTCAAACAAAAGCAGAAATGAGCCAAAAAAATTGTTCAATCCTAATGTTTCAGTGCCTTTTATGACTTTGAAGATATGCATAATATTTAACTGTCACTAAAAGAACATGCATATTTTCAAACTTCAGTAATCAAATGGTATGTACTGTGGTATAGCACATTCATGACTACATATTAATGATTAATTGCTTGTTTACACTGTAATTAGAAAGTGAATTCATTCTGACCTTAAATTAAGATACATAATTTATCAAAGAAATATTGTGCATGCATCTCTAAATAATTGAATACAGATATAATTTTAAAAATATTGAAAACTGTGATTTTTTTCTTATATATGACACTATGAATATCCATGGTAAATCCTTCCAAATGTCTTACTTGAACATTATGAATGTGAACATACTAAACTTGACTTAGCAAATGCCACCATGCCACAGTGTTTAATCTATACATAGTTGAATAAAAGAAAAGATGACCTTGAGGGGTATGTGTTTTATAAATCCTACATGACTATGACGTATATGTCAGAATTCAATGCCTGTAACACTGCCAGCTTTCTTGACGTGTTCAGTGGTGGTTCTGATTTTCTACTTGCTTAACTGTACAACTGTGACTTCTAACATTTTATTCAGAGCAGAAGTCATACAATGTATAACATAGTATCTTATTTGCATTCTCATTGTGGCCCAGAAATATTTTACAGTTACAGTTGATGACATTTCATTATTTCTGTATTGTGCTGTCTTCCAGAAACATGACTTTTGGCACAGCCCAAAAATCTTTAAATGAAAATCTCTGGCTTAGCTATCTTTTTTTGTACGTGTAAAAATTTCATATTGTAAGATCATTTTAAATGGGTTTCCTTTTCCACCTTCTGTGGAGGTAAAATGCCAAGTTTATTCTGCCATTAAAAAGACACTAATTATAATGTTAATGTAAGCTACAGAACCTTGCAGCAATTCAGCACTCTCTCAACTTCAGCATATTTTAATCAGTGAAGTCCTGTAGAAGGCTCTGTTTATTATTAAAACTGAAGGGACTTATGCTGTCCTATTTCCATGCATACATCTCTTGTGAGATCAATGAAATCTGAGTGCATAGACCTAGGGAAAAATATGATCCTCAGGAAGTATCTCTAGCTAAACCAAAGTTCCAATATCTGTTATAAAAAAAAAGGTTAAAGCTCTTAAAAAGTTAGGTCAATCTCTTTATGATCTCATTATATTTCAGTATCAGCTGTGAAAAATAGCTACAATGACTGAAAAAAAAAAACTATTTCAAAAAAAAATCACACATCATTTCCTGTTAAGAGATGCCATAAAGACTAGTGTGAAGAGATGATAGTGAAAATTATTAGTTGGGCTTTATTAACATGAAGACAAGATATTATGTTCTTACATTGACATTGAAGGGTATTAAAAATCACTTGAATATCAAACTAGAATCTTAACAATAAACTTTAAGATGGATGTGGACAAGATCCAGCATTTGTGCTTCTCTAGATCAGATGTCATGTTTCATTATGAGCTAAGTCCTTTGCAGTGGTTAATCATACTTTGAAAGCATGCTGATCACATCAAAAGAACAGTTGTTCTTGTTTTTACATGACCTCCATGATTGTTCAATGATGTCTGCCTCAAAACTTTGGTTTGCCATGCCACCCTGCTCCATTGCTGGGCTCTGCACACTTTACCCCTTTGTAGGTGCCTAGCACATATAGCTGATTTCTTTTTCTTTTTTTCATTGTGTACAGTTATGATTTGCTATGAAAACTGATTGATATTTTACAATAAATAAAATTACTTTTTTTTAAAAAAAAGCCATTATATCCCATTCTACATTATCTCCATGTTTTCCTCCTTGCACTATTGTACGGAGGGCCCATAAACACAAAATCCTAATTTTAATGATGGGACCAGTACCTTGATATATAATGAATTTTCTCTTTGCCAAGTGAGAACTGCTACTTATGTTCCTAAATAATTAGCAATAATAATTAGCTTACTTTCAATCATATTTTCTTTGGTATATTGAGGAGTGAAACGAGAGCACATAAACAGTTTGTTTCAGATAAGTGAGATGCAAATCCTACCTTCAATTCTGAGAGTGCACAGGCTCCAAATGTGGCAGAACCAGAGGATTTGCATTGCAAGAATTGGAGGGGGCACAGTCACTGGGGCGACAGTAATTTCAAAATGAAAAACAGACATTTTGTTAGCAATATTTTAGGTCTGCACAATACTCATACCAAACACAAAATCAAAACACTACTGATGTCTCTACAATAAAGATTTTATTTAATGTTCTCTGCTCTCATGGCCAAGAGGCATTCACAATGCTAAAACAAACAAGGAGTCCTGTGGCAACTTTAAAGACTAACAAATTTATCACATGAGAAATGTGGGAGAAAATCCCACTTCATTAGATGATTTTCTCTCACTAAAGCTCATGCAATAAATTTGTTAGTCTTTAAGTACCACAGGACTCCTTGTTTGTTTTGCTGAACTATGCTAAGATGGCTATCCCTCTGGAACTTCTCACAATGACAAAATATGTCTATGTAGTTTTATGTAGCAAACTTGTTTTGTACACAGCTGGGTCTTTCTAACTCCTTTTCCTATTTAGTAAAAAGCATTTCTATTTTCATATCATCTTTCATCTGAAGAAAAAGCTTTATAAAGAATTACTGCTTACAGTTTGTAGTGTACAAGCAAAAGAAAAGAGTGGGGAAAAAAGGACTTGTCCAAAGTAGCATATTGATTGAAAAACAGAGTAAGGAGTGGAACATTGGTGTCTTGTCTTTACTTCTTGCCTGCTCCACACACTGAGTAACTCCCTTAGTGTTAAGCTGAAATGGTATGGTAACCTGCCCTAAACCTTAGGCCAAACAACCTTATTGACTAGTAAAATTCTTCATGTATATGTAGAAGCAAGGTTTATAGCTTAGAAGTGAAGATAGAAGGAGATGAAGGTGATTTTAAGTTGGTGTTTGAATCTTGAGAATCTCATAACTTTTCAGTATGTGCTGTAGGGGCCTAAATTTTCAACCATAGCTTTGAATTAACTAAAGTGTTTTAATTCCCCCATGCTGAGATTAATTTACAGATTACTGACTAAAGGATGGTATTCTTTGGGGGTAAATAATGTAACATTTATTTTTAAAAAATCTTTAAAAAAATATTTATTTGGTAATGTAGATAATGACTCCAAAGGAGTATTATCTTGATAGTTCATTATGGCTATGTAAAGGTTATAGTCTGTTGTGTAAAGCTGCACAGTGTACAATATGAGTTATTAAATATAGACTGCTGGGAATTTACTTGAGTTCTAAAAGTGACCTGAAAGTAAAATTAATGATCTGATTTAGAACTGCAAAAGCCAGAACTGTAGCATTTAGAATGGAACTGACTGTTCCTGATTAAAGGAGATTCTAAAATTCTTCTACTTCATGTTCTCAGAGGAAGAAAAAGTATTAGTCAGAGGCATTCAATTGATCTTCACCTTGAGTCTAACTATGGCTTTAGATATATGCATCTTTTTTATTTATGTTTTGACAGAGGTAAGTTAGTTCGTTACTGTCCTCTATATTTGTAAGAGAATGGTGGTTGTTAATACCAAACCAAACAAAAATGTCCTGATGAGTATTAGTGACTGAGCCCGTGTTTGTCTTGGTGTGTAAAACAAACAACAAAGGCCCAAACTTCTCAATTGGTTTCATAACCCACACTTGACCCCGAGTGGGAACATCTATACTGCTATTCTTTACACTATAGTGTGACCCCAAGTCAACTGACCAGCAAGGGTTAAAGTATAATTTGGGGTGCCCTGGAGCTCCCCTAAATTGGGAGGCCCCCCATACGCTAGTGTGGGCCCCCTTCACCCACCCCAGCTACTCAGGGGTTAAAGTATAATTTGAGGGACCCTGGAACCCTCTTAAATTCCTAGGCCCCCCTCTCACAGGTCTGGGCCCTCCCTCACACAGGTCTGAGCCCACAAATGCCTGCCACTTACCCCAGCTACTGCCTCCCAGCCCAGGTAGGCATTTGCAACTGCTTCTGCATACCACATGCATCAGTTATCACTCCGTTTCACCCACCCCCAGCTGCACACACACCCAGATATACACCCCCAGATACACACACCCACCCACCCACATGCAGCTACGCACCCACACACCCAGCCCACCCACATCCAGCTATACACCCACTCCCACTACCAGCTACACACCCATTCCCACCAATGCACCCAGCCCACCCACCCCCAGCTACACACACACTCCCACCTCACCGACCCCCAGCTACATACCCTGTGCCAGCCACCCCCTGCTACACACACACACACGTGCACACACACTCTGGTACACTAACACACACTGAGGTGTACATGCCCTGCCCCACACAACCTCCGCAGCATTCCCTATCCTCCAGCAGCTCTGTGCCCCCCCCCATCCCAGAGGCCAGCGCCCCCTGCCCAAAAGCCCTTCCCCCAGCTGCATCATGGGGCTCCCCTGGGTCTAGCTGAGGCCTTACCTTGGCTGTTTGCACACTAGCTGAGCAGCTGGGAGCTGCTTCCCATCCACAAGATGCTGCTGCCCTGCAGGGAGGAGATTTACAAACTCCCAGCCTGCCACAGCTCTCTGCTTGCTGAGTTTGAGGAGGAACAGGCCTTAAGGTGGAGCCACTGGAATGCTGTGTTCCAGCTGCTGTGGCTATTTTTAGGGGGCCCTGGAACTCTGCATTCTGGTGTGTTCCTGTATTTTAGGAGACCCAGAATGCTGTTCGCCTAAAAATAAGGAGCCCTGGAACTGTGTTCTAATGCCTTCCCCCTTATTTTAACCCTTGCTGACAAGGTTCTGAGTCTTATTCCTTAGGATTTGTTTGTTTGCTTTTATTTATTTCAATAGGTAGATTGTACCTAAGACATCAGAAAGTTCTTTATTCATCTCTTGAGCTAACAGAAAACAGCAGGATGCTTTCTGATTCCCTAAACTGTTTTTCCTACCCTTGTTCTGCCTTTCCTTCTTTCTTTGACAGGCCAGTTCAGCTCACAGTGATGTCAAATAATCCAATGCAATGGGAGTTGAATTGAAGTCAGGGTAAGAAACCATTAAATATCTCAGTGCAGTCTTTCCTTTACTCATCACATTAACAAATGGAGAAGCTATAACATCTGAAAAGGACCTTTTCTGTATTAGTGACTACTGACTTGAGAATGTGTGTCATGGTAATCATCAGGTTTTCCCATAAATACATACAGGAGGTATGTGAATAAGAAATCCAGTGCTCTTGCTTACTAATATAACATTTTCTAGACTGCTACTGCAGACTACAGTATAATTTTGTACTTATTCCAGTTCCTCCTGAAGATCAGTTTTGCTGACATGTGTACAAGAAATGAGTCAGGCACTTTTTATTTCTCTTAAAAAAAAAAAAAAAAAAAAAAAAGATATTCCACTTCACTATTTTGTGGACTAACCTGTATTGAGCAATCACAGAACCTTGGTTCCTGTCCTCTTCCAGCCCCCACTTTCTGCAGTAGGCTTCTTACTTTCCTTGTTGTGTAGTCTCTGGAATGGGACTAAGCATTTAATGGCAGGAATTATGTTTTCTTTATTAAGGTGTGGCACTTTACACCATGTTGGGTGCTATTGAAAATAAAAAGGTTATGGAAAGAAGGTGCTACTAGGTCCTGTTGTGGGTTATTGAGGTTCCTTTGTTTTCCAATTCTCTGGGATTCAGTATATCAAGCATATTACTTCTAACCTACTTAACACAAGAGGAAATGCCCTGATGTTGAGAGGAACTAGAGACCCAGTAGCTCTTCCGAGTGGTAGGTAGGTAACCCCACCTCCACTAGTATATTAACCTACGTACCTTAGGAGACAACAAAGCAGAATAATGTTGGCTACTTTAGGGGTAACTCTTCACTCAAAATGAACCTGCTTAAAAAGATTAACAAAATCTGTACTATTTGCTTAAAACTGTCCCAAGAATCAAGCTAGGAGGCAGCTGGGGAAGAATATGGACGGTGAACTTGAACTTTCAGAAAGACACTGACAAAGTCCCTCAACAAAAGCTCTTAAGGACAGTAAACAGTCATGGGATTAGAAGGACTTTCCTCTCATGGATCAGTAACTAGTTAATAGACAGGGGGAAAAAGGTAGAAATACATAGCCTGTTTTCAAGTAAAGAGATGCAAATAACAGGGTCCCCTAAGGCAGTGGTTCCCAACATTTTCTCTGCCATGGCACACCTTGCTACCTGTAATTAATTTGAGGGACACTGTGATGTAGTTTCCTAATGAACTTATGAATATTCATGAACCAATGAGGCAATCCAGAGCTCTTGAGTTCTTTTTCAAAAAATTTTGTGGCACATCTGCTCAGACCTGATGGCACACCTGTTTGCCATGGCACAATGGTTGGGAAACACTGCCCTAAGGAGCTGTGCTGGTACCAGTGCTGTTCAACATATTCAGATATGATCTGGACAAAGGGATAAATAATGAAGTGGTAAAGGTTGCAGGCAATACAAAATTATTCAAGAGAGTTAAGCCTAAATCAGATCACAAACATTAAAAAATGGATTTCACAAAACTGACTGACTGGCAGATGAAATGTTCTTATGTTCCTAAGCTTTACAGTAAATTAGATTTGGACACAGTAGTGTTTTCCTCATTCTAATGCATTTCTTCCATCAGTTTTTTGAAGAAAATGGTTGTCAGTGCATTCTCATACCAAAGAGGACACTGTTGTTGTTGCTTCCACAAACTGGTGGTTGGAAGACACAATTCCCCTGACCTATTTTTTCCGTAAATTACAGACATACAGAGGGTTCAGACTATCAAGGTCTTAGACATAAAATGCACTCAGAAAGGGGAGTTAATGCAATCTTTGAGATCTAGAATAACATACTCCAGGAGAGGTTCAGTTATCATGTTGGAGGGTAAATTTTTCCCTTGATATTTCCAAATGATTTTCAGGTGTAGTCTCCTTTACAATATACTTCAGTGATCCAATAACAATAGCTGGAATAATTGTGATATGAACCACATCTCCAAGTAATAGTCATAGTCTTCAGCAGTAAAATACAGATGGGAAAAAGCATTTCTGGTTTGATGCAATCAGAGCATCCTGAAGTGAATGAGGATCCAAAAGTACCATTAGTGTACCAATTTAAGTACAAAAGGCAGTCATACTTCCCCATTCAAGGAGGCAGTTATCCTTTCCACTGTCTTATCCTTTTTTTTTTCCCCTGTCACATCCATCTTAACTAGATTCATCTGAAAACAAGCTTGTGTGGCAGCTTCTGTATTGTTCAACACAAGGAATTAAACTAGGAACCCCAAGCAAAATGAAAGAGTCTATACAGTTTGAGGTAAAGAACAAGCACCTATAGCTGAGAGCTGTAACAGACTTGCATCTTCTGTGGATCACATGCATACAGGGGACACAAAATACATACTCCTCAGTGAGCAACTCTAGCTCTCATTGAAGCCCCAGTCACTGTCAGTTTCTGGGAAAAGTACTCGGATAGTAAAGTGATGGAAATGTGGGAAGCACCATACAATTCCTATATAGATTTAGATGTAAATTATGAAAGTATGGTACTGTAAGTTCTGTAAACAACTTTAATGTGAAGAAGAGTTCAAATAATTTCTTAAATCTCACATGAGAAAGATGTATAAAATAAGTAGGGGGCATTCCCATTTTACATATAAATAAATAGAGATACAGCTCACCAAACATCGTACAGTGAATCAGTGATGGACTGACAAGGAGTCTTGTCTTGGCCTCCATAGTGTAATGGCTACCAGAGACTGCTTCTTACTATCAGCAGTACATAGTGCAATACATGTATAGCTGTACATTTTAAACCTTAGATTTTAGTATGCATTGGTGTTTCTCTTAATACTAGACTTCCACATATTTTGGTTTCAAAGTCCTCTTTAAATTTAGGAAGATGTCATTATATACAAAGGAAACTCCAGAATTTTGTGTAATGTCGTAGTACGTGCATGACTTGCATTCTGCATCTTTCACTGCTCACATATTCCAAACACTTCCAATTAAACTGGGAATGGAAAAGTTTCGTTTGTTTTTCTTTGCAGTATTTTACCTAAATTAATAGCTTTTATAAATAAAAATAAGTTAGGATTCATTATTTCTCTTCCTTGTGGAGTCTGGTGTAATACATGATCAAAAAAGTTTTCATTGAAGTGTTGACAGTGCTTTGTATTAGCTGTTCATAAAGCTCTGCAGTTATTATACAAAAAGAAACGACAAATGACAGCTGGTGTCAACACTAAACAGCTTAGGGCAAACTATTTTCTCAGTACCTATGTAATTTAATTGAAATGCAATATTTCATGAATATTAGAAAGTGTGGCTTTATTAAAAATGGCAAGGAAAAGTGAATGCATGACTGTTTAGAGTAACAAGCAGCACAAATTTATTCATTCAATACATCAATGAATTATTTAAAACTCAGCTTAAGAGCAAGGTCACAGAATAATTTTGGCAAGAACACACTTTTGCATTGTGCATTTCCATAATTCCCCTGCATCTATAAAGTTAATCATAGCTCTGGCATATAAGCCTTCTTCACATAGTGATCAGATCCAGTTAAAGGCTTTGAATTATAACCTAAGAATAAACCAAACTATTGACAGTACAGAACAAATGATTGGTATAACTTAGAACAGATATGTAATCAGTTTCATTATCAGTTCATGCCAATAGCTCATATAGTAATATCACATCTTTACATTTAATATACATTTATATGTAAAAACTCATGATTGGCCTGGAAAGAGTTCATTAAATTTGCAAAATTAAATCTGTTGTCCTAAGTCCTCTCAAGAGGAGGAACTTTGTTTTAAAGAGTAAGAACTAACTAAGCAAATTCCTGATCCCTTTGGGAAGGAAGATGTTGAGTAGTTAGGTTGCTGGAAGCATTCCAGGAAATTTGAGCTGAATTTAGAAAATGGAAATGAGAACTTAGTTGTCTTAGAAGTATACTAAGTCATAAACACTCCAGTAGACTGCTAAAAATATTCAAGAACATGCTAAATGTGTGCGTATTTTAATGGATTTTCACTCATGTTATATGAATAAAGTATATTGAATCCTGGTTCAATGACTTAAATTACCTTCCTGCCTCTGTTCTAGTGTACATATTGTCATTTACAATGAAATTTTGTCCCCACAGCTGTCGATGGGAGTTTTGCTGTTAATGTCAATGTAGTCAAGACTTCATGACATATCTCTGTGTCCCTGCATTACCCAAACTAGAGGTTATGAGGAGGGGGAGAGTGAAAATATTCATGGATACATACACACAGGCACACCCACTCATCTTCACGTCAGGGTACTCTAGAATGAAGTGATTCTGTGATAGATGACTGGTTTAAATGGATTCAGTTGTTAAATGATTGTTTCAGCTTGAAATGCCATAGGCTATTCCTACTTGAAGCATTATTTGTTGAGCTGCAATGGTGGTTATGACAGCTGAACTTGAATAGTGATGGAACTTGAATAGTGATGAAGGAACCTCAACAAGGGTGGGGAAAGGACCAGCTCTTGGTAAAATTTATGCATTGGGTACCATGATTCTCCTTGTTACCATTTGTTTCTAAGGAACCATTTGCCAGTGGGGATCTCTAGAATACACTACATATTGATCAGTGACCCTATGCTCCCCTACTAAGGAAGGCTATGGTAATCCTCAAATGAAGAACAATGGCTTAACTACTTTTTCAAACATGAAGATGATTGGTATTTGAAAAATAGGATTGGCCTAGTTTATTTTCATATATTTAACCTATCCCTGGTACTATGTTGTTCAGTTTGATCCATATTAATCTGAAATAGGATTAATTATGATGAGATATTATTTTGAGTCTGAAGTATCAAGTGATTTTAAATGTTATTCTTTTAATTACATACATCATCTTCTATAAACTTTCTTTTCAATGATTTTACAAGAGTGACATTGAAGCTATAATTTCAAATTAAAAATTAATTTTGCAAACTTTGGTGATATGGGTGAATTTCCCAGAATACGTGAAATTTTCTAAAATAATTTTTCAAACAGGTGAGAGAGCATCTCAAAAATTTCCTACTCTTTCTTCAAATCAGGTTGTAATATAAATAGCATTTGATGAGTTATTTCTGAACATTCTTATAATTGATGCCTGCATAGATGCCATGAATATTTTTTGATATTATCTATAATCTCTACATGAAGATCCAATACAACTGGTTTGTAAATCCTTTTGGGATTTCCTGACTATAAAAGAAAATTTGATTTTATTCTCATCGTAACATACTTTTCACTACCTATCAATGCATTATTACTTCTTAGTAATAAGTTTTTATGTAGGTTGAATTAACACCATTATTTTTTCTTTCCTACAAGGAAATTATCCTTCAAGAATATCAGAAACACAACTGTCTCTCTCAGGCTCTGTGACTGAACTATGAAATTCAAGCTCTATCTATCTATTGCAGAGAGCCCAGATAACTTCACTTAAGGAATGTATAAATAAAAATTATGAATTAGCAAAGCACATACTACTAATAACTTTTCTGCATATACTTCCATGTTCTCAGACACAGTCCTATTCAGAGATCTACTATCAGTATAATTTATTTATCACCACTTCCCAAATGCCCAGTATTGTTATCTAAGTGCAATGGTTACCATAAGTAATCTACTTGTGGTTGTCTCTTTTGCTTGGCTTGTTACCCATATGCAATCAATATATAAATTCAAATTTCTTTTTTGATACTTGGTTATGAAAACTCAATTGATACATTAAAATAATCTTTCCCAGAGTCTGTGGAACAAAAATTAGGTCATTCTAGATCCACCTTAATCTATATTGCATAGTCTGCCATGTTGGATAACTTTACAAAAATATAATTTAGAACTTTGAGAGGACAGCAAACATCTTTTGTTTGCCTTCAACTTAATAGCTTATTGCTGACTTTCTCTTTTCATTTAGCTGTAAGTACAGCGAAGCTGTCACTCCAATGTGACATTTTGACTCCAGATGTTAGAAAAATATCAGTAAATGATGCCTAACATACATAAAAAATCTCTGCTATCTAAAGCTATCTGATGTCTCCAGATAGCAGCTATTTTAACTCTTCTGCTCCTAATGGGAAATATATATGAAGAAACAAATTTCTCCCAATTATGAGTATTTTGGAATTGTAATACCTGCTTGGGTGGTCCTCCTTTCTTAGAAGTATGCTGAGCATGTCAAAGAGGAGGCTGAGATAATCAATAAACATGTTTTTCCACAATTACCACATGACTGTACTTACATGAGTGTATCTTATCCTTAGCCAATTGATTTGATTTCATGCTCCTGAAAGTACTTGCTGAAGTAGTTCAGGAACGACAATAATATATAATGGTCTCAGGTGGACAAAATGTCTATTCTGCCTGCCTATATGCTAAAGACTAAAGGAATACAAACTGCTGAAATAATTGTCCTATTTAATTATTTATTTTTTTGTTTTGTTTTTTTGCTTTGTTTCAGAAATAATCCACAAACGCCTCATGAACTGTGGTCCAGATTCTCATCTACATTTATTCTTGGACTCAGATCTTCAGCTAAGACAGCCAGAGGCTGTGTCTACACTAGAGCACTCAGGTAAGTTGACTTAAAGTCAACTTTTAGTCGACATAGAGAGGCCCCATTTGTTTGAGTTGACTTTATAAAGTTGACTTAAATGGCACTTCTGCCTTAAGTCGACTTTATTAAGTCGACTTGAGTGGCCACATTTTAAGTCAACTTAATAAAGTCGACTTAAACCTTATAGTCAACTTTAAGGATGAGAGTTAAGTTGACTTAAACAAAGGCTTAAGTCAACTTAATGAGCTCCAAATGTGAGCCTGGAGTTGCTTAAGTCAACTTAAGCCTGGCTAAGTAGACTTAAGCCTCCAGTGTAGACATACCCAGATAGACGGAAGTCCCTTAGCTAGAATCATAACTTTGTTCAATGAAAGTTACCGTCTATTGCTTGGGTAGCGCTGTTTTCCTTTCTTTCCAGATTCATGATCTGCTAGAGCAAGGTTGTCCAGTTCATGGTCTATAGGCCAGAGTCCAGCCCAGGAGGAACACCTGCCTTCAAGCCCTATGCTCACTGGCTGGCCATGGTGCTGCAGTAGCCCCTTTGCCCTGAGCTAGCAGAGCACAGCATTAGACCCTCCCCTTCAGACCTGTAACAACCAAATGCAGCAGCAACTACCCCATACCTGAGCTGGCCCCAGTAGCTCCTCCCCCCTAGCCCTGAGCTCCCTGAGTCTCAAGCCAGGAAGCAGAGGACTAGCCCCTTCCTTATAGCACCTTTGAGCTCACTGGCCCTCTTAGTGGAAAAAGAAAATTGCAGCATAGCCCCTCTCATGAAAGAGTTCAACACCCCTATGTTAGAACAATGGGCTGGAGATGAGATGGGTAAGAAAGAAAGAAGAGTGAATGGACAGGAAACAGGGTGGTTAGCATCTGCTGGTGCTCCAGATTTGAGCCTTAGTTGGTAAGAATAATTAAGCCATATACTTTTTTTTTTTTTTTAAACACAGATCTCCTGCTGTTTGTCCTAGGGCAGCTGCATCCACATTGCTGACAGTGTGGCACTGATCAAGGACTGCTGAGCACTGCAAGAAATAGGGGAGTGTCTATAGTGCAGGGTAAGTATAATTGTCTGACCTTCTGAGGAACAACGGGATCTACTAGGTTTGGGGGGGAACTCCATGGCCATTTTTGTAGAGGGGGAGGGAGAATCTTCACTTTACTCTTAATGGGGGAATCTCCATGAGAAGATCATTGAAGAGATCCCCAAAGGTGGAGTCTCATATTTTCTTTTGCAAAGGAAGAAACGTATCAAGTCCCTATCCATGCTGCTATCTTTGGGACAAGTAGCAGCAATCAGCTGGTGAACAATACACTACACAATGTTATTGGGAGGGGGCATACTGGCCAAGGGTATTGACGCAAAATCTTATATACATTCTAATAGGAGAATTTCAGTGTAAATGTAGATTACTCAGGACCTTGAAGTTTACTGTCACATCTGAGGATGCACACACAGAAAGCTGTAAGGAACTTGCTCTACTTCAGAAAAATGACTTGACCTTGGGGAATCTGAACCTGTGATTTAGGAATATATAAACATTATATGGTTCTCAGGATACTATTATTTCAAACATGATGCTTAGGATTTTTTGGTTTGTGTATACATGACCAGTAATTTATTCATTTACATAAGTAAAAGCAAGCATGGATTCATAGCAATACAGATATGTTTGGGCATGTGTATATGTATTTTATTAGATTCCATGAAACAATCTGAGCCTTCTAAACTTGATCCCTTCTCATCCATCAGAGTGATCTTATTTTGAGAGCAAACACGTGAATAACAGAAACAGAACCCTTAGCAGGCTAAATGAGACAGTGTTAGCTTGGTAAAGTTTTGGTGAAGTTTTGCCCTGAGTGAGTTAAGGCAGAATGAGAAGGGAGCTAACTAACCTCACTGACCACAACTGAGAGGAATCAGGTGGCTAAGCAATCCCCTGAGTGAGAGAGACAGCCCAGCTGGTGAGAAACAAGCTGAGCTAAAGTTACAAAAACAGGAAATTAGCAGCTGAGGGGACCTGATGTTACTTCTTGGGAGAAGGGAGGAGTGTCTAGAGTCCGTAGGGATACGTAACCATCAATTATTCCCTGGGAGGGTGGAGTTAGAATGCTGGCAAATTTAAAGGGGGAGCAATGACATAAGGAAAGGGCAAAGAGAGAGGCAGCAGTCTATAAAAGTGGCAAACTGAGGCTGCTGATCAGAGGGTCCCTGAGCCAGAGGCTGAAATAGAGGGTAGCTCCAGGTTCTCCTGCCAGTCACTGAGGAATAGGAGTTCACAGCTGTGAATAGAAAGACTGCCTGGGATTGCCAAAGGAAGATTTTAGTAATAAGGAAGGGGAAACTGTCAAAACTGCCATGGCCAGAGTGTTGGGTCACAAAGACTTAGCAGATTCCAAAGGGCTAGTCATGTTAATCTAGTTCAGCAAAACAAACAAACAAGTCCTGTGGCACCTTTAAAAACTAACTGATTTATTTATTGCATGAGCTTTCATAGGACAAAATCCCACTTTGTCAGATGCTGATTTAAACTGTTTTTATTTTTGCATGTACCTCAAAGACTCTGACTTACAAAACCTTGGTCCCTAATAAATTTTACATGGACAGGATTCTGTCCAGTGACTGTTGAAGAATGACAGTGGCACCTTTCAATTAGCAAGATTGGGAGTTTGTCATTAGAGTGACTCACTTCCTGCCCTAGGCATACAAATTTTTCTCCAAACTCCTCCCTAATAGCCCTGGCATTATTCTATGACTCAATTATAGGTCTGGCTCACACACTTTCCCTTTACTCTTAGTAACCCAATTAGAAATATCAGCCCCCTAAACATCTCCTACATTATATAAGGGTATGGAACTGTGAAGACTAAAATGTAGGAGAACCCCGTTAATATGCTTTTCAATGCAAGTGGAGTTACTTGGATTTATTACTCTTAATGCTAATGATGTTGTGTAAATCTCTTATCGATATGAAAATATTAGCTTACAAGGGGGCTTAGCTAGTATTTGTATGACCTTGATATATATTTAACTTTCCAAGTTACAGTCAGTCTATGGCTATTATATGATACACTAAATTGAGACAAGCTTCAGAGAGTTAAATTTTATAGAGTTTTGTAAATAATTGATTGCTCAGTTTCTTAGCCAAACAAACAAAAAAATTCCTTCAGATCAACCCCGCATGGACCATTGTTTTCCCCTTTTTATTTGTTGTTGTTGTTTTCCAGCAGAAAATAAACTGGAAACAGCTCAGTTACGGGTTGAATTAAACATTTTGTTTGACCTGGAGTCTTTTGCGTAGTGTGTGGGCACTATTGTATTAAAAGGAAATCTGGAAAAGTCATTCACGGAATTGAAGGACAGGGAGAAGTGGTGTCCCCCTTATAAATGATAGTTTTGTTGTTGGAGAATTCTTCCAGGATGTGGTCAATTACGGTCACATTCTTTTCATGCCTCATTTGGAACGTGAGATTGAACTTGGGCCTCCCACATCGCAATCAAGTGCCCAAGTCACTGGCTTATAGAGTATTCTGGAGATGGATTTCTCTCAATCTCTTATTCAGCTGTTCCACAGTGTATAAATAATTGAATATTTATTGGATGGGTAGAAAAGGAGGGAGTGTGTGTGGGTGACTGACTCTATAGCCTGGTAGTTAGGGCACTCATTTGGGCTGGAGGGACTCCAGTCTCTGACCCACTGAATATTAATTACTTATACAGGGTGGAATAATTTCTATAGGAGAAGATGAGACACCCATTCTAGTAAGCTCCACAGCTGAATGACTAAAGTATTCCCCTTCCATGTGAAGGATCCAAATTCAAGTCCTTAATGTGAAGTAAGCAGAACCTTGAACCTGTTTCCATCATCCCAGGTGGGTGCTCTAACCGTAAAGCTACTGGATATAAAGGGCTCTTTCTTCTCTTTCTAGATTTTATGAATGGCATCTCAGTCTCCCCATGAATGTACTCTGGAAAAAAAAATCTTCTTTAGGACAAAATAATTTGACAGGTTCATTTTGAATCTCTGAGTAATTTTGACTGCACTACAATTGCAGTTTTCAGAAAATAAACTATTAGTCAATTCAAGTTCGTCCAGGTTTAAAAATGTAAAGTATAGTATGTATAAAGAAAAGAGCAACTACCAATTTGCATATCAAGAAATTTTTTTTAAAAAAAGATCTTTTGGTCACCTTTAAACAAAAAAGAAATAAAAGAACAAATTTTCTTGTCCTTGCATTCTGTACAATGAATGGGTCAAAGAAAAATAATGAAAATTTCCTTTGCAGTCTAACTATTCTTTGGTGTAGAGGGTAATACTTCATTAGACACTGTACTTTGTTCTATCAGTTGAATTACAACTTGGAGTGTGGGTTTGTCTAATGGTTTCTGTGTTTCTATCAGCTGAAGTAGTACTGTGATTCCGTAATATACCCAATGGAGTTTCAAATCCAAAATCCTCATTAATATAAACTACAGCTACTCAGCAGAATGTAAGTGTCATGTTAAACTAATTACAGTACTCAGCAGAATTATTTTCTTTTACTATTTTGTTTGTTAGAAAGGAGAGTGCTTCCAAAGACAAAGCAACTTCACCTGTAACCTTGACTGTGTTTTTGCTAAAATTCATTTTGTCCAGAGCATTATAAATTTATGGTGCTTAATGTACTGTAGATCAGTCAGCATGATATTTGTGTGTATTGCATACATCAATAATTATGCCATTCTATCCGGTGGCTTTAAAAAAAAAAAACAAAACTGATCAGCTTCCCTAAAGGATTTCAGGATGTGAGGATAAAGTCTATTAGCTGCATTTGTTAGAAGAAAAATGTGGTACTCTTTTGCCTGTTATGTAGTTATTTAAACCACTGATTTAGAAATTGTGGTGTACATTCCTTTTGCTAAAGTGAGTCCCATTAAGGTTAGGTTCTTTGGGGGATCAGGTGCAATAAATGACATCATAGGTGTAGTGTAACTACCAACTTCTGTCTTTGAGACAATTTTGAACACTTTGTCCCCCACAAGCGTATCATTAATAATGGACATTTTTATTGGGGGGGGGATCCACTCTTCAAAGCCCAGCCTGAATAGCTGGGCTGGGTGGTAGTGTGCTCTGAGGAAAATGCCATGCTCCAAGAGGATATGAAACAGCTATTGAGCTACTCTGTAGCTATTTTCGCAGTCAGGAGACCCCAGGGACTTTCATGGCCCCAACCCACACTCACTTTGACAAAAGCAATGGGAAATAGCTCATAGGATTTGCAAAATATTTGATCCTCTGATGACTCATTCCCACCTGACTCTTGAATACATGAAAGTAGGGAGCCCAAACAGTTATGTTTCTCCTCTCAAACTTCATCTCTTCCCTTTGAAGGAGTAAAGCATTGTCACTTCTTTGGTAACAAAGGATTTGTCAGAGGTGGAGAGGCAATGAAAGAACTTCCCCCCTTTGGGTTTCTTTTTTGCGGAGTTTTTAACCTGGCCTTCCATTTTGTGCCTAGGAACTTGTAAAGAAAAATAACTTCTCTCATTTGTGGGGACAGCAACTGGCAATCCTCATTTGGGACATCAGATGACTATTTTCAAGCACAAATCAGAGAGACAAAGATAGAGGCAGCATTTTTAAAATTAGCTTTAAATAAGTTCTCAAAAGAGAAAACATTTCAAGTTTCAATGTTTCTTTTAGAGTCAACGTCAACACATTGGCAGATATATTCCTATATATCTTGGAAACAACAAGAACAGCTTTTGCCTATTCTGTTTGAAAGGATTTTTTTTTTTCAGTTTCAGATATCTATCTATTCTGGTAGTAGTTTAATAGACTAAAACCTGTTGTACTGAAACATAAGTCAGAATCATGAAAACGGATCTGTGAGCAACAGCATAATATCTGTGTGTGTGTGTGTGTGTGTGTGTGTACACACACTTATAAAGTTCTTTAAAATGGTCTAGAATGATTGATACTGAGAATTTACTTGAAGCATCCATCAATTTCAGTTTTCCAGTCAGCTGGATAAGTCAACTGTATTCTGTTTCCTTGAATGAATCCTGTGGATTGACTGAATTCATGGTCGATTAAGTATTAAGGAAACTGCTTTTCTTACTCCCAAAACAAGGCTGAGGATGTAGGGAGCATATTTTGCTTCTGGTGTAAATACAGAGGGTTAATATAACTATGCCCATGTTTAAATACTTCGCTGAAATAAAAATCTAAATATAAGAGACTGGCTTGGCTAATATCTAAAATGCTCAGGGATATATTCTGAAAACACTGCATGGGAGATTCATGCACAGACATGAGTTTTTATTGATTAAGTTTTTCTGTAGGAGAGAGTAGTGTTTTGATTATTTACACTTCTGTCACCTGCAGTCAATGCATATTTTATCTTATGTAATAATCTATAGTCATTTTGAGATTAGATCAAGGTTTCTGGCTCTCATTTTCATTCTCTTAGAATCCTCTGAGAGGAGGATATGGGGGGGGTTATATAGTACACAACACCTGGCTACTGATGTCCTCTGATTTACCTGTAGCAAATGAGATATCTTAATGACTATTAATGATTAGCAAAATTTGCTGAATATAGATGGCAACATAATGGAGGGGACAAACATTATTTTGTAACCATTCTATACCACAGATATGGTTCTCTATTAAATTATAGAGGGCAGTCAAAGAATATTTAGTAAGGGTTTTTCCTGTATAATTTCTTTAGGATTTTTTCCCTAAAGTGAACTATCAGTACATAGAATGTGCATAAAAGTGCAGTACCTTACTGTATGGAAGATGTGTTAACAACTATGCTCAGGAAAGTCAGTGGGACATCAAGACTTCAAAGAGAAACAGCTGAATTAGAATTGATATGCAGATTAGATTGTCTGAAGGCAAGATTGAATCTTGACTGTCGTCTTTTTCCTTTACAATAGGTCATTTGACTTCATCCTCCTCTATGTGTTGTTTCCCAGTGTTTGAATCTTAACAACTGCCCTGATTTGCTGTTACTACATGACCTGATCCCATGTTTTATATTCCCTTGCATTTATTTTCATCACATTCTGTAAGTTTCCAAATCTTCAAAGCATCTGCCAAAATGGGATTTTCTCCCATGAAAGCTCATGTGATAAATAAATCTGTTAGTCTTTAAGGCTATGTTCACACAGGGAGGGCTTGTTTCAAAACAAGAGGTTTCGAAACAAGCTGTTTCGAAATAACTATTTATTTCGAAACACCTTATTTCGAGGACAAAAAACTTTGTCCTCGAAATAAGGCAGGGAAATAGCAGGTCCACAGTGTGGACCTGCTATTTCGACAGGGGAGGGGATTCTAGGCACCCTAGGGGTAAAGAGCAGCTGGGCACTTCACCCCGTAGGTGCCTGCAGGGACTGCAGGCACCCTCCAGGTGAGGCGCCACAGGGCACCTCACGCGGGGGGGCTTTAAAGCCCCCGCTGCCCCCAAACCTGGGGGCGCGGCCCCGGCGGGTGGCTGGAGCCCGCTGCTGCCGGGGCCGGAGGGAAGGTGCATCGGCCCCACAGGGGAATCCCGGGGGCGGGGCGCCGGGGGCTGCCCCAGGCCCCACCCCTGGCAGGTGCGTTGGCCCTGCGAGGGAATCCTGGGGGCGGGGCCCTGGGGGATCCCGGGGGCGGGGCCGCGGGGGCTGTCCCAGGTCCGCCCCTGCCAGGTGCGTTGGCGCTGCCTGGGATCCCGGGGGCGGGGTTCCCTCCGGCCCCGGCAGCTTTGGGATCCAGCCGTGCGCTGGGGCTGCGCCCCCAGGTTTGGGGGCTTTAAAGCCCCCGGGGTGAGTTGCCCCACCGCCCCTCTCCTGGCGGGTGCCTGCAGCCCCTGCGGGCACTGGCGGAGTAAAGCGCC
>ML681966.1:40361859-40403012 GCA_007922195.1 Podocnemis expansa
TCCCGGGGGCGGGGTGCCGGGGGCTGCCCCAGGCCCCACCCCTGGCAGGCGCGTTGGCCCTGCGAGGGAATCCTGGGGGCGGGGCCCTGGGGGATGCCGGGGGCGGGGCCGCGGGCGCTGTCCCAGGTCCACCCCTGCCAGGTGCGTTGGCGCTGCCTGGGATCCCGGGGGCGGGATTCCCTCCGGCCCCGGCAGCCGTGGGCTCCAGCCGTGCGCTGGGGCTGCGCCCCCAGGTTTGGGGGCTTTAAAGCCCCCGGGGTGAGTTGCCCCACCACCCCTCACCTGGCCGGTGCCTGCAGCCCCTGCAGGCACTGGTGGCATGCGGCGCAGCCCCGCCCCAGCAGACACCCCTCAGCACCCTGGCCAGGGTGCTGAGGGGGGGCTGCCGTTCCTCCCAGGGTGCTTAGCACCCTGGGAGGAAGTTGACATGTTGTTTCGGAACACTTTGTTCCGAAACTACATGTCCGAACAGGGCTGTTTCGAAACACAACTAGGTTTAAGCTATTTCGGAAGGAGCATGGCCATTTTGAAACAAGCTCTTTGCTTGTTTCGAAATGGCCGTGCGTCGTGTGGCCATGGCACTTCTTATTTCGAAACAACCTCTGTTGTTTCGAAATGAGAAGTATGTGTGGCCATACCCTAAGTGCCACAGGAGTCCTTGCTTTGTTTGCTGAATGCTACAGTTGTTCATATTAATGCTTGTCAGATTATGGGTTATGCAAAAAGGGAGTTGATTGAAATAATGCAATTTCTGTCATGTGGGAAATATCAGTATTGTGGCATTTGTTTTCATTAGTAATCATAACAAACTATAGAAATACCAAATATTCTGTAGAATGGAAAGTTCTGAACATTTTTTTTATTTTGGAATGTTGAAATGTTTCATTGTGACACTTTTGATCAAAACAAAAAATTGAGATTTCTGAATTAATATGCGGAGTACAATTTGTTGATTTGAAACATTCATTTTTTTCAGGGTTATGTTGATGTCCGAATCTGTCTGAACTGTCACAGTGCCTTGTGAGAATTGCCATTCTAGGTTATGCTTTCATTTTCCATTGCGGACCTTGCTCTTTTCAGAATTATGATTACAGTGAGGCACAATATGTCATGGGATTCTAATAGGAGCAGGAGAGACCTGCAACTACAACTCCCATAAGTGATCACAACTGATCAAGTGAATGCAGATTAATGAGATTCAAAACAAAATATGTTGTTCTGTATTGTTTTCAAGTCAACTCATCAAACAAAATGCTTTGATTCAATTTTCCCAAAGGAAAAGATAAGTAGATTTCAATCAAATCTCACTTTCCAACAAGAAAATGTTTCATTCAGATTTTTCAACTGCGTGTTTGTTTGTTTTTTTTGTGCTTGTTCACCTATGGTTTCTGACATTAAAGTAACAGATAATCATTTTTGATATATTTATTGAAATTTTGAGTTCACTAATGATTTCATAAATACTATGGTGTTTTGGAATTTTTGTTAATAATGAATAGCACAGATCCCTTTAGAGTGAACCCAACTTAGCACTTCTATTCACAAAAATACTTACATTTCAAAGACTTTGCAACTTGATCCTCTCTAGTTCTAAATGTCTTTTCCTATAGCTAAGTGGTACTTTTCCTTCATGTCAATATACAGTTCAAATAGACGCATTGTCACTGCTCTGCAGAAATATGTGAGAGAGAAACAGTGCTTTATAACTGAATCTGCCTTTTTATGCTGGCATATACAAAATATGTTTATAATTAGTATAATTGTGTTCAGCGGAATGGTCTACAAGAACGTGTGTGTGTGTGTGTGTGTGTGTGTGTGTGTGTGTGTGTGTGTGTGTGTGCGTGTTTAGAAGTGTAGCAGCTTTTTTTGAGAAATCCAGTCAAGATGGAATCTTCTTTTCTTTGTTTCACTCCACTCCCAACAATATAGTCAGTTCCAAGATGTTCAATCAATGAAACATGAGAGATGAACTCTCTCATAGTACCCTATATCCTGGTGGTGGCTTTTGGAAGAGGAGTTCTGGAGGAGTGGCGGGAGGAAGCTCTAATGTGGGGATAGTCATTAGAAAAAGTAGTGCGAAATCCACTATCCAGCACAGCCTGTCACTCTTGGTTGCTTCAAGGCAGGAGTGATTTGCCACAACAAACTTCACTACTAGCATTTAGTAAGACAGGAGTAGTAACTTCTGTGCTGAAATTTCCTCTCTGCTCACCTTCAGCAAGAAATGATGGGGTCACATCCCTCTTCTAGCATATGCACCTGAGTAAGAAGAGTGGGGGTTGCTACTTTAAGTAAGACAAAATGAATGAAGATGTCATAGCCATCACGCAATTTCTGCACCTTCTTGGCCTAGCACACTGAGATAGGAGAAGAATTTCTATAGTAACTGTTCTTGCCAATCCCTGCTTTTGGTAAGGAAGAACTGGGGCAGCAGCCATTATCCTTAATGGTGCCTGAGTTCACCAAGAGTATACCACGACAGTAGGAGGGATATTGTGTTGATCATGACTCCTGCTTTGTAGTTGCCATGTATACATCAAAGAAAGGAGGTTGTGCCATGTAAACTTCAAATGCAGCCTCTAATTTCTCAGTCTGAGGACAGAAATCTTCTAATTAGCATAAATAGTCAATGACATTCACCATAGGGAGTGACTCAAAGAGCTTTGTGGAAAGATGCAAAGCTGAGTTTAGTGCATTGGCCAGTGCTCCAGCTGACAAACCAGAGAGAAGAACATTGGAAAAAGAATTAGTCAGGCAACAAAATCAGAAAGAAACATTTAAAAGACTGAAAATAATCTCCGGCTGCCTGAAGCAACAATTACTTTTTTTTTAAAGTGTTTGTGGAGGGGAGGATACGATGATGAGACAAATGGTTAAATTAGTATAATTATGATGCAAGCCTTAGAAGATTGTCAAGGTTTTAAGTTTATTTTTCTTTGAAGTTGAATTTTAAAATGAACATAAAACTCCAGTAAAAACATTCAGCAAAATGAAGATATGATGCATGACATTTGCGAAAATATTAATAAAAGAAAATTATGCAAAGAATAAGGTGAAAAGAACAAGGAAAATATACAGGAACATGGTAATAATGACATTAGGAAAAAAGAAATACAAGAAGTATTAGTGTGAATAAAAATACTTATGGTCTTAGGCAGAATGATAATAAATATCTAAGTTTAGACCACCTTCTGCTGGCAAGAGAGAAAGTTACAAGGTTATATAGATTTCTTCTTCCTCACTTTATATATGGGGAACTGAGGGCCCCAACATTTGAATGACAAAGTCAAATAACCAGTAGTGAACTATAGCCAAGATGAGTCCCTGTCTATTGTCCTAGGGCCAAATTAAAAAAAAAAAAAAAAAAAAGTTTTACAATGGTATTTTCATAAGCACCCTGCCACTTAGGTGAGTAAGTGCTTTTAAAATTCTCATTAAACATCTAAATAAGTTTGGCAATGAGATATAAACACTTGTCTGTCTTTCCCTGTGACACTATCTGTGTATGAGCTGGTTAGTTTATGACCTGGACTGAAAACTTAATTTTATATTTGTAAAAATATACAGATCATGTTAAATAATTGGGAAAATTAATCAGAAGTTACTATTTTACAGATGATGATATTGTGCAGGCCAGTGTTTTGGCCTAACCACCTTTATAATTTCATTTTTAGAACAGTTGATAGGGAATCATTTTAATTTCAACAAACAAAGAATTAGACAATAGCAAAATATGGAATAATACACGAGCGTTGCTGGTACTTCTCATTCTCTTCCCCTGAAAAAAACCTTTACTTTTTAAAAGGTTGCCATGAATTATCCTCAGGTAAAAATGGTTTTGCTTTCTCTCTTTTAGAAGTCCCATCTGTAGTCTAGACTAAGACTAGAATCTACCTAGACTAAGGGGAAAGCATCATTTTAGAATTGTTTGGAACATCAGAGAGTAGATTAAAATAAAAAAAAAAAAGCCATGAGGTTTGTTGACTTTTGTGTTAGAAGTTTAACTCTCTAGAAATACTGTTTATAAAATAGCACCTTAGGCCTTGGTCTTCAAATTTTTGGCATTCAGGCACAGTCACTGTGAAGTCAATACACCTGCTCATGGAAGTTGAATTCTTATGTAGATCCAGTTTAGGGATTGGGACCTTAACATTTAAATATAAAACACCTGTTGTGGTGGTGCTCCTTCTTTGAATATATTGGAGTTAAAAATACCATTGGTTTGATTCTTTATAAGTACGTTAAAACTAGAAGGCTTTAAAATAAAGCTAATGCCAAGTTTAAATGAAAGGACTTTAGAGATGTGCCAAGAGATTCTAATTAGAATAAAGGTTAAGTAAATCAGTCCTGAGATCTGAAAATGAAGCAAGCTTTCCTCCTTTTTTTCCTTTTATGCAATGAACAACTGGCATATGTATTCTTTTCATAACACACAACAGATCGAAGTCAGGATGTCATGATATGATATTGCATACCCTGTTGAATTAAAAAAAATGCATACTTCATAATGGATTCTTCATTATTTTTAAAGTCTTCAACATAATTAGAAAAAATATAACAGATGAAATGAGGATGGCAAGTTATTCTCACTTCACAGATGTTAACTTTCCTTTGAAAAACTTGATATTTTGACATTATTTGAGGGATTTGAGCCATAAGCAACACAGAAATTCTCATCCCAAAGCTCTTTCTTGAATCAGTCACGATATCTTGCTCCTCATTACGATGTCAGAAAATAGCCTTTTTAATTATTTGAAAAATAGGAGAAACTATATCTAGGCATTTATTTTACCATTATTAGTCCAAACAGGGCTTGATACAGCATAAAGAAAAATGCAAGAACATTAAAAAACAAGAAAGGGTGTCCAATATCTTACTATATTGTACTCAGAAGAGTGGGTAAGAAAGTATAAAATGAAAATATACTCCTGTGCGAACAGTATATCATCTTTGCAGTGAACAAGCTACATGGAGTGAGCTACAAAAGTTTGTTCAAATCTCAGCAGTCTAATAAATGTTATGAGAAATCACTCCTCAGTAGATCATGTCACACTAATATGGAAATATTGAGATAACATCCTATGAGTATGAACAATAATGTTTTAGGAAATATTAGCTTATAGGGAGTCCATAGTCACTTTCACTCCATTAGAAAGTACAGCTTCTTAATGATTCCCATTCTCAGTTTCTTCTATTGATTAATTTGAATGCTTTACAAGACAATAACTCCTCCATGATCCCTTAAATAACGCTCACTCTCTCTCTTTCTCTCCTTTTTACAAACCAGGAAATCTGAAGCAAAGAGAGATTGTGACTTACCACAGGTGCCACACAAGTTTATTGTAGAGATAGGAATGAGAGGTCAGGGGCCAGCCCCTGACTCCAATCCAGATGCCTTTTACAGCAACAGCAATGAAAACCATATGGAAGCTGGCATAACTGGGTGAGAAATTCCCTTTCAGAAGGGGTACTTCAGATAGCATAGAGCCATTATAGCCAGCTCTACTTCACCACACAGGCCCAGAAGGTGGGATATGTCTGCAACATTGCTATTCTTTGAGAATTTCTGGCTGCCAAAATAACTGTGGGAAATTATTAGAAAATTCCAAAACATTTTTCAGAACCACACTGGTACCTGGTAGGCCAAGATACAGAGACAAGGCACAACTGGTCTATCTTCTTGCTAAATTGCACCATGCACAGAGGGCGCCAGGTTTTGGTCACAGATTTTCTGACTCCTGTTTCTGTTCTTTAGTCACAAGACCTTTCTTTCTTAAACTTTACTTTATCTCTACATTTCCCTCCATTTTATTTTCCTATGAGGGCTTTTTACGTATTCCAGTTATATTCAGTTACATTGTTTGGGTGGGGTTTCTGTGATTTGTTAGGTATAAAGCACTTTAACATTTAGTATTCAAAAGATAACAAGCAGGTATAATTTCCAGTGTAAATTTAAAAATGTCATTGAAAAGTGAATTTATTTCTGTCCATAGTAGTAGTTTAGTTCTCTGATGGGAGTGTGTTATATGTGGTGACTGTGTATTTTGTTGTTTTTGTGCATACCTGTTACAGTGATAAGCATTCAAAAATCATTACATAAATCAATCTTCCTATAATGTGATCCCTCTGATTTAAACAGAGTTCATGCAACAATGCTTCGCTAAACCACAAAATGTGTTTATTGTTTTATTTAGAAACCACAGGTAATAAAAATCAGATTTCATGAAGAGACCAATGTTTTATTCCTTAATAACACAATGTGGAACCATAAATAGATCTGAAAGATCTGCATGAAACCTTCTTTTATATCTGCCACATCAAAAAGGAGACTGAACTACATCTGAATATCAGATTCCCATTCAGGATCACAGATCCTAAAAACCAGTAGAATTAGGCATGCCCATCAGCCAACACATTATTTAAAAGAAGCTGGATAAATGCAATTAGGAAGGAATATTTTTAATGTAAAGTAATTATGACATTATTTTAGTTCTTTACAGCAGTGACTTCCTGCCAAGGTTCTGGATAAAAGTTAAAATGCTGTGTTACCTCTTGCTCAATACTTCTTAGAATACCATAGCAGACATTTTTTTCTCAAGGGGTACATCTACACTGGAGCCCTAGGTCGTCTTATGGAATGTTAAGTTGACCTGCAGACCCCTGTGGCCACAAAGGGGTTTTATTAAGTTGACTTAAATGCTTCCTTAATTTGCCTTAATAACACCACCTCTTAAGGTCAACTTAAAGCTTAAGTCGACCTTATTAAGTTGACTAAAGCCAATGTAGATGGAGAATACCTCTATCTTGACTTAATTGGCCTCCAGGCCCTTTTCCACAGTTCCTGGTCACCAGGAAGAGTCTGCCCTGGCCAACCACATGGCAGGACAAAGCCCTGCCCACCTTGCTCCCCAGAGCTGGCAAGGCCTGCTGTCTGGCAAAATAGAGGGTCAGAGCTAGCAGTGAAAGTGGGCCCTGCCATGGAACCACAAGGAGATCCTCGATCTCCTAGCCAGCTGGGGGTGGGAGTGGGGGGGAGGAGGCAGTGCACTCCCAGATTCAGGGCAGCCACCACAAATGGGAGGTGTACAGCACGATTCCCGGGGCCTGGTGCAGAAGGGGCACGCCCATGACATCCAGTGGGTCTGGGTGAAAATCAAGGACCTCTACCAGCACTACCAAAAGGCCTGCTTCATTCAGAGGAAGCCACCACCAGCAGCTACTACTACCAGGAGCTGGACTTCTTCCCAGAAGGGTAGAACAGCATCCTGCCAACCCACACCATCGACTCCATTGAGCTCACCTCCCTTGACAATGACAACGAGGAGTCTTTGATGGACAAGAATGTGGTGCTGAACCAAGGGGAGACCAGAATCCAGCAGTGGGGGCATCTCACAGGCCCTGGAGACTGCCAGTCCAGAGCTGATCCCTGCCTTGACAGTAGACCTGAGCATGTAGGAATAGGCTCCCCCCACCAAGGAAGACCCAGGCAAGGGGACATTGCTCCAGACCCCTGCTGCACCTGCTAGTGAGTGCTCCTTCCCTGTGGGTATGTCTAAGTGGACTTGTGCAACAGGGACTGTGGGGGAGGGCATGGCTTGGGAATAGGCAGAGTCCCATGGGGGCAGAGAGGCAGAGGGCATGTGGTAGGGGATATGGATCCAAGCAGTGCAGAGGTGTGTTTGGAGATGGGCTGGGGGGGACTGTAGGTGGGAGTACCAATGCCAGATCGCATGCACCCACCACCATTGGCATGTGGCTCAGGAAGGACCCCCAGGGCAGGGCTTCCTGAGGCTGACCACCATGGGCACTGTACCCAACCTGTGCAGCAGAGAACAGTGGCATGTACCAAGGGTTCCCTGTCCCAAAGGGCAGGGGTTGGGAATCAGGGGTGTGGTCATGGGACAGCAGCTGCTGTCAGGCTGCAGACCATACTAACAAATGGAAGGAACTCTGATCTTTGCTTCCCTCCAGCAGACCCTGTGCCCTTGACATGCAGCACTCCTGTGGCATGGCCAGGCCTGATGAGGAGGAAGAGGGGGCATCACTTGCAGAATGATCTCTTCGAGAAGCAGCTCTGGATTTTGGAGGACTCTATGGTTGACCTGAGGGCCTGGCATAAGTGGTAGGTTGCCCAGTGGAGGGTTGAGCAGGGGATCCTCCAGCACCCACTCTGCGTGATGGAGTGGCAAAGCTGCTTCCTGAAGCATGCTGAGGAGCACACATACCCTCAGCGGGCCAAGGGTACTCCTGCCTTGGACCCCAACAGCCGCTGTTGCTGGTGGCCCAGGACATGGGTGGATGGCTGCAGGCCCAAGATCTGCCTCCCCCAGGCCAGTAGCACTGCCAACAATCCTCCTCACTCCCACCAAACCCCCCGCCCCCAACAGCTCTCACCCCACCAGTTCATCTGCTGAATAAAAACCCTGTAGACAGTTCTCAAGTGTGTTAGACAGTTTATTATTTTGGGACAGGGGAGACCGGTGGGGGGTGGAGGAGGCAGGCATGTGAGTGTGGCGGTGGTGATGGTGTCTAGCAGGCTCACCCCTTAGCACTGCTTGCTGAGGAACCGGGCCTTTAGTGTGTCCCAGAGCAGCCCCTCTTGCTGCTGAGCCCACTGCGTCTGTGGCACGGCATCATCAGGCTGCTGGAACTGCGCTGCTAGCCATTTGGCCTCGGCCTTGGCCTCCCAGATGTACGGGAACCTTTCCCCACCACAGTTCACGCAGGTTGTGCAGGACACAGCACATACTGACAACCTCAGTGATGTTCTTCTCACTGAGCTACAGGTGGGTCAGAGTTGCCCTGCAGCATGCCTTCAAATGGCCAAAGGCATGTTCAGTGACCATGGGGCATCTGTTGAGCCTCTTCTTGAAGAGGTCCCTGCTGGCATCCAGGTTGCCTGTGTAGAGCTTCATAAGCCAAGGCAGCAAGAGGTGGGCAGCATTCACTAGGCTAATGATGGGCATCTGCATATCCCCAAGGTCAATATTATGTTTGGGGCTCAGATTATGTGGGTGCCATCCACAATGTCCCCGCATCAGGCAAAGCTGTCCAGGATCTCCTGCATGTTGCCCAGGGTCATGAGGTGGCCTAGCAGGACCCTACTGATAGCCCTGCAGACCTGCATCAGGACAGCCCTCACAGTATACTTGCTGATCCCAGACTGTTGGATATTACAGAGTGGTAGGAGTCTGGAGTTGCCAGTTTCCACAGGGCAACAGCCACTCGCTTGTCAATAGGCAGGATGGGTTAGAGTCAGGTGTCCATGCACTGCAGAACTGGGGTAAGTGCTCACCAGCTTGAGGAAGGTGCACTTCCTCATTCCAAATTTCTGCAGCCACTGGTTGTCATCCCTGAGGACGATCCTGTCCCACCAGTCAGTGCACCTTTTAGCATGCCCAGATGCAATGGTGCATGGAGTGCACTCTGGGCATGCCAGCTCATGGGTTTGGCAAGATGATTGGCCTGCTGCAGTCTGCCCCACGCTTCCAGTTGCCTTGTGAAACCTTCTCCGGAGCAGAGGAAGGCTGGCCAATAGATGGCAGGTGTCATGTACCTTCCTGACAAATCACTGGAACACATTGGGGTTCATGACCTTCTTAGGCTCTATCTTGGCAGGAACATGGAGAGCGTGCCGTGCTCACTTTCTGTGCTCACTTTGCTGGTGCAATGTGGGACAGCTACCCACAACACACCACTCTTCTATTGACCTAGCACCTGCCAGCATGCATGCAGCCAGTTGACAGGTGTTTCCAATGTGGATGCTCTAAGTCAGAGGTCTCAAACACGTGGTCCGCGGGCCACATGCAGCCCCTAAAACTATTTCCTGCAGCCCCCTGTCCTTGTCTTTATGCAGCCCTCGTGGTGATTTCAGTTTGAGACTCCTACTCTAATTAAACTTAACAAGGTAGACTTTAAGTCAACTTAACAGAACCTCCAGTATGGGCATACCAAAGGAGATTTCCATTTATTAAAGTAAGGAGTAAACAAAGTTTTTATCATTGCTCATGTTCACCTTCTGACATCTAATTGTACTTAGAAACTTTCAAATCTGATACTGCATTCTTCTTTCCCTGATGGTCAGTGGAACAGGTATTTCCATCTCATATAAAACCAGAATTGCTTGTTATCTTTTGGGATCTATTGTATCTATCCCATGTACTGTTATGAAAAAATCATTACACAGTATTTTTCATAATGTAAGATGTGCTCCCTGTCATAAAAAAGCTTACCATGTAAAATGGGCAAGCAAAACAGATAAACATTCAAGAAAAGGATAGTGAAAAGTTACTGGTGTGGAAAGGAAGTACATGGATGAAAGTGTGTAAACTGTAGAAATATGTTTTAAGGAAGAAAGGAAGAAAGAAGATAAAGGCATAGAGAGTGGGCAGCTATTTGAAGTCAAGGAGGTATCATTGTAGTTGATACATAACAGAGAAAGGAAGAAAAGAAGAAATACAATGAGAAATGGGAGGCATGTAAGAAGAAATATGATGAGAAATGGGAAATTATTTAGCATGTAAGTGAAAACATGGATGTAGATGTGTGTGTGTGTCCTTATAACAGTATCCAAGGGACCTGAATAGGATTTTGAAAGGAGGAGGGAAAGTGGAGAAAGAAACAATTTAAGGAAAGCCCTGATGTATTTTGAAGCAACAGTAGAAGAAAGTTAGTAGCACTAATAGACTTCAGTAGTACTATTGGTGCCTGACTAAGATCAAGGGCTCATTATTTTAAAACATTTTTTTCAAAACACGATAGTGAAAATAGTCAAACCTTGCAATCTAAACATAAGACAAAAGATGGGAGAAATCAATTGTTCCTATTCTTCTGATGGAAAACCAAGGCCTGCTTCTATAAAGTGCTGTAGTGAGTAACATATAGATTTACCACTTCCCTGATGCCAATAATTGGCAGTTGATCCTAAGTAAGGCTGCTGTTGTGGTTTCTGCTGAGCTAACACCTTGTCTCCAAATGTTTTATTTCCCTTCAAATACCATTTTGCAGTTTGTCTCATTAGTTTTTGTAATGCTAAACATAAATAGCATTATTTTCAATCTATTTTAATTTACTAAAACTGTCCTCCCTTCCTTTCTAATCTGCCTTCTTGATCCCTTTCCCTTTAACTGTTTTCTTCTTTTAGATATCTTAGCTTTCATCTTGCCTTTATTCTGAAACTGAGTGCATGCACTTCCACAGAGCTGTTTCATTTCCTATAGCATTTCCTTCATCTTAAGCCTGCTGCCACAGACATTTTTCAATCAGCCACAACTTTGCCTTTGAATTCATGCATACAATTTTCCATGCACTGTCATATGCACATGCAAATCAAATAGATACTCACCAAATACTTAACAAATTGGTGCAACCACATGCACATGCTGTTAAATTGAAGGCTTTGACCCCGGCGAGTATTTCAGTTGTCAGACTCCCATATTTTGCTTGTATGATTCTATATTGTAAACTGCATCATTCGGACCAAATTCTGCTTTAATTATGCTGCTGCAGGCCTAGTCCCTTCCATAATTTGTCTACCTGTGCTTTGTGCTTCTGGTGAGAATTGTTTTATTATGAGTTGATGTGATCATTCCTAAAAAATATGTACTTTGTGAGTATAGCTACCAGGGAATTGGGAGACACACACAATAACTGAAAGATTGGCAGGAAAACTATAAACAATATTAGATGCTTTAAAGAACACTTTAAATTGTAGTTAAGTTTATATTTGTCACTTTAAGGATCACCAGCATCTGCACTTAAATTTAAGGTATTAAAGAAGCAAACATCCTGTCTTATTTCCAAAGTGCAGAATATGAATGCATAAACTAAATAGTAAAAAAAAGTTTATACTGTACCGTTCAGTGCACTACTTTCAATGCCATCTAGAGTTAAATGGATCAATTCAGAAGGACTAAAACAAAATGATTTTACTACCAAATAGAGCATATGCCTTCAACATACTGCTGCTTCTTCTTCTTCAAGGTGCAAACCATGCTAAACTTTAATATTAATTTTTAATTAGATTGCTGGACAATAATCTTAAGGCAGTGTGCTCATTTTTCATTGTACATTTAAGTGTCACAAATTAGAACTCCTAATGATACAGTGATAGACTTTATTGTACATCTCTCTCTCAGGACCCAGTGCAGCTCAATTCAAAGATTTCAGTGAGAGCAAATTAGAGCTTAGAAGTAGGATTCACAGAATTTATTTTTTCATAATTTTGCTGGCTAATATTGATGCATATTTCTAAGTAATTCTTATTGTTTGGGCTTTATATTTTCATAGATATATAAAATTATGGGGCTCAAGCTTTTTATTTTTATTTATTGAAATCTTCACAATTGCAGGAAATTATAGAGGGATCAGACAATTATTTAAGGCCTCTGAGAATCAAAAAGTTACCACTTTATCACTATTAAAATGCATTGTATATGTGTGATATTGACAAATCAAATATCCTTAGATCAAGCTCTTAAGTTCTTCTGTTACATTTATTTTTACTTTCTTAGCTCTAAATTTTGTCATTGTAGATTAGAAATATTTCTCATCAAACAATTACATCATTTGCCAACTTATGTTGACAAATCTAATTCTTCCAAGCTAATTTCCATGTCCAATAAAAGTTTCCCAATAAAAGATGTCATATGGAAAATATCTAATTGATAAAGTGAAGCTACACAGTAAAAAGAGCCACACTTTCTTTTTCAACCATATTTTCTCATTCTCGGTAGCCCATTATTTCATTCTTTTGCAAGAAAGAGCATATTTTGGAACCTGTATGTGTTGTTTGTAACCCCAAATGTTCAGAAATTATCATTATTATTGGAATTTATTATACAATTTAAAACTATATAAACAATTATAAGATCAATTTAAAAATACATTTGGCTTCTTTTTTTTTTTTAAACCTTCTGGTTTTTAAGTTTGAGTACACTTGGGTCATATTTTCATTTTTTTTTTCTTCACAATTATGAAAGCTAGAAGCTTACCCAACAAATAAAAATAAAGCTTGATTTTTCACATATCCACCTGACTCCAGCAGCCAGCAAACTGAATGAAGGTCCTGATGAAATTTCAGGTGTTAACAACAATGTATTTATTTACTCAGAACTCTAGTGAAATGTGTATTGATTAGAGTTTTGATGTAGTTGAGATCTCATTGGTAAAGTTTTCCATGCTTTACCTATAGTTCAATAGATACTCTGTAAGTTTAGGGTCCCAAGAAGTCTTTATTTAGGGGACAGCACCATTGTAATAGTATAGAAATAATAATGTTGTCAGAACGTGAATTAAGTAATATCCCTTCATGATTTTTATTATAAATTAGTGAAAAACATTGTGAACATTCATGAAAAGCCTTTTTCATTCAAAACCTTTTCCATGCAAAATAAATTTGCTCAGTTATGATCCTCCTCCCCACTAAATTATGTTGTTGTTTTCTCCAAACCGAGTATGGGAAGATGGATGTTTGGTAGTGAAAAGTGTATTCGTGGTGGGAATGCAAACCATGAAAAATCAGTTGTCTGCCTTCCCCCTACCCAGAGAGCTGCTACTGGTTAAAAAAGGAAAACCACACTCACAAAACACTTGCCGTCCTTCATTGTGGCATGTGTATAGATACCTTTCAACTATAGTTTCCACTTCATGCATTTGATGAAGTGGGTTGGAGCCCACAGAAGCTTATGCCCAAAGAAATGTGTTAGTCTTTAAGGTGCCACAGGACTCTCATTGTTTTGCTGAACACAGACTAAAATAGCTACCCCTCTAAAACAATCAAGGAGTCTTGTAGCATTTTTAGAGTCTAACAAATTAAAAGTGCCACAGGAATCCTTGCTTAGTTTGCTAAACTAGACTAACACAGCTGTTCCTTTGGAACTAGGGAATAAGTGTCACTATAATCTCACAAATGTCCTGCCATCAAAACCAGGATGCGGAGCAAAGCTCTTATGACTCCATCTAGTCCTTAATCCAAAATATCCCAGTGCCCTGCTCACATCCATAGCTAGAAGGAGATTTAGTGCTTGTTAATGTGATTTGGTATTTTATAAAGGTTGGATAATGCTATTTGGTTGTAGATCTTTTCAGTCCTGCGTACCTTTGTATTCTGCCAAGTCAGGTTATTGTTCCTATGTTACAGGAGACTGAGGATCAAAAGAACATGGCTGTTGGGTGCTGTGGTCTAAGGAATTGAGCACAGATTTAATCTTCTCTTTACAATAATAATTTGCTTTGGCATTTGGAGTGAGCGCATGCAGTAGGATTTGCCAGGTTTATATATGAAGGAGAGAAATGTCCTTCTGCTTTAGGAACTGAAGTGGGGCAGTGGGCATCTACTTCAGGTGCCTCCTTGAGTAAGTCACTTAATCTTTCTGTAACCTCACTCTTTTTTAAATGAAATGGTACTTGCCTTCTTCTCAGGGTTTTTGATGCATTTCGGCAATCACTTGTTTCTTAAGGTGAGATGCAAGGAAACCAAAGAGGAGAAGGCTGCAAGACTCTCTTTATTAAGGCATTGAAAAGGGCTAAAATTACAGCAGCAGATTTATAGATGAAAGGATTAATTGGAAGGGAGATAGGGGGTTTGAAGGGCAGTGTTAATGGAAGAACAAAAACCTGTGAATATGCAACATAGATTGTGTGTCTGGGTGGCATGTAGGAGTTGAGGGAAGAGGGTATGGTATTGTTGGGGGTTAGAAGCAAGGCAGCTTAAGTATTTCACCATATTGTTTGACTTACTGTCAGGCATAGGGCATGAGTTATCAGGTGATATGAGATCTGAATGGAAAATAAGAGGCTGGGGATATAGAGAGATGTTTGACGTAAGTTGGTGTAGAGAAATTGAGTGAATAAGGTCATCCACTGAGAGAGGGAGGGAAAGGAAGAGCAACCTTGAGGAAACACAGGTGAGTACTGTCATGAAGGATGGAGAATTAATGCATATAACATTTTTTTGAGTGAAATAGATAAACAATGCCTAACTAGCACTTTAAATACACTGAAAATATTCATGTTGTAGTCAAACATGGTGCACTCAAGGTTTTGTTACAACTACATCTGTTCAGATAAAGGGATTTACAGGTTTGATCTAATCTTACAAAAACTTGTATTATACTGTTCGATCTCCTGGCACCCAGTTTCTAAGAGTAAACCAACAGTTTTCAACTATCAGGCTCAATAGTTTCCACAACTCATCAGATCAGATTTTTGTGTAGTTCAGTGCCACAGTGAGAGAGACTTTGACAGGTGCTATATTCTGTATTCCAAATCTCATAACTTTAAATTCATCTGAAAGGTTCCCCTCTGTTGAAAGGAGAGCTCTCAGGAGCCCAGGATATGCATTCCATAATTTTATTGTAAGTTGTTTGTCTAAATTATGATTTTTATGGTGAGGGTTACTGCAATCTAACAATTTAGAAATAAAGAATAGTAAAGGATTTGAATAAAAAATAAAATAGGAAAATGGGGGAAAAAACCTGACGGTCAGTATCTGAATATGATCAGCTTTATCATAATGTGCATAGTTATTCATTTACTGCCATAGATTGATGCTAGAAGGCTGCATTTCTGATTTATCTCTTATGTTGGCAAATTACCTGTCATGCCATCAGTAACATAAGAGGAAACAGGCTCTAATGTGATAATTTTATAATGATGAGTGAAAGGGTGATATGAAGAACCTGCATATATCAGAATGCATTGGTTTGCAAATTGTGAAAGAGAAAATGGAGAATTACTTCTAGTCTTCCATAATACTTTAAGCCAAACATATCACTTCATGAATCCATAATGTAATGGGTTATTTGCAACAGGTGCAGTGTTTCTAAAGGTGATAACACTCTTTCTACAAAGAGAATTTTGATAACATCTTATTGTTGAAAGACTAATCAGCAAATTGTACCTTATTGCCATAACAACATTAATTTCTGTCTCTTAATAGTGCAAAAAATGTATTCTTTGCCTTTCCATGACATTTTAAACTCTGGAAAGCAATATTTTTGCTGTTAAGCAAAGACGAAATAAAATGTTTTAATGGATTGCTTGGTCTGACAATAACAATATAAGCAAATAGTCTGCCACAGAGAACATAATCTATCAATAAAGTCCAAAGCACTGGTCAAAAACATAATGCAAAATGTAAAAAACATAATTGATCTTACTCTGAAAATAAAATGGTCTTTAAAAGGTCTTTGAAATGGAAGCCAAAATTAAACTATAGACTTGACTAGATGGGGCACTATGACACAGTCCATTATGCTATTATGAACCATTAGACTAATCTTGAAATATTTAATATAGGTACTTAGATTTCTGTGAAGCTTTTTTGCAGCTTTATTCTAAAAGTTTTTTGCTTGTTGTAGATCCTTTCACCTATTGCCTGCATGTCTTATAATCTCAGGCTTTAAATATCATTTTATATCTTCCAAAGAAAGAATAAACCATTGTGACATGAAAATGAATTGATGACTAGATGCAGGATGAACCAGTGTGCATGTGTGTTTTTCTGGGTCAGATTCTCATTTGCAACGTATGAGCAGCAAAAGAGTGCTAGGAACCTAAGTATCTCTGGTATGTGGAAAGTGTCATACAGTACAGAGCTGCCATATGTGACTCCTTTGCCTTTCTCTCCAGACTTGACTCTAGACTATGTGGGTCTGGCCAGAGCATACTACATACTGACTTCAGTAAGCTCCTTGGCAGCCATAGTCAGTGGGCATAAGTTAGAGATGCCTCAAAGTATAATAACCTCACAGATCTGTCTGTAGAATCAGAAAGTTGTAATGAATTTCATTACCCCTTTATAGAGCCTATAGAGTCATGGGCTCGACAAACATGTATTTCCAAGAAAGACGAACCAGTCCTTATTTGAAGATATGAGAATTTGAAAATGTGCCTTGCTAGCTTATTTTAGAGGCTAGTTACCCTTACTGTTAAAAATGTGTGCATTGTTTCTGCTTTGAATTTGTCTTGCTACAGCTTCCAGCAGTTGGTTCTTGGTCCTTTCTCCACTAAATTAAAAAGTTTATTAGTACATAGTGTGAAATCACTTCTCCTTTTTTCTTTTTGATCTATTGATTGAACTATTTAAATTGCTCACTGTAAATCATTTTCTTTAGCCCTCAAAAATTTTTGTAGTTCTTGTCTGAACTCTCCCAAATATTTCTTTTTCTTTTTGTAAAATGTAGACTCCAGGATTGGAGGCAATATTCCATATTGGTTTCATGCCTTAGATAGTGGCAAACCCACTTCTGTATTCTTACTGGCTACTCCTCTATTTATATATACAAAGAATTTAAGTCACTTTTACTGCAGGATTGTCTCATGGAGCTCATGTTTAGTTTCATTTCAACTACAATTCCTAAATATTTTTCACAGTCATAAGCAACGGTCTTTGATTCTGCATTTTTTGTTCTAAATGTAAATACAGTCCCATGTGTAACTTTTACAGTGCATTTTGTTTGAATAGGGTCATCTGACCAAGACAGCTCTTTACAAATATCTGGTACTCCTTATTACTCACCATTCTCCCAATCTGTTCACTGCAGAGATTTTGTATTTACTTTGACATGACTGATGCAACTTTAGTATAGTGGACAGCCTAGAAATGTTCCTGGCAGAATTCCACTAGAAACATCCCTACTTAATAATGATTCCACACTGACGACTACTTTAGGATCTGTAAGCCATGTTTTAACCCATTTAATGTATTTTATTGATATTGTATAATGGGTTTTTTAATCAGAATGGTGTGTGTTACTAAATGAAATGCCTGATAAAAGTCTATTGCTTGCACATAGTTACCTTTATAAACAATATATGCAGTATCCTCAAATAATGAAATCAGATTTTTTTGATAAGACTGATTTTTCCATGAAAACCATGTTGACTTGCATAAATTATACTCCTATCATTTCATTCATTATGTATTGACTACTGTATTGAATTCCATTATTTTGGTTGGGACTGCTGTCATATTTGACCTTTCTCAATACTGGCACAACATAAACATATGTTCAGTCTCCTGGTACATCCTTCACATTCCAATAATTTTTAAAAATTAACATCAGTAATCCAGAGATCTTCTAAACTCTTGGAAGACTCTAGGTATTCTGGGCCTATTGACTTAAAAATGTTTAATTCCAGGAAACTTGTCTTCATTAATACTAATGGAAAGTACATCACAATTCTCATATTGTAAGTACATACTATACTGCTTTTTTCTAAATACATAACAGAAATATTTATTAATCTTTTAGCTTGTATTGATGTATTAATATGATTCATTTTCTGCATCATTAACAATTTTGTCATCTCCATTGAGTAGTGGGGCTGCTATAATTGCTAGGATTTCTTTCATTCCCAAGAAACTTAAATATACTTCCCTCTAATACCTTTTAATAGCTTCTCTTATTGACTTTCAGCACTTCTTATCTTCCCATTTAAACTCATTGCTATCTATTCCCTTCTTTTTCATTTGTCATATGTTGCTATTTTAATTTTTAATTACTTCCTTCATTTTGCCACTGAACCAGAATGAGCTTTTAGCCAAAGTTAGCCTGATATTTTTTTAATTGTGGAGTTATGGTTTGACCATTTAATAAAATCTTCTTAAAGAACTCTCTATTTCCATTCACATTTTTTGTGTAATTTTTGTCAAAACTTTATGATTTCCCTCATCTTTGTGAAATAAGTTTCTTTAGAGTATCAAGCGAGTATTGTATCGTGTTCTTTATATTTTAGTGGTTAGGACTCTTCTCTGTCTGCCCATTTTGAATGTAATTAGGTCATGATTGCTCATCCCAAGGAAACTGCAAACTTCATATACAGTGATTAATTCTTTATCCATTATAATGAAGTCCAGAATAGCTGGTTTGTATTTGTAAAAAAAATCAGTTTGAGAATTCCATTGACATCATGTTAACCTATGAGTGAGATGGCATGCTCTTTGGGGTCATGGGCATCTTAAAATTGTATATGTTTTATTATGTAAGCAAATAGAACATCTAAAAGAAATAGACTACAACTAACTGTTTTGCTAACTAATTGTACTTAGGCAAACAGAATTTTAGAGATTCCTTATTAGTGCTATCTCTGACTCCCACTTCTCACCATCAGGCAAAGGAAAATAAACAGGCTTAAAATGGACAAAAAGTTGACGAGTGGGTCGAATTCAGATAAATACTTTTGGTTACAAGATCCAAAAGGGCAGCCGTGTTAGTCTAGTTCAGTAAAACAAACCAACAAGGAGACCTGTGGGACTTGAAGACTAGCAAATATATTTATTGCATGAGCTGTTGTGGGAGAAAATTCTACTTTGTTAGACATCTGACAAAGTGGGATTTTCTCCCATGAAAGCTCATGCAGTAAATATATTTGTAAGTCTTTAAGTGCCACAAGACTCCTTGTTTGGTTGGTTACAAGCAGAGCCTTAGCCTCTGAAATATGTATCATATTTGTATCAAGTTACAAAGATCAGTGTCTTCAATTACTTGTAATACTCTATTATAATTTCCATAATATCCAAAAGATCAGCTGTCTTAGTCTAGTTCAATAAAACAACAAGGAGTCCTGTGGCACTTAAAGACTAGCAAATATATTTATTGCATGAGCTTTTGTGGGAGAAAATCCCACTTTGTCAGATGCTTTGACGATGGGGGTAACTTACAGAATGGGAGGATATGTGCTGGAATCATTCACGCATTTTAATTTTAGTACATAACATTATATAATTGTGTGTGCATGCATGCGCTTGTGCATGTGCGCATCCATGCATGCATAAAAATTTTGGCAGATAATATATAATAGTGCAGTCTAGTTCTAATACAGCCAAACAATTCAGGGTACAATGATCCTTTCTCCCTTTTCCTTGAACGTATAATATAATCTAAATTTGATTTTCAGAATATTTTCGTGAATGTACAAAAACAATCAGTTTGATAATTTCATCACACTTTTTTTGTTTTTGAGAACTGTTGATTACCACATTAAGAATTTCAGTCTGTTCTTGTTAACAAATTTGAATTATTTGTAACCATTATTGTGCTATTTCTCAGTCATTGTTTAGCCAAGCTGTATATAGCTAAATAATTTTAAATTTAGATGTTCGGAGGGATGGATTTCAAAGCAAAAATGATCAGAGACATATCTCATTTGTTGTTTATTATCACCCCTGAGAGATTTTTATTCATAATGCTATTTCCAAAATTTCTTCCTAACATTGAAAATGTGTTTCAGATCTATTTGTATTACTTTGTGTCTTCTATGTTAAATTTCACTTTAACTGCATGTCTCTGATCTAACTAGACCTTTTTGTACAATTATTTCCTTCCACATTAACATCAATTGAAAATGTCATTTATATGCTGCTAACTCCCCAGTTCACGATGTCAGTATAGGTGATGGAAAAGACCAGAAATGACACTGATCATCCAAGAAACACACCAGACACCTTTGCCCAGGTTTCTATGTATCATTTTTCTTCATTTATATTCTTTTAGCTAGTTTGCAATCTACATGACAATATTCCTATCCAAGCCAATTTGAATTATCAGTCATTGAAAAGTTTCTGAACCGCATTATGAAGACATTCTTCTCAGAAATAGCCCCTCAAGCAGACTGCAAGAAATAAACATACAGGCTGAAAGTTTATATTAGAAGCTAATGAATAATACTGGAAACTGCTATAATTCACTCTGGTAATGCCCTCCAGATTTTCAAAACATTTGCAATATACTCTATGCTTTAGGCAATCGGATCATGCTAACCCCATTCCACCTGCTTTCTCAGTACATTTTTAGTTACAGTAATTCTTCATTTACAAGCTACATTGTGTGTGTGGGGGGGTTGTTTTGTTTTTACATGAACAGCTTTTTTGTGTAAGTTCATTTAGATAATATTGAGTGGTCTTGGGTCTTCAATTATTCATATGTTTCACTTTTTTTGGTAATATTAACATAATGGAAAAGTGATAGTTCCTCCTTTCTTGAGAAATATGAAGGGAATTTAAAATATCATATTTAGCAGAACATTCATTTTTGAAATCACTGTACACACATTAAGAAAACATGTAAACATATAGTGGTCTCATTTAACATGGGAAAACTGAGGTCTGAAACAGTTAAGTGACATTCCCAAGGCTTCAGAATGAATCAGTTACAAAGCTGGTGTTTCTTTAAACTGGCTCCTAGCACAGGCTTTCTCTGCTTTGTTCAGAATTTCTCTGAAGACAAATGGATAAATATTAGTTCCCTGAAATTAGCATCTTACAACCTTTTTGTTTCTTTCTACTTAGGCAATATAGAATGGGCTACAGAAGGGATATATGACCACGGAGGAGGTTTTGAAGGTAAAGGAAAAACATAAGCTCAAGATTTTATGGCCCTCCTTTCACCTTACCCACTCTATAGCTGTCTCTCTTCCATCCATGGCTTCTATCTGTGAACTCTGTTCTAAATGCCTAAGAAAACACTCTTGACCCAATTCATTTGCTGATACCTGAGAAAACTTCCTTGGCAACTTCTGTAGTCTCAGGCCTTTCCAATATTTGAAGGGCCACATTTGGCCTTTCTGCATGTCTGAATGGATGATGCAATGTTGTATCTAAAGATATCATACAACTAAGTAGCTCTGGTTGCCCCTCTTCAGTTTGTATTTTTTAAATGGGAACTGGGAAGCAACACTGAAAAACAACCAAGGGAGACTTAACTTTGTTTCTTAATTTTAAAATAAGTGCCTCAGTTCTGACTTAGGCATCTGGACACTTTTGTCAGACATGATAATGAGTAATAAATATTAATAATAATGTATATTTCTTTAATTATCTAGAAATGGTGTAATCAGTGGATCATTAAATTAAATTTGTAATTGCTATGGTGTGAATGATGTAGTAAATGCTAGGAGTGACTGAGAAATAATATGCTGGCACTTAAAGACACCTTGTACTGTCCGCCTTCCTTCCTATCTCTCTTGTAGCCCAAGATACATGGAGGGTAATTAACTAGGAGCATTGCTAGTCTGGAAAAAGATCAAGGGCTCAGCGTGCTGACATTTAGGGCTTGTGCTCTGCTGCTGCAGTGCTGCTGCAGCTGTCCCAGCAGCAGACTCGAGGCTCGGGTGCTGGGACTCATGACTTGAGCTCCGTAAGCCTGGCACCAGCAATGCCCCTGTAGTTAATATAGTGCCAACGTTCTTCTGGGGCTGTGTCACAAAGTAACAATTTCAATCTTTTTAAGTAAATAGTTTTATAAAATGCATAGAGTATTAGCATGGAAGAATACAATTAATAAAAAAAAAATCCTTATAATAGCTTTTTTCTTTCAGACCTACTGGCAAAAAAAAAAAAAAAGAGGTTTAAAAGATATATAACGTGTAGGTGGGAGTGGGGAGTTAGTAAGATAGAACTGGAACCAGAGCAACCTACTATATATTTTAGCAAGAGCTCTGAAAGCCATCATGAGCTATTTGAAACTCCTGTGGTGACATAGTCATCATGAGGGATGCTAGAATCAGACTAAAATGGAAAAATGCAGAAAAACACAAAACGTGTTGTTACAGGGAACCTATTTTTTCAGAGTTTTTCTGTTTTGTTTTGTGGAAAAATAAAATCATATACATTAGAACCTCATTTACCTGGGCCTCCATTATCTGACTCTCTGTGTTAATCATACCACCAACTGCTCACAGAGGGATGGCAGTGGCTAATAGTTCAGTTAATACAGAAAGCCTGATAATAGAGGGTCATGTAAATGAGGTTCTGCTGTACATCAATAAAATGTTCAGTTCAACTGATATTTAAATTTATTGTGGCTAGGAAAATAAAACTTCAGCATTTCATTTTAATTGTAGAAGAATATGGATTTTTTTTTTTGTTAAGAAAATTGTTGATCTTGAAAATTTAGGTCAACACTAACACCAATGAATACCAGAAGCATTCACCATCTTGGTAACATCCCAAGATTTTGGAAGCTAGTAACAAATGGTGGATGAAAATTATAACCACACTTATTATTCCCATTTAAATATAGCCCCTTAAAATTTTGCCTAAGTAAGCAAGCTAAAGGGCAATAACAAAGACTTCATTTTCAGAAGCACTTTCAGTAGATGCTATAAAATGTTACTGGGGTGCCTGAGAATATGATTTGGGAGAGAGAAATTAAGGCACAATTTCACATGCCAATACCAAAACTAAATAGATTTTCTGGTGACAGTCATTCAGGAACTCTGGGAGCCACTGGCTTTGAAGTTTCATGTCTCTACTTCAAAGCCTGGAAGTCCAAAAACATTTAAGTAGAAGATCTCACAGTTGTGTGTTTTTTCTTTTTTTTTTTTTTTAACCTAGGTGAAACAATATATTTTCCCCCTAGATTCCTTCTTGGAAATGACTTTAAATCTTTTGCTGAGGTATTTGCTCCCCACTGCACACAAGCGTGAGCGCACACACAAAAAACAACAGTTTGAGATAGATAGCCAAAATTAATCAATTCAGTCCAAAAGTTTCTCTCACTTACAAGCAACTGAAACCATGGAAGTCTCAGGCAACCCGAGAGAAGTCTCAAAGCAGTGCCAGCAGCTTCAACTATAATTTAACAGCTTCAGAAAATGATAAAAAATTGCAATAAAAAGCTTTTGGCACCCCACATTCTAGTTCAGATTCCCACTTTACGAATCAAGAATATGAATGGGAAAATAACATTATCTCTGTGTTATCCACCTCTGCATGAAATTCAACATTTTTCAAGAGTTATATAGTATTTTGTGATACATAGATAGAGGAGAAAAGGATCCTCTAAGGCATATCTCTCTTACCTAGCATTTTGAAAAAAATGGAGAAATGAATATTTTGTACATGCTTTCCTATTGGCAGTGGAGATATTTTTTTCATCTCAACACTGCTATTCTTTTGCTCAATACCGTGTGTTAACGTGAGGGGTTTTTTTGCTTTGTTTTTCTTTTGTAGTTTGTTCTTATTTGTAATAGGAAAGATGTGTTACACAATAACTGGTAGCTGAAACACTAAGTTTATTTGACAAATTGAATTGTGCTGGAGGGAAGTTCTGATTCTGAAGTTTACAGTAACTGTGAAAAATGGATATATCCTTATCAAAACATAGATTATGAGAATGGACTGTCAATAAGTAAGTGTATGGGCTAGTTACATCAAATAGTGCAAACAGATGATAACCTCTGGATGCTAGAATCCTGCGACATTATGGAGATCAGTATGTTCCATTAAAATAAGCACTTTTGCTAGTACATCTAGTTATGCACGGTACAATCTAAAGCCTTCAAAATTTTAAATATCATAGCATCTACTTTTGTGCAGTGTTTTATTTATTTATTTATTTATTTATTTATTATTCTGGACCATTACAGTTACAAGTATTTCATTGGGTAAGGTAGATCTGCATGGCAGAGGAAAGACGTGTAAGAATGCCATCAGGCTTATGAAAGGAGATTTTATATCTATATATAAATATATATTATATTTTTGCTCAGCAATAGTCTAGCTATAAGAAATACCCCCAGAACTGTGCACAGTGTGTCACAGAAAGCACATAAAAACATTTGCCTGATTGTGTTCTGTTCCTCAGCCTAGTCAGGCTTGCTTTCTTGAAGTGAGTACTTTGTTTTTCTTCATATATATTGCTTTTTTTTTGGCATGTTGAAGTAACCCTGAGTTACTATTTAGACTTTAAGTGTGTTGCTCTAATTATGTTTTATAACTTTGTGGCATGTGAGTCACTTAAGAATACCTACCAAAATTGGTTTGTGTGGACTCTGCTTAATTGCAAATGCCTTGTTTTAGCAGAACTGATTCCTGGCTATTATATTATTTTCCACAATGAAACTAGGTCAGCTAGTTGAACCCATGTTTCAATTACTATACATACTATCATGACATGACAATTAGGAATTCTGAATAAACTTTTTAATACACCTTCCATTTGACTCTTTTAAAACCAGTGAAGTTTGTTCCATTTGCTGTGGGATCTAGCATCCTTTCCAGGCTACACCAGCTTAATCTTTTTAATACTACAACTTTGCCTTTGGATGAAAGACTGCCATTTACACTGACTTCATAAATGAATTCACGTCCATTAAGATGCAAAAAGGTATTTATACCTACACAACAAATTGATCTAAATAATATGTCTTCCAGTGACATTTGAGCAGTAAACAGGGAAAATGAATGCTTACCCCTTCTGTGATGTAATGTGTTTATGCTAGTCTTTTACATGATTTGTTGATTCTTTAGGATGCTCTCCTAGCACTCCTCTTGTTGTCACTATTGGTTCCTATCCCCATGAGCACTATGCTGTGGCCTCAGATTCTTCCCCCACAGTAGGGGCTCTGAGTATTGCCATTATCCCTTTTCCCCATGGCTGAGGTCTCTGTGCTCCCAATCTCTCTTCCACTATACCAGAGTCTCCCATCCTCTCCTGAAGCTACGGTGTCAAAATTTTAAATAGGGAGGATGTTGTTGAGGAATTGTGGTGTTCAGGAATATGTGAATTGTTGCTGCAAAGTGGTTATTTGATCTGTACACAATTATAGTTATGGTTGAAGCTACTAATTTTAGTAACCAAATACCAAGGTTTCAATGGCTCCTCCATTTCTGTTTTGTTGCTTTCAATTTTCACCAAAATCAATAAGGTTCTTATCATTGACGCTTAGAATATTCCCTGAAATCTTGGAGTTGATTAAATGTCGAATGAAAAAATTACATTGAGGACAGATAAATACTATTTAGTTAAATTTAAGATCTTGCTTCATTCTGCCAATAAAAATTACTTATATACACACACAAACTGTCATAAAAATAGCATTATTAAGTTTACAAAAGAAAGCATGAATATGTAAAATTAAAGCATCCTGGAAAACCTTAATTTTCCCCCCCTGTGTGTATGCATTTTGATTAAAGTAGCCAGGAATTTTACAATATTGTTTTACTGGAAAACTGCTAAACATCAGAATAAACTCTTAGCACAAAAGTGTTGGTTTTGTCAAATGCCTTCAATTGAAAGGCATTGTCAGAAACACTTTGAAGTTATTGAAAGATTGTGTTAATAGTATGTAAAAATCACACCGAACCCAGAATGTTTAATTTCCTCATAGACTTATCTATGACCCTCATCACTATAAAATCTGAGTTCTTCACAAATGTTAATTTATTTTCACAAAATTCCTGTGAAATGTGGGGTACTACTATCCCCATTTTGCAGACAAAACCAACACACAAAAAGATTAAGGTCAAAAGTAAAAATAATTTTAGATGTCCATATAGGACCTGATTGTTTAGAGTGTTTATCTTTAGGTTGCACTTTATGTATCCAAGCACAGCTCCTGTTGACCTCAGCTGTGGCAGTGAAATTCAACACTTGTAGAAATAGGGCCCCAGTGTCTCAGATCAGGTATTCAGAAAATGAGGGCCACACAATTAGTGGACATCTCTGAAGAATTTAATTTAAGTGACTTTTTTAGGATCATACAGAAACTCTGTGATGGGGCAGGGGCAGAATCCAGTTTTCTGTGGTAACATTCAATTGCTTTAATGAGACCATCTTTTCTCTTCCTGCAGTCTCCTATTTCATTCACTACATGCTTTCCAACTTCTGCACCAAATAAAATAGGTGTCCTCTGACAAATTTCCTCCTAGAGTAAGTCCATTCTGTTCAATGAATGAAGATGTCCTATGGAAAAAATAATATGTGATCATGGAACTAATGACTGAAATGACATATGCAAGAGGGGTTGAATTAAGGTGGATCAAGCAGCCTTAATTCCAACATTTCCTACCTGGGGAGTGTTTGACTTAGTAACCTTAATTATGTTCTTTCAACAAAGGAATTTGTGTGTGATTTTCTCGGTTTTCTATTTTGTGATTTTCTAGGTTTTTTAAAGAAAGTAGATTGAAAAACAATTATGTACCTTATTGATGGCTTCTGCTGTTGAGAGTTTTTGTTTGTATAAAATACTCAACTACTCACTAGGCCAAAGGAATAAGCATGAGACTGGATTATAGCACAGTGATTCAGGCACTCACTTTAGATGTGATAATCAAAAAACTTATAGAGTTGAACAAACTATTACTTTTCTATAGATTTTATATATCAATCATACTATGGTTCTAGGAATTAATTCTATAGCAGACAATATATTCTAGAAGTATTTAAAAAATTCTAAACAAGGGATGTAACTATCAATTAATCCTATAGATTTTTACAATTTTATGGACTACTGATAGATTTTTTTCCCTTTTAAATTCTATAGAGATTTCCCATAAGGTTAGCATTTAATTCAATAGGAATTGAAAACCTACAGTATCTATAGGGATCAGGCCTATAAAAGAGCACACCAATACAGTGCCTTCATGTACCAAGGAATTTTTGTATGTAGATGTGTTGCAGGATAAAACCTTAACTTTAGCGCTAAGGACACAGCCCATCATTATTGTTTGTTTGAGTGCCAGGGTACACCTATTTGTTCCTCAGTTCACGAATCGTGCTTTCTAATGCAGCATACTAAAGCAAACTAACACAGAAGATGAAATCCAAAAGTAGCCCATAGTAACTTATTTTTCTTATCTCACTAGTCAGTTTTGTGCAGGGATGATAATACTGTCACCAGCAGAACAGTAGCTTTGAACATCTACATCAGCTGTATGATCTTTGATTCTTTTGCCAGTACAGCATTCCATTAAACTTTTATTGTCTGAAGCAATGCATTTACTTCCATCCTTTCTCATTTTGTCAGGTGGGAGTAAAAAACAAACCACAAACCCTGCAACATCAGAAAAGTTATTAACTTAGACTGTGATAGGCTATCTTTCTGTATTTCCTACAGAGACATGTACAACCAAAGCAGAATCAATCTTGAGCTCCTACAGTACTATTCTACTTTTCTCTAATTTCTGCAGATTTGCTTCTTATTCCATTTCAGCAATACACTTAGAAATGGTTTTGCTGAGACAAAAATATTAGAGCTGAAATTAGACTTGGAAAAGGTCGCTTGAGATGAGGGGATGAAAGCTGATTGAAATCAGCTCAGAGAAGTGTAAGGCTCAAGTGAGAGCTTATGTTCACTCAAGTAAAGTTGATGTCGTTCAGCAAAGGAATACGGCTGTATCAAAGATAAAAGTAGGCAGTATGAGGCATGATGGGATCTGGGAAACTGAGTGATGGAACCAAACTGTTCAAGAAAAAGACAATTTGTGTGTGGGAAAAGGAGAAAATAAGAACCAAAATGAACGACAATTAGAATATATGAAATTAGTTTCCAAGGAGAGAGATATTAAAAATTTAAGGCCTCGCTTTTGCAGTAATGGTAGTAGGTGGATATTAGGGGAACGATTAATCTTTTAAGAATGGGATACACAAGGTAAAGAAATTGCAAAATTTTCAATCAGACCAGGATTATCTCTGTATCTTGCTATCCAAAAGCTATAAGTGGAAACTAGAGTAAGGTGAATTCTGAAACAACCTTTTTGCTGGCTTTGTTTAAAAACAATAAATAAGATCTAAAATAAATTACTGATAATTTTTCTGTTATGACCCATGTAATGGTATTTCTCTATGCATTGTTGAACTACCCTCATTTTTATGCAGACTTGAACTGCCTTTTAAAGAGGCCCTATCTAAAGTGCAAAAGTAACGCTATTGCTTTTCAGTTTAAGAATTACATTAGTAAAATTGAGTAGGCCAAAAATCCTATTTCATGAATAGAATCATATTTAAAAAAAAAAAAATCTTCCTATCCCAAACTGGGACAATAAGTCAAAAATGTGCCTTTTGAAGGAAGTCATTTCCAGAAAAATTGTTTTTCAGCAGAAAGCTCTCCAAAATGGAAGGTGTACTGCTGGATACAGAGTGCCCAGACTCTTTATCTCCATTCCTCCCCTACAATCTGGTAGGCAGCAAAAGCAACTGACATGCATTCCAGACATGCAGATAGGAACTGTAGTTTCAATTTTCTACAGAAAGCTTTGATTTGTGGAAAATGTATTTTTCTACCAGAAAAAATATTCTTATGGAGAATTCTCTGCTTGCCTAAAAACAAAATTAAATGTAATAGTATTTTTACATAGATAAAATTAATTGTTATATGTTAAACAAGATATACATAGTCAACGGAATTAGTTTTAGCCTATTGTTGACTAAACTATTCTCAGTCAATGTAAACTAATACAGCTTTGCTAAATTCAAGGAAGCCAATTTAATGTATATCATCTGACAAATCCATCTACATTCTACTCTTTTGTGCTGATGTAAATCCAGAGTAATTCCCCTGTTTTTACAGTCATGTAACTGAGATAAGAAAGTGAGTTATTCTTTGTATTTGCCTTATTTCTGTGAGTCATTTTTTTAACCAATTTTTGTGTGTTTTGAAATATTCTGTATATTTGGTATGCATAAGGAGATGCAGAAGATGTGATAAAATGTAGCTTGGGGAAGAGACACTACAACATTGCATCCTGTCAGAATCATTTTAGGCTGTCCATCAGAAAAATAAAAGAAATCTATCATTCATTGTTGCTCCCCACTTACCCCTGTAAAATATATGTATATAAAAAAAAATTCCCCTCTCACCCCCATGGGTGGTATGTGTCATCCTCAACCTCGGGTCCTCTACCAGAGGCCTGGGAGTTTGAGGGTTCTGCGCAGTATCTTAGCTGTTCCTAGCACAGCACTCTTCTGGACAGAGAGCTCTGATGTTGTTCCTGGGATCTGTTGGAGCCACTTTCCCAGCTTAGGAGTCACAGCCCCGAGTGCTCCTACCACCACTGGGACCACTTTGGCCTTCACTTTCCACATCTGTTCTAGTTCCTCTTTCAGGCTCTGGTACTTCTCCAGCTTCTCATACTCCTTCTTCCTGATGTTGTTGTCACTTGGCACCGCTACATCTATCACCACCGCTGTCCTCTGGTCCTTGTCTATTACCACGATGTCTGGTTGATTGGCCAGTACCTGCCTGTCCGTCTGGATCTGGAAGTCCCACAGAATCTTAGCCCTGTTATTCTCCATGACCTTCTGTGGGATCTTCCATCTGGTCTTGGGAGGGTCTAGCCCATATACTGTGCAGATGTTCCTGTACACAATGCCAGCTACTTGGTTGTGCCGTTCAGTGTATGCTGTTCCTGCCTGCCTGTTGCATCCTGCCACTATGTGTTGGACTGTCTCTGAGGCCTCTCTGCATAGTCTGCACCTTGGGTCCTGTCTAGTGTGGTAGACCCCTGCTTCAATGGATCTGGTGCTCAGTGCCTGTTCTTGTGCTGCTATGATCAGTGCCTCAGTGCTGTCTTTTAGTCCAGCCTTTTTCCAGCCAGATAAGAGACAAGATATATATGTGTGTGTGTGTGTGTGTGTGTGTGTGTGTGTGTGTGTGTGTGTGTGTATATATATATATATATATAAATAAATAAAAGAAGCTGTAACACATGGATGTGCCATAAAATATTTTTTCAACAGAAAATATACAGCTGTAATTTTAAGCTACTCTCTTTCCATAACTAAAAATCAATACCTTTTTGTTTAAACCTTAATCAAGTAAGCTATATTACACACAAATTTTTAGAGGTTGTTAAAAACTACAAGAATTAATGAATAGATATGAAAAGTTAATTTTATTCATAAGATATTTCTAAAGTGTGTCACATGAATATCACTTGGCAGGTGTGCAAATACAATAATAAGATAAAGTACAAAAGGCAAGTTGTCTCAAAAGTATTTTGGGATCTAGTCTCTCAAGGTCTGTGGTTTCATACAGAGACCTAACCAACATAGACAGTTTTTACTAATTTTGCCATTAGTGTTCACTCCAATGTCCCTGGGACACAATCCATCAAAAGAACTGCTGAAGAATGGCAGCAGATAATCAGAACTGGCGTCAGACCAGAGAAATAGCCTGCTGCTGAAACCAGTTGATGGTTGTAATTGGGTATTTATTCCTTCTTCTGTTGAACAAACCATTAAACCACAAACATAGAACTTGCTTTGGGCAGTACCAGCTACAACAGTCATCTGACTCTACTTCAAATTATCTGACTTGCCATTTGGAGAGGCTCTAATGAATCTGATGATTAGAGGGTGGAAGGAAATACGAGTCTGGATCAACAACATGTTTTATAAGATGAATTTTGGACTACACCCTCAGTCAGTGTAAAACATAGCCCCACTGTCTTCAGGGAATCTATTTTGATTTACCCAAGCTAAGAATCTGGCTTTTTGACACAATTAATCCCAAAACAGATGACCAACATATGAAAAATGGGCATGGAGTCCTGTGGCATTAAAGACTAAAAAAATTATTTGTTGCATGAGGTTTCATGGGAAAAAATCCTGCTTTGTCTGACTCTTTGAAGATAGGGGAACTTACATAATGGGAGGAAAAGAAATACAGGGAAGTGTAAGCCATGCGATTAAGTCAAACTGTAACAGCAAATCAAAGCAGTTTTTAAAATTCAAACACTGGGAAACAGCACATAGAGGAATGTGAGGTCAGATCAACTCTTGTAATGGGAAAAGAATCCGTAGTCATGATTTAATCCTGCTTTCACACAATCAGATTTTCATATCAGTTCCAATTCTGGATTTTCTCTTTGAAGTCTTCATCTGTTATCCATTTGCTTGAGCACAGTTATTAAAAAACAATCAACAGAGTGATTAGGAAAATTGAAGTACTCAGCTCCTGGTTTTTGAATGCTGTGATTTCTGAAGTCAGTTCTGCGCCCATTTATCTTTTTGTGCACAGATTGTCCTGGTTGTCCAATGTATAAGGTGTGGGGGCATTTCTGGCACATGATGGCATAAATCACATTGGTTGATGAGCAGCTGAATGAGCTCTTGATGGTGTAGCTGGCTTGATTGAGTCTTATGGTGTCTTTTGTGCAGATATGTGGGCAAAGCTGGCAATGTGGTTTGTTTATAGGAGTATGTGCCTGCTTTAACGTTTCTGTTATTGTCTGTATTTGCTGGTGAGTATCTGTTTAAGGTTAGGGGGTTGTCTGCAGGTGAGGAGAGGTCTGTCTGCCAAGGCTTGAGAGAGTGAAATATCATTTTTTAGAAGAGGCTGTAGGTCTTTAATGATGTGTTGTAGAGGTCTGACTTGGGGGTTGTATGTGATGACCATCGGTGTTCTGTTATCTTCTTTCTTGGGCTTGTCCTGTAGTAGTTGACTTTGGTGTACTTGCCTAGCTCTGTCAATCTGTTTCTTTACTTCCTCTGGTGGGTACTGTAGTTTTAAGAATGGTTGATAGAGATCCTGAAGGTGTCTGTCCATGTCTGAGGGATCAGAGCAAATGTGATTATATCTTAGGGCTTGGCTGCAAACAATGGATCATGTGGTGTGTTTTTGATGAAGGCTCAAGAGACATAGGTAACTATACCCTCAGATGGAGATCTGCTAGGAGCCCACCCCCTGGTTGTGGTTCAGAAACTCAAGCATACCTGCTAGTAATGGCTGCTGCTGGAGCAATATCTACTGTCAAAATCACCAACAAGGTGGCAATGGAATAGTTTTTACAGATCCTTCCACCAGAGCTTGGGCATGCAACACCTTTCCATCACCATGAGTGTGATGGTCTGACTGATGGAGGACTTCCTGGTGTTTATAAAATCTGGTAATGCACAGAAAAACATTGGTGACCCTCACAGAATCATAGAAAACTGGAAGGAACCTTGAGAGGTCATTGATTGAAGTCCCCTGCACTCATTACCGGACCAAGTACCCTCTTAAGCCATCCTTGATGGGTGTTTATCAAACCTTCTCTTAAAAACTTCCAATGATAGAGATTCCACAACCTGCCTTGGCAACTTATTCCAGTGGTTAATCAGTCTGACAACTAGGAATTTTTCCCTGATGTCCCACCTAAAGCTCCCTTGCTGTAATTTAAGTCCATTGCTTCTTGCCCTATCATTGGTGATTAGGAAGAATATTTTTTCTCCCTTCTCCTTGTAACATTTTAGGTATATGAAAACTGTTATCATGTCCCCTCTTAATCTTCTCTTTTCCAAAGAAAACAAACCCAGCTTTTTCAAGCTTGCCTTATAAGTCGAGTGTTCTGGACCTTTAATCATTCTTGTTCTTCTCTGGACTTTCTCAAAATCTTTCCTAAAATAAGGCACAAAGAGCTGGACACAATACTTCAGTTGAAGCCTAATCAGCATGAACTAGAGTGAAAGAATTATTTCTCGTGTCTTACTTATAATATTCCTGTTAATACATCCCAGAACATTGTTTGCTTTTTTGCAATAGTGTTACACTGTCAATTCATAGTTAGCTTGTGGTCCACTATGACACCAAGATTCCTTTATACAGTACTCCTTTGTGGGCAGTCATTGCCCTTTTTCTATGTGGGCAATGGAGTGCTCTTTCCTAAAGGGAGTGCTTTGAGCTTATCTTTATCAAATTGCATTTTGTTTTTCTCAGACCATTTCACCAGTTTGCCCAAATCATTTTGAATTGTGATCCTGTCCTCCAAAGCACTTGCAAACTCCCCCCAACCTGGTCTCTTCAACAAACTTTGTAAGTATACTCTTTATGCAATCATCTAAATCATTTGTGAAAATATTGAACAGAACCACATCCAGAACAGATTCCACTGGTGCCCTGCTTGTTATTTCCTTCCAGCATGACTGAACTATTGATAACTACTGAGAGTGGTTCTCCAACCTGTATTGCACCCATCTTACTGTAGCTCCATCTAGATTTTACTTCCCTCATCTGCTAATGAGAAGGTGATGAGAGACTGTATCAAAAGCTTTACTAAAACCTAGATATACCACATCTGCCACTTGCACTCTATCCAGAAGGCTTGTTACCCTATCACAGAAATTTATCAGATTCCTTTGAAACAATTTGTTCTTTACAAATCCATGCTGACTATCACTTAACAGTTTATTCACTTCTTGATGTTTGCTAATTGATTCCTTATTTATTTTGCTGCATTATTTTTCCTGGCCATTGGAGAACCGTCCAGCTCTCAAATGTCAGGCCAGGCCGGCAGACTCATGAGAGAAGCCTGCCTTTAGCCAAAACTTCTTGCACTCCTTAGGCCCTCCTCCACTGGTTATAGTGGCAGATGTAAACCTCTGAAGTTGGACCTTGCAGTGCTTCATGGAAGCCCGAGATCCAGGTCAGCCCCATGGAGATTGGATCTTGCTTTGCCTGGTCATGAATTGTTTGTTCAACCAGGAATATAGCAGATAGCCTATGAGCACTTACCCACAATGGCAAGAGTACCAGTGGACCTCAGAGAGATATGCCTCTATGCTCTGGTACATTCTGGGTTTGGACAAACCCTGGTATGGCAGCAGTTGGTCCCAGAATGCAACAAACACTAGGACACATCGACCTCTAGTTTATTCATGGAGATATAAAGACTTACCCTGGCCCATATAGCTCTAACTGTAGATGGTGTGACCTGGAGAATGCCTGTGACCATTGCTCAGAATCTGCCCTGTCCAGTTATGGAACTGGGACTGGCCTGAATTTTCACAGTTTCTGTGATCTCTGATCCTCCAGGGCCCTCCACCCCTGGAACAGATAGCTCTGGGAGGGTGGGTGGGAGTGGAATGCTTCTAGTGGTGCTGGTACAGGACAAGAGAAGACAAACCTCAGGAATCTTCAGACTTTGCTGGAGGCCCAGCTCTCCCTGGAGGAGGACATACCAATCCAATTGGTGGGAGGGGAATCCTTGCTGGACCAAGTGACAGATTTTGGGCACAGCCAAAAGGAAGACTCCACACGGAGATGAGTATATGAGCAGCTGGCCTGCATAAAATGTGGTAAAAGTCCAAACTGGGGCCATTGGATGGCCTGTTTTAACTCAGACAGGATTGACTATATTGGGTTGACGAGCACACGAGAACCTGAGAGTCCCGGTGACAGCTAGTGGTTCCCTGGTGTCATCAACTGGCTGTGTTAAGGCTATCTGATGATGTTTTCAATCCCAACCATCTAGATCAAGAGAAGATCCTTGCCTGGGTCTTTACTTGTGTTTTGTGGCTGGGTACTACTGTGCTTCCTGCTTGGAGTGCCAGTTGGCATCACTATCAGGAATGCCCAAAGGTATACCAGTCCCCCTCCTGGTAGTGATAATGCCCTTCAAGAGGATAGCCATGGACCTAATGGAACCCCTTACAGAAGCTATATTTTGGTGGTAATGAACTACACAACTTGTTTAGCCAAGGCCATTCCCCTGAGAAAGCTCACTGCCTGTATCATTGTGGCAGAGTTCCTAAAAGTTTTCACCCAAGTGCATTTAACTCAAGAGAGTCTCACAGAACTAGGAATGACTTTCACTGCTTGATGCCTCTAGGAAGTGTGTGAGCTCCTGGGAGTTAAAAACCTGCAGACCTCATTATACCACTCTTAGATGCAGGGCCATCGGTAGGGCTGGGTGGGGCTCAGAGCAAATCAGCTTTGCCCCTCCTGCCCTGCATCACCCCCTGATGCCAATCCTGGTCTTGTGCTGCCTCACCCCCACACCACCCTTAACCCCAGTTTCCTTCTTGTGCCCCCCTCAGCCTCATGCCACTCACTGGGCCTGATCCTGCCCTCACATTGCCTCCCAGTTGATATGCAGCATCAAAAACAGTATTTCACAGATATTGTTACCGATCTGTCAGAACAACTCAAATAACAAAATCCATTTTCACTGGGTTTTTGGCATTACACATGACTGCACGTTGCCCACTGAACTGCAGAGCCTGGAAGAGTCGCTCCAGCACCAACTGCCATCCCCTAGCAATGTCCCTGCCTAGATGGATTTCACTGAACAATTTAACAGAACTTTGAAGAACATGCTCAAAAGGCTGGAATTACATCACTGGATCCAACTGCTTGAGCCCTTCCTTCTCATCATCAAGGAAGTGATGCAGGCTTCCACTAAATTTTTATCATTTGACCTGCAGTATGCATGGTAGTCTTGAAGACAGGGATGTTGCAGGCACTGGGCACACAGGGCAGGGGCCCTGAGTGTGCTGTCAGGTGCCCTGAGCTGCAGCTAAACATGCTCAAGCATAAATAGCCTGCCTGTGCACCTGGGAGAAGGGCCTAGTGAAGCCAGCCTTTTTAAATCTCCCAGCATGGCCTCACACATGCTCCGAGGTGGGAAAATAGGGACCATAACTTTAAAACTGGCATGGTCCTGGCCCAGGAAGCCATTAGGCAAGCATATCCTCGGGAGTCGGCCCCCTCTCCCCGGCCCCCACCTGGGCGCGGGGGGGGGGGGGGGAAGCTGCAGGTGGGCCCTGACTTGCACTCCATGGAGTGAGGGAAGTTGCAGGTGGGCTCCACTGGGCAAGTGACTGGGCCCAGGCTGGGCCTTGGTGGGAGCCCCAGATAAGTCGCCTACTCCCCAGAGCAATGCTGGCAGGTCATGGGGCGGCCAAGTGCCTGAATGGGGTGTGTGGGTGTGGGTGTGGGGGGGTGTTGCAATGCCCCTGATTATAGGTTATTGGCTCTCACATGGGAGACTTGGGAACATGCCCCATCCTGAGCCCAAAGACTCCTCCAATACATGCTGTAATTGCTGGAATGGCTGATGCAGGTCAGGGCCAAGCTGTGTTGGACAGAGATGGGAAGGGCCACTTCCACAATGCTAGAAGGAGGGCAGGAAAGGAAGAGGAATTATACATGTGGGCCCTCCAGCCCAGCTGGGATGGAGTCATCAATATAGAAGGCTGTGCCTAACCCACTGCTGGCATGGGAACCCACAGAAAACTCCAGATGCACTGCAGACTCACCCTACCCACTTGAGCTTCCCAATAACCCAACAATTTTCCCTCTAAGCTGCTGATGCAGCTGAGCAAGTTATGGTGTTTGCTCAGTGGCAGTTTGTGAGGCTAACCTGCCAGCTCTCCCAGTCCCAAACCCCCAGCCAGCACGATCTCTTCCTTCCACCCTAACCTGCCTGCTCACTCTCCAATTGCCCACCCCCTCAGCTGACCAGACCCCATTTTCCCCTCTAACCCCCCCCCATGCCCTTTGCCTGCCAGCTGCTGGACTGTCCCCAGTCACCCTCCAGGGCCCCAGTACCTGGCCCCTGGAGTGGAGCGGCCAGGCCGCTCTTCCAGCCCTAAGCATGATTAGGGTGGGAGGTTTAAAAGCTCCTAGCCTCAGGGAAGCTCTTTGCCAGTCAGAAGACCATATCTTCCAGCTAGGTAGTGGCCACAGTTGCCCGCCATGCGCAGCTGGCATTTTTCCCTGCACAGGTGTGTGATGGAGGCTGTGCACCTGCTCAACTGGACAGCTTACAGGAAACGTTGTAACCCAGATGCCAGTGAGTTACTGGGATTACCATTGGTGACTTACCCTGGAAAGGCAAATGATGACTCCTTGATGCAGGTAAACCAGTAGAGGAGAGGAGGAAGTAGCCCAGGTGTAGCAAAATTCTGTAATTGATTTTGAATTCTGAATAATCAATGTGGATCTTATCAAGCTGGTTTGCAGGATGAGGGTTCTAGTCTAAACCTGACCACAGATAAATCAAAAATGAAACTATGGACTACTCCTGGCATGAGCAGAGGTACACAGATTTAAAAAATTTATGACGATTTTTTTTATTGCTCACAGCATAAAGCATACAATTGATAAAAAATAATAACTGATAAACATATAATGAAATGACAATGAAATATATCAGTGCATTCAGCAAATCTTGTACAGTTAACGACAGACTATAATAAGTTATGATTTCTATAAAACAGGATACTGTTTCTCATACTTACACTATCCTGAAGTAAGAATATTGATGCTTCAGTTGCAGTGCAGAGCTTATCAACCCTGATATACTGAACTAAGATAAAACAATAAAGACTATCTAAGAGAAAGTAAGTTTGTAGTTCAATGAAGTTCTTCTCTTGAGAAAGTTGAGCTCAGGTTTAAGGAAGTGGGATCCTCTCCCGTGAAAGCTCATGCAAAAAATAAATCTGTTAGTCTTAAAGTGCCACACGACTCCTTGTTGTTTTTTAAGGAAACAAGCTTCAAATTCTTTCTCCACTCCTAAGGCCTTAAATATCTCTTCTTACATATAGCAAGCTCTATACTTGTATACCCCTTTAAAAATGAACTAAATTATCTCATTCTTCCTTTCCCAAATATGGGCCTTGACCTTAAAATTTTCAGGGTGATTTTAAGTCATTGGTTCAATGGTTCATACATATAATTGACACATTTTCCCTACTAGAATATTTTCCTTCACTTTTCCCCTATTTCTATTTATGAATTTTGTGGGTTTCATGATAGTCTACAGAAATGTCAAGGATCTCACCTCCCCTTGTTATTCACTTGTTGGCCTACATATTATGATCAAAAATAGCTTATCTGAGGGTTTTCTTCAAAGACTATGGAACACAAATTCACCTTTCACTGGTATTTCTTTTCACAGTTACTACCTACCTCCTATTGCAAAGCTATTGCATACAGATTTGTCACTTTTACAACAAGGCCTGTAGGTGTCTTGCATATCAGCTTCTGATATCTACTTAAGCTAAGTATAATACTATAAAACCAGGATTTTTCAACTTGTAAGGAAAGATATACATATATGAAATAAGACAGAGTAATATATGCAAGCAAACTAACTATAGGTATAGTCAAGAGCTACACAGGGTTGACAAACTACCATCTAGCTCTCCTCCTGACTAACTACGATTTGGTATGTTTTGGCTGTCGCTCTATTGGCCCACGGGTGGAATCTTTCATCACTGTTACGGCCCAGGGCTGGGACCCAGTGGAGTAGGATGGGGATGGATCCCCCTACTCTTTGCACTGGTATGGCAGACTTCCCTCACTAGTCCAGGAGGCATGTGTTCAGTGTTTATTTGAGCCTGTGAATCCCTAGACTATGTTCAGTGCCAGCTTGCACTGTGAGCTCCTTGACTGATTGTTGGCCTGTGCTTCCTGAGGCCCTGGGGCCATAGACTGCCTAGTTGCCCTCTCCTGAGCCTGCGTACATGGATGTGACAGTGAGAGGGCATGGCCTCCCTCATAGACTGACAAAGAGTGATGGTTATTTGCTGCTACGGAGAGAGATTGCACAAATAGTGGACTACTTCTTCTAGCTGCCTCAGTACCCACACAAATCAACAGAGCTCACTTAACATAGTCTCTGCTAGACACAGATGAATACAATCAGAACACAACTCACATCATCACTGTGAAGCCTAGAATGTCTGAGTCAGTGTAAAATGATGGAAACAGCCTCAAGCATGGCTGAGAGCTCTTTTTGTGTAGAATATCACGAGGCTGAATCATCACTGCATTTGCAGTTTGTTACCACTTTTTTTTTTTTAAGTGTTCACCCATTTTGGGCTATCTTTACTTTATAAACCATGCTCATGCAACAGCATGAGCTTTCAGTTACTAGTTAGCTTTAAAAGTGTTGCCTTTTTATTTCATCGAGCCTCTTTTTGTTGTATTATGGGAGAAGATAAATAGGGTGTCTGGTTTTCCTTCTCTATACCATTCATTATTTTATATATGTATGTTGTGTCAAGTCTTATTCTAAACTACATATCTATGATCTCTTTAAGAAATGGAGAATTTGTTTATAATGTTTCTCCCCCAATGTAGTTGTTTCCTCTTAATCATATCTGCCAGGAAAAGACTGTAGTCTCCTTAAATGTAATGGTAAACATTATCTAATATTTCAGATGAGTGATCTATGAAGTGCTCTGGATCCCGGAAATTCACTGTATGCTGTCTGATCTTAAGATGTGAAGACAGAAAAAAGAATCTTCATCAGAGAGGAGGGATGGTTGAGTGATCCTTTCAAATGCCAGACAATGTGTCTTTTGGTGTATAAAGGCTCCTCTCCAGGAAGCTGGCAAAGAATGATAAGTAAAGTTTCCCTTAAAGACAGTGGACTTTGTCACATTTGATGATAAAAATGTAGTGAGACTTACAATAATACTTCACTATCCTGGAAAATTAGTTCTTTTACTAGACTGTGCAAAGCCATTTTAGAGGAAGATGAGGTTGCTGCATCAGTGCTCAATCTTCTGAGAGAGAGAGGGAGAGATGTACAGTAAAGTTATACAGAGGAAAAAAACAAGAGATTTATTAATTTCCTACTTCTGCATGAAGCATATTTTAGATACATGGAAAAAATATTACTTCCTGACATATACTTAAAGTATTTAGTACACACTGCATCTGAAGAAGTGAGTTGGAGCCCATGAAAGCTCATGCCGGAAGAAATCTGTTAGTCTATAAGATGTCACAGGACTTCTTTTTTTGTCAGTGTTCCTAACTTTTACTATATTCTATGCGTATCCTATATGATCCTCTTCCCCTGTTTCACCCGTACTATTGTGGGTCATTTTGGTTTTTTTGTTTGTTTGGGTTTTTGTTTGTTTGTTCGTATTTTTAAAACTCTGTTGTTGCATTTTATAAGCTCTTTGAGTCAGGATCCAAACTTGATATATGCTTAGGTACAGCACCTAGGACAATGAGGGCATGATCTTGGTAAGAATGTTTTGGGTATTAGCATTTTAAAGTGGATCGCTCTTGTTTTAACTTGGTTTCTCTTTAAGCGTTGGTCTTGAAGTGAATCTCAGGGTGCAATCCTATAATTGTTTCTGTGTTGGAATTTCCACTAATTTTAGTGGGTGTGGTGTGTCTTAATTTGCAGAATGCAGGCTTCAAAGTGAAATTCTGGACATAGGAACCTAGTTGGATGAAAACCAAAGAGAGAAATCTTGCAGTGCTCTAGAAAAGTTGCAAACAGGAGAGGAAATACATAAATGAAAACATACACAAATAACCCATTTTCACTGAAATCATGACAATCTGAAATCATTTATATCAAATTTGATTTTATAACCCATACGAAAACCAAACCAATTGCTCTGGATTGGACCTAAAATACTTTCAAAGTATCCCTTTAATTTTGCAGCAAAAAAGACTTGGGCTATGCCTACACTACAGATTTTTTGTGGAAAAAACATGTTTTAGCAGTAAAAGAAAAGAACTATAATTATAGCTCTTATATGTGTTCACACAACACTCCTTTTATCGCAAAGGAACATCCACACTGGAGTCTGTCTAATCCCCTGTGGGAGCCATGCATCATGGACAGCTATCTCACAGTTCCACCCATGATGTAATAACACTAGGGGTATGTCCACACACACTCCTTATTTCGAAACAAC
>ML681966.1:40408012-40429759 GCA_007922195.1 Podocnemis expansa
ATGCCAATTCCTGATCTGCCAAAGGTGGTTGGCGGGCATGGGAACTCTGCCTCCAAAGGTCATTTCTGTGAAAGAGAAGCATATAATAAATAAAAGAATTATTGTTAGTCCAGGAAAAGTATACATTTATTCCTGGGAAAACCACCTTATTCTCACCATCACCCTGAGCAGAGTGCAGCTCCTTACTGATCCTGGAAATGGTGAGTTCTTTATAGGGTGCCAAGATCACTGTCCTGGGATGAGGGTCATGGTCCCAGGATGGGGTGGTTTACTTGGGGCACTGAACAAATGGCACAAGAAATCTCAATCTTTGCCCTCCTCCTCAACAGGAAGTGGCCACGGAAGCTGATAGTTCACTCCTAACGGTTCACAGGGATGCTAGATAGCATATCCTCTGTGCAAGCAAGTCTAGACTGGCTCCCTATGCTGTCGGACTGTGTGCCGTGTTGGTCTCTGGGCCTGTGATTTCCAGTTTATATGAGAAAGTGTCCTCCTATGGAGGAAGAAATACAGCTGCTTTCCAGAGGAGTCTGTTGCATAGAATTGGAACATATGACTAGGAAAATTTCCTTGAACTCTCAATGGAGGATGCCCAGGACATCTCTGCATATATCAACATACTGTTTATGAGTGCTGCTTAAATGTGATGGGGATTGGGAAGGCACATGCAAGCACAGATACTATAGCATATTTTCCCCACCACCACACTCCTGCCCCTGCTTTTTTAATAAGCAAAGGCACTTCATGGCTCCCATAATGAGGCACTGTCAGCTTCTCCATCACTTACCAGCACTCCCCTCTCCAGCACACTGCAAATCACAGCTGAAGAGCTGGGACTGGCTGTGTGTTTCCAGGGTGAAAACAGCTCCTGACCTCCACTGAGCTGCTTCCTGGATCTGAGGCATCCTCCAGCTCCACTTCCTCATCCATCACTCCTCAGTGGGGTTTATATTGAAATTTGGTGGCTCTGGCTTTTTTAAAAGTGGCATGGGACTGATGCTGAGTCAGTATGATGGTTTAACTCCCTGGTTTTATGGTAGTTTTTGTGAAGTTCCTTCACCTTTGCTCTGCACTGCAGCATGTCCTTCTCATAGCCGTTCTCCACCATGGAATGAGAAATCTGGCCATACATGTCAAAATTCCATTGGCTGCAGCAGAGCAGACTCTCACTAAATGCTGATTAACTCCAGGTGGGAGACAGTTTGCTGCATGGAGCTGCCATTTTCACCTGGGAACAGGGGACTCTAGCTTTCCATGCTGAATAAGCAGGAAATGGAACCAAGACAATTAAAAAATTCCTGGGTCTGAAAAAAGAGAGGGGCTGGTTACTGTAGACTACAATCAGAAGACCAGAATGGTTGTGCTTGGCATTGTGGAACATTTCTGGAGGCCGTTGACTACAACAAAAAACAGCTTCAGCATCCAAGCTGATTCTTTTGTGATAAAACAGTTGCACAAAAGGCACTATTCCTTTTGCACTGGTGATGTTGTTTTATCAGCAAAACAAGGCACTTCTGCCAATATAATGGGCACTGTAGTGTGTACGCAGGGTTTGTTTTGTCAGCAAAACTTGACTTTTGGCTACAAAACTTCCTAGTATAGACAAGGCCTTGGTTTGTTTGCTCATCTCTTTCTGAGTAGTTCAACAGCATGGGCTAATAGTTTTCACTGCATAGGTCATTTGGAAGTACTGGAATTTTCTGTGGGAAATATTTGAATTTCCCTCAGGCTGCTGAGAATATTTTCAGCACTGATGTTGTCAGCCTAATTTTTGGATGTAGAATATGGATATGTCCATTCTGCAACTTTAACTCATCATGGAACATTTCACATATAATGAAAAGCAGAGCAGAGTTAACCATGTGAGAATCTCTTTGGCTTTCCTTTTTTGCTTCACTATTTATTCTCTCATGTCATAAAAACTATACTTCCTCTTTGAAGATCAAGACGGGAACAATAAAGAGTAACTGCTAATCAAATAACTGCGTAAAGACAAACAACAAACCTCTTTTTCTCCTTTCATCAAATATTAATTTGAATAGAGATGCTTTGGCATATTCAGTTACTTTCTCTTCTGAAGTAGAGCCAAATATATTTGTTAGGTTTAACATACAATGTTTGTTTTTTTATTTTAAGCTCAAAGGTGAAACAGGGTCAGCCCTGATGGCTATAGGAGAGTGGTCCTATTGAAGGACTGGGAGAATGGGTTGCTGCAAGCTTGTCCATTTCTGAAACCCCTCCCCAGCCTATGAGGAGATGGCACTAGACCCAGCTTCAACTAATGTCATGGGACAACTAATGAAAAACTGGGATGGGTATGAGGGTCAAAGGTTTAAAACAAGGGAATCAAAAGGGGACACTGGGCAGAGAACTTTGGACTGCACCCACTGCTCCCGAATGGTGTCAAGGGAGCCAGTGGATGCCACCCAGAGGAGCTCTGCCCGGAGATGTGACTGTACAAGGGACCAGAAATAGGCCCCACAGTCACAGAGGCCTCCCTCTGCCAGCCTTCTCTCTCTGGTCTTATAAATGGCCACTTTTGCGAGGGCCAAGGGGAGGTTGGTGAGGAGGTCCCATGACTTTGTGGGCCATGGATAGAGAGTGTATATAGGAACAGGTGTGGGGAAAAGTGCAGCCAGAACCTCAATAAGTTCTGGAAGAGCCGAAAGAGGAGCTGCAATTGGCGCACTCCAGGTATGCATGCACCAGGGTCTCCCTCATGCCGCAAAATGGGCAGGTATCAGGGCATGGAGTGAACCATGCCAAGTGCATGACTGTGCTCATGGCTCCATGAAGGAGCCACCAATTCATGTCCCCAGCAGGCTGTGGGGTCAAGGTGGCATACAGGCTGACCCACCTAGGGTCCTTGCCCTCCACTGGTGGGATTAGGTCCCGCCACTTCATATCGGGGTAGAACATGAGGGCGAGGAAATGGATGGTATGGAGCATGTACAGATATTTGTGGGACATGGTTTGAAAGCAGACCATCTAGAAGTCTAGCAGCCAGCTCGGGGCATGGGACGGGAGTGTCTTGGGGGGCTCACTGGGCCGGGGCCTGATCAAAAGCACTGGAGGGCCAGGACTGAGAGAGGGGCAGGGAGTACCCTCTCTCAGGACCCATGTAAAGTAGGATTACGTGCTGGGGGTGTGAGAGGAGGAGAGCTGCATGCCCAGGGCCAGTGCGTGGGGAGCCACCCAGTCACCCCGGGCATAGTCCAGGAGGTCTCCAACTCTACTGATGCCTGCCAGGACCAACCTCCACCTCATGGAGGGGACCTCTGCCACCTGCACACTGAGATGGTGATTATGTAGCAGGGGCTCCGTGAGGAGGTCTTCCCCCTCAGTGGGTACAACAGACCTGGAGGCTTTGATGAGCCTCCAGGTCTGGAGGAGGTCCTGGTAGAAGGCTGGCAGCTCTGAGAGGTCTCACGGACCACCTCTCAGGTTGAGATAAAAGAGCTGCCAGTTGTATCAGAGTCTTTGGTGGCGGCAGAGGAAGGTGGCTCCGTGCCAGACTACCTGCACAATAAAGGAGTCTCTGCAGGGCCCAGAGGAGGAAAGCATGGATCTGGCTGTAGACACAGCACAGGTCCTGCCCTCCCTCCTCTAGGGGCAGGCTCAGGATCCCTTCAGAGACCCAGTGCAGTCCTGGCCAGAAGAACTCCAGAATTGTCTTCTGGAGGTTGGCTAGGAAACTTGGGGGTGGGACCATGGTGTTAAGCTGGTGTCAGGTCATAGACAGGATGAGCCAGTTGATGACCAGTGCCCACCCCGGAAGGGAGAGACACCGCAGCAGTATTGTCCATCTCCGCAGCTGGTCAATGACTTTGCCCTGTAACTCATGCCAGTTCTCATCTCGGGAGTTATGGGTGGCAGAGAGGTAAACGTTGAGATAGAGCAGTGGACACCACCTCTACCGGATGGCCTGAAGAGTGGGTGGGAGGGAGGTCACTGGCCACCCCGCCCCCTACCATCAGGCCAGAGCTCTTGACCCAGTTGACCCAGGCAGAGGAGGCTGCTGAGTAAATGGCCTGGCAAGGCTCCAACCGCACCAGGTTGCCTGGGTCCTGGACCATGAGGAGCACGCCATCGTCGTCATGAGCTGACAAGACCAGCCTTAGCTCTGGTTCATAGAGCACTAAACCCATCAACCTCTGATGGAGGAGACAGAGAAAGGGCTCTACAGCCTGAGTATACAGCTGGCCTGACAGTGGACAGCCTTGATGCACTCCCTGCCCGAAGCTGACCGGTTCAGTTGAGCTTGGCATAACATTCCATAGAGGTGTACAGTATCCAGAAAAACCCCACAAAGTGGGTCCAAAGCTGAACACCTGCAGAGTGCCCAGGAGATATCCATAGTCCACCCTGTCAAATGCTTTCTTTTTGTCCAGGGCCAGGAGGGTGAACGACAGACTGTCCCTACACCTGAACTCCAAGAGATCCCAGACCAGGTGCAGGCTGCTAAAGATGGACCAGCCCGGGATGGTGTAGGTCTGGTCAGGATCAATCACATCATGCAGCATGGACCCCAGCTTCAACAAGATTGCCTTGGCTACTATTTTGTAGTCCGTGCAGAGAAGCGAGATGGGATGCCAGTTCCAAAGGTCGCAGAGGTCACCCTTCTTGTGCAGCAGGGCCAACACAGCCCACCAGCAAGAGAGGGGGAGCTCCTCACTCCCCTCAGACTCAGCCCAGACTACAGCAAGTTCTAGGCTGAAGACATCCCAAAACACACGGTAAATCTCTATGGTCAGCCCATCCATGCATGGGGATTTGTTGCTGGGCATGAGACAGAGGGCTTCTGAGAACTCGGCCAGAGTGAGAGGTAGCTCCAGGTGGTCCTGGTTGCCCCTGATAAGTGCTGGGAATTAGTTCCAGAGCACCTTACAGGCATTGGTTTCGGTCGGATCCAGGGAGAAAAGATTGGCACAGAAGGCTCTGGCCCTTTCGCACATCTCCTCCAGGACCGTGAGAGGAGTGCCATCCTTGGTGAGGAGGCAGGTGACGTGCTATTTGACCTTCCTCCATTTCTCCAGGGTGTAGAAGAAGCGGGATCCATGATCCATCTCTCAAAGGAGATGGTTGCAGGAATGAACAAAGGCTCCCTGGGCCCAAAGGTCCTCAAGGGCCCAGAGCTCCTCCCGTTTCTCCTGGTGTGCTCCACAGAAGGATGGATCCTCAGGGCTGGTGGCCAGATGCCTCTCCAGCTCTAACATCTCCTGTTTCAGCTGTTCTATCACCGCATCCCTTCACTGGCTGGCCCCCTGAGCGTAGTTGCAGCAGAAGAGCTGGGCACGCACCTTCCCCACATCCTACCAATGCCACTCCAAGGGAAAATCTGCCCTCTGCTCCCGATAGGTCAGCCAGACCTCAAAGAAGGATGCCATAAAGCCCACATCCTCCAGCAGGCTGTTGTCAAAGTGTCAGTTGGCTGGCCCTAGTCTCTTTGCCGAGAGACCGTCACGGTCACCAGGTGGTGATCCAAGAAGGGGGCTGGCTGGACGCTGGAAGAGTGGGCTCGTGCAAAATGGAACCTGGACAAATAGATGTGATTCAATTGGTAGAGGTGCGATTAATGGTTCTCCACCTAGACATAGGTGAAGGTGACCTCATCATCCAGTTATTGGTTGCTCCAGATGTCCACCAGGGCGTGGTGGTCTGTTATCTCCCTGAGGACATCTGTGGCGGCTGGACGCTATTTGATCATTGTGCAGTCCCATTCCTCGAGGGTGGTATTAAAGTTCCCACTGAGGACCAGGCACTCCTGAGGATCAAAGGTGCCAAGGAAGGTGACCACCTGCTGGAAGAAGCACACCCGCTCTGGGCTTGATGTTGGGGTGTAGATGTTGACCAGATTCAGTGCCAGCCCCTCCATGTTGACCCAAAGGTACAGCAGGCAGCCAGGCATGACCTTGGCAACCCCCAGCACCTCAGGCTGTGCATCAGGGGAGAACAGTGTGGGCCACTCCACCAGAGCAGGTGTAGAGAGAACTCAGGAACACCCCTTTCCCCCATTCCAGCTGCCAGCTGGCCTCGGCGGCTGGATCCAGATGGGTTTCCTGCAGGAAAACCACAGAGACCCGTGTGGAGGAATTCCAGGGCTAAGGCCAGACAGAGTGCTGAGGCCTGACAGCGTTGAGACACAGATGGATAGCTCAGCAGGCCTTGAGAAGGGGGAGAGCTGCATTTTCTCTATTCCGCTAGCACCCCTGGAAGAGGGCCAGTAGAAGCAACTAGCTGATAAGGAAGCTGTAGAGAGCTGTGCTTCATGGATAGTGGACTAAAATATGGAGATAGAGAAGATGTTTGGATTTGGGTGCAAAATTCTAAAGGATCAGTCTACCCCAGCAAAAGAATCCTCTACAGCTCAAGGACTAGGCCAAAGGCCTGTGGCACAGGTGAATTATGATTGGAGGATATGTGGAGTAAGGTGGGTCAAAGAGAATGGGTTGTAATTGGGGAAATTTTGGTGCAAAAAGGCTAGATCCAGAACTTAATTGGCTATACAGTAATAGTTTATACTTTGCAATATGATGTACTATGTCACTATATAAGAATAATGTATACTATTCTCAGGGCTCTTAGGTACTTGCCCTTGGGCCCGCAGCTGTGTAAAATAAAGCTCCACTCCTCACTAAGTTTGTGGCCCCCACTTACTGAAAATTCCTCTACACCCCCCCCCCCAAAGAAGGATAGCACCTGGGTCCTGCAAAGACTCATCCTACAGAACCTGGTGTTTAAGGTAGCAAAGACGGTAAGGGCTACAAGGAGGGCTGAGAAGGAGCCTCAGGGGTGGCGGGAGTGCCAGAAGCCCCCGTCAGCCCATGCAGCAATCCATGACCAATCCTGAAGGCCATGAGGCATCCTGCTTCCCGGTCTCTTTGCCCTCCTTCAAAATGGTCCTCATGGCCCAGAGGCTGAGATGAAAGTCCCCCCAGCACCTCAGAGCAAGCTGCACCCGATTCCTGGCATCACAAGTGTCATCCAGGAACACATGCAGCTCATCTCAAAGTGCTCCAGTTTCTGGGGCAAAAGGTCCTCCATTTGGGTCCCTGTACCAGCCCCACTGCCAGCAGGGATGAACAGACAGGGCATGGAGCTTCATCACAGTGCTGATGATTTAGGCACTGCATTGTCCAGCCCAGCCCCCATGAGGAGAAAAGGCAGCAGAGGGAGGGCAGCATTATGGTGGGAGCCACAAATACCACCCCCCAGGAGTTGGAAGCAGAGAAAGTGAAGGACACGACTCAAGGAGTGGCAGCAACAGGGGAGGGGGCTGGGGTAGGTGTTGGGGTGACAGCTGATAGGGTGATGGGGACTGTGTCAGGATGTGGATAGTATCAGGGGCGAGGATGGGGTGGGGTTAGGTTTGGGGGGGATCCCCACTGACACTAGGCACAGGTGCTGGTCAGGGTGCAGTGGCCATGGCCTCAGCATTGGACTGGCAGGGGACAAAGTTTGGGACTGTCAGAGGAGGGTGGGCATGGCTTTCCCACTTCAGGACATTCTCCTAGGATTCGGCTGCTTGGTGTCAGCTGTTGCCTCTGGAGGCTTAGCGACTGTGGGAAGAACACTGAGTGCAGCCAGGCAGGTGGACTGTTCTGCGGGTATCCCTGGAGTGAGAGCAGGGACAGTGGGCAGGGATTGTGCCTGTGGGGAGGGAAGGGGTGGTGAAAGCTGGTTGCTGCTAAGATTGAGGCCTGCTGGTAGAGGATTGTTCTCCCTTGGAGCAACTGGGATCGATCTCTGCAAAGATGGAGCCTAATGCACCCACTGCCATGACAGAGGCCGCCTCTCTTAATGACGAGGCGGAAACCACCTCAGCATTAGTGGCAGGCACAGATGGCGCAAGTGGCTTGGGGTGAATGGGGGTGGACCCATCTGTGGCCTCTCAGGAAGGGAGTCTAAAGGGGCCTCCAAGAGGGGGCAATGTTGCTCCCCTGTGCTGCGGCATCCATCTCCTCAGCTGGAACCCCCCACCGGACCTTGTCCAGTGGGTGGCAGAAGACCCAGCTGCAGCATCCATGTTTTTGTCAGCCCCCTGCGGTGACTTCTGGGGGGTCTCCTCCCCATCTGACATGGTGTGGAGGGTCTGGTCTTTCTTTCCCTTGTGCTTCCCTGTGACGAGGACCCAGTCATGCAAGGGCTAGTAGAGGGCTAGCCAGTGGGTATAGAATCAGGTGGCAAGGGTGAAGGTGCTTGGGAGCAGGGAAATGAGGCTGGAACAGCAGAGAGACAGGAGCCCTCCCCCTGGGGTGAGCCCTCTTCCTAGCTGGTAGCAGCCACCATTACCTCCCTGTCCTCCATAGGCCCTGATGACAGAGAAGAAAGAGAAGGAGGGGCAGCTGCAGTAGCTGGACAGCTATGGTTGCTGGTGATGGTACAACTGGTGCCCACTGCAGCGTCAGGGAGCCCAGTTGCTCCTTCTCCATGTCGAGCCAGGGGAGGTCCCTCCGGACGTGTCCTGTTGCCTGACAGAGGAAGCACTGAGCTTTCCCCTAAGGAATAATGAATATGGTAAATGGCCCTTGATGAGGCACCAAGAAGGACCCCCGACCACCCATCTGCCACACACCGCCACCGGCAGCAGTTGGATTTGCACCTGCCGGTGGAAGGACAAGACAGGATGGAGGGTGGGGTCCTTGCAGCCCAATGGAAGAGGGCTGATGGTGGAGATTGGCTTCTCTGGGGTGGAGATGAGGGGAAGCATGGCAGCAGTGGGCAGGAAGGTTGAGACAGCGGTAAATACCACCCACATACCCAGGTCCTGCAGAGACTCTCCTGGGAAGTAGACACCCCCCCACTGCTAGGACCTTTTCGATGGCCTTCTGCATAGCAGCCTCTAATTCTAGGAAGAAGATGACCTTCCCATACATCTTGGAGGCCACCACGATGGCCAAAGGCCCCACCACCCTCACCAATGCCTGCATGTACATCTCTACATGAGGTGAGGCAGCCACCAGCAGGCAGAGGATGCCATGCCTCCTGGTTAAGGTAGGGAAGGGGCCCAGCCTGCTGAGATGTTGTGAGAGGAGGCAGCACAGGCAGATGGTGTGGTGGTGGGCGGCGTGGTGGTGGCCACCTGGGCGTATGTTCTGGGGCAGGGGTGCCCCCAGAGCTAGTGGAGAGAACGGTAGGGGAAGGCGGGGCCATGGTCAATGGTGTAGCTGTGGCTGTGGCACGGCCCTTGCTCACCTGTTTCAGCTGGCTCTTACGGCTGGCCAAGGTGGTTGTAACAGCAGCTAGGGTGGAGGCCCCTCCCGTGCCCAATGCTGCTGGTGCCTCAGCAGGGGAGCCAGTGTTGGTAAGGGAGAGGTGGTGGTCAAAGAGGCATTCACAGGGTCAGACAGCGGAGCTGGCTGAGGCAGAGGGTTTGGGGGTGGGGAAGCTGAGGAAGTCTCCATGTCCTGGCGAGAGGAGCGATCAGGAATGAAGGCTAGTGGGGGTGGTGGTGTCAGGGACTGGGAAGGTGGGCAGGGAAAAGGAGTAAAAAGGAGGTGAGGTGAGGGGAGAACCACTCCCCCCCACTAGGCTGTGGGCTGGGGAGCAGGGCATGAGCAGGGGTGGGTGAAAGGAGGCTGGTAGAAAAGAGGGGGCAGAAGGGCAATGGAGGAGATGAGGGGCTGGCAGACCACTCCTCCCTGCTAGACTGCAGGTAGGGGAGGAGGGAGCCTAGGAAGAAGGGACAGGGAATTTGTGTATGGCAGGAAGGGGCTGGCTCCTCTGACTGCACTGGGTGGGGTGAGGTCACTGAGACAGCAGGGGGTGCAGGGAACAGGGGAGAAACAAAAAGTTTAGGGATGTGTGCAGGCCCACTGGAGCTGGAAGGGGTTGGGCACTGCAGGTGGTGGGGGTTGAAGGGGAAGGGCAACCAAGTCATGGGGAGAGGGGAGGACTTATGGAAGCCATGGGTGGGGCAGGGCGGGTGGCAATGGAAACCGATGGGCGGAAGCATGGTAAGGAAAGCAAACCAGCAGACTTTCAGGGGCTGGGGTGGGGCATAAAACTAAACAAACTCAGGGATTTTGGTTGAGGGACCTAGGTGGGGTGGTCTGTGAAGGGTGGTGGGGCGGGCACTGAACCAGCTAGAGAGCAGAGCGGAGGGTGGGGACCCTTCCAGCCAATGGAGGCTGGGGAAAGCGGGGAGCTGGGCAATGGGGCAGGGGAGCTGCTACAGGGAGTCTCTGAAAGACCTTGCAGCTGAACAGTCCTGGAAAGTTCAGGAGCCCACTGCCTTCTTGAGAGGCGGGGAGGCCAGGCGGGAGCAGCTGGGGGGTTGGTCTGCAGTTCCTTAGATGTTTGTGAGCTCACCAGCTGTAAGTGGCAAGGTGTCAGTAAGTTGTTGCCTTCTCTCACTGATGGTGTCCAGCATAGGCAGAAGGCTCCAGGTGACAGCAGTAGCAGTGGGGAGCAGCTGGTAGGTCAGGCTCTGTCTTCTCAGATGGTGGTAGTGGTGGAGATGGGGGTGCAGTCTTCTTCCTTCCTCTAGCTCCCCCCACTCTGCACAGGGCAGGCAGTGGGTGGGAAGGAGACAAACCAGCAATTGAAGCAGCAGCAGGGCCTCCCAGGAGCAGCAGCAACAACAGCAGGAACAGGGATCACACTGCCCACAAAAGCAGCAGCAGGTCCCAGGCACATCTTTCTCCTTCCTTTTCTTCCAGAAGAGTGGTCCTGCTGAAGGACCGGGAAAATGGGTAGGTGCAAGCCTGCGCATTTCTAAAGCCCTTCCTCCAGCCTAAGGGGAGGTGGCATTAGAGCCAGCGTCAAGTGACGTCTTGGGACAACTGATGAAAACCTGGGGATGGGTGTGAGGGTCAAAGGTTTAAAACAAGGGACTCAGAAGGGACACCGAGCAGAGAACCCCAGACAGCGCCCAGTGCTCCCGAAAGGCATCAAGGGAGTCAACAGACACTGCCCAGAGTAATTCTGCCTGGAGATGTGAACAAACTAGGGACCAGAAGTAGGCCCCATAGTTGCAGGGACTCCCCCCAGCCAACCTCCTCTCCCTCCAGAATAGTGGTGGAAGGAGTGCATAGTAGTTCCAGGATCAGTAAATCTTTGTTCCCTGTGTTAATTTAGCCAGGGCTGTTCCAGGTGAATTGGGTCAGCTGGAACCGATCAAGGAACCTCCTGCAGTGTTTAAAAGATTCTGTCTCAGGCAGGAAGGGGCAGCTGAAGGGAGGTCAGAGAGGAGTAGAGCTGCTAGAACTGTGTTGGAAACTTTGTCTGGAGTTTGCCATAATGCGAAGAATGTATGGAGGAAAACCACGTAGTCAGGGCTGTTAGGCACAGCAGCCTGATGGAGGACCCTGCTGCTCAGAGAACTGAGCAAGGGAGTGGAGGTGGGACAACTCAACCACAAACAGGGGAGAGACCACAGAGACTGAGACTTCAGGCCAGGAGGCTATGGAACCCTCCCAGTCCCAGAGGGCAGACTAGGAGCAGTGGGGCTACAGATGGGTTATCCAAGGAAGACAGTAGCCCTCCCAGACTCTGCTTTTGGAGGCTGTTACTCATAGAGTCCCTGGGTCGGGGCCCAGGGTAGAGGGTGAGATCGCCCCCCCCCATCCCCTTTTGCCATCTGGCCCTACTGAGGGGCAGCTGAACAGGGAAGAAACCCCAATGAGGGGGCTATAACTTGGACTAGTCCCAAAAGGGGCACCCCTTCCTTGGGGAAATTGAGAGTAACCAAACAAATTTTACCAGGCTGCAGAATAAAATTGAAAGACCTGCAGAGGCAGACTAGGCCTCACTCCATCACAAAGGGTATTAACTGTTCTTATATTTTTAACGGTCATAATAAAAATAAATCTAATAGGATTTTTAAAGATTAAGCATAACTTGTATGTCTAATTAAGAAAAAATATACTATCTTTGAGCATTACAAAATCTTCTGAAAAACTCAAATATCAAGGGCAGAACATTTTAAAATAATTGACTTTTAGCACACCCCATCTTTATTTTAGTTTTGACAGTGCCTGAAAGCCACAGTTTACCAGTTCGCATTCCACTTGATGTCCCAGTTATCACAGAGCTCAACCAAGACATTGCAGCCTGTCTTAAGGGACAAGTATCAGATAGCTTCTATTTTGTTGTCAGTTTGTCACCACTGAAAACACTTTTTCTGTGTATATTCAGTTCATTTAGAGGAAGTCTCCTCTCCATGTAAAAACTACAGTAAATAAAAACAGGGTCCATCTTCCCAACAAGTTAATTCCCTACATCTCATCTACATAGATGACTGTCCCTCCAAAAGTAAACACTACTTATAATTTGCATGCATGGTCAGATGTTACTGCTAGAGGACAGCTCCATAAATCAGTACCAAGATATATTTCAGTGTTGAAGGCTGGATGCAGTTTTCTACTGAATCCATTTGGGTAATGTCAGTGGAATCCATTTGAATTATAATCTCTAAAATTGTCAATATGCCTCAGTTTTAGATGTGTCCATTAAGCCCTGAAAAAAGGTCACAGTATCATTTGAAAGAAGCCACCAAACAGCCATCAGATGGTAAAGACTTCCCTTTGTTGTTATATATTATAGAGTCAGTCAATATTATCTTAGTCTCCAGGCAATTGTAGAAGATATAGTTTGAATACTGAATAGCAGGACCAAAGGTGACATACTTAATTGATATGTGATATCTGTTCTTGCACTGTGTTTCAAAGGCCTCTTCTCTCTACTTTCTATTTCCCTTTTGGACCCTTTCTTTGCAATTTGTCAGCCTGTTTAACTTTACTGAGTACTTGCTGGATTCTTTGAAAACGCCCTAGACTTAAATTCAACATCTGTCTTTGTCCCTTCACATTAATCCCAACTGCAAATATAACTAAACACTATCACTATTGCTTTTGCTTCCCTAGTGGTACATCTCCAATCTGCATTAGTGAGATCCAAATCTAAACAGTCATCTGCATGCTCTCTACTCCTTCATTTATGTATTATGAACAGAAGTTGTTCTCAGTCTGTTGACCCATAGAAACCTTCCTGGTTTCATAAGTCAGGAAATGAAGATTAGTTCATAAGTGATCTCTGATATGATAGATCATAAGAGATATCTGATATGCAGAATGCCAAAATGCAGGTACTGCTTTTGTAAAGAAATGTACCATTACCATAGTTAAAACCTTGTGCTGTAAGTAGATGTGTAATAAAGGCAATACATGGCCCATTTTTGTTTGTTTAATTTATTTACTATTTGAATGCATTGCCTTTATTGGTCAACTTGTAGTGGTGAGGCTGAATCAAATCCTTGATCAAACTCATCAAAACTGTGTGAGAGTAAAAACATTTAAAATGTTTCTATTAAATGAAAATTTGGAAATAACCCAGCTTGTTAATGGACTAAACTAAGATCTTGAATCCAAATGCCTTGAATTTCTAGATGTTGAATATTCATATAGCAGAGCTGAATTTTGCATGACCTCATCTTTACTAGCATTATTTCCTTGACTTAATTTATATCCAGTATTGTTTTGCCTGCTGTGTATGGCATTTATAAAGTGTTAATCACCTTGTTTAAGTACCTCAGCATTGCTTCTCTAATATTGTAGCATTGACAATATTGGTGACCCTTAACTGAAATTGATGCATAGTTATTGTGGGTTTTTTTCTCCCCATGATTAAAATTTTGCTTCAAAATATTAACCTAGATTTTGTATTGTGGTCAGTAAGTATTTTAGTGGCTGCAAACCATTGTCAGAAATTATACGTTATAGGTATATTTCTATTTAATTCTAATATTCCATCTGCTTTATATACAGTACAGTCTCAAAAATGAAATCATAATGAACTGATTTTTTTCTGGTGTTCCATAATTTAATGATTAGAGATTCAATTGGTCTCCATTTAAGGAAAAATCCTGGTATAGAACCAGTGTTTTAAATAAAATAATAAAACAATCTATTTCCTTGTCATTTCAATTTGGAAGTCTTTCTCTTTTAATTTGCTTTTGCACACTGTTATTTGTACTGAAGATTCATATTAACTGCTTTGAAACATTACTGTCAGAATGCCTTATCCCAAGCTATTTGGGAATCTTAATGGCACCCATTTGGGCAGTAATGGCTTCATCAAAAAGTCCATCAAAACCCAAGATTCAGTTTAAATAAAAACACTAGTATGCATTTGTTTTCAGTAGTTCTGGTTTATATTTCCCTATGAGACCCCATTCCATACACATCACACCAGAAGAACTTCCTAAAAGAGGCATACGCAGAGCCAACATCTTGTCTTGAAACTCAAGCATTAACAGTACAAAAAGGACAAAAGAAGAAATGGCATGCTTTAAGTCCTCAACTGTGTTATGCTACATGTAGGATCACACTCTAACATTGTTTACTGTATGGCCCTACTAATTTGACAAGAGTTGAAGGTTTTTTGTTTTGTTTTTAAATCTGAGTCCTCTCTCACAAATCATACTCCTAAATAACCTTCTTCTTTTTGCTGTATCAGTTTAATGCTGGGGTCTCAAACACATGTCCCGCATGTCACATGCAACCCCTACAGCTAGTTCCCGTGTCCCGCAACAACACTATTGTTACTGATATTTGCAATATTGTTGTATGAAAAGGTTTTAGTCCTGCAGCCCTTGGGCTAATGTACTAGTCTGAATGCGGCCCTGTACTAGTCCTCTTTCGACCCTTATGGTGATTTGAGTTTGAGACCCCTAGTTTAATGCCTAACATTCCATCATGTGTATGTTAGACTTATCTGCTTTTCATAAAATATTTTTACATCTGGGTGAGATTATCAGAATGCCTGCAGACTTACACTTGTGCACAAAAACACACCAAAAAGTTCACAGTAGTGTCATGGAAAGAGTCAAAGGAACAGTCTTCATATGATCACCTGTGATTCAAAAGGGTCTGCCAACAAAGCAAGGATTGTGAAAATTACAGTTTTTAAAATTAATCAGGGGGAAAATGAGCGCAGTATTTTGATTTATTCTCGGAAAGACAATTTTGTCCTATGGATTTCCGGAATACAAAATTGGAATCAGCCACATGATGAAGCGACTCCTGATGTTTCTGTATTGGAAACAGAAAGGAAAGCATTAACAGGCATACTTAATATTTGCCATATTTAATCGGTAATTTTCCATATCCATATAGACTATTTTTGAAAGGTGATGGAAAGCATGTTTGAGATTTGTAATGTAAATAACTAAATAAATAATGCAGAAGGTCTGTTCTGAACTGACAGAGTGAACTGCCACTACTGTTTATTTTGGTAGTGGCACAGATTTTTAGCTTTGCCAGATCAGTAACTGGGACCAATGCCTTCCTTCTTCCCCATCTTTTATTTTACACAATAATAGATAACAGCAAACAATTGTAAAGTTCAGAAATTGCAGTGGTTGCACAAATCAGCATCTTCGGTCTGTACTTCAAATAGACGCTTCAAGGGATGCTCAAAAATGTTGTAATTTTTTTATTCCAAATAAGGGAATTGCAAAATTTTGTGAACAATTCTGAAAGTGCTCTTTGAAACTTTAATCTATACATTTTATAATAATTTACTAAATTGTTTATAAATTAAAGAGAACTATATCTTTCTGTTACAGTGAAACTTAGATTAGGACCCTTCTGCTTAAACTCTGTGAATCTTTCAATCGACATTACTGGCAGTAGAACGGACTTGCAGTCTTTAAGTGCCACACGACTCCTTGGTGGTTTTGTTTTTTGTTGTTGTTGTTGGTTTTGTTTTCTTTTTGGTTGGTTTCTTTTTTTTGTTGTTTTTGTTTTGTTTTTTGGTTTCTTTTTTTTATATAGAAAGGGTCAGATATGAGATGAGGCTGGGGATATGGATTACTCTAAGTACACTGACTGCTGTAAAAGATTTATTATTTTTTTATTTGGAATGCATTTATTCCACTTAGCCCATCTTTCCTTATACATTAATTGTTAACCCAATGAAAGCTGTGATTTTTTTTTCATTTTGATGACTTTTTTTCTTAGTGGCCACATATTAAAGGTGATACTAGTTTTTGTAATGCTGACATTCAATTTAGGCTGAGATTTTAAAGTGTTTAAAGAATTAGGCATCCAAATACTACTGAAGTTCATCAGGGTTTAGGCACTTAACTCCTTCAGCTACCTTGAAAAAATCTGGTTTAATGACTGCAATAAAAAAGATTTGAAGATTATCTTTTTACAAAGAAAAATATTACTGTCTTCTCTTCAGCTCTTCCATATACATAACATTATTATCGTTTTGAATAGATATTTTCCATTAGTTTTATGTAATCGGTGAATAGTGTCTGTCTTTAATGTTTCTACTAATCCCCTTGTTGCTGTTTCATGCCTCATTTTAGTTTTCTTTCTGATTTAATTGCCATTGTTCCTGCTCCATCTGTAATTTACTGAATAACTGTAAACAGAGGACTGTTTAACATCACTGAACAACTTTAAACACAGGACTTTTTCTTCTGCAACTTCAGGTAGGATTCATTTTTGGCCTGTTCTAGCTCCTAACTGTGCTGTTTTTCACTGAGTTGACAAGGTAAGCTGGTTTCCATTGAATAACAGCTTCTCCCAGGGCTAAATGTAAGTAAACCAACTTAGTAATGTTTAAAACTTTTTTTTCATAAAGAAAAGAAACCATCCAGAGATGAGTAACTCTTGATGGAGGGTGGATGAGTGGCAGGGGGGAAATGGGACACTACTAGGCTATACCTCATCTCTAACGTAAGAGAAACAGTAAAGCCGGAGGACAAGGGCAGTGGCAAGCAAATAGGAGCATTTCATGGCAGCTGGGCCACATAGCTATGCTCACATGTAAACTCTTATTTTGAAATAAGTTATTTTGAAATTAAATAAAATCCTTATTTCAAAATAACTTAAATCAAAATAAGCAAATGTTTAATCAAAATAAGGGAAAACCTCAAAGTGAAATAGCATGTCCAGACACAGGACTTGCTATTTTGCTTCAGGACAGGGGCAGCATGGGAGGTGTGGCAATGTGCCCCCCTCGCTGAGCCATGCCCCCACCCAATATATACAAAAAGGAAGGCACCCTGGAAAGGAGAAGGGCAAAAGTGTTATTTTGAAATAACCGTTATTTTGAAATAACACATCCGAATGGCATTGTTTCGAAACAACTATTTCAAAACAACAGCTATTTTGCTTTCAGGAGAGGTATTATTGTTCCAAAACAACGGACCTTATTTTGAAATGATGGGGACCCGTCATTTTGAAATAAAGAAACGTTGCTCGGACATGACAACTTTTATTTCAAAACAATGGTCGTTGTTTCAAAATAAAAGCCTCACGTGGACATAGCCCACGAGCAGACACTAACTCAAGAAAGCATTGCTGATCAGTGGAGAGCTCCTTGAGGGGAGTAGAAAGAGCGTCAAGGGCACTGCTCAGAGCTGTGCTGCTTACCCTGCCGGGGGAGTGCCTGGCTGTGCAGAAGTCCCCCGATTTGGGAAGCGACAAGGAGAGCTGCTGGACAGCCAGCCAGGGCTCTAGCTCCCACAGTACAGACTACTAGGGGCCAGATGGACTGAATCACTCCCCACAGCTTCCTCCTGGCAGGAGGCAGTGAGTGTCAAACTAGGGGGCACTATCATACATAGCTGGAAAGCCTCCTTTCTAAATGAAAGCAGAAATCTGGGTGGGGTGGGGGGAAGCACATGAAGCCATGAGCCACGCCGTGCCTCACTTCTAGATACAACTATGAAACATTAATACTCATTCCTTTGGCAACATTTACTTTGAAGTGGGATTTTCTCCCCTGAAAGCTCACAGAATAAATAAATTTGTTAGCCTTTAAGTACCACGGGACTCCTTGTTTGTTTCAGTGCAGCAGTTTACTTTTACACTTGTAGAGCTGAACTAAACTTAATTAAAATGTAATGGTCTGTTTCCTATCATGAACTTTTGCATTGCTTGCTCTGTTAACATAAGTCAGAATGCATGGATTGTTCAAGGCTTGCTTTTTCATTCTGGGAACTTTTTCTTTTCCTGAATGGGGGAGCAGACACAGAATTTTACACGTAACTGACAGTCTGAGAACAAAAATATAAAACTGAAATGTATGACAGGACCTGAACTTTACAATTCATACAGAGTAGAAAAGCGGTCTTGTCTATAATTGATGGAAATTTTTCATTCAGTGCATTTTTTGATGATAAATGACTTTCTCATCAAAATGGAAATTTCCATCAGAAATGTTATTGTTTTATAATATTTTGGGGATTTATATAAATCTGAGACCCAAAACCTAACATTTTTGCTTTTGTGAAGCAGAAAACTAAATTAAAATAAATTTTCTTATATATATAAGACGAACGAGACATCGACTCGCTAATCCACCTGACACGGATCTACAGTGAGGATATTGGGATGTCATTCGGACTGGAGAAGTGTGGCCGGATGGTAGTAAAGAGAGGAAAGGTAGTGAAGACTGATGGGGTGGAACTACCAGCAGGCCACATAGCAGACATACAGACCAGCTACAAGTACCTTGGCATCCCACAGTCACATGGGACTCACGATGAGGAGGCAAGGAAGACAGCAACATCCAAGTACCACCAAAGGATAAGACAGGTCCTGAAGAGCCAGCTCAATGGGAAGAACAAGATCCACACCATCAACAGGTACGCCCTGCCAGTCATCAGATACCCTGCCGGTATAGTGAGCTGGCCAAAGGAGGACATGGAGGCTGCCGATGTGAAGACCCGGAAGCTCCTCACAATGTACGGAGGTTTCCACCCCAAGTCCAACACCCAGAGACTGTACGCCAGCCGGAAAGAAGGTGGGCGGGGTTTGGTCAGTGTCAAAGCCACTGTCCTGGATGAAACCCAGAGCATCCAGGAGTACATCAGTAAGATGGCACCCAAAGATGAGCTGCTGAGAGAATGCCTGAGGCTGCAGCAGACATGGGAGGAAGATCAAGCAGAAGAAGTGCCATGGCAAGACAAGACCCTGCATGGAATGTACCATCGACAGATAGCTGAGGTGGCTGACATTGGGAAATCCTACCAGTGGCTGGAAAAAGCTGGACTAAAAGACAGCACTGAGGCACTGATCATAGCAGCACAAGAACAGGCACTGAGCACCAGATCCATTGAAGCAGGGGTCTACCACACTAGACAGGACCCAAGGTGCAGACTGTGCAGAGAGGCCTCAGAGACAGTCCAACACATAGTGGCAGGATGTAAGATGCAGGCAGGAACAGCATACACTGAACGGCATAACCAAGTAGCTGGCATTGTGTACAGGAACATCTGCACAGTGTATGGGCTAGACCCTCCCAAGACCAGATGGGAGATCCCACAGAAGATCGTGGAGAATAACAGGGCTAAGATCCTGTGTGACTTCCAGATCCAGACAGACAGTCAGGTACTGGCCAATCAACCAGACATCGTGGTAATAGACAAGGACCAGAAGACAGCGGTGGTGATAGATGTAGCAGTGCCAAGTGACAGTAACATCAGGAAGAAGGAGTATGAGAAGCTGGAGAAGTACCAGGGCCTGAAAGAGGAACTAGAGCGGATGTGGAAAGTGAAGGCCAAAGTGGTCCTGGTGGTGGTAGGAGCACTCGGGGCTGTGACTCCTAAGCTGGGAGAGTGGCTCCAACAGATCCCAGGAACAACATCAGAGCTCTCTGTCCAGAAGAGTGCAGTGCTAGGAACAGCTAAGATACTGCGCAGAACCCTCAAACTCCCAGGCCTCTGGTAGAGGACCCGAGGTTGAGGATGACACATACCACCCATAGGGGGTGAGAGAGGAATTTTTTTATATATATATAAACAAAACCTTACAGAAAAAATATTGATGAAAGCAACATTTTAATTTGATCAATATTCAAGGGAAGAAAAAATGTTTCTTGAGAATTTCTAATCCTTGCACAAAAAGGACCTTGTAGTAACTTGCAAAAATGGGACAGGCCATAGCAGCAGCTCTTATATTCACTGGACTGCTGCTCCAAAAAGAGTACTATGCATCTCCATGTTTGGTATGATACTGAATGCAGTAATTACATGTTGGGACGGCACCTGAGTGCTACTATGCCAGTCCAACAAACACTTTCCTAGTGAGAACATTATATATTTGATAGGGAACTATTCCTCCAAAGCTTCACTTTTGAGCCTTATTTTTGTGCTTTGCCCTATTGCTGCATGGAACTTTGGGGAGAAGGAATGAAAAATTCTTTATTCTCTTTGCCTAATTATTGGCTTTCTGTATAACAGACAGAAGGATTTGCCCCACAGTCCAAGTTTTCCACTATTTCTCTGCTATTGTACCTTAGTTCTGAGTTTGAGGCATGCCCATTGTTCAAAAATCATATATCCAATTTCTTTGCCCTTGGATACTTTGAAATAAATAAGACCATGTCTACACTGTGGCTTTAAGTCAACTAAGGGCCCTTAAGTCAACATAAATAAAGCCCAGGCCACACTGCAAACCAGCAAAGTGAACTTTCCCGGGCACTAAAGTCAATTTTATAACTTCCACTTATAAAGTTGACTTTACCATTAAGTCGACTTAAGGCAATGTGGCCCGGGAGTTGCCTTAAGTTGACTTAGTTGGTCTCTTAACTATAGAAAACATGTGGATGGGGACTGGAGAAAAGGCACAACACAGGGGGAGCATTCCTGGTTGTGTGCATCACATCCAAACTCCCCATGTTCCCTGGCTTGATTCAGCATCTCCCCACAATCTCAGCCCGACCCAGCCTCTCCCCTGCTTCTCAGCTGAATCCAGCATCTCTCCCATTCTCAGCCGGACCCAGCATCTCCCCCTACTTCTCAGCCCAACCTGACATCTCCCCAGCTTCTCCAGCCCAACCCCACATCTCTGTCCTTCCCCCTACCTGATCTGGTATCTTTCCCCCTCTCAGGCCAAACCGTCATCTCTCCTGTTCTCTAGCCCGACCGCACATCTCTCCCCCTTTCTTCAGCCCAACCCTGTCTGTCTCTCTCCCCTTGCCTTTCTCCAGCATGTCTCCCTCCCATCCTCCAGCCCAACCCTGCATGTGTCTCTCCCCTTCTCAGCCGGACCCCGTGTGTCTTCCCTTCTGTCTGACCTTCCTGTCTCTTGCCTTGCCCTTCTCCAGCATGATCTTGCGTGTCTCTCTCTGCTTCTCCAGTCTGACCCCCCTTGTCTCTCCTCTTGCCCTTCTCAGCCTGACCCTGTGTTTGTCTCCTATTATCCAACCTGATCCCATGTGTCTCCCCTTTTCAGCCCATGCCTCCCCTTCTTAGCCCACCCCCCTCATATTGTAAAACAAACAATGTGTCCTCAGGCACTGTTTAAGATTAACAAATTTATTTATTGCATGAGATTTCATGGGAGAAAATCCCACTTTGTCAGATGGTTTGAAGATGGGGGAACTTACAGAATGGTAGGAAATAAATGCAAGGGAGTATAAGACGTAGTATCAGGTCACACTGTAACAGCAAATCAAAGCAGTTGTCAAGATTCAAACACTGGGAAACAGCACATCGAGAGAAAGAAAGAAAGCTGCTAGTTCTTTCAGATTAGATTGTGTGAAAGCAGGATTAAATCATGACTATGGATTTCTTTCCCACTGCAATAGGTGATTTGGCATCACCTGCCTCTATATGCTGTTTCCCAGTGTTTGCATCATGACAACTGCTGCACCCTGCCCCTCTGTTGGCAGTTGCCCTGCGGCACCTGGTCTAGGGCAAGAGTCGGGGCAATGCAGGGTAGTTGTGGAGTGCTGTGCTTGCACATTGCTGGGCCACATCAGGCTCCTTGACCTCCCTGGGCT
>ML681966.1:40435333-40507867 GCA_007922195.1 Podocnemis expansa
GAAATAACCCTCCTTTTGAAAGCAAATTGGTTTAAGCTGTTTCGAAAGGAGGACTCTTGTTTCAAAATGAGGAGTTCCCTCCTTTCAAAACAAGAAGACATTGTGTGGACATAGGGACTTTTATTTTGAAACAATCAGTGTTTAAAAAAATAATAGGGAACATATGCTAGAAGTCTCAGTCAAGAATGAAGAAATCAGCAAGATGACAGAAGATGAAAATACTTGAGCACACACATGAACATGCAAAGAAAGGTGACATCTAAGTGATAGAATTGACACACCCACCAGATGAACTCTTGAAAGCACCCATCACAGCCTTGAAAATCAGAGCAGTAAAGAAAAAGATCAAAATGTGCTGGTCCAAATGATAGTCATAATGGAAATAATGAGAGCATGAGAATATGATTAAAAGGGAAGGAATTATTGATCTGCTCAAACCAACGTAAGAACCTTCATAAAATGATTTTATGCTACAGCACAATTTTTGAGCACTAAATGTGATCTATATTTTAAAGAGATGTTAGATATCATCCCAGAATGTAAACTGAACCTCTTTTTATTGTGCTGATTTCAGTTCTTCTAGATTATCACTTCTTCTAGTGCTTTAATAGGGAGCATATCTCAAACTGGTAGAATCCAAAGAAGAGAAAAAATGTTGCATAAGCATTGTGTATGGATGAATACACAAGAACTGGTACAAAGGTGCATGACTATGAAGTGCTGCTTCATTTTATATAGATACAAATAATCACTCAAACTGTGGAACTTCTAAGCTCAGTTAGAATGCCATGAACTAATCAGCTTCATAATAATTTGTATGCTGTGACACTTTCTCTCAATTCTGATAGCAAGACCTCACAAAGCAGTAAGATCATTAGAGTTTTAGACAAATCTGGCAGAAAATGGCAAGTAAACTGTTTATTATAAATATAGGTAAGAAGCTTTTTGTCACTATGAATAAATTGATATGTCACTCAATTAGTTAAATAGGGAGAAAAATTCCCAAAAGATTTAGGACTAGACCTGGGGGAGAAATTACTGTTAGGCTATGCAAAAAATTTCCCATTCCACACTGGGAAAAATCAGAGAAACACCAGAAGAGCCAAGGCACTCTTGTGAGAGTACCTCCTCTGTTTGACTGGGAGCAGGAACCTGATTTCCCACATCTCAGATGAGTGCTCTAACCACTAGGTTGTAGAATCACTCTCCTACTGGCTCAATGAATATTTAAGTATTAATGCTAAGTGGAACAAGTCCAAGAAGAGAGGTTGAGAGCAAGGAGAGAGACTGGTGCTATTGTCAGGTAATCAAAGAACTCTCCTAAGTGATAAAGGTTCAAGTCCCTGATTCACAGAGTCCTAACCATGGGTTTGCTACTGTCTCTGGGGTGCCTTTCTGGTTTGCACCAGAAATTTTATCCTGGAGTTGACAAATCATTCTGATGGCTTTGACTTTCATCAAAACTAAAACTTTCTCCTGCCAAAAAATGTTTAGTTTCAATTAATTGGCATTTTCTGAAGAGGGACACTTTTATCAGATAATTCCAAAATAGCAATATTTAGAAGTTCAGATCCCATAGGGATACATTGGAATGTGGAGCCTGAAATCTCCTATGTCAATCTGAGGGAGATTTTAAAAGTCTTAAGATATTTTTATATTCCATATACAAATCAAATTTTTAATAATTATCTATTAAATTGATAAACAAGGAGTCTGGTGGCACTTTCAAAGACTAACAAATTTATTTATTGCATGAGCTTTCATGGGAAAAGATACTACTTCATCAGACATAGGATTCTCTCCCATAAAGCTCATGCAATAAGTAAATTTGTTAGTCTTTAAAAGTGCCCCCAGATTCCTTTTTTGTTTTGCTGAACTAGACTAACACTGCTATCCCTTTGTAATGTATAAAAATTAATAGTTTTTTATGACTGAAGCAATATCAAAGTGTCATCTACAGAGCTGCAGAACATTTTTTTAAAATATATTTACATTTTCTGTAGGGTCCTACTTGTTTGTTCCCCAACTAAAATGTTGTGCTTTTCAAGAATTTCCATCAGGAAAAAAAAAAAATCAGTGAGAACCTATAAAATATTGTTTTCTCATCTAACACTGAGCATTTCAAATTTGATTGTCACTGTTTTGCACAGTTTTATTCTTTTTATAGGCTCCCTTGTTATCAGTAACTCCCCTAATTTTCTATCTGTGTGCATGTGTGATGTGAAGCATACCATGTTACAGCTCATTGTGGTGTCAGAGGCGACCCAACCAATTGCTCCTCTGACATCACAATGACCTAGGAGACTTGGTGTGGCACAGGTATATACCAAATTGTAGCTGCATAGTTCATTGTAATTCATAAAACCAAATGGCTGAGGATTTAAAAATTGGACAGCAACAGCCAGTGAAAGCCAGGGATGGTTCACTCCAGTGACATGGCTGTCCTTTTGGGCTTGTCAAAATTATAACGCACTCAGCTATGTTTTCAGTTGTTTCCAGTGTTTCATGCTGACTCTTCACACTATTGTACGTGGCATTCACTTGGTGAAGAAACAATGAAATTCTGAAAGTTTACGTAAAGGATACAAACTACCAAGGAAAAGTTTTAGCTGACCATAGAACTAATTCAAAAAATGTTGTAACTAAAAAGTCATTAGATGATTAAAAGAAATAACTATTTTGTAAATTCTCCTGTGAATTTCCCTTGTCAGTTTTGACAGGTTACTGGTAGTCATTACATACAACTGCCAACAGTTCTTGTCCTCTAGCTTTAGGTTGTACTTAGTCATCTTCTGTTCAGTGTATTCAGTTTTGAGGCAGAAAGGACAATGTATTCCAAAGTCCTTAATGACCAACTAAATTCTGGCTGATCATACAGGAGAGAATGCATGGGTCCAGGAAAATTTTGAACATTTTTGGCAGGGAGTGTACCATAACTGGATTTTGTTGGAAATCCTGATAACCTATTACAAACAGGAGATAAGCTTACCACACACTGCTGCAAATAAGCACATTTATTTAGCTGCCTAAAGATGGAGTTAGGTGTCTGACTTTAGACACAAATTTTGAAAATGTTGTCATTAGGTCATAAGACTCTTTTAATTTTGCAGTTGGAAACATGGTCTATGTTTATTTGTTATACCTTTTGGTTTCCCAGACTATTATACCAGTACTTCTGGATGCTAAAGATGATCAAATAGTAAAAAGTGCTTGAAGTTTTAGGTAAACAGAGTGGACTAAATTAAACTTCCCACAGCAGATGCAGGTTGATTTTAAATTTAAAGAAGCTATGCCCACTTACACTGGTGCTGTATTTATTGTAGTGTAATCAATAAGATTTTTTTTTCCTAAATCAGTACGGATGGATAGCTGTTACTCCACTTTTATGACTTGCCAAATTCTGCCAGCCTCATCCACTTGTATCTTTAAATTCCACCTAGGAGTGCATTTAGGAGCTATATATTCCTTCCCCTCTTCTAGGCCTGACTAAAGTTGTATGCCATTATGCATTCTGGAAAGGGTTATAAAAGACTTAAAGCCATGGATAATTCCATTGCATCAAATTATGGGGTATAACTTTCATTCTAGTCCTAATTTTTATCTCCATCACTAACAGAACTGTTTTTGTTTGTTTGTCCAAGCACCTGAGAGCGCACATTCTGACTTCTAACAGTTAGATTATGAAAAACTTTATACTTCATTAAATAAATGATTCCCAGACTATTTAATTAAAGGTTATACCACTGATGTGTGTGTGTTGTTCCTCATCATTTTCCAAACACTTTAAAGGTCAGTGTTACACATTTGAACCTCTGTTAGCTGAAGGCTGTGAAGTAATGAAATTCACAGTTAAAATCTTGTGCAGCATCTAAAAACAATGGAGGACAAAATCGTCCATTTTTGGCCTTCAAGATCCAAAAAACATTCTGAATAGCACATGACTAAATCACCACTAATGAGCATTGTTGTAACTGAGGGATTCTATAACATTCTTAATGGGATTCTTAAAATATCATTGGCATTTATAACTAACATAATCTGTTAACTACAGTATATTAATTTGAGAGTCACGTTTTGACAGACAGAAGAAAATGTTTTGCTTAATTAGTATTTTAACATCCAGAGCCAATTTTGCTAATAAAGGTAATTACTTTGTTGCATTTCAGATTATTCCAGTGGGAAATAATCCACCCAACCAAGCATTTTTCATAAGAGAGTAAAATGAAATGATCATTGAATTACTTGTAAGCCCAGAAGACTAAATAGAAATAGAATGAGCTTGTTTTCTCAAAGTAGGAAAAAATGTTTTTTTCTTTCATATGTGTCCCTGGTATAAGAAAATAAGTGTTATGTGAACATTTGATAGAAATAAATTGTCATTCTTTGACACTGTGCTTATGTTTTCAATTTGAAGTGAAAAGTTTGAAAATAGACAAAGTATGATGCTTCCTCATGCTTGTGTGAAATTCCTCTGTCCTCTGATACTGTATAAATAACTACACTAACTTACTTCAGTAATCTTTGTAGTTTGGAGAAAGCTCATTAGCACCTTCTAAACTGTAACATCACCAGTGTTGCAACCTCATTTCCAGAAGAGTTATCATAGCACAAAACCAAGTCCCTGATGCAATTAACTGAGAGTCTCTGAGTATTTTGAACGATGAGAATGCTACTTAATAGGGCATGTGTTCTTTCAGCTTGTGATATGGATCTTTAACAGTGATGGAAACTCATCAGTTTTGTTTGAACCATTATCAGAAAAAAAAACTGATGGGTATGAGATATCTCAAGGCAAATGATGGAGGCTTAGAGTAGAATTTATTACATGCCTAACTGACACTTTAGGAGTCTGTGATGGGGTGGGCATTCCCCATGCTGCAGGAGCCCAGCCAACTTTATGTGCAGCAGAAGCCCCATCCCCCCAGTGTCTGCTGGGCATGCTGCAACTGCTGTCCGAGTAGAAAAAGGAGCAGCCCCACTCATTCAGGGCTAACCAGTGATGAGGAAGGATATGTGTATGTGAGACTACAGCTGCACCAGCCACAGATGCCAGGCGATCAGAATCCAAAAGACCTGACTGGTGGACAAGCACCCTTCATCAGCAGCCCGGATGCCCAGGAAATGATCCCGAAGACCAGAGAAGCAGTTACCTCAACAACTGGGTAGGAAGTAGCATGGGGTCCCAAATGGAGTAGTGGAATGATGGGGGGAGCAGAATGCAGGTCAGTGTGTTACGGATGGATCCCCCCTGACAGAGAGCTAGACACCCCCTGCTGACACCACTAGGGTCCTGGGCTGTGGCTCAGTGGAGTAGGAGGGCTTGAGCCCCTCTCCCTCTGGGGCACTACACCCACATAGTGGACATCCCAGCTATTGACTATGAACTCTAGGCTGTGTTGCCCTAACCCCAGGTTCCATTACTGACTCTGTCTGCTAGGCCATGCTGCCTTGACCCAAGGGACAGCTGATGGGATAGTCTTGAGGCTACAGCAGCTCAGGAAAACTCCAGGGTCCAAATGAAGCCATGGAGGTGCCTGTTTCACTCACGCCCCTTTGACTTCCTCACCAGAGGTCTATGAGGTGGGCATACCCTGTGACAAAGACTTAAATTAAAATTTACATGATCAAAACACCTGCTTAACTGCTCCCTATTCATCTCTTTAACTGGTGAAGTCTCCTACATGACTTAATTTCTGTTGCTGGGCATATGCACAATTACCTAAATCCTGAGTCATTTGCAAACTTTATTAACACATTCCCACTTTTTGTGGCAAGGCCAGTAATAAAAAGGTTAAACAAGATTTGTCCCAAGATGATTCCTGAGGAGTTTCACTAGTAATCTCACTACAGTCTGAGAGTTCTCCTTTCAGTATGGCCTGTTGTAGTCTGTCCTTCAACCAGTTCCTTATCTATATTTGATTTTTTCATATTAATCCCAATCTTTTCCAATTTAACTAAGAATTCCGCATGTGGAACCATATCAAATGCCTTACTGACTTTTAGGTAAATGAGATGCACTGCGTTACTTTTGTCTAAACCTCTGCAGCCTGCAGCTCCAGAGCTGCATGTAGCTCTTTGGCTGTCCTCTTGTAGCTCTGGGCTCCAGGCCCACCCTTGGCTACCAGGGGACCCTGTGGGAAGCCTGTTTCAGGATCCAGGCTTCCCCCACTGGGGGAGCCTGCAGGGATCAGTCCACTTCTGCTTCCAGGATCCCTTCACCCCTCCAGGGGACTCTGCAGCAGGTGCCCTGACCCAGCTCCCTCACCAGGAGGCTACATCCATTGTGGCTTTCAAAACACTTGGTTATTGAGGGCATTTTTAAATATGGCTCTTCTTATCTTTTGGGTTGCTGACCCCTCGTTAAACCATCTATTATCTTCTCGAAAAAGAAGATCAGGTTCATGAGGCACAAGCTACCTTTGGTAAAGCCAAATTGTATTTTATCCCAATTACCATTAACCTTAATATCCTCCACTACTTTCTCTTTCACTATTTTTCCCCCAAGACGTAACATACTATTGTGACCAAACTAACAGGACTGTATTTACCAGAATCACTCCCCTTCTCTCTTTCTTGACAACAGGAGCTATGTCAACAACTGTAAAAGCATATGACACCATCCCTGAGTTTACAGATTCATTAAAAATCCTTGTTAATGTATTTGTAAAATTCGTATGCCAGTTCCTTTAACATTCTTGAATGGAAATTATTTGGGCCTCCTGATTTAGGCCTATTAAGCTGTTTGAGCTTGACTTCTATCTCAGATATGGTACTTTCTACCTCCCTATCCTCATTCCCATTAGCCACCCTACCACAATCCCCAGGATCAGCATTAGTCTCATTATAAACAGAGGAAAAGTATTTGTTTAGATATTCAGCCATACCTTTTTGATTATCCTTAACCTCCATCTTATTCTTACTGTTTGGAAGTCCTACTTCTTCTTTCTTTGTTTTTGTCTATTTATATGACTATAAAAACTTTTGCTATTAGTTTTAATTCCCTTTGCAAGATCCAACTCTACTTGGAGTTTGGCCTATCTCACTTTATCTATATATGTTCTGACCTCCAAGAGGTAACTTTCCTTTCCCTCCCATCTTCTACTCTTCGTGGGCTTTTTGCTTTCTCTTGTTCACTTGTTTGACATGCTGCCTTATCCAGCTTGGTTTACAACTTTTGACTAATAATTTTCCCCTTCCTTAGGATACAGGATTCAAGTAGCTCCTGGAACTTTGCCTTGAAGTAATTCCAAGCCTCGTTCACCTTTAGATCTAGCAGTTCTTCAGCCCAGTGCACTTCCCTATATAAATACTTTTTTTTTTTTTAAGTCAGTCTTCTTGAAGTCAAAGACCCTAGTCACAGATCTATTTTCACTTATCCTTACATTTAGTTGAACTGTCAGGGGCTTTTTGTACCATTGTTTGCTGCTCACCTTTGATCAGCCTTCTTATCACCCTTCCCCTGTGTGTATAATGAGGACCAAGGGCTGACCTACGCAGAGAAGGCCTTTAAAGCCAGTGGCTGAGTGAACAGGGGACTGCAAACAGGGGAGTTTGAAAAGGAGTTGGTGAGGCTACAGTGATGAAGAGCAGCTGTGTCATTTGTGCCATCACCGCTTCTTTCTCCTCCCCCAGCGCCTGTATCCAGTCAGACATCCTGACCATGGATATTGCTTCCCAGATCCTGGTTTAGACTTGCAGGGACTGTGGCCTGCATTTCCCACTCACAGACAACCAGGCTAGGGAAATGAATCAATGTGACATGTGCCTTCTGGTGAAATCTCTCAGGAGGCAGGTGGGAGAGTTACAGGATGAGGTATCTAGCCTCAGGAGTATCCATGCCCTGGAGAAGTTCCTTGATAAAACCCATGAGGAGACATGCAAGGATGTGGATATTATCCAGGTGCTGAAGACTGCTGCCACACCATTGGAGAAGGATGAGATGCCTCCGGCACAGGGAGGACAATGGCAGCTGGTTACTTCTGGCAACAGACATTGCTCCACCCCTGCTCCCACCCACCCTCTGTTGTGGTGAAGAACTGTTACGCAACAATAGAGACGATGGATGAGGAGGTAGAGGAGACACCATGCACCCTCAATGCTGGGAGGATCACAGCCATCACACCCAGGAGGAAACACTGGGTTGTGGTGGTTGGGGACTCTCTTCTGAGGGGGACGGAGGCACCCATCTGTTGCCCTGACAAGCCTTCTCAGGAGGTATGCTGCCTGCCAGAGGCCTGTATCCAAGATGTTACAGAGGGATTGTCAAGAATCATCCATCCCTCTGACTACTATACCATGCTACTCATCCATGTGGGAACCACTGATAGTGTGAAAGGTGATACTCAGGAGATCAAAAGTGACTACAGGCCTCTGGGAGTACAGGTGAAGTAGTTTGGTGCACAGGTGGTGTTCTCCTCGATCCTTGCATTCAAAGGTAGGGGCCTGAACAGAGACAGATGCATCCTGGAGGTGAGTGCCTGGCTGTGAAGAAGGTGTCATCAGGAGGACTTTGGCTTCCTCGACTATAGGGTGCTGTTCCAGAAAGAAGGACTGCTAGGCACAGATGGACTCCTCCTATCAAGGAAGGGGAAGAGCATGTTTGGATGCTGACTGGCTAACTTAGTGAGGAGGGCTTTAAACTAGGTTTGAAGCGGGAAGGTGACCAAAGCCCACAGGTAACTCACAATGCGGGAGACTGGGGGAAGGGATGGAACTTGAGAGTGCCGGGACTGGAACACCAGGGATAAAAGAGATGGTAGTTGGAACTTGGTGGGGGAATCAAATACTTGTCTTAGATGTCCTAATGAAGCTCTACTACCTGAGGCAAGTGCAGAAGGACAACACTGGGAGAAAATGCAAGGAGGTTGATGCAACAGAACTGAAAATTGACAGGGGAAAGTAGGGCAATTGACCCAGTATTTTAGGTGCCCGTACCTAAATGCGAGGAGCCTGGGAAACAAGCAGGAAGCATTGGTCGTACTGGCACAAACAAGGAACTATTACATAACAGGAATAAAAGAGACTTGGTGGGACAGCTTGCATGACTGGGGCTCTGCCATGGATGGGTATAAATTGCTCAGGAAGAACAGGCAGGGAAGAAGAGGCAGAGGAGTAGTGTTATATGTAAAAGAGTTCTATGAGTGCTAAGAGCTCCACTATGAAAGTGGAAATGGGCCAGTTGAAAGTCTGTGGGTTAAGTTTAGAGGAGAGGGCAACAAGGGGGATGTCATGGTAGGTGTCTGCTATAGACCACCAGAGCAGGAGGAGGAGGTGGATGATGCATTTTAGGAACAACTACCAGAAGTTTCCAGGTCATAGGCCCTGGATCTCATTGGGGACTTCAGTTAGCCTGACATCTGCTCTGGCAGGCCAATACAGCAGTGCACAGGCAATCCAGGAAGTTTATGGAGCATATTGAGAACAACTTCCTGGTACAAATGCTGGAGAAACCAACTAGGGGCCTTGCACCTCTTGACCTGCTGCTCACAAAGAGAGAAGATTTGATCGGGGAAGTAGAAGTGAATGGCAAGCTGGGCAGCAGTGACCATGAGATGGTAGAGTTCAAGATGTTGATTAATGGAAGAAGGGAAAGAAGCAAGATACAGACCCTGGACTTTGGAAAAGCAGATTTAGGCTCCCTTAGGGAGCTGATGGGCAGGATCCCTTGGGAGGCTGATCTCAAGGGGAAAGATGTCCAAGAGAGTTGGCTGTATTTTAAAGAAGCCCTGCTAAAGCCACAGGAGGATACCATTCCAATGAGCAGAAAGAACAGCAAATGTGAAAGGTGCCTAGCATGGCTTAACAGAGAACTCTGTGGTGAGCTGAAACATAAAAAGGAAGCTTACAGGAAGTGGAAGCTTAGACAGATGATTAAGGAGGTTCAACAAGGACATGAATATATTGCTCGGGACTGCAGGGATAAGATCAGAAAGGCCAAAGGGCAATCTGAGTTGAAACTAGCAAGGGATGTAAAGTATAACAGGAAGAGCTTCTAAAAGTATGTGAATAACAAGAAGAAGGGCAGGGATGGTGTAGGTACCTTGCTGAAGGGGGTAGGTATCCTTGTGGTGGAGGATGCAGAGAAGGCTGAAGTGCTCAATGCTTTTTTCACTTCAGTCTTCACAGGGAGGGTCAGCTCCCAGCCCTCTACACTGTGTATGGCAGATTGGAGAGAAGAAGAGAGGCCCTTGGTGATGGAAGGTCAGGTTAGGGACTACTTAAAGAAATTGGATTCGAACAAGTCCATAGGGCCAGATGAATTGCATCTGAAGGTGTTGAGATAATTGGCCAATGAGATAGCAGAACAACTGGCCATTATTTTTGAAAATGCATGGTGAATGGGGGAGGTGCCAGAGGACTGGAAAAAAGCAAATATATTATCCATCTTTAAGAAAGGGATAAAAGAGGATCCAGGAAATTACAGACCTGTCAGCCTCACCTCAATCCCTGGAAAAATAATGGCACAGGTTCTCAAAGAATCCGTCCTGAAACACTTGGAGGAAAATAGAGTGATCAGAAAGAGTCAGCATGGATTCACCAAAGGTAAATTGTGCCTGACCAACCTCACTGCCTTCTATGATGAGATGACTGGGTTGGTGGATGCAGGAAGAGCTGTTGACATGATATACCTCGACTTTAGCAAGGCTTTTGATATGGTTTCCCAAAGCATTCTCATCGGCAAGTTAAGGAAGTATGGATTGGATGTGTGGACTGTAAGGTGGATAGAAAACTGGCCAGATCAATGATTTCAGTGGCTCAGTGTCTAGTTGACAACCAGTAATGAGTGTTGTGCCCCAGGGGCTGGTCCTGGGGCTGGTTCTGTTCAACATTTTCATTAACAATCTGGATGATGAAGTAGACTGTACACTCAGTATGTTTGTGGATGACACCAAGCTAGGGTGAATGGTAAACACACTGGAGGGCTAGGACAGGATTCAGGAAGACCTAGATAAATTGGAGCAGGGGGCCAATTGAAATTTCATGTTGATTACAAAGGACATGTGGAAAAACCCCATGCATTGCTACAGGCTGGGGAGCAATCAGCTAAGTAGCAGCACTCTAGAAAAGGACCTGGGGGTTATGGTAGATGGGAAGCTGGATATGAGTCAACATTGTGCTCTTGTTGCCAAAAAGGTCAATGGCATACTTGGCTGCGTCAGTACTTTGAAGTGTTGCCAGGAGATCAAGAGATGTGATTGTTCCCCTCTATTTGGCACTGGTGAGGCCATATCTGGAATATTGTGTCCAGTTTGTGCCCACTACAAAAAGGACAAGGACAAATTAGAGTCCAGTGGAGGGCAACAAAAATGATCTAGGGGCTAGAGGACAAGACTTATAAAGAGATACTGAAGAAACTAGGCTTATTTAGCTTGTAGAAGAGAAGACTGAGGGGGATTTGTTAGCAACCTTCAACTACTTGAATGGGGGCTGAAAGGAGGAGGGAGCTCGACTGTTGTCAGTAGTAACAGAGGACAGAACAAGGAGCAATGGTTTCAAGCTGCAGCTGGGGAGGTCGAGGTTGGATATTAGGAAAATCTTTCTTACTAGGAGGGTGGTGACGCATTGGAGTGGGTTACCTAGCGAGGTGGTGGAATCTCCATCTTTGGAGATATTAAGGCTCAGTTAGACAAAACCCTGGCTGGGATGATTTATTGAGAGTGGTCCTGCTTTTTCACAGGTGTTGGACAGGATGACCTCATGAGGTCCCTTCTAACCCTATAGTTCTATGAACTGAATTAGCTCATAGTCACTTGAACCAAGGTTGTGCCCTCCAATAATTTCTTCTGTTAGGTTATCACTACTCACTGATACCAAATCCAAAATAGCATCCCCTCTTGCTGGTTCAGTAACTGTTTGTTGAAGGTGTTAATCAGCTATCACATCTAGAAAAATCTGAGCCCTATTATTACTACAAGCACTTGTTCTCTTTTTTATATCTGTGAAATTGTATCTCATAATCACACAGTTCCCAGTAATATTTAGTTTATTAAAATCCTAAAAACAGTACATTTTCAAGAATCTGCTTTGCTTCGAGGAAGAAAACATGCCCCCTCTAGATTAATGGCAACACAATGAAGAAATTTTGTTTTTTTCTGAATTGTTTGCAGTATTTCTCATAAATGAGACAACATGAAGGGAAACTTAATATTAAAATAAATTTTATCTTGAAAGGCATAAATTCCACTCTAAATCAAGGCTGAAAGCGTCTATGTATCCCTTTTTTTTTTTATGAAGAGCCCTTGCATGTATATTAGCTACCTTCAGCTTTCAAACGCTTACATGCAAAGGGAAAAGAACAGAGAAAATGGCTGTACATATACTTTGGTTTCTTTCCCTATGTTCTTCTATGTCTGTCTGCACTTATGCTACATCTTCATTAGGGCCCAAATTCTAATCTGGTGCTTTTTGGGACTATTCATGTCCCATTTTTCTAAGAATTTTCAGGATCAGGGCTGTAGTTTTTAGGCTTCCTGGGGTAGGACCAAATTCAATGACTACTTCAGTATCATCATCATTAAAAAATGATATTTTCTTGGAAAAAAAAATACTTCAGATTTCTATAAATGACAATGGGATTTTTTTTTGAACCTTGGATAATCAAATCTAAGTATTGTCTAAAGATTAGCTGTGTCCCTGGAAACTCTGATCCAACCAGAACATCAGACCTTTGGAGCAAAGTAACCCTAGACAATTGAGGTTTAAGCCCTGTGGAGCTTTAATAGTTTGCAGATTTTCTACAACTTAATCCTACAGAGCTCTGAAGAATAACCTGTTGGATGCAGGTGACAAATAATGAGATAACTGGTGACCGTCAGTGCAGTTTTCAAATCCTGCAGGGTCAGATTCCTCAGTTATTGAAACCACAGTTATGCAAAAAGTAAAGATGTTCCACAGCGAGATGGTCAGGTTTGTACTGTGCATTTTATTGTGGATCATAATGAAAAGCTTTAATATGAAGCTGAATATTTGGCAATTTACTTTCCTCCTATGTTGAGGAAATCAAGATGTATTATTTATTTTGAACTGTAATACTAACTATTAAGATAATGAATAAAAAACCCAAGACAATACCTGAACTTTTTAAATGCTTTCTCAGTTTTCCCTGTGAAAATAATAGAAGGAAACTGACATTACAAAAACATATTAAAAACATAAATAATAATAGTAAATATTTAATTATCCTAAATTGCTATAGATTGGTAAGGAGTCTTAGGGATGATTTTTGTCCCTTATCAGCATGAGTAGCTTAGATGAAGGAAAATAAGTAACCTGTCTAAAGATGCTGATAGTATCAAAATAGCTCATTGCAAACTGAGCTACAGATGTTGCTGTAATTCTAAAATAATTCGCATAGGCAGTGGTCGTGGTTAATAAAACAAGAAACCTTTATATCCATTGCCCTGAGACTCCATGAATTATCAGGAAATGACACTATATTTGCTAAATATTTATATGCGATTTGGGCAAAAAGTATCTTCATATACAAAAGCACCTGGGCTGACATTTTGTTTGCTGTACAGTAATTTGGTCATTACTTTAAAGTGGAAGGCTTTCTCCCCACTCTTATTTTCTGTTACCCTATGTTGTAAAGTAGATCATGCTAGCTAATCACAATGATTCTTCCCGGCCTTGAATCTATCTTCACAGTCTATTTTCCCCCTGACAAGACTATTAGTTAGAACATTGAGGTAAAGAGGTCTCCAGAGACCACACTTCTACCCTTTAAGACCCCAACCAGTCCTCTAAGGAAGACTATTCTCCCTCTACCAGTTCTGCAAATTAAAACTTCTGTCATTTCTGCAATCATTTTGTTATTAGATCCAGGGTTGGCTCTGCATTTACAAGAGGAGTTAGATCAGGCCATGATTTTGGAGGTTGAAAATTTTCCTCTGAAAAGCCTCAGTTTTAGACTCAGCCAGCTTGTGCATCTGACTTATGAGATCTTGACAGACGAAAAAATTGGCACGGCTTGCATATCCCTGGGGAATAGTGGGCAGCTCCATGTACCCAACCATTATTGACAGCCAGAGGGGAAAAAAAAGCCAGTTCTACAGATCTGAGACTATCAATCACATAAGTTGTTTAGAGAACTTTCTCCTACTTTAATACCTGACATGTTGTCTGGTTGGGAGGATACTACCTCCTCAGGATAAGTTAGAACATCAAGAAGAGTTGGAATTCTCCCTCATGAAAACACAGATGTCACTTCTGCATCATGCTTTTAAGACGATAATATACAATTCCATGAATAAGTGTTCAACTTTGAAATGACCTTCAGTGGTAGTAGAAGAAACCATACACCAAGTTTTTGACATTGTAGGTGAAACATCAAGAAATAAAGTATTTTTGCCAATTTTAGAAAGACTTCAGTAACCAGCTAACCATTATGATCCAACCCTTCTTCCTACTGTCAGAACAAGCCGGCAATTTAGATATCCTTTGAGAATTTCTCCTGTTGCTCCTCCTCCACATAACTTGCTCAATGTAGCACATTCCACTTTTAAGAGCGAGGAAAAGAAAAAAATAGATTCCTTAGGAAGAAGGCTGTTGTCTTCAGCAAATTACCAAGTAGAAATATCAAGAAATCTTTTTGCAAAGGTGGAACTGGTATCTCTTTTCACTAAAAATATTGTCCAGAATATCAGTATAAGCTCACAAATAACCTCATTAAGGAAGTTAAGAATGTTGCAAATGTGCACAGTCTTTTGGCGTACCAAATGCTGCATCCAGAAATGTTGCTGCTTCTGTCACTCTTTACAGACATGCCCGGCTTTGATTGTCCTCCTTCCTCCCCTGGAGACTAAATCAAGCTTTAGTCCCTTTGTTCAATGGAGATGTTGTATTTAGTGTTTAGATTGAAGAAATCTTAAGAAAAATGAAAAGCTATCTGCAAGCTCAGAGTCTATTACAACCTTTAAAAGAAATTACCTGCTCCTACGTTTAGATAGTTTAGACAGAACTATCATCCATCTTCCTGGTTTTTAAATTCAGAATTCTAAGTCAGAAACATCATCATCATAAGCAAAAATCTTACCAGTGTCAGGAAACAAACAGACATTTCAAACCTTAGATAAAATCAAAGAACTTTACCTTCATCCTCATTGCTGCAGGTTTGACAGAAACATCAAGTGATTCAGGCTAAACTTAGATTGCTCTGCCTTCACTTTTGGAGAATATCTATCCCATTTTTCATACCTGGAGCTCTACTGCCTCCCAGAAATATCTTGTGAACATTAAACAGGAAGGTTTTACCATTAAACCTGAATCCTTTCAGACCTCCCGTCATCTTTCATTTTCAGGGATCACTTTGAGAGAGTATTAAGAACAGAAACATTCTCTTCTAAATTAGAGGAGGCAAGCAAAAAATTAAAGGCTGCAAGGATGGATGGTTGTCTTACACCAGTCCTAGATCTGAGGAAGCTAGACAAATGAGTCAAGGTTCCAGTACAGAATGTTACTTTTTCATCAGTCATCTATTCCCTTTCCAATCTGGATTATTATGTTACACTCGGTTTTGAAGAGATTTACTTTAATGTCATAAATTTCCTGCTTACAAGTACCTTTAGTTCACAGCTGGCCAAGATCATTTTCAGTGGAGAGGCCTGCCCTTTCTGCAGAGCCCAGAGTTTTTACCAGGTACCACTCAGCAGTCTCTGCTTACCTATGAAGTCTAGGACTGTTAGCCTTCCCATATCAAGATGATTGGCTCCCACAAGCTTCTTCAGAAGATGATTTGAGAAAAAGACAGCATATTCCCTCTTCAAAAGATTAGGCCTTCTGATAAATGAAAAGCCATTAGACTTATCTTACAGGATCCTTTTCATAGGAATGACCATATTCCTATGAATATGTTAAGTTTTCTGTTAAGTACACACATGTGGACAGCTCATTTGATCAATGCAATCAATTCTGCAAAGGTTTTTCTCTCATAAGGCGTAGGAAATCCAATGAGTTTCTAAGTGTGGATTTTGCACCTAATCATTCTGTCAGTGAAGTTTCTCTTTCAGTGAGGGGGCCTGGTGTTCTGGCACCAAGACTCATTGAGTAGTTCTATTTCCATTCATTCTTTGTGATTCAGAACAGTTATAGTTCTTAAATTTTTTATGGCTAACATTGATTTGTGTACTTTCACTAACATACATGTGTTAAAAGTGCAGCTGGCTTCCAATGCCTCTTACTTAGATAAGAACCCCCACACACTGCTGCAGTAATTGTAGAGTCTGATGTCTGTAAAAATGTTATACAAAGTGGCCTGTCTACATTTCCAACACTTGCTATTATTTACTAAAACAGCTTTGAATAGGTTCTTGTATCCAAGAAACCACATTTTATGGCTTTTATGAAAAAGCTTTGAAATGCACATTTATAGATATTTAGTTAGAAGAGATGATTACTATCAACTAGAATTCATAAGATTTCCTAGGAATTAAGAGAAGTAGATAACATCATATCTTTTTCACACCTTTTTCATGATCAAAGTGAATGAATATTATAGTGCGTGCTATCATTTGTGAGAACATTCAGAAAAATTATTTTGTTACTGTATCAGTTAATACTATCTCCAGACATAACTCATAATGCATGTCCCTATACATACTGTATTTATGCATTAGTATGATGCATACTGATGTTATTGGGAGCTATGCATGTTCTGTGGTTTTCAAATTGGTTATGAACAAAATATGTCAGGATTAAAAACATTTTTAGAGTAATAGAATGTAGCAGGTATTTGGTATCAGTTGTTCACAGTGTTTAAGACTTGATTATAGCATCTATATACTATGTAATTATGCACCTATTTAGCACCTGAATATAAATTATTTACATATTTAAATCTAGAGTGTAATGCATTTAAAATTACAAAGCATGTCCATGTGCTTTAAAAAAGTCATGTTTTACAAACCAAAAGGTAGAGTGAACAGGAGGCACAAGTTGCTTTACATGCATGTCTTTAATGAACTTATGAAGAAACATAGCTACAAATTAGCAAGTTGAGAGAAATACAATAACTACTTAAAATATCTTTTATAGCCATTTCTAGTACATTCAGTAATTAATAGTGCAAAACCAAAACTTGATAAAGCAAGTTTATTCTTTCAAAAAGTATTTCTATTAATAATTTCTTAAAGCTCAAAGGTCTTAGAAAGTTGGGATGAAAAAATGAAGGGAGGGTAATTCAGAAGAGATCAGCATTGATCTATCTCTTCCACTGTTCAAGTTGATTGGAGTTTTATCATTGTCTTAATATCACTTTTGAAACTCCACTAAGAATTTTGAAAATTTCAAGATCATGGTATGCTATTCCTATAGTTCCTCAGCTGGCAACACTGCCAGTGATGGTTTTGTCAGAGGGAAGCAGTTTAGGAATGGGAGCTATTTTACCTCAGCAGATTATCCACCAATTTTTTTTTTTTGATGTTTAAAACTAGTCAGTTAGAAATATATTATGCAATAGAGATAATCTGGAGATAGTTAAAATATAAGACAGATATACTTCTATAGTCCTTTTTTTTTAATATGTGGGGCATAATGCAGTTTCTTGTGATGAATCTGATCTAGAGGTGGCATCTTCGTACAAAACCAAACTCTGAGCTGACTTGATGACAATTCCATTTTACAGAAGGTTTGAAGGTTTTGAAATTTGTTTCAGTTCCACAGGGAAATGAAAACAAAACTCTTGAACATTTTTGTGAAATGTAATTGTGCTGAAATGTCTTTATTTCCCCCTGACTATAAATCGAGCTTTTTGATTACTCTCCCTCACTGGCTACTTTTCAACAGAAAAGCCTTGCCAATGGAAACTTTGCTGAAACAAAGCCATCTCTGTAGAAGTTTAGTTTCAACAAAATGACATATTTAAATTAAATTACATTTAGTTGAAAATGGTATGGCCAGCTATTCCTTCTATTTCAACTATTACACTGAAGACACCTCATGAAACAGCAGCAACTCCAAGCATTAGAGTATACTAATCTATGATAAAATAAATACAATGTGCAGGTGATAAGGACTCGGTAAATTTGGTAATGTTCATATTCCATTTCTTTGGAATTCTTCCTGAAGAAGGATCAAATTTGGTTTGAGCAACAAAGGAAGCAGAAGTAATAGGTTAAAGAATTCTGTGGCTTCTGGAAGAGAGAAATCCACTGAAGTTACCTCCTCTGTCTGTCTGATGATAGCACAACTTCTTCTAATACAGTCATGCTTCTCTTGGGTTTTGCACAAATGCCTTTCTTTAGGGATTCGAAGGAGAGCACAGGAATGAGTAAAGGATTAGAAAACATACCTGTAGTGACAGACTCAAAGAACTCTTTCTATTTACCTTGAGAAAGAGGAAGTTGGGTGCTGGTGTGGTTAGATTCTGCAAGCCTCTTCACAAGAAATAAATATTTAATAGTAAACTCTTCTCTCTGACAGAGAAAGGCATTACATGATCCAGTGGGGGGAATTTGAAGCTAGACAAATTAAGTGGAAGTAAGGTGTACATGTTTAACAGTGAGGTTATTTAACAGTTTTTCAAGAGCTGGAGTGGATTCTCCATCATTGATGATTTTTAAATCAAGGGTGGGTGTTTAAAAGGAATTATTTTATGGAAGGTCTACAGCCTGTATTATTCAGGAGGTCAAACTAAATAATCAGTATGGTCCATGAATTAGAGAAACAGACCTCATGGACTCAAGGCAGAAAGGTTTATGTTGGCTTTAGGGAGGAAGAACATAAGGTGAAGCTCTGCACTCTTTAATCAGATGTCCTAGGCTTCTGCCCTCTTGAATAAAAGTTAGTAGGGAGAACATACAGGTCCATAAGTGCTAGGTATGCTGCTGCTATCACAAGAGTTGCTTACATTGCTGAACTGACATGCAGATAAGATTGTGACAAATACTCATCTGAAGAACAAGCAAGGAGTCCTATGGCACTTAAAGACTAATTAAAGATTAATTTATTGCATGAGCTTTTGTGGGAGAAGTGGGATTTGCTCCCATGAAAGCTCATGCAATAAATAAATTTGTTAGTCTTGGAGAGCCACAGGACTCCTTGCTTGTTTTGAGGAACTTGACTAACACAGATGCCCATTTAGAACTTGGCAACATGCAAATCATCTGAAGAAGTGACTATATAATGATGTAGTCATAAAACAATGAGAAGCTATGTTTTGTAATATGTCTGTTAAAATAAAGACTATTTATATTGGTTGCAAATGAGCAAGAATCTTCTGGATGAACAAAGCAGTACACATCTTTCCTGGTGTTTTGCTTTCTTTCTTTGGCAGTGACACTTACTTCACATAAAAATAAACACAACAAAAAATTTTCCCCTGTTGCCTGTTTAAAATAAATAAATGCGGTATTTACTATTTCTTCATTGCGTAGTAGTTTATCACAGGAACAGATGGATTTGTTTAACATGTCTGGTGATATAATTTTTATAGGTGGTGGTAGTAGTAAAGTTTGTCACACTACTTGCCCCTTTGGGAATGAAAAGAACATGAAACTCTTTATTCTTATTGTTTTAAGTAATCTGCATTTACTCTCCAAGTTCAATAAACAAAAAAAAAGAAGACATAGCAAGGAAAATGAAATGGCTGAAACTCACTTAGAAGGGCTACAATGTTCAAAAAATAAGTACCTGAAGTTCAATTCACATAAATCCATATTTAGGGACCTATGAGTGACCTGATTTTCAAAACAGTAGTTCGCCCAGCAGTTTTCATTGTTTAAGAAGTAGCATTAATTTTAATGTGAACTGCTGGGTATTCAGCAGTTTTGAATATCAGGCCACTTATTTGATGTTTACATATGAACTTTGGGAGTCTCATTTTAGTCTTTTACACTTTTTAAACCTTGGTCCATGTCTGTAAAGATGACATGGCCCCTAACACAAATGTAAGTGCAACATCTTCACCAATTTACTGACATATTGCAGTTGATGGTCAGAGGTGTGCACAGCAGAAGGTAGAATGGCTGTGCTGTGCAGAAGGACCTCCCAGAATACCACAGAGTTGCCTTGGCAAAAGTATTGTACACAGTAATGACATCAATAAGGGAGTAGCCAGAAGATTCATCTCTATATGGGCCTAGTTGCTCTGCCACACCATTATGGAGGCAGAGATAGTGACAGCTATTGGATTCCATAAGCTAGAGCAGCAGGCAGAAATGCAAATTTGCCATCTAGTTCAATGTTGAGTGGATTTTACATCCCCAAATCCTTCCTCCTGAACTCCATTCACCTAAAGTACATTTTCACATGTTTCATGCAGAGTAAGTGAATTTCATCCAAAGGAACTGAAATGCTGCCTGCAAGAGACCTTTCGTAGTTGATTGCTGCAATTGTGTCTTTTTCAATGATCAAAGTAGAGTGAAAACTGGAGAGGAAATATATGTATTAAGCTTACTTGTTTAGCGGAAATGCATGATCTTTCCTGGAAATCTATACTAGCCATGTAAACTTTAGGAATACCTGATGCCTTGGAGAGCTTGAAATTTTAGGTTTTATATATTGGGAGGGAGAAAGTTGCATTGTATTTATTTACTTTATTTTAAGTAAGGATAGTGTGACAGAAAAATGAGATCAAACAGTAAAATAACCATCAGGATGGAATGTTTGTAGAATTTATACAGAAGAGATTTGTTTGATTCTCCTAAAACTGAATTTTTTTTTCTTGCTTTGCTATCATTAGAGAGAGATTCAACTCATTTCTGTAGAATAAAGCAATGGTTTATAAAATAATTACTAGCAATGAATGGTATTAGGATATAGCACTTCTTTGGTGATTGCTTCAAATGGATTAAGTTAGAAACATTTCTATTAAATACCTAGTGAGCAGGGCTTTTGAAATATTGCCATACATTTAATAAAAAAACAAAACAAACAAAAAAAAAACCTTTTACCTAAAGAGTAAATGTCAACAAAATAGAATAATTGTTATAATAGACATACAGTGAAAATGGCAGGAAAATAATTTATTTTAGAAGGGAAAATAATTTGCCTAGTATCAACCACTGAGGATTTAGATATTCTTTGATAGGGGCATTATTATGAGCTAGACTCTCTTCAGTCCATGATCTTGAAGTCTAACAGAGTTATGAATTTAAATTCCTTGTCATCTTTTGAAGGAGTTCTGCAGGTTTCTTTTGATTTGGAGGACTGATAGGTCAAATATTGAATGGTCCTTTGTAAAGCATTTCTGTTATCAAAAGGTAATGGAAACAGACAGTGGATTTATGGTTTAGATTACAGACTGCAACCCACTAACCCCCTCTTTGGCCTATGACTGCAGATGTGTTAATGGGCCACTCTACAGTTCAAAGTCCCTTAGAACATATGTTAACTATTTACACTGAATAATCGGTTCCATCTTGCATTTAGCTGAGAGTATCTTTCCCACACCCGAACAACAACTCTGAGTGGCTCAGAAATACAGCCGTTTGAAGAGGAAATCCATCAACTTACAGAAACTACTCGCTCAAACTCAGACAGACATCATCTTCCTTTCTAAATGCAAACAATGAGAAGTTTCTCGCACCAATAGAAGTTGCTCCAATTAAAGAGATAATCTCACCTATTTTGCCTTTCAAACTTCAAGCATGCAAGTCATCCTATTTAAATCAATGGAATTACTTGCATTTAAGGGTAAGCACATTTATGAATGGATGGAGGATTGGAGAATCTTAGAATCATAGGGTTGGAAGGGACCTCATAGGTCATCTAGTCCAACCCCCTGCCAGAGGCAGGACCACTCCCACTAAACCATCCCAGTCATGGTTTTGTCCAGCCGGGCCTTAAACATTTCCAAAGATGGAGACTCCACCACCTCCTTTGGCAGCTCATTCCAAGGCTTCACCACTCTCCTAGTAAAAAAGTTTTTTCTAATATCCAGCCTCGATCTCCCTAACCGCAACTTGAGACCATTGGTCCTCGTTCTGTCCTCTGTTATTACTCAGAACAGTCGAGCTCCATCTTCCTTGGAGCATCCCTTCAAGTAGTTGAAGGTTGCTATCAAATCCCCCCTCAATCTTCTCTTCTGCAGACTAAATAAGCCTAATGCTTTCAGTCTTTCCTCATAGGGCTTGTGCTCCAGCCCTTTAATCATTTTGGTTGCCTTCCTTTGAACTCTGTCTAGCATGTCCCAGTCCTTTTTGTAGTGGGGAGCCCAAAACTGAATACAGTATTCTACATCTGGCCTTACCAGTGCAGAATAGAGGGGAATGATCACATCCCTTGATCTGCTAGTAATACTTCTTTTGATGCAGCCCAGTATGCCATTGGCCTTTTTGGCAGCAAGAGCACACTGCTGACTCATCTCTAGCTTCCCATCCACCATGACCTCCAGGTCCTTGTCTACACTGCTGCTACTTAGCTGAATGTTTCCCAGCCTGTAGCGGTGCATGGGGTTTTTTCATCCAAGATGCAGGATTTTACACTTGTCCTTATTGAACCTCATAAGATTTCTATTGGCCCACTGTTCCAATTTATCTAGGTCTCCCTGAATCCTGTCCTTGCCCTCCAATGTGTCTACTGGTCCCCCCAGCTTGGTGTCATCCGCAAACTTACTGAGAATGCAGTCTAATCCATCATCGAGATCATTGATGAAAATGTTGAACACAACAGACCCCAGGACTGACCCCTGGGGCACACCACTCGTGACTGGCTGCCAGCTAGACATGGATCCATTGATTCCTACATGCTGAAACCGTTGACCTAGCCAGTTTTCTATCCACCTTATAGTCCACCTATCCAACCCATACTTCCTTAATTTGCCAATGAGAATGCTGTGGGAAACTGTATCTAAAGCCTTGCTAAAATCAAGGTATATGACATCAACGGTTCTTCCTGCATCCAGAAAACCAGTCATCTAATTGTAGAAGGAGATGAGATTGGTCAGGTATGATTTACCCTTGGTAAATCCATGCTGACTGTTCCTGATCACTTTATTTTCCTCTAAGTGTTTGAGGATGGATTCTTTGAGAATCTGCTCCATAATTTTTCCAGGGATTGAGGTGAGGCTGACTGGTCTATAATTCCTCGGATCCTCCTTTTTCCCTTTCTTGAAAATAGGCACTACATTTGCTTTTTTCGAATCCTCTGGCACGTCCCCCGTTCTCCATGAGTTTTGAAAGATAATGGCCAGCGGTACTGCTATCTCATCGGCCAATTCCCTCAGCACTCTTGGATGCAGTTTGTCCGGCCCCATGGACTTGTGCACATCCAGCTTCTTTAAGCAGTCCCTAACCTGACCCTCCATCACCAAGGGCCTCTCTTCTTCTTTCCCATCTGCCACACTCATGGTAGTGGGCTGGGAGCTGACCCTGCCTGTGAAAACTGAAGCAAAAAATGCATTGAGCACTTCAGCTTTTTCCTCATCCTCTGTCACAAGGATGCCTGCCCTATTCAGCAAGGGGCCTACACCATCCCTGATCCTCTTCTTGTTATTAACATACTTGTAGAACCCCTTCTTGTTCTCCTTTACATCCCTCGCTAGCCGCAACTCCATTTGTCCTTTGGCCTTTCTGATTTTATCCCTGCAGTCCGTAGCAATATCTTTATATGCCTCCTTGGTCATCTGACCAAGCTTCCAATTCCTGTAAGCTTCCTTTTTATGTTTAAGCTCAGAGCAGAGTTCTCTGCTAAGCCATTCTGGATGCCTCACATTTGTTCTTTCTCCTAATTGGAATGGCAACTTCCTGTGCCCTTAGCAGGGTTTCTTTAAAATATAACCAACTCTCTTGGCCTCCTTTCTCCTTCAGATTAGCGTCCCAAGGGATCCTGCCCATCAGTTCCCTGAGGGAGCCAAAATCTGCTTTTTTGAAGTCCAGGGTTTTTGTTTTGCTTCTTTCCTTCCTTCCTTTAATCAGGATCCTGAACTCAACCATGTCATGGTCACTACTGCCTAGCTTGTCATTTACCTCTATGTTCCTGATCAATTCTTCCCTATTTGTGAGCAGCAGGTCGAGTGGTGCAAGGTCCCTAGTTGGTTCCTCTAGCATTTGTACCAGAAAGTTGTCCCCAACATTCTCTAAAAACTTCCTGGATTGCCCATGCACTGCTGTATTGGCTTCCCAGCAAATGTCAGGGTAATTGAAGTCCCCCATGAGCACCAGGGCCTGTGATCTAGAAGCTTCCGCTAGTTGTCCATAGAACACCTCATCCACCTCCTGCTTCTGGTTTGGTGGTCTATAGCAGACCCCCACCACAACAGCCCCCTTGTTGCTTTCCCCTCTCAATGTAACCCACAGACTTTCTATTGGCACACTTCCACTTCCATAATGGAGCTCTGAGTAGTCATAGAGCTCTTTTACATATAACACTACTCCTCCCCCTCTTCTTCCCTGCCTGTCTTTCCTGAACAATTTATAACCATCTATGGCAGAGCTCTATTCGTGCACACTATCCCCCCACGTATCCGTTATTCCTATAATATCATAGTTCCTTGTCTGTGCTAGTACTACCAATTCTTCCTGTTTATTTCCCAGGCTCCTTGCATTAGTGTACAGGCACCTAAGATACCCGGTCGATTGCCCTACTTTGTCATGTTAATTTCCAATTCTATTACATAAACCTCCTTGCATTTTTTCTTGGAGTTCTCCTCCCCCACTCTCCTCACATATTGGGGCTTCAGGAGAGCACTTAAGACTTTTATTTGATTCCTCCCCCATGTTCCAACTACCTTCTCTTTTACTGCTGTTGATACAATCCCAGCACCCCCCGAGTTCCATCCCTTTCCCCAGATCACCCACATTGTTATTTACCTGTGGGCTTTGGTCTCCTTCCCCCGTTGAACCTAGTTTAAAGCCCTCCTCACTAGGTCAGCCAGTCTGTGCCCAAACATGCTCTTCCCCTTCCTGGACAGGTGAAGGCCATCTCTGCCTATCAATCCTCTGTCCTGAAACAGGACTCCATGGTCAAGGAAGCCAAATCCCTCCTGACCACACCTTACTTTTCTTTTCAGACTTCCTTTTGAACCCTATTTTATAGTACTTTATGAAAAGGTGTCTGGTGTTAAAAACTAACGAATAAAGAAGACTTGACTTTATAATATTATGATGCACATGAAAGCTGTGTAGGCCATTGTTTCTCCGGCGAGTCAGGAGGCCACACCTGACTTGTGACTCGGGGAATCAGCTGGGGGTGGCGTTCCTCCCAGTGGCCGGAGCATCACCTCTAGCCCAGTGCCTCAGTGGAGGAGCAACCCCAGAGTGCCTGCCGAGGCCCCAGGCAGGGCGGGCAGCCACAAAGTCTATAGACAACTCAGCTGGTTAAGGATCACTCAAGGGTTTTTAGCAAACGAAGGAGGGTGAGAAGGGGAATGCAGGCCTGCCCACTCCGCTGCTTCCCAGCCCAGGGTCCTGGGCAGTGACAGAAAGGCTCTGCCTCTGGGTCAATGGGGATCCACCTGAAACACGCTGCCCTGTGGCATTGCCCAGCATTCAACTCCCCCACCCTGGGCTACTTCCTCCACCCCAGCCCTGAGTACCTAGTTCCAGAGGGGATAGACATCCTTGGTGTCTCCCCTGTAGAATGCCTGTGGGATCCCAGCAAACTCCTCCATGTCCATGTGCAGCAGGTCTGGTAGTTACTCTGGCCCATTCACAAGGGGCAACCCCTCCAGGGTGCACAGCCCGTACGTTGCCGGCAGCTTCTCCTTGGCCAATGGGACCGGCTCCAGGTCACAGGGGATGTAGGGGGTCTACGTCCATCTCCTCAATTGGTTGGGGGTCAGCCCCGTCACAGGGCAGCTGGTCAGGGCCCTGGAAGGCCGTGGGGTGCCATCCCCAGTTGGTGGCTTTGGGGTTCCCCTCCCAATCACACGGTTAGGCCGTATGGCCTGCTTGTGGAGAAGGCTGGGTTCTACACTTGGCCAAGGCTAGGTGCCTTATCTCTGGCTGCCCCCCTACTGAGCTGCTGGCTGGGGTTTTTATACTTCCCCTTCCTGCCTGGGCCCCACCCTTCTTCTTCTGGGCCCTGGTGCCTGCAATTCCCAAGTCTGACCCAGGGTGGTGTTCAGGACCTTCCTCCAGCCCCGGCTCTGAGGGAGACCACAGCACCCCCCTACAGCTGCACAATTCATCAAAATAAAATTGGTATGTCTACATAGCAAAAGCTGTGCTTCTGCTTTGGACTGATACACTAAGGCAGGCTGTAATTAGGGTGGGGTGAATGGGTCAAAGCCCTGAGCGCTGAATTTTAAAGGACACCAGACTGATCCCTACTTGGCCCCGAAGAGGAATGTGCCTTTGCCAAAGGCACATTCCTGTGGGAGCCAGGCTGGTAGCGGTCATCTCCTGCCCTGTTCTGACCCTGAGCTATGCTTGCCAAGGAAAGACACCCCCACCTGGTCTTGGCAGCACTTGCTGAGCTGTGGGGGAAGACAACCCACACCTGGCCATGGCTGCGATCAGCCGGCCAGCAGCAGGGGAGGGTACCTGCCCGGCCAAGGTACTGGAGCCCAATCCAACTGCCTGCCACTGGGATGGATTGGGGCCTGGGTTGGGGGGGCACCTTTGGGGCTGCTTGCCCCAGGTTCCAGACATCCTAGTTACAGCCTTGCACTAAGGGGCATATGATATTTATAAAAAAAGTTTAAATATTTCTATGGTTTTGTTTAGGCTGAAATGATTGTGTTGTGACATTATTATAGTCCATTTGACAAGAAGGAACAGATGTCCATGGTCTGACTTGGTTGGCTTCCCAGTAGAGGAGAAATCAATGACATAATGTCCACACATGCACACACCAGCCCTGGAACAGGGGCATAAGCAATACAGGAAATCTTTCATGCTCAATAAGTGGGAAAAATGATATTTCAGTATTGAAATATTCTCCATTTTTAGAAACACAGATAATGTAGCACTATGCTAGTTAGTTGGAAGAAGAAAGTAAAATTTAATATAAACTAAATATGATACTGACCAGTCTTATTCATTTGTCTAAGGAGAGTGAAATGAGAAAAAGAAAAGGAGTTACTTACTTTATCACTAGTGAAAAGTACTGGTGTATTTTCAATGATCTAATATGTTAGTAACAGGGAAAGGCTTTCTTTAATGCTTTTGGATTTTTGTTTTAGCAGTGTCTCTGATGAAAGCAGTAGAGTATATTTAACTTCTTTCAAGTTTGGTTTATCAAATGTGATATCAATATATCTTTGAAGTAGCAGACCTGGTATCTGAATAAAGCACAGAGCAAATCCATGTTATCCATGTTGTCTGGAAGTCTTTTTCTCTGGCAGCTGCTCCACTCTGATACTCATTAATGAGGCACAGTGGATGGGAAAATAATGGAGTAATTCAGTAGAACAGCTGTCAAAGGAACAGGCTGGTGAATTGTATAGCACTATAGACATTTCAGAGACTTTTTTATACTACAAGAAAAAATTTAAGAGAAAAACCCTCAGATCCCCCTTTGTGGGTATTCTCTTGTCCCCATCAGTATGCAGTGTATGTGCCCCAACTTCCCTCTCTGCACCTCACTTCATGAATAGGCATCAGCTTTAGAAAGCCTCCAAAATGTAGGCATTTGTCCTTTCTCTATCAATAAAAGACAGCAGGTCCACAACTAACAGATTTTGGAGGAATAACTAAAGGAGGAAAAGTTCAACTTTATAGCCAATAATGAGCGACACTGTTGAAGATAACATACCATATATCTTTCCTAGCTGTTTATCTTCTCCTCAGTTATATCTCTACTATCTGCACAGCATCTCCTAAAGGTCACATTTATAAGAAGGACTAACTGGGAAAACATTGATTCTTCTTTGAGTAGAATCCCTGTGGGTGCTCCTCTTCAGATGTAAAGGCACTCTTGTACCTTTGATCAGAAATTATCAATCACAGTGCCTGTTTGGACCATACTTGCACAGAGTCTCATGCCCCATACTGTGACTATTTAAGGCTATGCAGTTAACCCACCCTTGGGTCCACCTTAGCGAAGTTGGGACTGAGATGGAGTCTAATGTGTACATATTCACCTGTTTACCTCTTTTCAACAATATTTAGCTGAATAGTTTGTTAAAGGTGATTTAATACCTTTTAGCAGAAACATGTGCTCCCCCCTCTTCTTCTTTGTGTGTGTGTGTGTGTGTGTGTGTGTGTGTGTGTATTTTTTCCCCCTCTTTTGAGGGGTCTCTCTGGAATCAGAGGACTGATTTGTGACTCTGTACCTCAAAGAACCTTACCCCCATCTAGTAATTTGTATCTGCCAAAAAACGAATTCTTCTCTTCTTGGTCAATCACAATCATTATCAGTACTTGATCCTACCCTGTGAACTGTCATCTGCCACAATAGTATTCTCAAATATCATGGCACTTATGACTGCCTACTTCTGTCATATGGCAACTCAATCTCATTCCCTCAATGAATGACACCTTAAGACCGGTCATATCAGAGGGTGTGTTACACAGTTCTAATAAAAAATTCACTGTTCTAAAATCTAGGCCTGCAGATAAATCTTGAGAAACCCATCCCCTAACAACTCCATAAATTCTCTTTATAGAAATGCTTCTGGATTTGATAATGGGCAGAGCTTATCTCCCTCTTAACAAATACCTTGTTCAAAGGAAACTTGCAAACAGCTAAAGGAGTTTAGTCTTCAGGTTCCAGCAAGGACATGTCTGCAATGGCTACAACCTATAGTAGCTTGCTTTTTTTTTTTCTGACATAAAATACCAGATTACATTTTCAACATCTCCAGGGATGGCACAGGACTGTTTATAGATCCAACAAACATGAGATCAACAAGCAGGTATCTAGATCCAGCCAAGTCCTCAATTGTTCACCTTCTCGATGAATTCATAGAATGTTTGTGCAGGAACCCTATTTCACCTGAATCCACCTGAAGTCATATCAACATCAGATGCTTTTCTATTAGAATAGGGAGCACATTGAGGTTGTTACACAGTCTAAAGTGAATAATCACAATAAGTGTAGTGCTTGCATATCATCTTTTGGAATTAGGGGTGATCAAAAATGCTTGTGTAGACTTTCTGATCTTAATCAGAAACAAGTTTATCATATATAGCCTTGGAATTGAGCAGAAGGATGTACTGGGAGCACGGCTGAGCAGGCATGGCTACCAAAAATCTGGAAGTCAAGGCATGGGGGAATGGGTATCTAAAGTGGAGCACCCACAGGGAGTACATCTCAAAGAATTACAGTTGTATTCTGTGAATCATCCTACATAATGCATATTTCCCATGCTCATTTCTATGTTAAACAAGCATAATCTTGGTCACACAGAGTGGGAGACTGATCTGAGAGCAATAAGAGTTGGAAAACTTTGCCAGTAGGGCTGGATTGAGATATTCTAAAGAACAGAGTACTAAGGAATATAAGGAGGGAGCACAAAACAAAAGTTGGGAACATATTCTAACACTTCAGGGACTTATTATGGTTAACATTGACGTGACTATGGGAAAGCATAGATTTCAGATAAATTCTTTGAACTAACACTATACCTCAGGACTTTTGGACACAAATAAATAATAAAAGAGAGTAGATAAAAAAGAAATTTAAGGCAAAACAATTTGAGACAGGATGATGAGCTTTTAAAATATGTTACCAAGGCAGCAATAGGAGAAATTAGCATACCCTTGTTCAAAAATTAATTAGACAGAGCTTTTGATGTGATAAATCCCCTACCCCCACTGAAAGGAAAACTAAGAATTAGTAACGAATGTCACCTCCTGGTTAACTTGAATGGTCCCCAAAATCCTTTCCAAAAGGGTAAGAAAGACAAAGAAAACACAATAATGTATAAAGAAGACTGTTCAGCTATGTTAATTGCAAGTCCATAGTTAGATATTAAGATATTAACAAAAATTCTATTTACAAGCCAATGTGAGTGAAACATTTGATACAATGTGATCGTCATCAAAAGCAATATATTTCCAACTTTTAATTCTACTAAGTAGAATTTAATTAAAAATTAAAACATGTAAAGAACAATTCTAGTTGTGACACTTACTAATTTTTGCCTCCAGGTGGTTACAACAGAGACAGCAACCAACAACAAATAACAGAATTTTCAATTAGAGCTAACCACTTATTGTACTTACATGTTAGCTGTGCCAAGATCTTACCCTGCTGGAAGTCAAAAGAACATTTCTGTTTCTGGAGAGGATACAGAGTTTCAAGAACTGTCATTATTTTTTATTCAGCTTGATATTGGTCACATGATTCATTTCTTTAGTCTGTTTTGAGAGTTAGGGAATAACAGTGATAGCCTTGTAAGAAATAAAGTATTCATCTCCAACCTCTACTCCCAAATCAGTGATAAGGTATATAGTGAAATTATTAAAGAAAGACAAATATCACTGCAGTTAGCCAAATGTTCTACAGTCTACATAGATCACTATGACTAGCTACAATGCATAGATAAGCACAGTGGTTGAGTTAATGGTTCTAAACTGTAAGTGCCCCTCTAGTCCATATGCTCTGAAAGGCGATAAATGTTTTGGCATTTTTATGTGGATATTTGAAAGTAATACTCTCCAAACAGCCAGGAGTCCTGAGAGAGATTAGTATGAAAATATAACTTTCTTTATAGATGGACATCCCATGAAAATGATAGTACCATAATTCTCTATTATTGATCCACTGGGTAAGACTATGTGGAAGACTGACCCTATATGAAACTCAACATGTAATGTCACTGGATTCTATACTTAAACTCTGAATTTTATTAAGCAGAAAGCATGAAGAAGTCAACATTTGCCAACAATTACAATGTGTATCCTTCATTACAGATCTTGGGGGAACCTGCTGAATCCTTGAATGCTGACTTTAAAATCAATCTCACCACTGTTAACTGTTTCCTTCCATTCAATCCCAAATCTCTGCTTCTTATTTGTCTTGAACATAGCCCAAACTGAACTTCTTATCCTTCCTCCCATTCTTTTCTTTCTCTCTGTTTTACCACCATCAGGAACACTACTCTTCTCCCTGTCATTCTCATCTACAGCCTGCACATTATTTTTGGCTTCTTCCTCTCCCTTTCCTCATACGTTCAAGCTATGTCTAAACCCTACTGCTTCTCCCTGCTCAATATCTCCAATATGTGTGCATTTCTCTCTACCATCTTTGCAAAATCTCTAATTCTACCCCTATTTACTTTTGCTTTGATTATGGCATCAAATCTGTCTGTTCTCTCAGAGATGGGAAACAAATAAATTATAAAATTTTGAGTGAAATAAGGGGCACTTTTTTTTAATTTTAACAAGATTAACAAGATCAACATTAACAAGATTCTTATTGTCCTTTAATGGATGCAGCAGATTTCTCCAAGGTCCTGTTTTGCTCTGTTCTCAGAATCTTGCTCCTCAAATGGAAGACAAACAGTCAATTGCTTTGGTTTATGGGATATTTGGACTGATCTTGCCAGGAATCTTTGTGGAGTTTTGCAATGGGTGTATGCTCCTTGTTCAGCCCCCATAAGCCCACACAACTATCTTCATGATCTGAACTGATTTTTTTTAAAAAAAGCTACTAAAATAACCAACTAAAAATTCTGTGAATGAGAGAACTTAACAATACAATATATATAATTTCTTATAACAATATTTATTTTTTTAAATATACTACTGTTAAGAAGAATGTAGGAAAGTTATGATTCATTGCAATATTTTAATGCCTTTTTGTTAAACTCTTCAGTTTTGTAGTCTGTTGGAAACAAATAGCAAGATCTATTTTGCATGTCATTTATTTTACATATCATAGATGAACTCCAGTACTCAGAGTAAAATTATAAACACAGCCTATTTTGGTCTGTTTATTCATAGTGATATATTTTTTCATTTTGTTGTTGACCAAAAATGAATAAATGACAGTAAGGTGAACTCACTGTATACTATGTCTGTATTTGCATCCTGCAAAATTGAGGTGCTAATTTCAATATAGTATTAAGTGAATTTTATTAATGCTTTTGGGAGGGAAAGAAAAAAACCAGTGGAAGTGATCATTTTCACAGATGTCTGTTAGAATAACTGTATGCAGGCAATAACAGGAAGACAATCATTTGGTCAGTTAGGACAAATCCACTTTTTTTTTTAAACAAACTTCTCAGAATCCTTAGCTATTAATCAATTCTCAGTATATTGAAGATTTAAAACTAATGAACTGATTCAAGATGTCATGATCTGAACTGTTGTAAGATGTGATATGTAGAATGTATATTTTCAGTATTGGCATGTGAAAAAATCCCTCCTTGTTGATCAAAAAGGAAGAAGAGCTGTGCAAAGAAATGAGCTTGCAACCTGATTAGTTAAACAATGGGGTTAGCAGTCCATTTAGATAAACAATTAAGTTAGCAAAACTAACAAGGAGTCCTGTTGTACTTAAAAACTAACACATTTATTTATTGCATGAGTGTTCACGGGAGAAAATCCCACTTCTTCAAAGCTTCCAACAAGGTAGAATTAGTGAGTGCCATAGGACTCATTGTTGGTTTCCTGAACTAGACCAACATGGCTGCCCCTTTCTAAGTTAGCAAACTAATCTTAGTGCTCGGTAAAATTAATGAGTCTATACAATATAATAACTTTGAAACAATGTATTAAAGGCATGCAGTTAATGAGATCTGTTTTGGAAAGATGTTTATGGTACTTTTTATCCTATAGAAGTTGTGAAATTCAAACCTCATCACATACACTCATATCAGTTTTGGGTTCCCCACTACAAAAAGGACAGGGACATGCTAGAGAGAGTTCAGTGGAGAGCAACCAAAATGATTAAAGGGCAGGAGCACAAGCCCTATGAGGAAAGACTGAAAGCATTAGGCTTATTTAGTCTGCAGAAGAGAAGATTGAGCGGGGATTCGATAGCAACCTTTAACTACTTGAAGGGATGCTCCAAGGAGGATGGAGCTCAACTATTCTCGGTAGTAACGGAGGACAGAATGAGGAGCAATAGTCTCAAGTTACAGTTAGGGAGGTCGAGGCTGGATACTAGAAAAAAACTTTTTTACTAGGCGAGCGGTGAAGCATTGGAATGAGCTGTCTAGGGAGGTGGTGGAATCTCCATCTTTGGAGGTGTTTAAGGCCCAGCTAGACAAAACTGTGACTGGGACGGTTTAGTGGGAGTGGTCCTGCCTCTGGCAGGGGGTTGAACTAGATGACCTCATGAGGTCCCTTCCAACCCTGTGATTCTATGATTCTATGGTTTGTTAAACGAAAAGTTCTCAGAAACTGGATAGAAAATTGTGGATATTTGAAGTATTTGGAACAGAAGTCCCTTGAGAAAAGGAAAAAGGTGCAGATACAGCAATCAGCTTATGCCTGTACATATTGGCAAGATTCACCAGCCAGACACCCAGAAAAAAGAATTGTCTGCACCAACTCAGGGCATTTGTTTATTTGCCATTGTAGTCCAGTATCAATAGTAAGATATAGTCATCTCAATTTCTGGGACATAGAAGGAGAAGGAGCTTTGAAAACATTTATTTTCCATTGGTGTATTCAACAGCCTTGTTGTACTTTGGCAGAAGAATAGAGACACATTAAGAAAAGGTACGTAGCTTCAGAAATGGGTGGTTAAGTGAAGAAACTGACTGAGGGAAGTAAAGTCAGTTTCATAACTGATATCACTTTACAAAACAGATCCAAGTCAGGGTCAAATCCATCCCTGGTTAGCACTACTGCTACCTAAAATATTGTGAATTATAAGATGTGGTTTTGTGTGTATTCAGTCAAATAAGTTCAGATGGAACTCCATTGATTTTATACCAGAGATTAGTTTGGCCCAGGGTGAATAAAAGTAGAACATGGTATTTTAATTCAGTGCTCACTCAACAAAGAAATGACCCAGCATTTAACTCCAAAACTATCTTGTTTGAAAGGGAGCTTGGCACACTTTCATTGGAAAGCTGCTCCAGGCATAAATGGTAGCATGAAAGATGATATATATTTGGGAGTAGCTAAAGAAATCAAAGGGGAATAATCAGGAGAGAAGTAGACAAGCTGAAGTGATTGATGCAGTGTGAGAAGGTAGAAGGGCAGAGAGAGATGTAAACAGACAAAGAGGAATTATGACAAATTTTGTAGATAAGTAGGAGCTGGAATTTAATTAAGAAGAATTGGAAAAGCCCTGTAGAGTTATTTCAGAAATGTGCCATGTGATCAGGATATTTGCAGGAGATGATGATTATGGCAGCTGCATTGGATGAATTTGTTTGGATTGGGTAACAGCAGTCATAATGGCATCTGCTGTGACAAAGCAGAGCAACAGAGAAAAGGGTTTGGAAAGAGACATAATCTCAAAGATATTCACCAACAGTCAACAAATGCTTAACCAAAACTTCTATACTTACATTAATATTGTTTTACAGCTAGAGCCAGATGCAGATTTTTGGCCAAAAATATATTTTACACAATAAAAGATGCAGATTTGAGTCAATTGAAACATTTTGTGGATTCATGTAGATATTCATGAATAGTTTTGGTCAAAATGAAACAAGGAAGAAACCTAGAAACCTTAAAACTATTTCTGTTGACATTTTCAGATGAAGGATTTTGATTTTTTTTCAGGCTAGAGTGACAAAACTGAGTGGTGGTAGCGGTGGTGCTGCCATCTTCCCTTTCTTTCCAATAACAAACGATTAGAGTGCTCACCTGGAAGTGTTCAAGACACTGTTCCAAAGAACATTTAATTATAAGAAAAGGAAAAACTTGAACAGGTGAGAATCAGTGAGAGCCATCCTGTAATATTTTATGGCCCAAGAATTAAGCTGGGACTTGGGTTCAAGCACCTGCTCTAGATAGGGCATTCAAATTAGGGTTTCTCACATCCCAGTACTACTGAGTATAAAGGGGAGTGGAACACCACCAGAATTTGGCCATTGTTTCAATATGCAGAATATATATTTTAAAAGTAGTTTTGGATTGACTCAGTGTAAAATGAGCAATTTGTACAGCTCTTACTAAAATGGTGAGTTATTTTAAATGTGTTCCAGCTAAAGCTATGCCATGTTTGTTTGTTTGTTTTTTAATAAGACTTTGACTTTATCAGTCTCTTCTTATAATTGCATATAACCAAAACACTTCCACTACTGGTGTCTGAATTGTTCTACATCTGGTCTCTGAGGATAACCCTACATATGGAGAAAGGGAGTTTAGTTCTTTTTATAAAGACATGTTGTACGGTTACCATACATCTGTTTTTTTCCTGGACATGTCCTTCTTTTCAGATCCAAGCAATGCCGGAGCTGGGTCCTAATGGGAAGCAGAGGTGGCCAAGCAACTACCTGAATACAAATAGCACAGCTGGGGCTCTGCATAACAACCGGAGTTCAGTTTACCAGCTAGTGACTAGTGCCTGAGAAGGACGACATGTCTGGGAAAAAGTGGGCATATGATAACCCTCGACTGGAGGAATAAGAAGACTTCTGCTATTTAAAAACTTTTGAATATTGCAAGCACCAGAAAAACCTGAAATTTGGCACAAAAAGATTACTTGATGAACTGAACTGCCTTTGACTGCTCTGGTGACAATCAGAATTGAGTACATGGTTATTTGGCTTCAACAGTTGTCTTTTGTATTTGCATAGCAAATTCTAAATGTGTTTTGTCACTGACGACTGGTCCATACTAAAAGGTTCTATCAAACTAGCTAAATCACTAAGGTAAACAAAAAATGTAATTCCTTGAGCATCATAGATAGGTCAACCTACTCATACTGCAGCTGTAGGTAGATTGAAGGAAGAAATCTTCCATCACCCTAGCTATGGCCTTTGAAATGGGTGGATTAACTGCACTACTGGGTGGGGGTGGGAATCCCTTGATGTTGGAAGAATTTATACTTCACTGGCATAGCTGCAGCTCAACCACTGAAGTGCTTGTAGTGTAGACATGATTTAAGCTAGTGAGATGTGCTGCTAATGCTTTGTTAAGCACACAGTGGTAGCAAATTATCTATTTAGTCCAAACCCAAAATTATTGGATTATTCTGAATTAGTCTGTACTCATTTCCAAATATTTCAGAGACCCATAATCTTTGGGGAAATGTTATTCAAAATAACAAATACTCAAAAACTCTACTCTACCATTCCTTATAAAAACTATTTGTCATATGGGACTGATAAATTATTTAAATGGTATTGGCAGCATTTAACTGGGAAGTTGAATGTGCTAATTTCCTGTAAGGACATGCAGAACAGCATATTTTTATATAGCAGAATGCCAAGCTACATGACAGCAATACAAAACACAGATCTTAAAAAACAAACAAAAAAAAACGCTATAACTCTCTTAATTTTGAAAGGTTGAAAGCAAGTCCATTCATGCTTGAGGACAAAGCAAACAGTTTCATTTTTTTCCAGCTCAGAATGTACGCATTTTTGAAACTGACAGTCTCCATGCAAATTTAAAACAATGAAATTAAAGTCAACTATTAAACATTTATGAAGAGAACAAATTAAAATCCTCCAGTAATAATTCTGAGTTATCACTAGTGTTCAGTCATTTTTACTGTCAAAATGCAATCCTTCTCTGTCAGCAGAGGAGAGCATTTAAAATTCAGAACAACAAACTTCTTTATCTTCAGAGATAAAAAGCAAATTAATTTATGCTCAGCAGCTGTAATAGCTGTACAGTTTGCTAACATTAATTATTTAACCAAGAGGTATAATCTGGAAACTGCAATTTAAAAGGTGAGCTGAGCTAGCCTCTGCTGTCCTCCTGACTGATATTTCCCATCAGGTATCTCACATTGATCTGTCTCAGGAGCTGTGATTTAGCAATATGTAAAGAAAGTTATTTATTTATTTGTTTCTTTTACTTTTAATACCACATTATAACTGATTATTTCAAGAATGTATGGGGAGAAGGAATATGCAAGGAGTTTTCTTTGTTTGCAAAGTTCCTTCTTATGGGGTAATACAGATTTCTCCACATGCAGACCTATAGGATTGCAAGGTGGAAACAGTCATGCACCTCACTGTACAAGCCAATGGAGTGTGCTGCGGCAGTGAGGAGAACTGCAACTATAACCTTTCCCGCTGTACTTAATGTGGCTCATACCATCCTGTAATCAAGGATGCGCCTGAGACACAGAATTTATAAAATGTATAGGATCTTACATCTCCAAATCTTTACAGTTTAAGTCATTGTATAAACTGGAAAATATTCAGTATTTAGTGAAGATGATAACTATTTTTATTCTCCTCTATTTAACAACAGTAAGGACAGCAAGCTACTTTTTGATTTCCTGTCCATGAAGCAACACCTTTGGGAATGATTTATCACAATGAACAGCCAGCAGATACATGGTATTTTTGTTAGAATTTTTTACTGGAATGATTTTCTTTGTCTGCAAATATATATCTGTATCACACAGGGATCACTATTCAAATATGATGTATGACATCATTAAATGAAGAAATTCCTATAATACTATGGAAATATATTCAAATTGTAATATCTACACTGTAATGGAGATCACGCTGTTGATAGTTATAAACAATTGTACATATTCTTTGGATGGGATAAATCATAGGGAGATGTTAACACATCAAGTATTTAGTTTACACTAGCATATTTTACTTATTTCATCTAGGAAAGCTGCTATATAAACTGTTTTTTATACATATAAGAAAACTTAGAAATTAAAAAATAATCTGTGGCATACTGAGATGAATATGTTATAAAGTAGATATTCTTCATGATAAAACTCAATTTTCTTATGACAAAGTTCAGCCCTCACACAAAAGAAACTTAAGGCTTATAGGCTCATTAATAACCTTTTTCCAAGCCTTTCCTTAGGCTACTTAGTTCTGCACTGGTTTGCAAAAATGTTGGTTGGTAGCATCGTAAAAAGTTTCTAAAAGTTGCTCTTTTCAAATTTGTCCATGTTTTTTTTCAGTCCTCTTCTGTTACATCCTTACATAATTTATTTACTTTATCTTTCTTCCCTGCTCTTTGTGAACATATTGTCATCAAAGTCAAATTGGAGAAAGCAAATAAAGGCAACTATATGGTCACAGTCTTCCATCACCTAATAAACATAGCGAAAATCTTCTTACTGAGAAGGTTTCTTTTGCATGGAATTCATTTTTCCAGCTATTTGTGAAGCAAATAGCAGAATACCTAAGTTGGTAATTGTTTAACTTTTTCTCAAAGCTTTGATAGATATCTTTTAGGAAGGAGGATATTAGGCTGTTTTAGAAGGGTAAGTCAAAGACCAGATCAACACTGATGGTGGCAACTTTGCCATCATCAGTTTGATCTTTGTGGTTCAATTGAGTGGTCATCGAAGACCCACTCATTCAATCTGGAAGTTTGTGGAGTAAGTCCACCCCCTCAAGAAGAGTGGAGCTGAATAGAACATAGGACATTCCCTTGACTAAGAGCAGTGGAGATGCCACTAGAAATAGGTATGAAGAAGTCGCAGAAAGATATAGAAGTTATTTTACATAGCTTGTGTATCTCCCTTCAACAACCACCAATTCCACGGCCAGTGTAGACCTGGTCAAAGACATTGGATCACGTAAGAGGAATTTTGTACACAAAACAGTATTTTAATAATCTGGCTCAGACATGAGCTTTCTTGATGTATCTCCCTTCAGTTTCAAGATTAAGGTCTTAGGTAAGCTTACAGACTCTAATAAGTTGATCCTGCATGTATGAGTACCCTGAATTCCCAAAGAAGTTAATGGGAGTTGTGGTCCTAAGTGCCTTAAAAAAAGTAATCTAGACACTTGCTGGATGAGAGCCTATGGAAAATCATAATTCTTAAGCTATTTTCCCCCCTTGTTTTTGAATCTAAAATTCTACTTTTTCTTCCCTTTGCAGTTGTCTAGCTACTCACAGGACAGACTAATTTTTTTTTTCTTAAAGAAGGTTTATTTTATTAGCCCAGTGGTAGCCAATTTCAGAGCTTAGTTTCAAATTGTTCTGAGTCAGAAAAATTGTTCAGTTCCACAAAGGAAAATGATTCGTAAAGCCTTTGTATGGAGCCTTTCAAGATGTAGGGATATGTCTGTACTGAGGGGGACAATTGCTGTCATCACTTTGATGTTCTGGGTGTGGTTAGCAGCGAGTATGTACTCACTGCTTCACTTCCAGAAGTTGGCACTGGAAGCCCTGGCCCCCAAGAGACATAGAGGAAAGCCAACTGCAAGGCATTCCCGAGTGTGTCCCAGTGTCTTAGCAAGTTGCTGGCATTTACGCAAGGCATTTTATGCCAGTTAACTGCCACTGAAAAGCACTTTCAGTGTAGACTAGGGCTACAGCTCTCTAATTAATATGCCTTTACCTTTAGTATCTCATCCTAGCAAATGTACGCTCTGTTGAAATGATCCACCTTGTCTACCACTGTTAGATATTCTAACGACAGAACTCATAGGCTATGTCTACACTGCGGGGCCCCCTTGAAGTCAACTTAAGTCCACCTTGTTAAGTTGACTTCAGGGTATGTCTGTATAGACAGGGACCAGACATATCCAGGGTGCTGCTGCTCCTACCCTGCCCCCTAGTCTGGATTGGGTACTCCCCCCATCTGGATGGGGGCTGATCTGGCTCCTACCCTCTGAGGGGCAGCTGGGAGCTGGGTCCTGCTCCCAGCCCCCCTCTGCCAGCCCCTCTCTGTGGGGGCCAGCAAAGAGGTGCTAGAAACCTGACCTGGCTCCCACCCCCTCTTTACTGGCAGTGGGGGCTTAAAGCCAGCTCCTGCCAGACCAAATTTCCCCCTGTCACTTATCAGGGCAGGAGACTCTGCAGCCTGGCTCCCCGCACCAGCCGGGGGTGATGCTGGCTCCCCGCACCTCTGGGCACCTACAAGCAGCCAGAGGAGTTGCCGGCTCCCCTGCTCTGTGGCCAGGGGAGTTGCCAGTTCCCCCGCTCCCCTGGGGGAGATGCTGGCTCCCCCAATCTCTGGCCGCTTGCAAGCAGCCAGGTGATGCCGGCTGCCCCAGTGCCTCAGCTCCTTGCCAGAGGGCAAGAGCCGGATCAGGCCACCAGTGGGAGTCCATCATGTGAGGGCAGGGAAGGGGGCAGGCCCTGCCCTGTGAAGTTGACTTAAATGCTTAAGTTGACTTCCAGTGCAGGAGTTATTAAGTTGAAGTAAGCAATTGCTTAAGTCAACTTAATGATTTCTAAATATAGACTGGGCTTAATTTAGGTTGACTTAAAGGGTTTTAAGTTGACCTAACCTCACAGTGTAGACATAGCCATAGAGACCTTTTTGATGAAGCATAAACTAGAATCAAGATTCCTCTGAGGCCTGGCAAGCTTTCTGGTAAAATATAGAAGTGATAGGTTTGCTTAATAGTCAGGTTTTTTTTTCCCTTTTGTAGAGTCTAACACTTGAAATTTCAAAAATCATACATAATGTGGGGAATTCAGCAAGAAGGAAGGGCTTCTGTAAGTATAAAAAACAATGAGGAGTTGTGTGGCACTTTAAGAATAACAGATTTATTTTTTGCATGAGCTTTCATGGGAGAAGATCCCACTTCCTCAGATGCTTTGAAGATGGGTGAACTTACAGAAAGGAATGAAACTAAATGCAAGGGGGTGTAAAACATAGGATCAGGTCATAAAGTAACAGCAAATCAGAGCAGTTTACAGGCTCAAACCATGGGAAGCCTGAAGTCAAATTACCCTTTGTAATGGGAAAAGAACCCATAGTCTCGATTCAGTCCTGCTTTCATGGAATTTAGCTTGCATATTAATTCGAGTTCAGCTGTTTCTCTTTGAAGTCTTGATGTCCCAGGTACATCTCTAACGACAGTCATTAACAAATCCATCATCAAGTGATTAGGAAGATGGAAGTGCTCAGCAACTGGTTTCTTTGTTCTTTGATTTCTGATATCAGCTCTGTGCTCATTCAGCCTCTTACACAGCGATCCTCCTGTTTGTCCACTATATAAGGTGTTGGGACATTTTTTGCACATGATGACATAGACCACATTAGTAGATGAGCGGGTAAATGAGCCTTTGATGGAGTAGCAGGCTTGATTAGGACTTATGATGGTGTCTGTTGTGCAGATATGTGGGCAGACTTGGCAGCGTGGTTTTTTGCAGGGGTTAAAATGTTTTTTTGTTTGTTTGTTAGCTATATCCTAGCCCAGAAAAAAAAATGTAATTTCTAAATGCAAAATTTAACATGAAAATTCACCTTTTGAAGATAAAAGAAGATTAACAATATTCTTTTTTCTCTTGTGTTTTATAATCGTACATAATGTTGCTAATACTTATTTTATATATACATCATGACATCTATCCAAGTGTCTGAAAGCCCTTAACAAACATTTATCAAGCAACTTTTGAGTCACTGGGAGGATTGGTATTAAATCCATTCTACAGGTAGGTGTATCATGGGAATAATGTATAACATCCTTCATTTTGTTGCTTTCTCTTTAAGCCCCAGGCAAGGATTCTGGACCTAATTTAAGAGAAACTGAAATCCTCTGTTGCTACCTTTTGAAGATATATAGGTATAAAACACCACTAAGCACAGTTCTTCAGTAAGTCAGAGTGTCATAAGCAGTATTGGTATTTTTCAATCCAATCTCTTAAAAATGAAATGGGGAAACTCTGGCTACATGACTTGCATTATGTAGGACTATGCTGAGCTATGTAGCAATTGAAGAGAAAGAAAGAGATAAGTGACTACTCTTTCAATCTTAATATCTGACAACTATTGAGGATTTCCCTCTCCAATGACACAAAAACATCTGTCTGCTGCTAGCTTTTTGGCAAATAAAGCATCTGCCAAGCAAAGCAGTGCTATATGGTATTTCAGCCAATACTGCATAGATACTTATTACATGCCATATGTCAGTTGTTTTTCCTTGGGGTTTGTCTACACGGCAAAGTTGTTTCAGAAAAGAACTAGGATGTGAATTTATCACACAATAGCTATTTCATGCTAATTCCCTGTGTGGACACTTTTAGTGCAGAATAAGTGTGTTTCTGTGCTTTAACTTAATCCACTTCCAAAGTGGCTTAAAATAGACCTTGCAAAGGTCCTTTTCTGTGTAATAAGAGTATTTCCATAGCGGTAATGAGGAATATTTATTCCACAATATGTAAGCTAGCCGATTGCTTTATGTGGACAAACACTTAAAGAGGATTCCTTAAAAATATTTCTTTTCCCATTTTACACCCTTTACAGAAAAATAACATAAATACTATTTTTCTATAGCTGTTCAGGCATAAATTGGATTACTAATTTGGCAATGATTTAAGAATCAAACTTAGCATTTGTTTTGTGAGTAATTGACACATGGATTATCAATTATGCACAGGTAATTTGTGGGTGTTCAGCAGAGCTGAATGAAATCTTTTGGACTAATATTTTATTTTCCAAAAAATGACCCCAAATTAGTTGCAAATATAACCCAAAAGTTTTGTCCAGGGAAAATATTCTGGGTCAGTACGCATGCAGACACATGAACCATGTCTCTTTATAATCTTTTTTGTAATCATATTTAATCCAGATATTAGGGTGTGGGAGATTTTGGAATGAGGTGCTCTTCATTTCTCCTGTTAAAGCTGTTCCGTTGTGTATATGTGTACTGTAACATGGACTTACACTCAGATCTCCAGACCAATTGAGCATTCTAACCCCTAAGATAAGTATCTCTCTTTGGTTGAACCAATGAATATTTACTCCCAAATATTGATAAAAAGGAGACTATCGATGGTGATTGAGAGCAACCCAACACACGACATCTAATAGCCTGTATAGATTGGTAGCTTGCATGCTCATCTAGGGGCAGTCGGAAATCTGAGTTTGTAGTCTGCGGTTCAGTATAGGGAATCAAATGTACGTCTCCCAAATCCCAACTAAGTGCCTTAACTAGTGGGCTAAATGTTACAAAGGCGGACTGTGATGGGAGTGCCTAGCACTCCATTGAAAGGTGAGGAGGTGTTGCTGCAACTTCCAATCCATGCAAACTGCAAAGTGTTGGGTAGGCTGCCTATCATGCCACTGTTTGAGAGTTTCCTGGCTGTACTGGGGTCCAGCAAGTCACAGGGCTCAACAAACAGCAGTACTGGGCAGTATAGCATTCTTGAGGCCCTTCTGGGCATGGCAGGGCTCTGTCCCTTCTGGTGGGCTCTGGAAGTAAGTCTCTCTCTCTCTGCTATTGTGCGCCCTACTCTGAGGTCTTTGATGTGTATTAAACTCCCCACCTCCTGCAAAGTGCATGCACCATGCATGAAAGGGAGGTCCCTGTCTGGATCCTAAGGGAGGTCAGGGCCCCCTCTGTGGTAGGACTGCCTGGTACATCTGATCACAACAACATATACAGGCAAGTCTGATTACCTGAAATGAATTTTTTCAGTTTGCTGAGAAATACTAAACATTTTTGAACCAACTATTCTTCATGATTTTTTTGACTTTGTGACTGAAACTAAAAGTCAATTATATGCCAATTTCTAGTACTCACAGCAATTTATTTTCTCTCAAGCCTATATCTAATTAGCAATTACACATGTGATAAATAGCCTATCAATATATTTTGCTGACTTTTAAAGGAGTAGTTTTTAAAAAGTGATTGTTATTCACTGTCTTTTGCAGTTATTTTGAAAGTTTGGTCTGTGTGTCAAAGTAACCACTGTATTCTGAACTTGTCGTATTGTCACATGCCTGATGTTAGATTGAATTCCCTTCTACCCTCGAACAGCAATGTGTACAGAGATGCACTATCTTTTAATCGATGTATTAGTCAGTAGGATCACTGATCATTTTTTCTTTAATTAAAAACAATAATGAGGCAATATATTCTTTCTGCATAAAATGAGTCCTCAATAGTTTTGGAGCTTACCGGTAATATTTACTGCAAGGAGTGAAACTGTTTTATGAAAATGCAATCCTAGCTAAACATTTTTTCAACATTTATTTGTGTTAGAAGACATCCATTCCTAAAGGAGAAGCTGCTTAGCTTTCAATATAGATTGACTTTATTACTTTCTAACAGACATTTTACCTCCAAAATAGAAAAAGTAAAACATAAGTAACCAGTGTACTGTAGTTTACTCTCCATACAGCATACTTAATCAAGGTAAAGAATGCTGTCATAGTAATGAAGAGGAATTTGGTATGGGTTATTAAAAGTTCTGTGTGTGAACCTAACAATGGAAGTTTTACTACTGACTTCAGTGGGAGAAAAGATAGGCCAATGCTGAACATGTTGGAAATCACCAAATAATTTAAATGAATCAGGATTCTGTTGCCAGAAAGATTTAAAATATTGATTTGATAATATTCATGCAAAAAGGGCATTTTTAGCATGAATGGTTGAGTAAGTTCTCTAGACTTACTATGTCTTAATTATCTGACAATCTCAACAGACAGTTAAATAATATCATCAAATAAATTATTTGCCATTTTCCCCATTATTCATCAGACAGGTTACTCAGGGAACACCAAAGAAAAAACCTTATATGTAATGTATTTCTGGCACAAAGGCTGCAACATAAACAAAAAAAAAAAAAACCAAAGAATGGGCAATAACGGAAATATGCATCCTTTGAAATAATGGTTTGCTATACCCAATTGCTGTTACAGTAAAATACTCTCTGAACATTTGCTGACTTCAGTTCATAGAAAGCAACTACTAAGATTATTTAAATTATTTGGTTCATCCAGATTTGAATGCTAGGCTTGGACTACACATCTTTATCCCAGAAGAAGACCCTGAACAAATCCTAGCAATGTCTATTAAGGAATATTTCTGTGTGATGGCAACAACTTACCTGATGCTACCAAAATTAATTCTGAGTTAGAGATTCTTCTCCTTTAATTTCAGATTATAAAATGGCCTCAGCAGTTCTCCCCTGTAAATCTACAACATATTGCCAGATGCTGCTAGCAGCTGCTCACCTGGCATCAAAACAAATGAAACACAGTCACCCCAAGACAGAACTGGATAGCTATGTTAAAGATATCATAGCTGCTGTCTGAAAAATGTACTCCATCAAAAAACAATCACCCTCTGCAAGTAATGACATTCTAGAATGTATTAAAATATCATCAACATAATGAAAGAATTTTTTTTTTAATTCCCTGTTCTAATTCTGAACCTGTTTATATCAATAGGTTCCATTCATACTTGCTAATACAGCATGTTGGACTATGCTACTCTGGCTCAAAAAAAAAAATCTGGAATTAGTTCAATCATACTTCAGCTGACTCACCACCACAACTCATAGATTTTCCCTAGCTGTATTAAAAAGGATCATCAAGAACTGGTAGACACCTCCACCTTCACAAAATAAAGGGTGTGAAGTTGTTTCATCTCTTGTTCTTCTATGAAATTTACAGATCCCAAAACCTGGTTGTGTTCGAGTCTTATGCTAACTAGTGAATAATGCTATTTTGAATGATCCATATGTTTGGTAAAACATAAATAAGGTGGGGATAGAAAGAAGTTAAATGTTAGAAAACTTGCATTTGGGCCTTTTAATTCCTAATGTAACTCCTAAAAAAACCCTGACCATCAAAGGCAAGTCTCTGAGTTCTCCATATTGCAAACCTCCTTTATATCTTTGAATGCACCCTTTCCAAAGGAGCCTATTTGAAAAAGGTGTGTGTGGAGCTGTGGACATGCATATATAGGGACAGAAATCTTAAACTACTAAGGCCTTTGGAATGTAGTGAAACCCTGTGTTAAAAAAGGACTTGCCCTTTGCAATAGTAAAATCCTGGGGTCCTTTGATCCAGTGATCACTTCACAATACTCCCTGAAGGGTTTAAGGTGACACAGATAGGGCCAATTAACCTTACAAACCACATCTGGTAGAAAGTCTGACTTGACTGAGAACAACTAATAGCTAAAGCCCAGCTGGGAGAGAAGCTGGCTAAGGCATAAAGTCATGAAGGGGGTTACAGCATGGTAGCTGGTAGTCACTCTCTCTCATTTTAGAGAGGGAAAGGGAGGAAATACAGGCACAGAAAGTAGCTCTAGGATCTTATCCCTGAGCGAAGGTTTTACCAGAAGACTAGAGAAGGAAGGATTGTAGGAGGGGGAGTAGGAAGCAGCCTAGAAAAAGAACAGTAGCGAACAGAAAGGATGTTGTGCTAAGTTTGATGATTGTAGAGTCCCTAGTCTGGAACCCAAAGTGCAGGATGGGCCCAGGTTCCCATACTAGCCACCATGACTTGGCACAGGGTTGTTGGAGAAATCACCCAGTCGGTGGTCACTGAGACTTTGATGATTGGACGGAAGGCACCCCAACAGTATGTATACTCAGAGCCATCCTTAGGGTAGGGCAAATGGAGCAGCTGCCCAGGGCCCTGTGCTTTAGGGGTCTCTATGGGGCCTGCACTGCAGCCCCCTCATGCCAGGAACCACAGCCCACCATCTCCCATGGCTTTTTCATCAGCAAACACAGGCTAACTCAGCCCCTGCTCTGCCTGTGAAAAGCTGGGCTGCCTGCCACCCCACCCCCCTGGAGCCTCCAGCTGAGCAATTAGCTGGAGGGGAGAGGGAGGTTTAACCCTTTCCTCCCTCAGCAGGTGGTGCCAGCACCAGCCCAGGGAACACATAGCCAGGTATGTACTGGGGGCGTCTGTAGGGACCCTGAGCCTGATTCAAGGGAGGAGTTGGCTGGGGATCTGCTACCTCCCCAGGGTCCTGGGTCAGGCTGCAGCCAGGTCTGGGGACCTGGGTATCCTGGATTCCTGGGCCCTGGATCTCCCCAGGCCAATGTGGGGCAGGTGGGCAGGGATCAGGCCCACCTGGGCCTTGGGTCAGGCCAGCAGCTGGGCTGGATAGGGAGAGGGGCTGGGGATCCAGGATTCTCTCTCGGCCACAAGTCACACTGGGCTAGTGGGGGGCAGGTAGATCAGGGATCATGCCCTCTTGGGCCCCAGGTCATGCTGGTGGACAGGCGAGAGGAAGATGGGCAGCCTGGGATGCCCCACCACCACCACCACCTGTAACCCAGCATAGCGGGCAAGCTGGGCCAAGGATGGACCCTTCCTCCCAGGCCAGGTGGTCAGGCTGGGGGCAGGCTGGGCCATGTGTTGCCTGCCCCAAGCCCAGGTGGTGAGGCTGGGTGGGCAGGCCAAGCCAGGGGTCTTCCTCCCCATGAGCCCAGCAAATGAGGCTGGGGGGCAGACTTGGCTAGTGGTCACCCCCACAAGCCCATGTGGCGAGGTTGGGGAACCAGGAGGCAGGCTGGGCCATGAGTCACTTCCCCTAAGCCCAGGTGGTGAGGTCAGGGCCAGGGTTGTCCCCTCCTCTCCAAAGCTCAGGTGGTGAGCCCTAGGGGGCAGACCCGGGCAGCAGTCATTCCTCTCCAAAGGCAAGGTGGCAGGGCTGGAGGGCACATGGGTCCGGGGTTGTCCACCACAAGTGCAGAGAGCAAGGCCGGGCGACAGGCTGAGCCAGGCATCATCTGTACCCCTAAGCCCCACGCCCAAGTGGCAATGCCAGCAGGCCAACGGGCAGGCTGGACAAGGGGTTGTTTACCTCCACCACCAGCCCAGGTGGCAAGGCCAGGGTCACAGGCCTGGTCAAGGGTCAACCCCACTTTTCCCCAAGCCCGGGGGCAGGCTGGGCCAGGCGTCACCTGCCAAGCCCAGGCAGCAATTCTGGGGAGCAGATGGGGCCAGGGTTTGTGTCCCCCCATCAAGCTCAGACAGCAAGGTCAGGAGTTGCCTCTCCCTAGCCCAGGCGGCAGGAAGGTCTGGCCAGGGGTCAAACCCCAGGTCAGTGGGCTGGTGGGCAGGTCTGGCCCTATGTCAAACCCCTGCCATCCCGGCCAGTGGGCAGGTCTGGCTGGGGTCCCCTCCCCCTAGCCCAGGGGCAAGGCTTGGGGGCAGCAGGCAGGCTTGGCTGGGGGTCACCCCACCTCTCACTAGGCCAGGTGGCAAGACTGGGTGGCTGGTAGGCAGGCTTGGCCAGGATCCTGTGTGATCATTGATCACCAGCCATTTACAGATATGACTTTTGCCTTGTGTGGTGGTGTTTTTCTTTATGAGGAGTACCCTTGTTTTTTGGGGGAGTTGTTTGCATTGCTTAGCCATTAAGGATGTACTTGCATTTCGTCAGGGCAGGCTGGTGTTGACTAATTCCATCACACATCTTTTTCACACATTCAAATGAAATTCCAGAGTATACGCCTAAAACAAGTTTTATCAAGAATTACAAAATGAAGTTCTAAATTCACAACATTGAGCTTTGTTGGACATTGGTTATAATGTCTATTAAACTGAGTTAATTATCTCAGTTACGATATTAAAGAACAGATGCAGTGTTGCCTAACATTTGCTTTAAAGGTACATTAGGTACATTCAATTCATTTAATCTATCTGTGTCCGTACATTGTGGCTACAGAAGCCTGGCCCTAGACTAGCAGGAAGAATACAGTTAGGGAAAGGAATTCCTTGAGTGAAGTATATGGTATTAACTTATACAGTATTGCTAGTTTTTCAAGAGATCAAAAAACACAAGAATGGCAAAAATGGGGGGGTTGATTGATTGTTTCTTTTTTTTTTTTTTTTTGGCCAAAGATTATAATGTGTTTTAAAAACTAATCTCTTGATGTTTGAATTCCCCCTGCCCATCCCAGAGTGAGTAGGTGACAGTTAGTATTGCCTGCCCATTCTCCCACAAATACTGGGTAAGTTTTCATCTTTTTACCCATTTTTTATATTTGCTGACTCTCAAGTAAATCTGTGGAACTTCCTGTCTCTTGCTTCCTCAGAGCTCCTGTGTGGTCATTGTAAACGGCTAATGATCAGACACAACTTTCATCTTGTATTTTGTTCTTTTCCTTTTTTTAGTTTCTGGGGTGGATCCTTCTTGCTTTTCCCATCCTGAGTGAAATGGACTTTTCTGCCTCATGGGGTATGTCTACACGGTAACTTTTATTTTGAAATAACCCATTTCAAAATAAAATCCTTATTTCAAAATAAGTTAATTTGAATTAAGGGAAGCCCTTCAAATCGAAATAGCATGCCCTGTGTGTGGACATGCTATTTCGATTTTAGGAGAGGGGTGGCGTGGGAGGTGTGGCAACATGGCCGGCTCACTGGGCCATGTTGGTGGCCATGTTGCCAGCCAGGTTGCCAGCCAATCACGTAAAAACATGAACGGACATCCCCTCCCTGTCCGTTTTGGGTCCCAAGCGCTTGCGAGAGAGATGGCTAGGGAGGCTCCTTGGCTCCCATACCATCTCGAGCACTTGGTCGACCCACTGCTAGCCTGCAGGGTGCTGCCCAGCTGTGGGGGACACTTCCCCTGAGACTGATGAGCCTGGAGCTGTGTCCCGGACCATCGTGTCCCGGACCATCGTCTCTGCGGCCCTCACAGCACTGATAGCTTCCCATCCCCTTCTGTGCCACAGCCCAGCTGGGCACCGGGCACCAGCACAGACTGGTAAGAGCAGGTTCTCCAGTGAACCTGGAGCAACAAGTCCTGGAGGAGGAACCTCTAGGTTAGTGGGGAGACCTTCACCCACCACACCGCCTGCTCCTCCATTCTGCCCCAGCCAGGCCCCACCCATACCATGACCCCAACCCAATAAAACATGCAATACACTCTCAATGTGGGTGAACTGTGTTTACTAAACAAGCAAGGAGAGGGTATGGGAAGGCAGAACTGGGGAGACAGGAAAGGGTCGAGTGGGGGCTTCGAACTGGGGGCACAGGCATGTGGGGTGGGGGCATCGAACTGGGATGGGGGATGTGGGGAGTTGTTTTGGGGACAACTGGGGGAGCATATTAGGGGGGAGCTGCCCCGGGGCAGGGCCCACAGCCCCACAGCCTTCTTTGAGACTGCCCCAGGTCCAGCGGCGCCAGTGACAAGGGGCAGCTGGGTCCCTGGGAGTGACATGGTCTGACCCCTCAAGGCGATCCTCAATCCACCGGACCGCAGCCTGCAGGTTTTCCAGGGCCATTCCCTGCCGGTCGAGGGCAGTCACCTGGCGCTCGAGGGCAGTCACCTGGCGGTTGAGGGCAGTCACCTGCTGTTCCAGCGCTGCTGCCTGCCACTCCAGGGCTGCCACAATGCATTCTTCTGCGTTGGTGGAGCTGCCAGATAGCAGCAAGCTGGCGGCTGGCCTGCTTGGCGCCCAGGTCGCCTCGGTCGCCTGCTGGTTGCTCTGCAGCAGGCCAGCCAGGATATCGTCCCAGCTCAGGCAGGCCCGGAGCAGAAGGCTGGCGCATGGATGGATGAGCTGCAGGGCAGAAAGGCTGACACTTAACTGTTCTCCCATCAGCCTTGGTGGTGTGTGCAGCCTGTGAGCTGCAAACCCCTGCCCTGACTGCCAACGGGATTCCCAATTGTGTGCTGTGTACACTGCACTCAGGGGGCACGTGGCCTCATGGCCCACAGTACTGAGCTGCCTGTGGCAGCAGGTGGCCCGGGCAGACTCCCAAGGCCATGGGATGGCAGAGCTGGCTGCAGGCTCTCTGCTCTGCATGCTGCCACGCCTGCCTATTGCCCCTCGTCCGCTGAGGGACCCCCATCCTTCTTCAGCATGGGACAGTCTCCACATGCTCTCTGTGAACTATATCCATGGGGGAGCCAGTGCACACCCTCCCCCCCACCCCCGGGCCCGAGGCTCACCATCCCTGGGCCATCCCATCCTCAGGACCTGGGCCTCCCTGTCTGGGGGGAAGTGGGGACACTCACCAACTACGACGCCTGATGTCTGGCGTGATGTCCCCTCATCGGTGGCTTCGTCCTCCAGGCTGGTGGGTTGGGGTTCCTCCTCTGGCTGGAGCTCTGGGCTCACTGGAGGAGCCAAGCTGGGCTGGCTGGTCTCCCCCACCTCGAGGGGTTCCTTGTGCTCCGAGGTCCTTTCCGCCTCCGGCAATGTCGGGGTGGCACACAGCTTGCTGGAGTCCTGGATGTGTTGTGGTGAGGCCCCCGGGTCCTGACTGAGGAACACATCCAGCTCCTCATAGAATGGGCAGCTGGTGGCAGCTGCTGTGCCGTGGAGGAGCCTGGCGTCCCGTATCCAGGCATAGTCCTGGCGCAGGCCCTTGACTTTCGAGTGCACCTGCTCAGTAGTGTGCTCAAAGCCCTCCTGCACCAGGGCCTGGGCGATGTCCGCATAGACATTGACATCCCGGTGGTGTGCCCGGAACCGTGTCCTGATATCCTCAGTGGACCAAATCCTGATCAGGGCCGGGGTCTCCTCAGTGGTCCAAACAGACCCACAGCATTGGCCAACTCTGCGAGTGCCCCTGCTGGTGTCTGCCATCCTCGCTGGGCTGATGCTGAGGCTAGCAGCACATGGGAGCATGCTGCAGGGCACTTTCTGTCCCTGGGCACCCTGGGAGCAGGGAGGTCACTGAAGCCACTGTCGAAAAAGCGTTGTTTCAAAACAACGGGTGTCCAGGACCTGTTGTTTTGAAACAATGGATCTTTGGACCCGTTGTTTCAAAATAGCCGTTCAGACACGTTGTTTCAAAACAGCCATTTCGAAACAACATGTCCGAATGCTGTTGTTTTGAAACAGCTGTTTCGAAATAACGGCTATTTTGATACCGAAGGAGGTTTAATGGTTTTGAAACAACGGTACGTCATGTGGACATGAGAATTTTTATTTTGAAACAAAGGGGGTGGTTTTGAAATAAATTTCTTGTGTGAATACAGCCATGGGTTCCCTAACTTCCCCCACCTGGTTTCCATGCACCTGTAAGCTGGGACCAGGCCAGAGTCTTTTTTAAATTTCCTGCCCTGCAGCATGCCCAGGTATTTGGCCTAGGGAAGAAATAGCAGGGGAAATTGCAGTTGCTGTGCTGCCTTCCCTGGTGCCTGCCACCCACCTGCACTTCTCCTATTCTCCTGACACCCCCACTCTATCCTCTCCTGCTCCCCACTCTCAGGCTGCCACTCAGAAGGTTGTAGGGAAGGCAAGCATCACAGTAAAGTTCATGGGAAGGGTGGGATTAATTTAAAAATCTCGAGAACCACAGCAGTTGATGTGTCTGCTGCTGGTCTGCAGGTATCACCTCACAGCTGGGGGTGGAGCCATGTGCCAGCTATGCACCCAGATACCATCAACTTCCCCAGTGCCTGGGAAACCTATGTAAGTTGCCTGGAAGTCCCAGGGACAGTGTAATCCCTCACCCTCCTTCCTACTCCTATTTGCAGAGCTTCTTAGCTCCTGATATGCAGCAACAGGAACCTGGAGGGGTTAGGGAATGATGTGTCTTGTCAGATGCATCCCTGGACCAGCCAACCCCACCCTCCAGTACTGGGATGTGTGTGTGGGCTCCGCAGAGGGTGATTCACCTTGAGCCCGCCCGCACCCCCCTAGGGACGGCCCTGTGTGTACTCTGTGACTTTATGGAAAATGTGGGCATGCTGATCATTCCTGATAAAAGGGAGTGGGAGTGGGAGAGGCAATGGCAGTGAAGTTCAAAAGGAAACATACAGTGAATCCGTGACATGAGGAGGTCTTTTCTGGAGAAAGGTAGGGAACTCTGCTGAGATAGACTCCAGAGTTTCCATTCCTATTTAAGGTGATGAAAATGACCCATAGGGATCCATTCATTGCTTATCCAGGACCTGCAGAAACAACAGAGATAGTGGGAGACACTGTAAATGCAGTGGTTAAATTAATCTGGTAGAAAAAGCAGCCATGTTTATTTAAATGCTCTGAGAAGGTGGAAGAAGCTGAGGGGGGAAAAAAAAAATTCTGGGATCAGGAGGACAGAGGCCTGGCTGAAAGGGTTATACCTGTGTGCAGGAGGGACAGATGAAAAGGGAAAATCCCAATGTATATTGGCACTGGAGGCCTTGCCTGGAGGCAAAACATTTGGGAAAGCTCCAAAGGGTCCCAATTGCTGAGGGAGTATAAAAAAGAGACCTACTTTTCCTGTAGATATTTGACGTGTGTGGCAGTATTGTCCTTATCAGAAAAAGAAAACTAGCCAGGAAAAGGGGGAGGCATTAATAAACAACAGGAGGGAAATGCCAGAGGCCCACAGCATGCGTGCAATGATCATAGAGAAGGCTGATAGGCCTGTGGAGATAGAGGTTGAAGAGAAACTGAAGGGGAGAAGGAAATACAAAGTTAAAATGCACAGGAACATATAGATAGAGTCCTGCATGTATACAACTAAGTGGATCCATATCCAACCTACATCCACAAGAAATGGTCCATGGATATCTGTGTTGTATCCGCAGATGTGGATATCCATGAATATCTGCATATTTGCAGGTGTCTAACTCTGTGCAGATAAAAATATGTGGATCCTTATCCGATCTGCATCCACAAGAATGGATGCAGATATCCGTGTTGTATCTGCGGATGCGGATATAAGGCAGATATCTGCAGATATCTGTGGATTTGCAGGGCTCTACATATAGAATATAGAAAGTAATCAGAATATTATGAGAGAAAAGGTGTTGCAAGTCTGTGGAGGAAGGATAAAAGTTACAAGAGAAGTTCGTAGCTGCAGATTAACCTTGCAGATGGCTTTGCAAGACTTTGAATTCCAGAGAGAAACATTTGGGGACACAATGGAGGAGAAAGTTAGTTTATGTTTCATACTGGGTGATGTGGAACAGGATTAGGATGGCTTGTGACCTAGGTCTGGCAACTCCAAAGAAGGCATCTATAAACCCTCAGGGTTACAGGCTTTAGAGAAAGGATATGTGATGAGATGTCTACCCCACACATGGCCTTGAGTAGCAAACAAGAGCCAATTAACCTTTTGACTGGTTTCACATTGAGGTGAGTCAGGGCTGATCAGCTTTAATTAAAGCCCAGCTAAATCAGGGCAGACTGGATTGGTATATAATCAGGAAGTGGCTAGCAAGAAAGGTCTGCAAGGAAAAAAAAAATCCTGCAGCCATTCCCTAGAGAGGAGAATTGGCAAGAAACAAGGGGGGATCCTTGGAGGAATCTTATATGGGAATACATACTGGCAGAAATCCAAGGGTGAAGTATCCATAAAGAGCAAAGGAAGATCCAGTGGTAAACCAAGGAGGATGGGAGTTGAGGAGAGGCCAGAAGATAGAAAAAAAAGGTAGCATGAAGTCCATGATGCTAATCACAGGGCTTGGAGGCATATAAACTTAGGTGCTGGATATAAGGTCCCTAGGCTGGAGCCCAGGGTAAAGGACAGGTCTGGGTTCCCCTACCAGCCACTAAGAAAGTTGTATAGTCTGAGCAGTGGGATGAAATATTGCCTGATCTCCCAATGGGACTTTGAAATGCCTCTGGCTGGCTGTAGTCAGAATGACCTTATGATTGCCCACAACAATAAGAGGGTAATTATTCCATCTTAAAGGAGGATCTTGAGACCCAGTTCAACTTTCTATCACATAGTAGCCACCAAGTCCTTCAAGACCTTTGGGGTAGGGGGTGGGCTTGAAAAGAGTGGTGTCAGTTTCCTTTATGGATTTTAACCTAGCCCACTTTTCCATTATTCATCTTATAAGACAGTGATCTCTGGGCTGGCCCAATGTATTTTGGCACCCTAGGCACCTGAGATTTTGGCGCCCGCCCCCCCCCCCCCCCCGCGGCCTGGGCCAGCCCGGACGGTGGCTCCCCCATGCTCCCACCAAGCCTAGCCAAGTGGCAGGAAGATGTCAGGCAGGCTGCCAGGATGAATTGTGGCAGCAGGTTTGCTCCCCTGGCTAAGGCTAAATACAAGTAAAAGAGAGAGGAAAATTAACAGCATGTCTTCTTTGTGTTTGACCATAATCCCCTCGAGGCTAAAAGCAAGTTGCCAACTGCTCTACCGCCTCAAGCACACAGACTGTGTTGAATAAATAATTAAAATAATAATTAGTTATATAAAGAAACCCCTTTGGTATGCACTGCTCCATGACCAAGAATATACAGATCAAGGACAATTGACAGGTATTTTTCTTGTTGCTCAGAGAAACCTCCCTATCCAATTAGAGAATTACACAAAGACTGCCTAGGAGGAAACAACATATATACCTTATAAACACTATGGCATTATTGAAGCTTTCCAGTGAAAATACTAGCTGTGAACCAGGCACAGCTTTTGGCCAATGTACTTTTTGTTTTGTGTGAGACCTAATGAATAATTAGGTACAGCATACACTAATGCAGTCATTCAAGTAAGCATTGTGTGAGGGCAACTAAGGTATAGATGGTGTTTTCTCATATGTGACTGATTGCTGGTTAACCAGTAAACGGACCAGATGGTGTTGGTTCCAGAAGAGAAAGAAAAGTCTGCATGGATTTCTGCCTGCAATCCTTGCAACCAAAAAAGAGGATTGCTGCTGCTTGCAACTCTAGCCTTTGGACTTGAATAGAGACTGCAACTGAGATATGGGTGAACTCTACCTAAACTCTTTGGGACTCTGAGGTTTAACTGTTCTGTTTAAATTCATTTTGTTTTTTATCAGGATAAGGTTTAGCACGTTAGTAGTTTAAAAAGTTTATTATGTTTGTTCTTGAGTAGTAGTTTAATGTGGGGAGGGTAACTGAACAACCTTCACGGTAAGTCCCTTACAAACTGAATCCTGGGTCTCCAGCTGCTTGTCTATAGGAGTTGGAGTTTAATATTAATTTTTTGAGGCACTGGAGAAAGTCAATTAAATGAATAGTAGCCCATTCAAAGCTTACACGTACATACTTTATGGCTATGTCTACACTAGCAAATTAGTTTGAATTAAGGAGCTTTAGCCTTCGGGGAGTGGGGTAGGTGTGGGTGCCTGGTGGCAGGCCCAGGCCTTAATACTAGTCTCTGAGCAAGTCATTCCTGAGCGTGTCTCTGCTGATGACCGCTTGATGCTGGGCTTGCTGACTCTGGGCCATGGCCTTGGGCTGCTCAAACCGCCCACCAAGGTGTTTCAGCCTCTGCCTCCCAGACATGGGGGAATGTTTTCCCCTGCAGTTCAGAGGTTGTGAAGCACAACACAGGCACTGACGACCTTGGGGATGGTGCTCTCAGCAACATGCAAGCATGTTAGGAGGGCCCTCCACCATGCCTTGAGCCATCCAAAGGCACACTTCACTACCTGGTGGCACCTATTGTGCCTCATGTAGAAGAGCTCCCTCCTGGGGTCCAGGTTTGCAGTGTATGGCTTCATGAGCAAGGGGTAAATGGTATCTCCCATGATGAGGCCAGGCACCTACAAGTCCTTGAGGCTGATGTTATGTGGAGGGAAGAAGGTGCCCGCCTGCATATGCCCATACAGGGCAGAATTCCTGAGGATGCAGGCATCATGCGCCTCCCCTGGTCAACGGACTTAAATGTTCCTGAAGGGCTCCTGGTGGTCCACAGGGGCCTGCGGGCCCATAGAGTGACAGCCCTTTCGGTTCCTATACTCCCTGGCCTGGTGTTCCAGGCTCGGAGGTGGATGTTTGTGGCATCCAAAATGCTCATGCAGTTGGGGAATCTGAGTGCGGTGGGGCTTTTGACGATGTCCTGGAGGTTGCCTGGAGTGATGAGGTGGGCTAGCAGGACCCAGTTGATGGCCCTGCTGACCAGCAGGAGGGCAGTCCCTACGGTGGCCCTGCTAATGCCAGTGTTGGGCAATGGAGCAGTACGACTCTGGGGTTGCTATCTTCCAGACCATGACAGCCACTGTCTTGTCCCCTGGCAGGGTGAGTCTGAATCATGTGTCCCTGCACTGCAGGACTGAGGTGAGCTCACAGACCAGCTCAAGGAGGGTATGCTTGCTCATCCTGAAGTTCTGCAGCCACTGGTTGTTGTCCCAGGTGATGAAGACTATGCATTCCCACCAGTTGCTGCTGGTTTCCTGTGCCCAGAAGCAATGGGGCACAGAGGTCAGTGTGATAAGTATGGCAGCTGGCGGAGCCAGCATGGTGATGGTGTTACTGTCGGCCTCTTCACTGTTAGAGTCCATAAAGAGTATGCTCCAGGCAATGAGAGCACTGCTCAATGTGGAGCACGTGCTGGGCACCTCTCTGGCAAGTCACATGAACTGAGTGTGGTCCATGACCTCCTCGTTCTGCTTCTTGACAGCCACAATGAGCACACGGTTGAGCTCACTTCCTCTTTTTATGGGATTGGGTGGGGGAATGTGCCACTCTTCCTGGGATGGCCCCTCCTAAGCTGACCAAGCAAGAGCCTGCATGGACATGCTAGTTCAACTTAGGTTTCTGGTGGGGACATGCTAATTTGAACTAAGTTAGTTTGAATTAAGCAAAATTAGTTTGAACTAATTAATTCAAACTAACTAGTTCAAACTAGCATTTTTAGGTGCAGACATAGCCTATATGACTATAGACAGACATTGAGCTGACACTGTTAAATGGTTCTCCTTGGTTTGAAAGTATCTATCAGTACTAAAATATTTTGTTATTTAAGAGAAAGGATTATCTTAGACAATTAGAATCTGTCAAATCATTAGATTTTTAGTTGCACCAGATGCATATATACGAATATAAATACATATATAACTATAAAAGTAGGCAATAATTTAGGTAATTTAAATCCCTAACTTTTAATATTCTAATCTAGACAGAAGGTTTATATCCACTTGAAACTTTGAAACATGAATATTTCAGATTTATCAGTCTGGAGCCTTAAGAATGTCTTTGAAAAATAGCTTTAGTTCAAAGACTGATTTCTAAGCATTTCCATCTGGAAACAGCTTGCTTCATATGATCAAACAGACATGTTTATATACTTTGATTCTAGGGGCCTTATCAAAATGCTAATGTCAGTGGAAACTAAGTAATATTTAAGCATGAAAAACAAGGTAAGTTTGGCAGTTCAAAATGTTCTTTTTAGGAGGACAATGAGATAAAAATAATAATTTAGAAGACTTATAGAAGTATTTTATTACACTGGCCCTGCTCACATCATCACTGATGGATAAAAGTTATTAAGCAAATATTTTGATAAAACTCAAGAGAGCTAACTGTCACACTGTCAAGTGTGGCTCACAACTGTGAGTGCAGATCTGAAGGCCAACCATCAGAAAACAGGGCAACCAAAGTGCTGGCATGTTCTATAATTAGATTTCATCTAGTCAGTAGCAAATGTGAGGTCCTGGATCACTACACCAATCTTACCATGGAGTCAGAGTTTCTTTAGATACTTGCCACCCAGATAAACTCACCTTTGTGATACTGGTCATTAAATCAAAAATCACACATCAGATTGCTCCCAGTTCCAACAGAACAGTCATTTACCCCAGATCAAGTGGTACTGCAGGTTTCAAACAGAAGCAAATACTGCTAGCTAATTCTATAGTAATTAACTAAAGGTATATTACCTAAGAAAAGGAAATGAGTTATTGAGGAGCTAAAGCAGGTAAATATATAGGTGAATCACAATTTATAATTCCAAGTGGTGGTAGTAATGTGAAAAAAACACCAGTTTCTCAGAAGTCTTTTCAGTCTACCTGGATTGTTTCTGGGCATCCCAGCTTTGCATCTGGTACATTTCTGTGTAAGAATCCAAAGATGAAGGATTTTTTCCTTGAATTCATATTTATAGCCTCGTCAGACAGAAAGCAAACTGAAAGGATATGTCTACACTTATACTTTCAATCAAAATAATGATTTTGATTTAAAGTAGTGCTTGTCCCCACTAGCTCTCCTTATTTTGAGATGAGGATCTCACTCATTTTGAAATAAGGAATGGTCATTTCAATATATTAAAACCTGCATTTATATTGAAATGATGGTTAAATCAAAATTCTTATTTCAAAATAACAGTGTAGACATGTTATTTCAATTTACCTGTTATTTTGATTTAACACTTTTTGACCTTTTTCCTCCCAGAGTGCCCTCCTCTTTCTGTATATTGGGTGGGGGCACGGCCCTTCTTGGGGGCCATCTTGTCACACCTCCCATGGTGCCACTCTCCTAAATTGAACTAGCAGGTCCTGTTCATGGACATGCTAGTTTTATTTGGGTTTCTAGTGGGGGCATGTTTAATCAATTTAACTTAAATCAATTTAATAATTGTTATTTCAATTCAATTAAATCAATTTAACACTCAAAGTGTAGACATAGCCAAAGTGTTTCTAGCCAGGTGGGCTTTCCCTTTGATGAGCGTAAGTGAGGGGACTTGGGACTCTGGCCTCCAGTCTTCTCCCACAATGGTCATTTGCTTTGAAATTAGTACTTTTTTTTTTCCTGATGACGTCCTTTGTTAACATTCATTAAGGCTTCTTGGATTGGTCCTGCTTTTTTTGGCAGGGGGTTGGACTAGATGACCTTGTGGGGTCCCTTCCAACCCTATGGTTCTATGATTCTATGATTCTATGATTGGTTTTTTAGTTACAAGGGTATACACAATATGAATGTTTGCTGCTATACTGTTACAGGCCACAGATAAGAGGGTACAATGCAAGTAACATCCCATTAGTTTCATGGAGTCTAAATAACAAATACACTTTCCTACCTTTAACAATCACTTTGATCTATACTAATAAACAAATGAATTGCCTGAATACAACCTGCCACAGCCTGGCATGCCAGCTTCACAATGATATTTAATATTGATGATAACTTTGACTCTTTAGTGACAAAGGAAAAAAAGTGAAACATTTAGAAATAAATGAAATGATCTATTTCACAGAAAACAAAATATCTGAGAAGGATCAAATCTAAAGTAAAAACTGCACATAGAAAAACTGGGACAAATTCTGCCCCTGGAATGATGTGGAAGGCTCCTATTGAGCTTAATAAAGTATGTGACTTAATGTGCCTGGAATGTGAAAAAGAAAGTGAAATGAAGGAAAAAAGAGCATTAACTTTGCTAACCTAAAAGGCTGTCACATTGTTCATGACTTTTACTCATGATGAGCAAGCTCCCAGAACAAAACGGCTTCCTGCTTTGGCCCACTTATTTCAGTGAGACTTTTCTTCAATATTTTGTCCATAAAACAGTTCAAATTGCTCAGTCTGCTGAATGATATAAAGAAAAACTGTTATGATATTACTCAACTTTTAGGCACTAATTGTCTAAATTATAAAAAGCTTGAGGCTGCTTATGTCCCACAAGTCAAAACAACATGTATATTTACAAAATTGGTGGGTGGTTGTTTTATGAATCTGAAGGGCCTGCATTAATATCAAACTAATGTAGCCCATAAAGTTAGTTTTTTCTTGCCACAATAATGGAATCAATAATCACTAAAGAATCAGCAAGGCTGAGAAAGGGACAAGAAATATTTGTTGTCAATGTTCTACTTTCATAGTTACCAGGAATGTGTATTGAAGAAATAGTTTTATGTCTGATCTGAATTAAAAAAAAAAAAGCTATAATGTATGCTGATTTATTTTAATATTTTCATCATAGTATGAGGTATCTAGTTGTGGTTCTTTATATATTGATCAGTTCAATAAAAAAATAAATTCTTAATAATGCCCCATTGTTGCATATTTGTCAGTTTTTGGCTATACCACAGTGGGCCAGCCCATGTGCATTGCAAATGGCATGGAAAACAATCACATCTCCCATTCCAGGGATTCTCTGGGGATTGGGGAAGTGCTGATGAAGAAAGAGTTGATTTAGCTATTTCCTCTGCTTCTGCTTGCACACAGATTGTACTGAAGTTAGAGAAGGTGTTGGCCAAAATGCATTATTTTCTTCGGGAGAAGGGGAACCATTGTCATAAAAGGTACCTAAATGCACTGAAAGAATTTCTGGTGTTATTAAGGGCAGAAAAAAGCGGGTCGGGTAGGGATATCATTTCTGTCTGTCTTTAATAGAAATATTTTTAAATACATGTAAATATATCAATCTTAGGTACAAGTGGAGTTAATTGGGAAGCCAAGTTTCTATTCCACATGCTTTTTTTCAAGTTTTCAGATAACATTCACCCTGAATCATTGGAAAAAGCCCAAACACACAAATTTTCATGGAGTTGAAGTCACCAAAATACTGAAATACAGTATTTTCAAAATAAAATGTTTCCCTGTCTTCCAACCTGATGGAGGAGCGTAGGTATTTTTTGGCTGCTGCTGACTTAAATTGATGCAACTCTTTCACTTTCACAGCTGCATCCCACTGTATGGCAGCAATGAAACAGATGATTCTTGTCAAACGTTCAGCAGTAAGGAACTACAGGAAGCTTGTGGATCCCTGGGTTCTCAGTCACCCATTTTCCAGGTTCCCATGCAGTTTGTGTTCTGATAGTTTCAACTCCCCAGTACAAAGTTTCATAGCTCAGCCAGGGCTTCCAAATTTCTTGTTTTCCTTCATTTTTCCTGGACAGCTGAAGAGGAGCCTGGAAACTTGGGGAGTGCCAGCTGTGTGACAGCTTGTTTGACAGACTGCTGGGGACCTTGGGAGTTTGGGAGGCAGAGCTCCCATTTCTCCATCATTGGCAAACCAACTCTGCTGGGCAATGGAAGTCCTGAGGTCTTCAGCAGCCATCCAGACAGACAAGCTGAGTGGGCAAATGGGCACAAAGCCAAATATATCCAGTGGAAACCTGCCTGATTGGTGGATTTTTTTGGAAGTTCAGCAAAAGCAAAATATTCTGAAAAATTTTCCGGTTTCTTAATATGCATGTCTTCATGAATCCTTTGTGTGGTTGGGAAGTACTATTACTTCCATTTTTCAGATGGGCAGCTGGGGCTTTCCTAGCACTCAGATTACTATCATGCTTCCTCACTGAACATATCTGTTGTTTTAAAATATAAGTACTATACATTTAATTTAAAAATCAAAAGAGGTGAACATGACAACATGCAGATAAATTCATTGTTTAGTACTTTTAAAGGTGTTTGTGGGGGCTCTTGTATATGTGTGTGTCCATTTCTGCATTTCCAACCTTCTATTCTCATTGTGGTAATCTGCAAATCTAATCATTCTCATAAAAAACCTGTTCACCTCAGTCCAAATTGCACTTATCAAAGTAAATACATGATGTAGTACGATATCACTTAATATTTTATGTTTTATTTACTTGGTAATTTGGGGGAGGGGAGGTAAAATCTGCAGTGGTCCTTCCAGACTTCAGTGCAAATAGGTGCTGTTTTCACTGAATATATATCCTCATTAATCATTAGGTCCTTGCTAGTGAAGATACACTATTATATTTTGTCCTGCAGTACAGGTAACAAAACAAATTTTCACCATTAATATTTTATCAAAATATTGTCACATTGTGGATTTTCCTAATCCTACTTTCTGATGGACATTAAAACATCCTCGTATGGTATTCCAAGTTCTATATTACCTTTATTTACTGTGTTCAAGCTTCTGATACACCTTATGATCAAAGAAGGTGGAGAGCAAATAAACTTAATATTAAATGAACCATAAATATAGCCAGGTAATATGAATAGTGATGTTTGAAACCAATTTTTTATAAACTACTTTATGCCAAACAGTGGATTTTTAAAATAGAGCTGAAATAATATATTATTTCTTTCTAATCTTTTCTCTGACATCCTGAAGGGATCTGATTTTATTTGGCAGGGTAGATAATTCATATTTTTCCTCTATCATTACACTAGTATATGAGTATTTTCTGTGCTAAAAATGTCCTGATGCCTATGTTTATTATGTCAGATAAATGAGAGGGTCTTCTCTTAGTCTTCTTCCTTCCTTTTTTACTGTATACACTCTAAGCAAGCAAATTTAGTTTGATTATTGTAGCACTGTTGATGACTTAGAAATTTAGTGGAGTTACTTTAATTTTTAAATATCTGAAATATATACGAGTATTCCAGTGATTCAATTGTGTTTCAGATCATGGATGCAAATTTAATAAAGCAAAATGATGACCAGATATAAAACCATTGTATTTTATTGATGGAAGCTGATGCAATCACTTTTGCTGTTCTGCACAAATTTTCTTTTTTGTTGTTGATTTCATCTCTTTACTCAAAATGTCAAATGAATAGTAATTCTTTGTTGTGCTGAAACCCAGCAAAAGTAAAGAAGTTTTCAATTAGATTTTATTACAGATAGAGTTGCTACAAACAGTTTTAAGTACCCAAAATGAGATTTTGATGGGAAAGAAATTTTAACAAAAACTCATGTAGCTGACATTAATCATAAAACAATAACTTTATTGTATAATCCACCATCGAATTTTACTTCTTGTTTAAAAATCTTAGAATTTCAACTTTCATTGTAGTCTGACATGATCATTTTAAACTAATTATTATTGTTTAACAAATTGCATCATTAAAATGTGTCAAAAGCTTATATTTTCAGGAAAAAGAATATTATATATTTTATAAGTACTTTTTCAAAACAAAAGACAAGAAATGAACAAAGGAGACCAAAGATCAGAAAGTAAAAGATCCTTAAATAAACATAAACCATATCAATTCTGTCATAAACGGTAAGGTTCTTAATAAATTCTATTCCATTTCTGGTGGCAAGCCTACATACCTTTTCATAGTAATGATTATATTACATGTTCAAGAGAAAATGGAGTTTCCTCAACATTCTTAATACTTTCAACAAAATTCATTGTTCAGATGCACTAGTACAGCTAGTTATATTGCAAAGAAATATTACATCTGTCATTAACGGATGGCTCAGGTGATCATTAATGGGATATAGTACAATTCAGTTCTGAGTAACTGGTTGAAAACCAGCAAAAATCCGGAGTGAATGAAAGCTGATACCATCTGTTCATTTTCCTTTATTAATGAGCGTAGTGGATTCAGTCCAGTTCCCAACAGACAGATGTCCATAGAAGAAACACCACTGTAGTTGGCACTAATCGCCATGCTTGTTGGTGGTCCCACAGAGGGCCAACAACTGAATAGGCATGAAGAATGAATTTTAAAGATGCGTTCCCTCAAGGTCAGGGTTTAGGAACACTGGTAGGGTAATGTAGAGATACCTCCATTATTGTTAGCCATATTTGCTGTCTTTACCTCTCCTGTCAGGAAAAAAAAGAAAAGAAAAAGAAAACTTCTTATCTCTAGGGCTATCAGCCTGAAAGTTTTCAAGAAGAATTAATTCTCTCATACAAATAAACCAGAACAGAATGTTCTTTCATGGGAAGGTAGAAATGGAATGTGAGTTTTAATATAAGTATTTTTCAAGACCCTTCTCCAACTGGTCTCATGGCCCTCAGTTTTCTTTGTGGAGCAAGTATTTGATGGTCTCCCACACCAAAGTAGCTTATATAGCCTGGGAGCCTGAATCTGAGTTTAAGTTCCTGCCCTGGAACAGGTATTCAAATCCAGGAATTCTAATCTTTCAGCCCAAACACTGAACTAAAAATTATAAGGGGGGGGGGGAAAAAATTTTTTTTCCTGGCACTGCCCCAGCTGACAAGCCTTTCTCCCAGCAAAAACTCCTCAGGTCATATTGGCATATAGTTTTGAATCAGCTGAAACCTGCTTTTTGTTGATGATGTCGTTAAACGATTTGGATGAAAAAGTCTGTTAACTCTATCTAGAACACCAGTGTCAATAACTTTAGCAAAATCAATCTTCTCCCCAAAAGGAGCATCTTCATCTGCAAAAGTTCGTAAATTCTATAGTTGCTCAAATGCATATTAAGTTTCTATTATTTTTTATAATCATTACTCTTTATTAGTGACTGTTGTCATGCTTGATATATTCAGTGCACCTCACATATTGGTGTCACAATATTTATCTTCAAGCTGCTATGTATTATGAAATAAGAAAATTAACTCACTGATGATTATTATTCTTTTGTGTGATGTATGCATGCAGTGTGTATACAGAGCTATGGACATATTATAGAATTATGATAAAATGTGGTTAAACCAGCACTATAATGGTAAATAGATTTGCCCTTGAGAAAGGAATATGTTTATGTCTCTGATTGGCTCAGTCTTCAAGTAGAGACAATGAAAGTACATTTATGTGTAGATTCCAAAGGGGTATGTTAGTCTGGTTCAGCAAAACAAACAGGGAGTCCTGTGGCACTTTTACAGACAAACACATTTATTTAATTGCATGAGCCTTTTGTGGGTAAGATTCCACTTCATCTTATGCTTGAGAGGTCTTTAGAAGTGCCACAGGACTCCTTGTTTGATTAATATATAGGCAAACAAGCTATCAAGTTAAGACCTGTGTGGTGTAGGAATAAGTGACAGAGACCGCATAGGCCCATGCAGGAGAGGGAAGCTTGGTCTACGTTTTACTTTTCGATGAATGCGTCCTGAAAGTTTACTGGTCTGTAAAGATGGGAGCTGAAAAATCAAGTGATAAAACAATTGAATACGTACAATGTTACTGTGCTACAGAAGTGTACTGAGTGACATCTTTTCTGAAAGCTAATACTATACCAGTGATTAATACTATTGTGCAATGCATGTATTTGTCATATGAGAAAATAGGGATACTTGATATTATGTCTTAAAGCCTGTGACTAAACAGGGAAAAAGAGGTTCTCTTCCTGAGAGGAGAGAAAACAGCTATCTACCTGTCTCCAAAGAAATGAAGCAAGGTGTGACCTATTTATACAGAAATTTGCATGGGCAGGAAATTTGCATGGGCAGAAATTTGCATGCTCTTAGGAAGGGAGTAACAGCATCATCCTTCCCATAGAAACAAGGCTATTGAATTTGGACAATATAAGCAAGAGCAGAAGTCATCTTCATGATTCATCTATCACTAGACAGACAGAAGGAAACAGAGCTCTTGCAAATGAAGCAAGATGGGTCCTTCAACCAAAGGGGTCAGGGAGAGTTGAAGTCTCTGTAAACTGAATTTCAGTGCAAATTCTCTGTTAATGGAAAGATTTTTTTCACCTTAGGAAGACAAGGGAGATTAGTCCTCTGTGCTTATGTGGAAAGTCCATAGTGAGGAGAAGGAAAGTGTATAGGCGAAGCCATAATGAGAAAATATCATACATTGGTTAGATTAAGTTTTAGATGTGCTTATTTGCTTTTGTTTGCTTATAACCATTTCTAATTTTAATCCTTTTGTTTGGCTTCACTTAATTTACATCCTGTTAAGATTTTTTTTTAAATTTAATATGTTTTTTTCTATAAATTAACCCAGTACTGTGTTTTCAGGGGATAGTGTATTTATCCCTATTAAGTTAATAAACTGTGATGCCTTTTTAAAAAAAAAAAGAACAGAATTTTGGCTTCCTGATGTCTCTTTAAAGAACAAGCAGATCCTAATATTTCTCTGAGATGTTCAGGAGAGAGGTGCACATTACAAAGCTCATGGTTTTGGAAAAAATTGGGACTGAGTATGTGTTTGGCTGACCTGGCCGATTGTAACCAAGGTTGATGGAAGCCACAGTGGGGCAGAGGGCAGGCTGCGGTGGTGAGAGCTGCTGTTCCAGCATTGTCTAGCTCAGTGTTTCCCAACCAGTGTGCCCATCAGGTCTGAGCAAGTGTGCCACAAATTTTTTTGAAAAACTACTCAAAGAGCTTTGCATTGGCTCATTGGCTCATGAACATTCATGAGTTCATTTGGAAACTATATGATGGTGTGCCTCAAATTTATTAAAGGTTCAAGGTGTGCCACCACAGCAAAAATGTTGGAAACCACTGGTCTAGCTCACAGACACTCAGGGTGTGGCCTGCATGTTTATGGGTTGACTGTGAACGTCCCAGATTGGGAGCTACGACAGCAAAATCTTGTAAGGCAATTTTTAGACTGTGTTTCTCTGAGCCTTTTTTTGTTCTCAGAATGAGATACAGTGCTTCCATTAATCCAGTTTCCTGTAAGGCTAACTTTTAGCTGAATGAGGCAGAATTAGATCTTAACAGAACAGAATGGCTAGGGTAAAGCAGAGTTACATGTTAGGGCTGTGCAATGCAAGCATTATGGCCCAGGTGCAGAATCATTACACCTTTTATAAATTGACTTGTAATCTGGATACTTTTTGGTTGACTTGGTTTGTTAACAATATTTTTAGTGAATTTGCTAATGATGATCTTTTTGAGATCCATGTTTAGTGTTCACTTAGAATGTTGTACTTTATTCACACTGTATATAAATTACAAAAATATAATATTTTTAAAATATTTTAATGTAATTTTATGTGAATGAAGGTGTTTTTCAGGTCACTATCATGTACACAGTCTGCATTTTAGTCTTCAGCTAAATGATAACTCTGGAAGGCTGATTTCAGCCTTTTATTACTGACCATCTATGAGCTTGATCTCTGTAGCAGGGTGGGAAAGGATGCTTTGATTTACTTTTGAGCCTTCTTTGCTCCTTTGTCTTGTTTTGCTATCTGTTCTTAATTTACACTTCTTTCAACTCTTTTTCCTTCCTTCCTATTGCCATCTGCTTGTGTTCTCACTCAGGTTAAGAAGAATGTTCTAAGTTATATACTTCATAAGACTTATTTTAATTCTGCAGAACCAGACGCATACCCTGATTCAAACACAGACCAATCCTTCCCAGCTGGATGGGGAGGAGAAGTGCAGTGGTCAATTGACATCACATCAGATTTTTTTTTTCCTTTCCTTTTGATTTCTAGAAGACTATATCTGATGCAGAGACAATGTGGAGAAGTAAATGGGCTACAGTAGAAATTGGAGGATTAGCTCAATGGAATGGTTTGGGAGGATTCCTTATGGTTATTCTCCTGGATTTTTTGTTCCCCTCCCCTCCTTAAAACAAATGAGTTCTGTAGCACTTTTATGGACTAATCAATTTATTTATCACATGATCTTCTGTGGGAGAAAATACTCCTTCATCAGATGGTTTGGACATGGGGAACTTACAGAATGGGAGGAAAGTAGATACAGGGAAGTGTACTTTCCTCTATATGCTGTTGCCCAGTGTTTGAATCTAAACTACTGCATTGATTTGCGCTAACAATCTGGCCTGATTCTATGACTTACATTTCTTTACATTTATTTTCTTCCCAATGCTAAATAAGCTCACTTCAAATTTCAAATGCTTTCTGTAGCATGGCAGTTGCTCTGCTACAGTGTTAACAGGTGTAGGTGTATGCGTGTGCGTGTGCGTGTGTGCAGCAGCCAATCAGAGGGCAGGCAGCTGGTATAAAAGTAGGGCAGCAGAGCTAGCTAGGATCCGACTGCAGTGGGAGCTGCTAGGGGAAGGTACTTTGCCTAGCAGGCTGGCTGAGGCAGTCAGCACCCCAGAGAGCTCTAAGTGGGAGCAAGCCTTGGAGCTGAACTGGGCTTGGGATCCTACAGAAGCAGAAAACAGCAGGGGCTGGAGTAGCAGTCTGGCTGCAAGGAGACAGGGAGTGGATGGTGGTGGGACTCCAGCGGTTAGACTGCATGTTGCTGGGGCTGCGGGGAAGTGGCCTAGGGAGTCAAAGTAGGTTAGTGTGGAGACCTCAAGGGAGGCCCTTAGGGTCCCTGGGCAAGGGCCTAGGGAAGTGGCTGGGCCCATGACCCTCCTTATTCCCCCAATGTGCCAAGAGTGGCACAGGCTTGCAGGCCATTGACTGTTTTAACTAGTGTATAGAACCAGGGTGAGCTGGACTATACCCTGGGAGAGGTGGACTACTGGGCTTAGCCAGAGGGCTAAGGTCCCCAGAAATGGACTCAAGACAGGAGTCAGAATGGCAAAAAGTGGAACACAGACCACCTGGACAATTTGAGCATAATTCCCCAGAAAGACCACCAGGAGGCACCCTCCAGTTGGGTCAAGTGCAGCAACCCCCTTATACCGTATAAAGGTTTTCAAATTTCAACTGAAATGTGAACAGTATATGTTCTTTTCAGTCTAGGAGCAGCCATGGAGAAGGCAGCAAACAAAAATGCAGTGATGAGGCAAGGGGTGGAAAATGGACTAGAAGCATGAAAAATGCATGCAGAGATGAGATGAAAAGGAGGGGAAAAAATACTATATGAAATCATTCACCACAAACTAAGCATTCCATGCTAGTTTTAATATAGCTAGTGAGACTAACAGAAGCAGTGAATACGTAGTAGTACAAGTTTCAGTATTTTGTTCACATATCTAAATTCTCTGTGTTACCCCAAAAAATTTGATCCCCAAAATCTAATCGGTTAATTCCTTAATTTTTATAATTTTCAGACTGTCCAGCAGTCTGGGTTTTAAATTTGCAATTTTAAATGAATGGGGTGACTCATATCAGGTCTTTTCACCTAAACGGACAACTGTCCCAAGTGGGGATTATGGCTACAGCCCACCGATCAAGCACAGACCCAAAAACAAAAAGGACTTAAAGCCAATAACTCATTGCAATTAAAAGCGGTTTTATTATAGTGTCTATGATAAGCAATGAATAAAGCGCATCTGTCTCTTTAAGAAAAAAAAACCCTCTACTTAACCTTAATCGTAATACATCAAGATTACTCTAGGCAGTTATAATATACAGACACTATTTAACTTATAACTGTGATATAAGGCACTTAAGGGTCTATGGATACAAATAAAACATAAAGGAAAGGCAACACTTATACAATTAAAAGCATAAAAGGCAATACTTAACTTATAACTATAACAGATAGACAATGAGGTATTTAAAAGAACATTCAGCAAGTGAGGGCCAGTCACTGACTGAATGGAGAGATCTTAGTTCTTAATGCTACTCCTTAAGATCTAAAACTGGGTTACTTATCTTACTGTTACTCTGTAAGGCTTTAAAACTTCCCCTATTGCTGCTCCCTATGGGTGTTCCTTCCCTCCTTGGGGCCCTTTTGCTTACCCCAAAATCAGAAAAATAGGGTGTCCAGCGGTAAGGACAGTCAGGCCAAGGGTGTCTGAGCGGGGAACCGGCGTGGTGCTTCTCTTTGGGTCTCACTCGGCTCTGGGCTCGTCGCTGTGGAGACCAGAACTCAGGCAGGGCTCAGCCGCAGGCAGGTGTAGTTGCTGGGCGATCGGAGCTTCGGAGTGGCTTCAGGGTGGACAGCGGCTTGCAGAGATGATAGCTGGGCGATCGGAGCTCTGGCACAGTTGCGGCTTGCAGGAGCGGTGGCTGGAAGCCCTGGGACTGCAGCATTGATATCTGGAAAGCCCTTTGAAGACTGGGCACAGAGACCCAGCTCAGGGATTAAGTCCTGAGTTGCTGCTCAGAGACAAAGTCCCTTTTTGCCTTTCAGAAACTAAGTCAGACACTCTGATCTCAGAAACTGAGTTAAACCCAGCTCTCAGAGCCTAAGTCCAAAACTTAGCTCTTAGGCTTCCACTAGAGACGATGTTACTCTCTCTAGGGCTGAATGTGAGTTTGGGAGCCTAGCCAGAGGCTAATGAACCCAGTAAGGAGTGGGAAAGCTCTCCGCAGAGCTGTTCTTTGCACTGCCTTTTATTCACTGTTCTACCACTCCCAGTTTCTTCTTGACCAGTCACAAAGAGGTGAGTTCATCTTCATCCAATTAAAAAGAGTTGACTTCACTGTCCACCTGCTTAGTGCATGCATAGTGCCTGACAAAAATCAATGCTTTTGATGGGTCTTTTTTACAGGAGGTGGGCACCTTAGAATACTTGATGGGAGGGGGACTGAGTGAGTTCAAAAGTTCAGAATCTTCCTCCATCTTGACCTACTTAGGACTTCCTGTTGAATCTGCTGATGGAGATATGTACCATCTACCTATGGAATCTGCTAACCCTATGACGTCTCCATTTTTCTTGCTGAATGACCTTTTATTTATTTATTTCCGTGTTTATTTATTTATTTATTTATTTAATTTTAAAACACTCTTAAATGATTGATTTAGGAGTTCTTTACCCTTAATTACTGCATTTTATACTGTTTTCCAGCTTTGCCATAAAACTTCTGCTAAATTGCCTTGCCATTTTCTACTCATATGGGTTTTTATGTTTTTCTAGTATTTTATTTATTTATTTATTTGTTTCTCTGTGATACTAAAGAGATGGCAAAAATCTCAGGTTACATCTGTTGTGTTTGTACTGAGTTTTTATACATCTTCATAATACTGCCATGTCTGTTTGCCTGGATGTGCCTACTTGTGTAGATGTATGCTAAGTAATATGGGCATTTGTGTCCGCCTAGCTATTTTTAATCCCACTCAAATGCACAGAAAATGTTTTCCTGTACTTAAACATATGTTTTTAAGCAAAGCATTGATTTCATTTACACTGTCAGCAGTTTCCAAAAGCAAAACCATTTAGCAAACACAAAGTACAAGAAAGAATTAAAAGTTATGGTCTTCACCTGTAGAGATCTACAGATACAAATAAATTTGTATGGTAGAAGTCCCATGACTAGTGGAACTAATCAGATATATAAATTTACCCTGCGTACTGCTTGGGTGGTAAACTGGCAGCTAAAAGACAAAAGGTATGTCTACACAACTCTTTTATTTCAAAATAACACTGGTTATTAAAAAAAAAGAGAGATTAGGCCCACACAACGTTTTCTTATTTCAAAATGATGGGATCTGTCATTTCAAAATAAGAACCATCATTTTGAAACAGCTTAAACCGCATTCATTTCGAAATGGCTGATATTTCGAAATAACCACTTCGAAATAACAGCCAGTTCGATAGCAGGCTTTCCCTTAATTCGAATTAACTTATTTTGAAATAAGGACTTTATTTCGAAATAACTCATTTCAAAATACTTATTTCGAAATAACGATGTGTGTGTAGACATAGCCAAAAAGACAGATTGAAAGGAAATAGAAAAAGTCTTTAAAAATGGACTAAATAGGCAAAAGTTAAAAGAAAACTAAAACTACCCTACAAAGAAGGGAAGTAAAATAAAAGTACTGAGTAGGTGAAGAAGTAATATGATATTGTATTCTTCCAAACACACACTACTATTGCCTGTATGTCATTACTTTAGGGGCAAGATCTTACACAGATATGTGTAAAGCATAAATCCCTGATCTGATACTATAGAAATAACAAAGAAAACTCATTATAGTTTAAGAGGTACATAAAGCCTTGAAAATTATAAGGAATATTCCAACTTCATATTATTAAACTATATTTTTAGCTAAGAGAATCAAGATTTAAAAGATTTTCCATCCTTCTCAAATTGTTCAAAGATCTTTCTTTTGCAGTTCTGTTCTCTTAACCTTCCAGTTCACAATGCTATGGATACTTTTATTTTAGAGGGTTTGCATTTTGCAGTGGTGAATTACACTACCTTTCATAACTATGTTCTTGGTATACTGTATGGCAAACTGATTTCAGAACTACTTTTTAAGCTTGGTTATAAAACTAACGTTTACATTGTTGGCAATGTACAAAGATTTTCATGAAGAATCTGTTTCAGTTTAAGTATTTCATGGATTGGCTGAAAGAAATTTTTTTCCATTGTAATGACTAAAGGAAATCCAGGATTCTTTTAGAGATGGCACAAATTACTTTAATAAGCAGTCCTGATAGTTAAATGAGAATGTGAAAATAATGGATTATTAGAATATTTGCTTTGAAAATATACATTGTCTCATCAGCCAATCCTGTAAGTGCATTAACTAATCACTAAGGCAAACCAAGCAGGAACATTGGCTGCATTGAAATCTACAGACTCACTTATATAAATGCATTCCATTGCCTATGCATTTGGGGTTGGCTGGATATGAAAACAATGCTTCAAAATGCATCAAATATAATAATCAAAGCTTCATTGTGAAAATCTCTTTCATTAAAGCTACCTGTTGTGCCAGGAAGTTTTCATCTTTGAGAATGATATAAGATTGTGATATGCAAGTTGACAATGTATCTGAAAGTTCATACCAAGATGCACTGGTGTATATGTCCATTACATAGTTAGCTTTATTTTATTTATTTATTTTAGGCTTATATATATATATATATATATATATATATATATATATATATATAT
>ML681966.1:40507967-40533225 GCA_007922195.1 Podocnemis expansa
TATATATATATATATATATATATATATATATATATATATATATATATTTAGCAGAGGGCACTTACCCAAAATCACTAGGCACCCTTTTCATAACTTAAATATATATTGCAAATTCCACTCTCAGTTCAGTAGTTGACTTTAGTATTTCATCACAGGTAACCCAAGCAATTTAAGATCCCTTTGTCCTACAACAATTTCACACCCTTAACCATTTTGTGCCTATAACAGTTCTGTATTGTTACAATTCTGTCCCCTCTCCTCCCATATGCACACTTTCAAACAGATGGGAAAAATGATGAACTATTTATAGTAGAGTTGATAACAGGTGATAAACCTTGTCCTCAATGTCAATTAAAAAAATGAAGCTAAAATGTCTATTGTAAAATGGCCTATAATAAAATCAAATCATAGGGTTGGAAGGGACCTCATGAGATCATCAAGTCCAACCCCCTGGGGCTTGAACCCAGGACTTTCTATATATTAAGCAGAGGTGCTAGCTACTACACTATTTGCAGGGCTAACCTTACTCTGTCCATATTTTATTATTAAATATTCATAATTCTGCATTTTTTAAAGAAATGACCCAATAACACCTGCTATAAGAAATGTTAGTAAAGCACCATTTAGCTTCATATTGTTGATTCCACACTACATGGCAAAGCGAAAGTTTTCTACAATACAGGCAAAATGAAGGAAAGCACTAGACTTAGCAGAAATGGTTCAAATAAAATCTAAACTCTACTTAGTCACAATCTTTTAGCCATTTTCAGAAGCAAATCTTTTTTTGATGTTTGAAATATCAGTACAATTGTTTTTCTTCTGGTATCTAGCTAATAAAGCAATGAAAAATGCCAAAACACTATTGAAGCCCATTTTTTGAGATTTCCAACCTTGTTTTGCATATGTAAATAGCACTGGTACAGAATCTCAGACTAGCCTGCCAAACATTTTAGATGCTCAGCCAAACTCAGTCTGAACTACAGTCTGAATGTGTGTGAATTTTTCACAATGAAAACTAACAAGGAAAAAATCTTTCAGGTGTTTAGGATATATCATGTGCCCTAAATTCAGCCCAGACTCTCCTAGCATTTAAGTAAACCTTTTCCATTCAAAATCCTCAAGATAATGCTGGGGCAGGTGACCTGCTCACCACTTCATTCTATACCAGCAAGAACTGACATCCTGTCTTGCTCCCATACTGACATTTTACTTGCATCAAAGTTGAGAGAGATTTCCTCCTGGCTTCATGGAGGTAGTAGGAAATCCCCCAGAAATGAGAATTAAAGTATGTGAATATGAATGACTCTGTTGCTTTAAATTGACATAATAAAGTTGAACTAGATTAGTATTTTATTTTCACTTTTGATTACAAGCGGCTAGGTCTTGTTCTTGTATCTGACATTATCCAATTAACTAATATGTAATTTAAATAGCACTCATGTTGATTTATAGATTTATATTTAATATATATTCTAATATTTAAGTTTAGCACAGTGAAATGTGTTTCACTCTCAAATGAAATATTCTTTGATCTCAGAAAATGGACTAACAAAGATAGTGGTACTTAAAGCTTCCTTGTTCTCTGCCAAAGTCTGTCCATAGGAGTAAATAATTAATTCTTTTCCTATGTCCTTCTTTGACCTGTGTACAATTCAAGAACTCCAAAAAAAAGTCTTCATGTGAACAGGTCGTGCATCATGATAACATGTCAAACATTGAAAAGTTCTGCTTTTACAGTGAGTTGAAGGGATAGTAATCATAAACACCAGAAAAACTACCCAGTGCTATTCTGTGTTCTAAGAACTAAACTCTAGAGTCTTGAATATAGCTAACTACTGAATACTCTCTGAGAGTGGGAATATAGCTATACCACCAAGATTATGTAAATGTTACTCTTCTGTAGTTGCCAAGACATAGGACACTGAATCTTCTATACTAGGCAGGTGCCATACAACTTTAAACTCTATTTTGTACTCCTTATTCAGGTCTTATTGGCTATGTCAACATCTGTCAAACTTTGTCGGACTTGCTAGTCTGAACTAAGAAGTTTGAGGTTAGTTTGAACTAACCTTGAGCCAGTTAGTTTGAGCTAGCCACACGTTCTAGTTCATACTAATGCTTAGTTTGAACTAGAATGCATGGTTAGTTCAAACTAACCATCTTAAGCTTAACTAAACCTTAGCCCGGGTCCTGGCCACATTTAGTTCAAATTAAAGAGGTTAGTCCAGACTAAGTGCCTGTACTAACCAATGCAAACTAAGCTTTGCCTAGTTAGAACTAAAAAATTTCTTAGTTCAAACTAGTGAAAGCCTAGTGTAGCCATGGGCTAAATTAGTCTGAACTAATCCTCAATAGTCCAGGCTAATTTGCCAGTGCAGACATAGCCATTTAGGCTTACAATGAAAAGTAATAAATCTGTGCTTCTCCTAGCTGGCATATTCTCTCCATATGCACTTTCGCAGGTCTTTCCCACTGCATTCCCACGCCTGGTGGAATTTATGTATCCTGAGCTCCACCAGTTATAGCCATTGTGCTGGATTCTAGTCTGTTATATAAAAAGACATCATATATGGTTAACAAGCAGCACACCTAATAGCAGTCCTTCCATGGATGCTTCAGACATGACAAGAACAGAGTTAAAATGGAGAAAAACAGAAAATGAAACCCTAGAGATGGCTAATAAGAAAATATATACTTGTGCTTTGTGAATGAGTTAAATAAAAATCTCTTAACGAGGCATGAGACGAAAGGAATATTTGAACAAGCCTGGCTGAAACACATTTGGAAGTTAAGAAGATTTGTTTTGAATTAAGGTCTTGTCTTCAAGTAAGAACCATCATGGTAGAATCTGGCTGAACAGCAATGCTGTACTGTTGCCAAGTATCTTCCCAACAGTATTTTCTTAATTTTCATAAAGCTTGCTTGTTTACATGCTTATTAAATTATTTGTTATTCCAACATTTTTCTGCCAATCTAGACTGGCAGGGAATAAATGTCAACAGGCTCACTATCATCTTAAAAAGCTGGAAATAAACTCAAATTATTATTGCTTAATTTGGCACTATATCATCAGGTTTACATTAGCATGAATAATGCCAAAATGCATCCAAGACAGATGCATACACGTTAGGTTTCTGATAAGCAAACTCTTGACAGGACTATTCATATTGATGCCTGCAATGTAGCCTACATATTGAAGGAATAAGTGTTGTAAACTGTCCTGTCATATTTTACCAATTGAGGAAATTATGTGCATGGATTCTTCCCTGTTGCTGTGGTAACACATTCACACCAAGCTTCTGTACAGAAGCATTTAATGTGCTAACAACCTTCTATATTTTAGGTGGTTCTACTAAAATGAGATGATTCATTAAGCTGTTTTACAAATCTTGTATTTTCTGCTACTATAGATCATGTATTGTGTAATGTTATATCTGTGAGGGTGAATACAAAGATATTATAGTTGTGCATATTTATGCAAAACAGCACCTTCTTCTTCCAGGCTTAGTGCTGGCTAGTAATCTTGCTAGGAGCTTCAGTGTTAGGTGCGTATGAGAGAAGAAAAGGAAAAATGACAGAATCCAGAAAACAAGCTATATGCAAGGTCCAATGGAAACAATATATTAGGATCATTTCACTTTTTAAAGGCTTTGTTAATTTGATCATTATTTATAGAATATTAAAAGTTTGCCAAGTTTATATCTAAATATAGAAATACTCTACAAATATACAACTATGTATTAGAATAGCTGGCCTAGAACTATAAAGAGAGAATGTATGAGTTCAAGTATAACTTGTTCAAGTGTCATCTGCTATATTTATAAACTAATTTACACTATAGTACTACTGTTATTTTAATAATACAAAAATGTGTTATATTTGGCACTCTAAAATAAATTGAAACAAATGTTTACTTTAACATAATAATACAGAACATATCTAATTTTCTTTTGCAGTCTACACACCAAAAAAAAAAAAAAAAAAGTTCAAGATGATGTCCAAAAACTCAAATTTCCTATCATCTATTTCAAGCAGATGTTATTCATCAAAGGGAATTGTGTTTTATTTTGTTTTGATGGCTCCAGAGAACTCGAAAACCGTCTAAAACATGGTTTATGTATATATAATGGTATTAATTTCTAATAATTTGGCATTGTTATGTTTAGATGTCTCAGCCATTTTTAAGATATATTGCCATATACTCTGTAATAATATTTTTAAAGAAAGAGTAAATCAGAATAGTGATGTTGTTCTCAAATGAAATGTGTGTGTAAAGTATAAAGCCACTGCAATTACTGAGATGGACCAGGCTTATTGGTGGTGCTGCACTTTGAAATGTCTTTCAATATTTCCAATGATGTCATTGACAGATTTGTCATTGGGTTAAATGTAAGAAAGATTAGGACAAATTACATGATGCAGAAGACTGTTAAACATGCTGAATTAAAGGCTGCTCCTCTCACTGGGGCAAAAGTATAAAAATCTTTATATTTAACTTCAATATTACTTAAGCAAGGGAAAAGTGAGCTGGATTTGTGAAGCAATTGGAGAATCAGATTTGCTATATAAATAAATTAACTAATTTGCTGTTTTAAATGGCTAGTGCAACAAATTTATTCATTTAAAAATAATGAAAGATATGTCTATCTTAGCTCACTAGCTTTTTACAGAATTTTATATAAGTATAAAATTCTATAAAACCTAGTTAACATCCAACTACATAGTCTGATGGCTTTTGAGAAGGGGCCATTATGATAAGCATAGCATAGGCCATAGGACCTCAGCCTGTAATTCCTGCATTAGGTACATAACTTTTGCTTAAATTACAGCATATCTTTTAAAACAGGGGTGGCCAAACTTATGGAACTCAAGAGCCACACAAGTTGATTATTAAACCTTCAAGAGCTGCACTGAGGCATACAGCCACATACTTATACCTACTCCAAAATTACTACGTTTAAAATTCATCGCACACTTTAATTTTATCATAAAAAGAGGACAAATACTGATCCTACTAATGTCAGATTCTAATAATTAAGGTTACCATGAAAATTTAGGCCTATACAGTAAAAACTTAGCTGCTGCTCGATGTAGCAGCCTGCAGGCTAGTGGTGAGTTATTTAAAATCCTGACCATGCCACACTTTTCCCTGCCATCGCCAACCATGCTGTGCTTCTCCCCACCGTCCCGACCCCCTCCTGTACTCCCAGGCTGGGGCTGCTTTCCTAAACTGATTTGATGACATTCTTCCAAGAGCCACAATTTTTCATTCAAGAGCCGCATGTGGCTCCTGAGCCACAGTGTGGCCATGCCTGTTTTAGAAAGATGTCCAGTCTTTACATAAAAAGACTACACATGAGTCCACCTCATCTCTAGATAAGTGTTCCAAGTTTGATTACTATAATGGTTACAAATGTGTGCCTTCTTTCCAGTCTGAAGTTTTCTAGTTTCAGATGTCAATCATTAGATCTTGTTTTGCCTTTTTCTTCTAAATTAAAGACCCTTTTATCCTCAGCAGTCTCTTAATATAGGTACTTGCAGACTATGATCAAGTCACATCATATCATATCACTATCTTTGCTAAATTAAAGAGCACTGTTAAATTATGTTTTCCACACCTCAAAGCATTCTTGTAACTTCTGACCCTTTTTCTAATTTATTTCAACATGGAGCATGTTTGTTGACCACACACCTGGAACTTCTGTAACATTATTTCCACAGTGGTCTCATTAAGGCCCAATAAATCTCTATTCTTGCTTGACATTGTAATGTCTTGAAAACTGTCTTAAAAATATAAACAACAGCTTTAAATTCTCAGGAAATTTCCTGGTCCTGCTTACTGGCCTTGGGGCTTTATAGGAAAGCATATAACTGGGGTCTTCAGCTGTCAGTATGCAAAGAACCAGCCTAGAGCAAAGTGGCTGAGTTGTGTCTCATTGCCTTAGGGGAGGAGCCTGATTTGTCTCTCTATTACTCCCTTTTTGGTATTTGTGTGTTATCCATCTAGTTTGAAGACATAAAGTAGAGTTACTTTGCAACCTACCAGAAAGAGTGCTTTATGTTTATTTTTTAAATTAACTACCCTGTTTGTATGCTCACCTGCTTATACTGCTGAGAATTATGTTAGCAACAGTATAACACTAAAACAACAAAAGTCCTGTAACACCTTACAGACTAACGCGTTTCTTCAGGCATAAGCTTTCATAAGCTGCAACCCATTTCATCAGATCCACTTCATGGGTTGCAGCCTGAAGAAACGTGTTAGTCTTTAAGGTGCCTCAGGACTAACACAGCTACCCCTCCGGAAAGTATAAAACTAGATCATTCTTAATGGGTTATCTATTGCAATCACTATAGCCTCCACCCAGGACACACAGCCCCATCTTGAAAGTGTGTCCAATATTCTTTGTTTCTTGATATATGAAGTTTATATATCAGATAGATGTTGACGGGATGACACAGGGAATAAAGTAGTAGACAATGACCGAAGTTAGAAATGGAAAAATAAGAACAATTGTTGGGAGTGAGACTAGGGTGCCTACTGAGGAGGTTATGAGGGAAATAGAATAGGAGCCATTTGTGGGTTGGAAGCTAGAGTTCACTCATGGCACTGGCACAAATGAGGGAAAGGCAAGATGGGAAAAGGGTCAGGATTGACTGCCTGTTCTTCCTGACTGAGAATCAAGGCTTCTTTGGTCCCATGTAAGTGCCCTAGCCACTGGCCTACTGGATTATTATTTTTTTTTGACAGTATGGGGATGCTCTTCTTTGGTTTTGACCAGAAATTCCATCATGGACTTGAAAAAACTTTCCAATGAAATTTTTGTGAAGACAGATACAATTCTAAGAGGCTGACTTTTTTTTTTCATTTTAAAAAATTGTAAAAATAATTCAACATTCAAGTTAGTAATGCTCTCTGCTGAGATGAGGTTACAAAGCAGTTACAATAATTCTGCTTCAGATTCCTTTTTAATTTTTTTTTCTTCCCAGTTCACTCCTCATAAGCTTGTCTTTCCTCCTGGAAAAGTCCCATTGAACATGCCAGGGAGGAAAACGATAGAGTTATAGAAGCTAAATAAGGTCTTACAAAAATTTTTCCAGAAGCCATTATAATTTAACGAAGGATGGCATCCTGTCTCTACCTTTTTAAAACGTACTATAAAATTAACTGATAATGGCATGACCCTTGACCTCCTCAGTGCCAACTTGGAAGGCGGATTAAAAAATAACCTGAATCTGGTATGTATATTTTCTTCACCAAAGAATGTCATTTGAGGTCTTAAATAAAAGCTGGGATCTCACTGGTCATAAATATTATGAAATGTAAGTACAGATACCATGTAAGTAATATGTATGTGTGTTGGTATCAAATCAAGTTTGCAAACAGGTTTTCTGTCAAGCTAATGATGTTTGTTTATCTGTCTCTCAGTCAGCATGTAAACTAAGCAGTGTATGCCAACACAAGAAAAACATACTTACCAGTACCTACCAAATCAAGGGACAGAGGATGTGAAATCAACTGAGATGCAGCAAGTTAAAGAATAAACTACAGGAGTACAGACCATGAGCTTCAGAGGATATAAGAAGTCTCCTAGTAGGTAGTAATTGGACAGTGTGATTACTTTCATGAAATCAAAACTTGCCCTGGCTTAAACGCTGCAAAGGACATTTGGAGGGAGAGAAACTTCTTCGGACAGAAGGTTAGTCTATTCAGTTAAATTTAGACTCCAGACGTTATTTTGTTTTATATTTAACTTTGTTCTTTCCAATATCTTTGCTCATTTTCTCTTCAATCTTTGCTAATAAACATATTGTTTTCACTGTAGATATGTCTGAGTTATATTTAAACAAGTTGATGTGTATACTATTTTCTTGAGGACTCAGACTTTGTATTTCTGTGAGTTCTTCACTAGATAAAGTGCTGAATGCTACAGGGGACACTTGAGGGGCTGAAGAACTCACCTATTGTTAACCCGTAACAAAGTAATAGCTGGTGTAGACCAAGAGAATTTGTTTTGATTGTAACCAGCTGGTGGAGTCATGTTACTGATACCCAATTAAGTACAAGCAAGTATCCCTCTAGCTGGACATGGGCGGAAACAAGGGAAGTCACAGTCTTGTGTACACTGAGGACAGTCACAACCATCTTTAGAATTATTTGCAAAGTCTCATTCCTCATTACATTCTATATGAATTTTTCATGGAATGAAACTGTTAATTCCAGAGGTATATTTTGGAATCCAAATAGGTCTGTATTCAAGGTTTTTTAATCATTACCTAATACCTCAATTTTTCAAACATATTTGTCTTACCCCTGTATTTGGGCAGAACAGAAGGAGTGATACTATTAAAGTCAGTTGCAAAATTCTCAATAACTTCAATGGTTGTGGACTCTGACTGGTCTCCATCATGACAGTGAGAATTCTTCCTTAAAAATGGATGATTATATTGCAGTTCATTCCAAAGCTAACAGACAATCAAACAACCAAAAAAGAAATAAACCACATAAAGATTAAGCTTTAAAAAATTAATGAATCAAAATCAACCCCCCCTATGATTTTCTGTTGTTGTTTATTAATAGAGTGTTAACTGTATCAAAGTCTGCATATATATAAAATGAAGGGAGGGAGTTGTTTATGACCATGGTCATTTAAAAATAAACACACCCTGCTGAGACAATATGTGACTATTAAGTTATTAAAATATTGAAGCTTTATTGTCTCAACACAAACAATGAATTAATTTATTACATTTTAAAAGCTGGTGGCTCATATTTGGCAACTTATTGTTCTTCCACATGGAGTATAGATTTTCTCTGCTTGTATCAACCATCGAGAAAAGTAATCTGTGTTGTTTTGTGTCATGTTAAGTAGAAGAGAAAGACTATTGAAAATGTTTGCTTTTTTTCTGGGGCAAAAATGGTCACATGCAATGCTGAAACAGAAGAGTAATGTTATTTGCTAGCTATTTGATAGCTCACTGAACGCTGCAGTTGAGCACATCTTGAGGTATATTTATAACAAAGGACATGTGAAAAAAATCAGAATGTATCCTATACCTTTAAATTGCGCTCGCTCGCTCGCTCTCTCTCCCCCTGATTTAGGTTTGCTTATCTGAAACCTTCCACTCTATACAACAGTTTTCACCGACCGACATTTATTGGACTAGCCAAACCAATAACTCTGAAAACAAGCTGTTTATAAGTTTAGACACAACCCATAATTCTGTTTCTAAGTTGCTGACATCTGTTTCTTTCCCCTAGAGATAATGCCAGGATAGTCAAGACTCAAGAATAATGCAAGTCATGAACTTTTTTTAGAAAAGACAGCATAAAATACTATAAATTAATTTATTAATCCCTAAAGTCAATTCTACATTCGTATTGTTTATTGGAGGGAGAGATACATTTCTGAATCTCTTTAAAAAATGTTCTCCAAACATTGTCTACATCTATGGCAGGACATTACATTCTGTTAGTTCTGCAAGTTATCAATAAAAAAAACTACAAAGTTGAAAATGGCTTTCTGAAATACTTAGTAGAAATCCATATTTTAAGCTTTGCAATACGATTGTTTGCCATTTTCCAAAGTTTTTAGTTTAGACACATCATAGTGAAACTAAAGGATGTTCATCAGATGCTCTTTCCCACTAAAGGTATCTTGGTTAACACTGTGAATTATAGCAATGGAAACTCTATTTCAAAGGGTTAAATTTTGTTTGCATTTTGATCAGTTTAATAAGCATTTGTCTTTATGCCATCAATCTAGGAAACTCACAGCCACTGATTTAGTTCCATGTACTGATGATTTTGTACATGTAAACAAGCTGACTATGTTTGCACTAGAAGAAGTTAGTTGAATTTGTTAATTCAGACTAAGAAGTTAGAGTTTAGTTTGAAGTAAACTCAAACTTACTAGTTTGAATTAACAAAGTGGACTAATTCAACTTAATGTTAACAATTAACTTTTTTAATATAGACCAAAGCAAAAGCGACACTAAACACCACAAACCTCCTGGTTTAGTCTATTAGTTCTTCTAAACTAGGTAGCAGAACTATACTTTTTTTCTTCTTTCTCTTCTTGTAATGTGTTTGTTTATTGAATCATTTTTAAATTGAAATAAGCACTCATCTACATGGAAAAAATACCAATTATTTAGGTATATTCTACCTCAAAAAGCTCTTGTTTGGACACTTTCAGTTTTTTTTTCTTTCTTTCTTTTTTTTAAAGCTGATTTTAAAACTTAATTCTGTCCCTAAGTGTCATAAGTTATATCAAAAAGAGGCATTCTTATACTGGAATAAGATTCTTGATTATGGAGGTTATATTAGTATAACAATAATTGTTTAAATTAAAAAAATTATGTTATCCCAAAACAATGGAAGCACAAAATTGCACTTTTCTCATATAGACCCAAAAGTGTCCACAATAATATTCACACCATTTTATTAAATTGGTTTAAAATCCAACCTTTAATTAAATGGGAGCAACTTTCTCATGTAGAAGAAGCTGTAGGAGTGGAAGTCCAACTGATAGCCAATAAAACTTGTGCACCTAAGTCACTTAGACCTGATGTTTTAGCAATGCCTAAAGCAGAACATTAGATTAAAAAAATGTTGGTGATAACTGCAACCTTACTTATAACTCTAGTCCAAAGTTAGGGCACTTTTTTGAAATGTGACAGACCATGTTCAAATCTCTCCTCGAAATAAAGACAAAGGTGAAATTGAACTGAGGTCTCCTTCATCCCCCATAAGTGTCCTAAGCCAGAGGTTCTCAACTACTGTGCCAGGATGCATTACTGTGTCACAGCACAACAGTAAACGTGTCATGGATTGCTGGGGAATTGGCTGGATTTGACCTGGAAGGAGTGGGCTGGTCTGTCCCAAAGGGTCACCACAAGGTGTCAAGTGTGTCACAACCTTCAAAAGGTCACTGCCCTAACCAATGGCTAAACATTATGAGGTGTTGTGAAGCACATCTGTCACCACTATTTTGTGAAGCTTGTCTTTTAAAAATGTCCAAAACAGTATTTCATTTAATACAATTCTTTTTCAATTTGCCAACTTTCTTTCAATTTACAGATTCAATTCTACCCAAATTGATTGGAGAAGTAATCAGGATTTTGGTCCGTTCTTTTCATATGGAACTGGAGTCATGTGGCATTCTTCTTTTAGGGACTGGGAATTTTGTCCTAGACACTAGGAGAAGGCCTCAGAGACCATGGGGCAATTCAGTTTCATTCATTGGAATCTTTTATTATATATACAACTTCCTGCTTCTTTGAGGCAGTATAATTAACTCAGAAACCACGCCACCATTCCTTCTTCTTACTGTGGCTTCTCTTAGTATGAACCCTTCCTTGAGGTACACAGAAATTAAAGAGGGGTAGCCATCTTAGTCTGTGTACAGCAAAAGAAATGACAGTCCTGTAGCATAAGCTTTTGTGGGCTCCAATCCACTTCAGCATGCACAAAAGCTTATGCTCAAAGAAATCTATCAGTTTATAAGGTGTCACAGGCATCTCATTGTTTTTACAGAAATTAAAGTAGTTTCAAGCAATATTATAACCCATAGCATTTACCAGTGGAGAGTCTACTGGGCCCTCAAAAGACCATGACACACACAATATCCATGGCTCTTTCCCATTTTGACTGACCCATCAAATTCTTGTAAAGCCCCAAGAACATGTTTGTCCACAGAGACTTGTGTAGGCTGGTTGAGGAGGAAGCATGCTAAGATTCATTACTATACTTTTCTTCATACACCTATGTTGGAGTTTACTTCTCTGTGGTTGGCAGTAATTTTATTGTATTACTTTGAGATTTTTGTTTGTTTGTTTAATAATTGCTTATGGCATTTTGCTGACGTACTTGGGTAACAATGAATGGGACTAGTGAAAAAGCGGTACTGCTACACTTGTGTGTGTGTGTGTGTGTGTGTGTGTGTGTAGTACAATGATTTAATATAATTTTCGTAAATATGTAATCCAGATTTAGGAAATGAGATAAAAGGCAATGTGGCTAATAAGAACTGTACAGACTTTTGCCAGCATAGTAACATAGGTATCATAACAAGTAGAAGGCAGAGTGTTAGGTCACATTTTCTCTTTCAATTCCTTGTCAAATTACAGAGTGAAACATTGTAAACATGTTGCTAGATCCTAGTACGTTTTTTCACATTATTGATTTAAATTCTTGGCATGAGGAAAAACAATTCTGAAAGTGCTATGCAAGTAGTATGTTTTAAGACTATCTTTCAAGGTTTGAGTACCCTGGATTATTTTATCTGGATATTTACCCTGCTGTTCTTCACAATTAAACATTATTTATGTCAGGTAAAGCAAAAAACCTGAGCCAATAACCCTTCTGTACACTTCACTTCCCACATCAAGATCATTTTGACTTGAAAGTCAATGGTGAATGCAGCATTTGTCTCTCTTCCTTTCATGGTTGCTATCATATTTTTGAATAAAGAAAACAAGCAAGGAGTCCTGTGGCACTTTTAAATAACAAATTTATTTTTCACATGAGCTTTCATGGGTGAAGTCCCACTTTGTCAGAGATCAGAAAATGGAAAACTTATAGTTTGAGAGGGAAGGATGAATCCTGTGGTTACATCTAACTACATCAGATCAGATTATTTCAGCAAATCTAACAAGTTGTATAGATTCAAATAGTGTGGAACAATGTATTAGAAAGGGGTGAGGTTGAAGAAAGTGATAATCTTTCTTATATGCTGTTCCACACTGTTTGAATTTATGTAACTTGTATGATTTGGTGAAGTAATTTGACCTGATGCAGTAAAGTGTAATCACAGGATTTATCTTTCCCTCCCATACTGCAAGTTTTCCATTTGCTAGCATCTGATAAAATGGGACTTCTCCTACAGAAGCTCATGCAAAAATAAATTCGTTAGTCTTTAAAAGCGCCACAGGAGTTCTTGCTTGTTTTGCTGAGCTAGACTAATACGGCTATCCCTTTAGAACTTGAATAAGGAAGAGTCTGATAGAATCTACAAAGTGTAAGAAATGACTTTATTAGATTTGTTTCCTCATTGTAAAATCTGAAACAGTTCGTGTGACAAATTTGGCAATTCCCTGTGATACTTTTGGATGATCTTAATCTGTTAAATTTATGTATCATTAAGAACCCTGGATAATGTTGCAGTTCCCAGGGCTGGAATGACCACTGATCCTCTAGGAATTAAGAACTAGGGTGATTAGGCAAATTCACTCAGGTCATAACACCTCAGAGAGGTACCACCACTTGCTGAGAGGCTCACATATACTAATTCAGACTGGATTTTCCTGCAAAATACCAATAACCTTCAATAGACTAAAGCAGTGGTTCTTAATCATTTTTGAGTCGTGACATAGTTGCCGACATGCGCAACCATCCATGGCACACTGCCCCTGAAATGGAAAGAAGCCTCTGTTCCTGGAAGAAGCCTCTGGGAGAAGATGGAGTGTGGTAGCAACCCTCCATGCTGCAGATTCTTGGAAAGGGGGCTAGGGCAAAGCAGGTTTGTTTCAGTGGTGGAGGATTTCATTCAGCTGTGGGCCAGCTCCTGATGACACATTCAGTCACATATTGTAACACACTAATGTTTCACAACACAGTGGTTGAGAACCATTGGACTAAAGAATAGGATTTTTTTTTTAGTGTGTTGTTTCTAACATGTCTAGCTTACAAATAAATGTGTTTGATCACGAAGAACTGTTCAGTAACTGAGAAACTGCTAGAAATTACATTGCTCATAGCTTTTGAAGAGAAAGTATAGCACAGTCTCTGGCTTGTTTAGGCAGTCTGGATTGCTAGGGTTTCATAGGATAGGCGGGGAACTATTCTTCCAGAAGACCTAGACAGACATGGCAGAGACATGGGTCTCCCCCCAAAAAGAGGTATTGGAAGCCTGGAGTTGGTGCCAGATGGGGAATACAGGTGCAGTTGTCCTGACCCATGACATATATTTGGAATTTGTTTTATGATTCTAGTCTAAATGTTGTTTCCTCTGTGGAAAAAACTTTAGGCAATCAGATATCCCAGGCAGTAGATTCACTGACCTGGATTCACAAAGGGACTTTGCACTGTGGCTGTGTCCACTCGAGTTTTATTTCAAAACAACAGCCATTACCATGTCCAGACGATGTTTCTTTATTTCATAACTGGTAAACTTCAGCTGCTATCGAAATAGCCGTTGTTTCAATACAGTTGTTTTGAAACAACGGCGTTCAGACACGTTGTTTTGAAACAACAGCTGTGTTCACACAAAGGCATTATTTCGATACAAGTTGTGTCAAAACAACTTGTATCGAAATAATTCCTTATTTCAAAATAACTTAATTCGAATTAACAGTTTGTTAATTCGAGTTAAGGAAAAAAGCTCAAAGTGAAATAGCAGTTTCAGGCAACAGTTATTTTGAAACAAGTCACTGTTGTTTTGAAACAACATGTTCAGACTGCATTGTTTCGAAACAAGTGTTTCAAAACAACATTGTTTCGTCCCCAAATGGGGTTTAAGTTGTTTCGAAACAACCGTGCGTCATGTGAACAGGGTATTTCTTATTTCGAAACAACCTCTGTTGTTTTGAAATAAGAGTGCTGTGTGAACACAGCCAACGTGTCCAAACGCCATTGTTTTGAAACAACGGCTATTTCAATTCCAGCACGAGTTGACCTTCTTCCTCCCAGGGTGCTCAGGGACCAGGAAGTTCCCTGCAGCCTGGTCCCTCATGCTGCCAGGCTGAGCACAGAGATGATGGCAGGCGCTCAAGGTACTCGCATGCAGGGGCAACACCAGGGGTCCGTATGGACCACTGAGGAGACTCTCGCCTTCTTCAGAATATGGTCTTCAGAGAACATCAGAGCACGGTTCTAGGTGTGCCACCAGAACATCAATGTTTACAGTGACATTGCCCAGGCCCTGGCACAGGAGGGCTAGGAGCACACCACCACGCAGGTATGCTCAAAAGTCAACGGCCTGTGCCAGGACTATGCCTGGGCTAAGGACGCCAGGCTCCTCCATGGGGCAGCAGCTGCCACCATCTGCCCATTTTCTGAGGAGCTGGATGCTTTCCTGGGCCAGGACCCGAGTGGCCTGCCATCTCGGCCCAGGGACTCAGCCAAGGCCTGCCCAATCGTCACATCACTGGAGCTGGAGGGGGACCCCCTCAGAGCCAGAAGAGCCCATAGATGTAGGTAAAACCAGTTGCCCCAGCACAGCTCCACCTGGAAGCCCGGAGCTCATCCTGGAAGGGGAGCACCAGACCTCCAACCCTGAGGAGCAGCTGGAGGAGGAGGAGGAGGAAGAGGCAGCCACCCAGCAGGGGACATCGTGCCCCACATCAAGCATCCCAGTTGGTGAGTGTCCCCCCCACTCCCCCGGCAGGGAGGCCCAGGAGTGCAGGGCATAGGTCCTGAAGGGGGCATGGCCCTGGGATGGTGGGACTCGGGCCTGGGGGGTGGGGTGCACAGGCTCCCCCGTGGCTGCAGGTGGCAGGGAGGCATGTGGAGGCAGGGTCCCGTGCCCAAGCAGGATGGGGGTCCCTCAACATGAGAGTGGCAATAGGCAAACATGGCAGCATCCAGGGCAGAGAACCTGCAGCCAGCACTGCTGTTACATGGCCCCAGGAGACTGCCTGGGCTACATGCTGCCGAGGACAGATCACTGTGTAGGCCATCAGGCCATGTGCTCCCTGAGTGCAGTGTACACAGCCCACACAGACTGGGAATCCTGCTGGCAGTCAGGGCAGGGGTTTGAAGCTCACAGGCTGCACACACCCCAGGCCAGTAGGCTGACACTTAATTTTTCTCTCTTCTGCCCTGCAGCTCCTCCACCCACCCACCAGCCTTCTCCCAGGAGCCCACCGCTGACCACCAGGCACAGGAGGAGAGTGCACCAGACCAGGGACCACATCCTGGCCAGCCTGCTCCAGCTCTGCCAGCAGGCCGAACAGTCATCCCGGCCCTGGCGTGTGGAGCAGGACAGGCGCCAGGACACCACTGTCCAGCAGCTCCAGCATACCGTTGACACCGACAACCACATTGTGGCGCCCCTGGAGCACCAGGCAGCGGCTATGGAGTGCCAGGAAACAGCACTTGAATGCCAGGTGACCTCCCTGGAAAACATCCAGGCCATGGTGTGCTGCTTTGGGGCCCACCTAGCCCCCCCCCCACATGAGACTGACCCTGGTGCTCCCAGAGACCCAGTTGCTGGACCCAGGGTGGCCTTGGTGAAGGCTGTGGGGCTGCAGGCCATGCCCCAGGGGTTGCTCCCCCTTACTATGCCTCCCAGTTGTCCCCAAACTACCACCCCACATCCCCTGTCCCACTTTAGTCCCCCCAGTTGTGCCCCCACTTGACCCTTCCTGCCTCCTTAGCTCCGCCTTCCCCAATCCCCTTGTTTGTTTAAATAAAAACAGTTCACCCACATTCACAGTGGTTGTTGAGTGTTTTATTGGGTTAGGGTTCAGGGTGTGGGCGGGTTGGTGGGGGCTTACTGGGGCAGAATGGGGGACTGGGTGGTGTGGTGGGGCTCACATGGTGATGTGGGTGGCATTGACTATCCTCCCACACTTTGGAAAGCCCAGGGTGGCGAGGCCAGCGATGGTGTCCTGCAGCACTCCCAGGGTGACGAGGTGTGGCATCAGGACCATGCTGATGGCGTGAGCGACCTGCAGTGGCACTTCCCTGATGGTGGACCGACACTGAAGAGATGGGCAATGGACCTGTGGGACTTGGGAGTGGCCATCTTCCAGAGGGTGATGGCCACACTCTTGTCCACGGGGATGCCTGCCCTCATCACCGTGTCCCTTCGGCACAGGACTGGAGTGAGCTTGGTGATGAGGTGAGTGAAGGTCTCCCTGCTAACCTGGAGGTTCCTTCTCCAGTGCTTGCCACTCCAGGTTCTCAGGACAACCCTCTCCCACCAGTCTGTGCTGGTGCCAAGTCCCTAGATGTGCTGTGGCACAGAAGGGGGACTGGGAGCTATTGGTGCTGTGAGAGCCACTGAGACGATGGTCTGGGGTTCAGCTCTGGGCTCATCGGGTTCAGGGAAGAGTGTGTCCCACAGCAGGGCAGCACTCTGCAGGCTAGCAGCGGGTCTACCGAGCCCTTGAGGATGGTATGGGAGCCAGACGGCATCCATACCCATCTCTATCGCAAGCTCTTGGGAGTCAGAATGCACAGGGAGGGAAGGTCAGTGCCTACTGTTATGTGATTGGCTGGCAACATAGGTGCCAACATGGCCGGCAACAGGGCCCAGCAAGCCGGCCATGTTTCCACACCTCCCATGCTACCACTCTCCTGAAGCAAAATATCATGTCCACTCACAGGGCATGCTATTTTGCTTTGAGGGCTTCCCTTAATTCGAATTAATTTATTTTGAAATAAGGATTTTATTTCAAAATAAGTTATTTTGAAATAAGAGTTAACGTATGGACACAGCCTATGAGTCTCACATCTAATGCTTAACATTTAGGCACCTAGAAGATCACAGAAATGACACTGTGATCTATAAAAAGTAAGTTAATGTTAGCATTTAGGGTTCCTGTGCAATGAATGGAAAGAGGCATACATCTTAGAATACATCCCACAAAGCCCAACATGTGAAACAGAAATGCTGATCAGCTAGTCAGTTGGGATGTGTCCTAATTCCTGCCCCTTTCCTGGAGACAGGCACCTAAATTTAGGCTTCATGGAGGCAATTACCTCTACTAGAAATTCACAAATTCAGATAAGATAGATGATGGAATGCCTAAGTTGCACATGGATACTGATTCAGTAGTCTTGTTCAGAGGCCACATTTCTCCACACAAAGGAGAATGTAGACCTGCACAATAACTGTTAGCACAGCAATTAGCATACACAGATCCCCTACAGGAGATCAATGGTTAAATCTCTTTCTGCTGGATGAGAAGCTATCTGCATTGTCAACTTTCAGGTGAGTATTTTAAACACTGACCTGTAGTGTGATTATCACTTTTTTCAAGCCTAATTAATATTTAAATATTAAAGTATTTAATTAGTGAAGAACAACTTCAGTAGGTGAAATTGAGAACGATGCACATCAAAATATCCTGAATGAATTTAGGCACATAGAACATTCAGTGGCACCTGAGTGGAAATTTGTGGATCACAACAATGCTTAAAAATGGGACTTAGTTGTCTAAATCCAAGTATTGGACAACTAAGTGCATTTGTGGATTTTTAGAGTAAGTCTTGGGTGGGTTTAAAGTGCAAAGCTGGGCATAATAATCACGCTGAAATGTCACTACCACATTTCAGGACAACTGATCTGTATTCCTCTTCCATGGCCTAATAAGAGAACCCACTCTTGGCTCCTCAAATGCCACCTCTCTCTCTCTACTGACTGGAGTATTTCCAGACTGCATAGCTCCTGGCCTATATTTTGGACTCCCTGGCAAAGTCAGACTGCCTAAGTAGTCCTCTTTTACTTTTCTCCTCAGAGACAGAAAACAGTGTAATTGCATATGCTAAGTTACTGTGCAGCTCTTTCTAAGCAACCACATTTATTCTTAAAAACAATACAGAACCTGTATGTGTGCTAATATATTTAACTGAGCTTACCTCCTCACTCTACCAAGGGCTCTGGTTGGTGTTCATTAGTCAGCGACCACACAGAGGCAATGCTGGAATTAGATATTTCGGTGCTCAGGGCAAGCAGCACAAAACACACCCTCCCCCAATCTCTTCCTTGACCCGCCTCTGCCTCTCACAGGCATTACATTCTTATACTGCACCATTGCTGGTCCAGCGCACCAAGCCAATGGCAGGGAGCCACTGGGCTGATCCTGGGAGCTTTTAGAGAAGCACATCTGTCGCTTCCACCCTCTACCCCTTTCTTCCCTCACTGGGCTCAGGCTATTGGCTCAGCCTTCCCCGTCCCACACAGCTGGGCAGGCAGGAAGAGGGCAGTCCAGTACAGGTAAAGGAGTGGAGGTTGGGGAGGGAAGTAGAGGAAGCAGCCCCTGGCCCCGCCTGGCTGGGAAACCTTTCATCTCAGCTGCTGCCAATGCTAAGCGGCACAGTGTGCTGGCCCTGGAATGTTCCTGCCTGCTCCTCATCCCCTGCCATCCAGCGGTGTACCCCTCACTACTATGTGCTTAATTGGGGCTTTGGGGCTGCTGGCCATGGGAACAATTAAGGGCTGTACCTGTAGCCCCGGCACCACTCTCTAGGGGGCTGTGCTGCTGCTGCTGGTGGTGGCTGGGGCAAGTAGCTTTCCTTCACCCACTCGTCTTCCATAGACCCGGCACAGAGTGATCAGCTCCACCAGGCAGGGCCAAGGGAAGAGTTCCTGAAGACGTGGTGCGCTTGCTCAGGCTGTGGCCACTCATCCTGAGTGGGTGAGGGGGGCATAACTCCTGGCACTTGCCTGACTTGGGGTGGGGGCATACTACCTGCTGCTCTGCTCCCCTTTAGCTCCTTATTCATGGTTCATTGTGAGCATATACGTGACTCATTAGCAGGCACTTAAAGGGATCAATAGCAACTGGTGGGGAGCATTTCTGCAATGGATGGGCTGAGAGTTTGATTTTCCTCTCTCAGGGCCCTTCCCCTGGTGAAGCTGCTCTTGCTAGGCTGCTCTTACCCTGACCCTGAGCATGCATCTGAGCAGGCTTAGAGCATGAGATTTATAACTCCCCAGCCTGGCTGCAGCAGCTTAGAGGGAACACTGGAGTCTTCTAAAAGTGCCCAGAGTAAAGCCCTGGTTGTGCTACTCTAGTTACAGCCCTGCACAGAGGTTTTACCTGGGATCACTAGTTCATCACAGCTTCAATTTAAAACAAGCCCCCTCACCCGCAGGTCAGTTACTCCTTTAAACCATTTGTCTTTGAACTGTCCTTATGTGACTTGACAAGAGGACCCCACCTCATGATGAAGCTTCAAACACTGAGCCCGTAGTTACATGTTTGTGGTCCCTGTAGGAGGGAGAGTAGCCAGAAAGCACCTATGTCCTTTGGGCCAACTGTCTGGGGGTTGATCACTCCACCTGCTGGCCAGCGGAAAGCTCTGCAGGGGCTTAGACCCAGGCCTCAGGAGGCAGGTCCAGGGGAAGGGAGGACAATATAAAGGGAAGGACCAAACAGTGAAAGGGGAGGCTGAGAAGGAGATGCACAGCACAGCCTGAGAGTGGTTGACCCCTGCATGAGGATGGGAGGCCTGACCGCTGGCTAGACTTTCCTGTATGGTCTCTTCCCCAAGGTGAGAACTTGGAAGAACTGCCTTCCATAGAACATGCCATGGACCTGGTGGGCCCTAACAACAATAATCTGGAGGAGCTGCCTTCTGCAGAAGACGCCATGGACCTGGCGGGCTTTAACACTAATGATCTGGAGGAGCTACCCCTGGTGGAAGACCTGGACAACCTACCAGACTTGCTGCCTCCAGGGGAGGAAAGTTTGACCAGGATCCTTCTTGCATTTTACCCAGAGGACTGAATCGGGAAAGCGATGAGGGGAATATGGAGAAAGTAGGCCAAGGGAGTGCAGGCCTGTCCCACCAGGTATACAACTGAGGCTGGTGTGTTTTGGCAGAAGCACAGTTGGTTTTGTGGTAGCCTTGTGGCCACCAGCTACAGCCCTGGGCTAAGATGCAGTGGAGTGTGTGGGCCTGGGTTTCCCTGCCCTGAAGCGAATACCCCACCAATCCTGTCTTACTGAACGCTGCCTGAATCCTATCTCATACCCCATCCAGAGATTCTTATATGGCCTTGCCCAGAGAAGGGCTGAAGGCCCAGACTATATTTAGCTGCCTCACCCTGCTGGAGGGCTAGCAGGCAGAGACCTTATACGGCCTTGCTCAGAGAAGGGCTGAAGGCCCAGATTGAGTTGCAGCTTCCTTGCCCTGCTAGAGGGCTAACAATCAGGGATTGCATGCAGCCTCACCTGCCAAGGGGCTAGAAGGCCACCCACTAGAGGAACTGCCCGGGATCCCCAGTCCCTTGCTCTCAGAAATTTCACTTCATGTGTATTGTCCCAAAAGATGATTCACATCTTCTACACTGTTCAACAGTATTATCTTGAGTGTGCATTAATTGTCTTTCTACTAGAGAAGTTCCAGGTAGCCACATAGTAGTACAGAAACATTTGCAGTTTTAATAGAATAAACTCCTAAAACACTTAAACTAATTAAGTAAGGTTGAACTTAATTCAATAGGGTTTGTCCAGGATAATGAAGGATTTTTCATATCTTTTACAGCTATTGCCTGGAAAGGCTTATTGTACTTAAATAGAATATGTAAACTAAAATAAAGAAATAATTTTAGAAACTTGCATTCACTAGGATTAATGATTTAGGTAGAGCATCAGTAATAAAGGGGAAAAAAACAACCTCTGCTTTTGTCACCAGTGTGTTTTAAACAAAAGACATGCTATTGCAATTCTTGATTTCCCTTCCTCCCCACCCCATTTTAACCTGCTTTTATTGAAAACCGTACTTTGCTTTGGAGAGTATTATGGAATAATTTTTGGCCAAATGAATTTTTTACATTTTTATAATTCACATTGACTAATAAGAACCATAACAGAGGGGTTAGATAAAATAAAAATGGTTTGTATATGCCTGTGTCATTGCTGCTATAGTAATGGATCAAATCTCCTCAGATTGAGTGACTGTGGGTTCTAATGTCATAATGCTCCGTGACAGTGTGATATTGAAATGTCTCTTTTGTTCTATTTTTCAATTCTTTCAACTTCCCAATTTGGTGTACATTTTACTATACTGCTAGCTTTATTTCACATCATTTTTATCTGGATTGATAGAATGAGGTGGGCAGGAGATGGCTGGGAATGAAGTTAGATAGTTATATTCTTTACTTTCAGTGGCTATCTGTGGAAGATATCAACAGGCATGTAGCTAGAGAGCAAATATAGATGAAAATAGCATTGAAGAACTGGTTAAAAAACCAATAAAATAAAAGACATGTTGAGGAAGTTTCAATAGGCCTTTCCGTTCAACCAACTTGTAATGTTTCTGCTAAGTAGGTTGTCATTTCACATCATAATTGATTAAACTGTGTTTACAGGTGCAGTAGCTGTGCTCCAAAATGCAAATATCTGCAAAAGCTCATAGCTATTAAACTGTAATTTGTGTCCACAAATTGGATTATTACATTTATTAATAGACTTTTGGGAATGCTATCACTTTATCTGCTTGTGAAATTGTAATCTTTTTTTGCAAGCACCCCAGTTTCATCCAGATTTAAAAATCTGGCTCTGACATTTTATTCCACTTTGTATGTTTCCATATTTAGATTAGACTTCAGCTGGAAGATGGAGTCTTACAATTAAGCAGAAATTATAAATTGAGAATATTTTGCAAACTGATTTTTTTCCCCTAAGGAAATAAAAGGTTTATTTTGAAAAATACTTTAATGGCAAGATTAACCTTTATTCAAAGTAGGGTGTTATAAGTAATTCCTGGGATCCCTTGTGAAAATTCTGACAGCTAGCGGAAGGAAAGGTTGGAATGACCTACCTGATAGTGTTCATCCCTTCTTTGGATACCACTAACTCATCCCTAGCAGACAAGATTTAATAAAATATTTCTGAGAAGCAGATTGGATCAAATGACTTGATCAGCACATACATGTGACTGAGGACAGACACAAGGATGAATTATTAAAATTTAACATCAGAGATAGGGAATCCATATTTACCAGTCTCTCCTTATCAGGTATGAGACAGGTCCTGTTTACAGAATATCTGTCATGTAGTCCATATCTCAGGGTAGATGGTCCACTACCTTTCTCAAAGATTAATCTTACTCTGTTGAAACTTCTCATGGTCCTTCTCTGCAAAGGGGATGGACCATATAAAAGGAGGATCTTGATTTGCAAGGAATCTCCCTTTTATCCATGGACTGGAAATCTACCAGCAAAATCCCAGATCTTTTACTTTCTGGTTACTGGCCCTTTGCCTTTTTACCTTAGCAGGACACGCACCACTAGGAGTTCCAATGAATAGCTTGGATGCATCCTCCTACCTATGCTGGCATCTCCTTGTTAGAAAGCTTGTCTAACTTAGTTTCTGACATTCTAAAGATAAATATATGCCCCCCACATCTTATAAGTGCACTCCTTTGTCCAAGAAAACCTCAAGCTGATTGCATGGTATGTCCCAATATCTGATTGAGCCATGGGCTTTCACAAAGATTCTGGTAACTTCATTGCTCACATTCTTAGGTACTCTACCCACACAGGCTAGGTTGACAGCTCCCCAACAAATTCACCACATGACTATCATTGACCAAGCTAGTCTTACTGTTGGCCAAGACTATACACACAATCCCACATTTCTATGAATCCTCATTCTTAAATCAACTCCTATGCACATTCCAAGATCATTTTCATTGAGGTGAATAAATAAGGCTTTAGATGGTTATATCTGGCTCAGCAATGTGTGCATAAGAGGCATCTGATCCCATAACATGCATCTCCAGCCAAACACTGATCTGTAGCCTGCACCCTCTGGAACTCAAAGCTGTCTGAAGCTGCTAATTTTGCTGTCCAATTTGTGAAAGAAAGTGTGCCAAAATTAGTCAGATTAAGACCCATGTATGCTAATGGTTTCATCATTATTTCAGATCTCCTTCAAGCTTTAGGAGGAGCTCTATGTAAGCTCAAAAACTTTTCTCGTTCACCAACAGATGTTAATCCGATAAAGCTATTACCTCATACAGTGTGTTTTTGAAAAGGCTCTGACCACTTTTACAGGACATAGACCAGTATCTGAACATGTCTTTAGCTTCACCATTACCCACTTTCCTGACTGATCCATTTTAGATACTATAAATACACTGACACTACTCTGTGAGTTCTAATGCCTGCCTGGACCTATCCTTCACTTCTTGTGGCACCAGTTCACTACCCCTGAAGGGTTCCAGAACTTCAACTTTAAATAGCATTGATTCCAGCCCTCAATTACCTCTTTTGGGCAAAGCTTCCACTAACCCTGACTGACTGTGTGTGGATATGGAATGTTTCTTGTTTTCTCTGAGTAAATCAGCTTTACACTACTTCTCAGGCAGTTTCTTTACCTTGAATCTCCTGTGTGCCAATCTGTTTCGAGAGATAAATTAATTAATCACTCATTACAGTGGTGAATAAAGCCAATCCATGGTGTGCCGAAGACACAGGATATCAAAACACCCATTCTTAAAGGATGGACCGCTAACCCTGGAGACCTTCTCTAAATTAATTCTGTGAATTCAACAAGAATGGCAGAGCAAGCCCCTAAAGTCTTTGGGCACAACAGTATTTCCAGTTAACCCTGCAGCTGAGAGGAACCATGGTTTGATAACTGACATCAATTGTTCTCTGCTGACAAACAGTTTCCAGAATCAGTCATTCTGAAAACGAGATCAATCATCTGCAGTGTCATTATCTACACGAAGAATATGCCCAACACGATAACGAATGTTAAACAAAAGAGAATCCAGTACAAATGAACTTTCTAGTCTCATTACTTCAGTTGACTTTGCTGACTATTGATTCACTGTGTGAAACATTGCCTGGTTGTCACACCAAAACTGAACCGTTTTGTTCTTGAATTCTCCTTCCCAGACAGATAGCATGACTAATACTGTAAAAAAAAAAAAACCCTCAAGAAATGTAAAAAAAACAAGGAGTCGTGTGGCACTTAAAGACTAACAGATTTATTTATTGCATGAGCTTTTGTGGAAGAATATCCCACTTCGTCAGATGCTTTAAAGAGGGAGAACTTACAGAACTGAATGAAAATAAATGCAAGGGGAGTGTAAGACATGGGATCAGGTCATACTGCAACAGCAAATCAGAGCATTTGTAGGGGTTCAAACTCCAGGAAACAGCACACAGAGGGAGGTTGAAATCAAATTACCTATTATAATGTGAAAAGAATCCATAGTCACAATTCAGCCCTGCTTTCACACAATTTAATTTTCATATTAGTTCGATTTCTGCTGTTTCTCTTTGACGTTTTGATGTCCTATTGGCTGTGTTCACACAGCCTCCTTATTTCGAAACAACAGAGGTTGTTTCGAAATAAGGTTTCAGCTGTTCACACGATGCACGGTTGTTTCGGAACAACGGAAGCCGTTGTTCTGAAACAACCACGTTGTTTCAAAACAAGTAAAACCTAGACAGTGGGCAAAACAACGTTGTTTCGCCACGGTTGTTTCGAAACAACGCCGTGCAAACGTGTTGTTTCGGAACAAGATGTTACGAAACAACAGTTCAAGGCGTGCCCCCTCAGC
>ML681966.1:40534794-40622026 GCA_007922195.1 Podocnemis expansa
TCCTTTTTTTTTTTTTTTTTTTTGCTGGACTAGACTAACATGGCTATCCCTTTTATTGAATCAATCTAACTTTCCTTGTCTTGAAATGATGGGGCTACGTCCAGGACTCGGTATGGTTGAGATATGATGAAGAATTTAAAAGAAGGGCAGCAGAAGAGATGCATCTTTCATGATATACAAAAGACCAGGACATAAATCTGGAATGTATGATAAAGCAGAAACAGTTCCAGTATATTGTGCACATAAACATTTCTACTGAAGTGCTGCTTTAATGTTACATTGTTGCCACTCCTTCATTGTGTAATAGTGAGGAAACTCAAAGACCCTGTATGGGAAAGAGGGATTTTATGTAAATACAGGCTAATTGTTGCTGAGGCCTTGTACGCAGTAGTGATTTCTTGTGCTCAAACTCAACTTTTTGCATCAAAACAAGCCCATGGTATACACCTGAAGGCTAATTTTGGCATGAAAACTGCCCTCTTTGAAGCAACAATAATATCATTTGTGCAAGAGTCATAGCACCTTTTTGCTTTTGTGTAAAAGTGTGTGTTTAAGCTGCATCATTTTTCTTCCATGTTAAGTAGCTTCTGAAAATGTCCCAGAATTCAAAGGCTGTGCTACTCTGGTCTTCCGCTTGCACTCTGCTGCTCTGACACAACTAACCCCTCCATCTTGTAAGTCCTGGGAATCTTTGAATTCTTCCTCTCCTCACTTTCTGTTTGTTTGGTGTGGAGAGCAATGTGTCATGTTCCCAGCCGTGACAATGGCAAATACTCTCCTGCCTAGAGCACAGCAGAGCTGCTGAACCTGATCAGTATCTGTGGAGAGTCCACTCTGCAGGCACAGCTATGTGGCAGCAGAAGGAACTTGAACACCTATGGCCAAATTTCTCGTGCCATGTCAAAGAAAGGCTATGAGAGGGACATGCTGTAGTGCAGAATGGAGGTAAAGGAGCTGAGGCTGAACTATCAGAATGCCAGGAAGACAAAATGTTGGTCTGGCTCAGTGCAAGCTACATGCCAATTTTACAAGGAGCAGGAAGTCATCCTCTGCGGAGACCCAAGATCCATTGCCAAGACATGCATCGACATAGCCATCCACACCCCCAGAGCCAATGGATACTGGAGCAAAGTAAGATGAGGAGGCAATTGATAAGGAAGAGAAGATGACCCAGAGCCAGGAATCAGTGCAGCAGAGCCTAGGAGTCAGGAGCGGTTCATTATCCCTGCCTGAAAACATGCAGCCAGTCACAGCCATTCTGTTGCCATGTTCTAGAAGCTGGCAAGTGATTGCTAAGCTGATGCTGTTGTGTTCAGGAGCTGACTCTTCTGCTGAAGAACAGCACTCATTATCAGCACATGGATGCATGCAGTAATTTTCAGGTCATCCTCCACTGAGAGCTCACTGAATGTTTCTATGACATACCCCCAATTCTCTGCCTCAGATGCTTCAGCAAAGCATGTCTTTCCTCTGCCATAGAAGGAAACTCTCCTTCACCAGTTGGAAAGCATTTTACCAGGCACTGTCAAGGCGTACAGCCTGCAGCGTAGGGTCCTGGTTTATATCTTCCTTCATGCAGGATATGCATTCTAGCTTCCCTGCTTACTCTAAGGAGTGAGATCAGCTTTTACAGCCATCTGCTGTGGAAAATCGGAGCACGTATTGAGATTGATAGTAAAATCGCACATTCCTTGATTACTCAAGTGAACACCCCACCTCAGCTCCCCCAAAACACATATCAAAGGACCAAGCTTAACACTATATGCAACTCACCATTTCCAGCTTCAGCAGGGAGTTGCACTGTGTTCAGGGTGAAGGTGAGAGTGTAATGTGGCTCTCAGTATTACATCTCTACTTGAAGGAATATAAGATCAATTATTTTGTTCATTATGGTTCATTTGCACCAAAATGACCTTGTGAGGCAGAGTACCCATGCCTGCAGACCAACTTAGGCAGCTAAGGAAGAGGCCCTGGAGAACCAAGGAAGACACGTCCCAGGAGCTCCTACACTCAAATGAGGCATCCAGGAGAGAAAAGAGGGTTTGGAGACAGGCACACAGATAAGACTGCAAAGAAAATTTTAGTTGGAGATGAGAACATGAGGAACAATTGCTTAATGTGCTGAAAACGCAGAGCTCCTAAAGACGATAGTTGCTTTCTAGTGACAGCTGCTACATGCTCATCCCCCATGCCTTCAGACACACCAGCAGCTTCTCTCATCCTCCCCGCACACTCCCACTAAGCATTCCAAGGACCGTCTTGGTACAATATCACATCCACCCCTTCACACATGATCCTAAACATACATACGATATTCTTTCACTGCTCAGTGCTTGTCTCTTGTGACCAGCAGCAGCAGCAGTGCACCGCGTACAGATGCTCCATGAAAGAAAGCAGCAATGCAGTGCTGTTGGTCTGCATGTCACTCAGCAGGTCTGGCTCATCTGATTCCTGTTCTGGTTCAGAGCTCAAGACATAATGTGTGGCCAGCCGAGATTTGTTCATAATGCTGCAAGCAAAACTGGAGAGTAGAGCTGGATCCACGTTTTCAGAAGTGGACTGTGGAGACACAGGAAATCATGTGGAAATGTTGACAAAGGGCACAAGTTGCTAGTAGCAACGCTGAATGACAGAAAGGAAATACGCTGTCTCATGGGAACTTGAAAATTTACCCAAGGTGCTCTATGCTCCTCTCCTTCAACACTATGAATCCTGGGATGGAAGCTCATGAGTGGCATGGTGGGATAGGTGCCCACAATGCACTGCTTTTACTGGCAAAAATTTAAAGACCAGCATGCATGATCACTGGTGATAAAAGGAACACTGTATATGTGTGCAGGTCCTATATATATATATTTATATAGTGCTTTTCTCTTAATGGAAAAAATACTTCTGCAAAAATTCTGTTGTGTATAAATGGCCTCAGTCATGTAGCTGATAGATTCAGCTCAGACTAAGAGAGAAAGTGGTAGGAGCATATGTTAGGGCAGAGGAAGCTAGATACTAGCTTGCTTTGGGGAGGAAGCTTAGCTTGTCTTATTTGTGATTTAACAAAAATGCCAAGCCTCCACATGGGGTTGAATCTGACTCTGGCACTGTATATTTGGTCCAGGATAGAATAAGGACTAAGTCCATCCCCACTTGATTGTGGTTAAGAGAAACACTTCTGTGAATAGAAAGTGAAATTAATAGATGTCTGATATACTGCAACTACTCATATATGGCATACTTGACTAAAAGGCATAATTTTTTATAGTCCCTTGTAAAAATATTGATGGTGCATCAGTTTGCAATTATATCTGTTGCAGAATGTATTGCAAGTGTATTTGAATGTACTTATGCCATTAAAATATACATTTGTGACCATATAAAATATGACTATATAAAAGTAGAGGGTGTCGATAAAAACTAATTGTAAACTGTTGAATTCTCCAGTATGATGAACAGCTAATATTTAGGCCTAGCAAGAATTGTAAGGTAATTGTGATTATAACTTTTTCTTCTCTTCTCTTCAGAGTCTGTCTTGCTTTTTTTACTGGCCAAATAGAGACTGAAAAAGCATAGCTAGATTATCCAGTGTAATAGCTTATTTTCCAATGAAGAGGAGAAACATGCCTTGCAAATCAGTTGTTAGACAGACTGGTGAGAAGACAGGTCCCAACAATGCACTCAGGTCCTTGACCTGCTTTGACTGGCACAGTTACGCATGAGTGACCCAGTGGCAGGCTCAGCAAAGCAGGCAGTAGTTTTATTTAACTAGGGAATTGGCCATGCATCAGAACATTATTTAGACAATGTGTGTCTATGAATAAATATTGTAAGTATATTCGTAAATGCTGCCTTTATTTACAGATGAATTGAAAGAGTCTCTCTCAAAAGATTGCACTTTATAGTGCCTGTGTACTGAAAAATAAAATGTATTTTATTCAGAGTATGAAGTGGATATGACACCAATTCACATACCCCTTAACAACTATAGTTCCTGCTCATTGCTAGCTCTGTAGAAAGAAAACCAAGTTTTCTGCTCTGAAGGACAAACTGTGCTTGTATTCTCCTTGGTAGTCTATGGCCTAAATCCTGCCTTCCATTCTAAGTACCTGATCTAACAGACAGTGAAATCACTGATGGTCTTTCCACTGGCTTCAAAGGAGGCTGGACCAAGCTCCAAGCTTGGTAAAAGATAAATTTTTCAGACACTTGAATTGCTCATGTACATTGAAATAGTCCTGTCTCTAGTCTGTAGAATTACATCAAAGTTGCCCCCTGGCCACTAAAGACATAAAGGTATCACAAGTTGCTCTTGAGTCTGGGATTTGTGGGGAATCCAATTAGCAGGAGATCTTGTGGCCTCTGATTCTTCTGCAAACTCTTCAGAGTGGGGGTGAAGAAGGAATTCACATGAAGATAAGGGCAAATTTTGTAGGTTATCTATGTCCCAGGATCCAAAAAAATTATGCAGGTATTTGGAATCTATATGGCCAAGTTAACAGTGCTCATAATAGCTCTAGTACAAACATATTTGGTATTTGCTCTTGCCGTTGTTGGCAGGTAACACTGTCCTAGTCTTCCAGGTTATTTTTCTTAATGTGCAAGCCAATGTTCACTTGTTATTAGGTTTAGACATATATGCAAGATTCTAGATTGTACAGTGCAAGGAGTGAAACAGTTTGCTTTCTATTTCAGTGTCCAATGGGAGTCAATTCTTTAGGCAGAGTTGCTCTCTAAGAATTAGACACTGGTGTTTCCCTGAAATTGAGTTTTCCTACCTAATGTTTGAGACCACATCTGTTCAAAGACTGGTATATATTTGTAACTTAAACCAGTTAAACTTAGCATATACTCACATCTGCAATACTGATTGAGCTTCAACTAGAAAGCCACTATGTAAGGCTCTGGATTTCTGCTGCTACATAGCAAAGGTACAACACACTTATTATAGTGAAGGTCATTCTTTTGATGACAATAAAAAAAAATGACATGTGGCTTATTACTAAGACATTGCAATTTAATTCTACCTATGCCAATTCTATAAGGCTCTATGCATATTAGGAATTAAATAAATAAAAATAAGCCAGATAAAGTCAAGCATAAAGGTTAAATAAGATAGCTTCACAGAGTGTTAGAATTTTGATTAAAATACCATGAGCAGGACATTTATTATATCAAAAAATGTTTCAGGATGCACTTTCCATGCCAAAGAGCTAATTTTATTTTTACAACTTGATTAATATACTCTGGTTGAATTCTTAAATTGCACAGCATTAATTGTCACAAAATCAAGACAAATGTTAATATTTTAACTATGGTGTTTGGATCAGTTTAATATTTGAGTCTGGGTTTTTTTTGTTTTGTTTTTTTTGTTTGTTTGTTTGTTTCTGTATTTTTGAACAGCTTAAAATATTCTTTGAAATTAGAAAAGGGCATCAGAAGCTCTGAAGTCCAGTCTGGGATCCTCTTCATAATTCTGTACCTCTGTTTCTTTCTCCACCCTCCCCAGCTCATCTCTTCAGAGTATAATGTTTGGCTCTTAAAAATGTTTGTACAATGCCTGACAGACTGGGAGACTGATCTTCATTAAGACCTCTTGCTTATATAATTTTACAAAAAAAAATTATAATAGAACATGTATTTAAATATTTAAATAGATTTTTATTTACTGTGAACTGTTGGATATCTCCCCATAAATCTTTCCAGCAACCCTTCTCCCTCCAGTTTTTATTTTAGAATTATTTTAGAATTTCAAACTTCTTCCAACAGCCATCAGAAAAAAAATAGCTCTACCACAAACCTGTTTCATCTTCTCACCCAACCCCAAATTTCACTTTATGCACATAAAGACAAAATTCAGTCACAGGCTTGTGATAGCTTTACTATTCATAAAACCATCCTAACTTTAAATTTGGGTATATCATGTCACTGCAGGGATATAAATTAGAGGCTTTACCAGACATGGCCAAACTGTGGCTCAGGAGCCGCATGTGGATCTTCATTGAAAAAGTGTGGATTGTGGAAGAGCATCAGCAAATCAATTCAGTAGGTAAAAGTATATGGCTATATGCCTCAGTGCAGCTCTTGAAGGTTTAATAATCAACTTGTGTGGCTCTTGAGTTCCATAAGTTTGGCTACCCCTGCTTTATACTTTTGGGAAAGGGAGTTTTGCATCCTGCCAGAAGTTGCTTCAAGCCCTGAAAGACTTCAGCTATCAGAATGAAATTTGTGACACTTCTGTGTATAGAAGAGCATTCTTTGTACATATGGCTTTCTCTGAGACCTCTGCAACTGGATAAAGGATATGTTGATGCAGCAAAAAAATCAACTACCTGTGAGAGTGAGTCACACATTTCAGGTCAACTGTCATGGGCTTGGGGGCCTCATGTTATGAGATAAAAAATAACTGTGAACATTCCCACTTGGGTTGGAGCCCAGGCTCTGAGATGCTCCTTCCTTGCCATGTTTCAAGGACTAGATTCCAGGACAAACAGGAATGTCAGTTTTTAGCTCCGTAGCCTGAGTTACTTGACTCAGCTCTGAAATTTGTTGCTGTTGTGTTGTTTTTGTTTTTTCTTTGCAGATCTATCCTAATTCTATGACCTGTCTTGTGGATGAGGTTAGACTAGATGCTCATAATAAGTCCTTTCTCATCTTAAGTAATATCACTACTGTGTGTAGTATCATCCTTGGAAATATTACTAATAATGAAACTCTATGTAACCTTTCTGCCAGGGCGAGCTGGCAGAACAAGGGCTGGATTCCAGAGCTAGGGGTTTCCAAATAATGTTACACCACCAATCGGCTCAAGCCCCCACCCAGTCATCTGGGAAATCATGCCCTATTCCCTGGGAACCCAAAAGGGGTAATGCTTCCCCGCTCACAAGCATGGGTCTGAGTGTAGTATACAGAGCTTTTAACAGTAATAAAAACAGAAAGTGAAAAGCCCAACAAAAATCAGCATTGATCTGGAGAATCAGTGCAACACAGATTCCCAACATGATCCCGCAGAGTATAACAGCACATTGGAACTCAACAGCAAACCCAGCACTGATCTGGAGAATCAGTGCAAAAGAGGTTCCCAAAAACCCCAGGGCATGTAAGGAATATCTTTCACGCCAGCTATCCACCAGCACCACTCGCTGGTCACTCACACTCTGCTCTCACCTTCCACTGACACCACTCACTGGCCACTAATGCTGTGTTCTCACCAGCCACTGGTTCCACCCACTGTCCACCGGCTCCACCCCCTGGTCACTTACTCCATTGGTGCTCCTCTTCAGTGATTTCAGCTCAGAGAGAGGGTTTTCCTCTCTCAGTGATTTCAGCTCTTAAACCTTACATAGCTGCAAACAGCTTCTCCCATTAAAATAACTAAAGAAAGGTTTCACAGGAAGCCTGGCCAGATCTGTCCTTTAACAGTGGGGCACCAAGTTGAGGCAAAGCCTTAGGCATAGCTCTAGACTGAGCTAATGCTAAACCCCTGCCCCTATCTTAACTTTACCAGGTTAGAACAAGGAGGTGACCCCTCTTTTAATATTCTTTTGATATGGATAGCTTTTATCCTTTAACCCACTTAAACAGAGTTTGAACAAGTAAGAGAATAGCATATTACAAAAGACAGTATTTCATGTTGCTTTTCAGTAGAATTACAGATCTTGACAGATTTGTGATCAGATCAACCGAAATACCATTACCTATATTGCCCTGCACCCATAGTGTGACTACACTAATATGCTCTTTGTCCTCATGCAACTACAAAACCCATGCAGATTAGGTGTCCGCCCCCCTTAGAAGCTGCTAGGCACAGCTTCTAAACCTGCCTCACATCTGTATTGCATCATCATACCTTCTCTCTTTTCATATGCACACACATGAACACAGAAATATATTTTACAACAAGAAGTAAGGTTTATTTGCCACCATATGCAGTGTGGTTTCTTAATTTACAGATTCTTGTAATAAACTACTAAGAATATTTTGATTAGTAAATGCCATACATTTATTTTTTGAAACAAAAGATGCAAGAAACATCAGTCTATGTTTTCATTTTAATAAATCAGACTTTCAAGATTCTGTTTCTGCTGCTTAAAAGTGTGGGAGTATTTAATGTTCATTTATATTTTGCTCTAGGCTGCTTCTGTGAGTTTATCTTCTCATGTAAAGAACAGCAGCGCATTTCAAGTAAGTACGGTTGCTATAGTTTTTGATGCAGAAAGTTCCATTTATTTAGCTATCTAGCTATCTTATAGATAGAGATACAGATATCTTCATTTTCCCCTGGAGCTTCCATCAGATAAGTAACATTTCGCATAAAACCAGATGCAAGAACAATAAAAACAGAAGGATTTTCATCATTTATATTTTTGATCAAAAACCATTGTGTTTTGCTCCTTCCTGGCTTAATTTTTGAACCTAGAAAAGGATTCATGTGCTGTAGCAGGCTGCAGAGAGCTGATTTGATTGTATACATTTTATCTAGTCCCTCTATATATATTAGGGAATATTCTATAGCTCAATTATTCTAAAGCATTTTCTTTCATCATATCTTGGAATTTTACCCAGAAAAGATTATGCAGGTTAATGAAAAATATTTCACTTGGCCAAATGTCACTTCTAAGTGCAGGAAGAATCTAAAAATATGAAAATGGTTTACTAAGAAGGTTTATTTGAAGATGTGATCAGACTGATGAAGGATGATCTGAATAGAGCTGGAGGCATAAACACTAAATTACCTGAGCAGTCTTTGTCTGCCATTATTTTCGTTCAAGCTAGAAACCCTGTCACTGATGACTCATAACCCTACAACCGAGTCTTCTCTCCATTCATACTAACCCCAGGGGAGAAATCAAATCTCAGTTGCAAAGTTAAGGGAGATATAAAAATATTCTTTCTATCTTGTATATAAACCAAGCAAAGTTTATCACTGTCCCAAGACCTTATCATTCTGAACCTTTTGACCAGATTTATCAGGCTGATGGAATTTTGGTGAGACTTTTGAGAGTGCCATTAAAATGCATGTCCCTTCAAATTAAAATTACATTATTTTCTTGCACAGAAAGCAAACACAAACTTAGTAATAAAAGTGTCTTCTATTAAACTAGATTGCTTGTGTCAGAAATACACTCTTCAATCTGACTGCCTTTGAACTCATTAGGTTTTATCAAATGTGAAGATATTGGAAACAAGGAAAAAATAATGGATTTTAAAATAAAGTTTAACAGTGAGATAATATATGTATAGAAAGCTTGCAGAAATCGGTCAGCAGGTAGACAATGCATTCATGAGCTGTATATAAATGTTTCAGTTATAAAGTGGTTTGGAAAATGTGATTAACCAGTAAAGGTTCCAGCAGTTAAATTAATTCACCTGTTTAGAATCTGTCATCTATATCTTATTTCCTTATAAAAAACTATATCCATAAAAACTGGAGAGAGAAAGGAGCAGGAAAACTACTATATCTCCTGGTATTTTGTTTTTCAAATATATTAAATACTGAAAAGTACTAAACTGCAAAAAATGTATACATTTCACATGCAAAAATTTTAATCTATATAGTGTGGACAGTTCATTGGTTTTTAATGCAAGTTTGGATGGTAAAGGAGTATAAGACTTAATCCAGAATGTGCAATTCCCCAGAAGAAATTGTGTTTATTTTCATACTGTATAATTCTAATCTCCACTTAGAAATGCCTGTGTTTTTAATGTTTGTTTATAGTAGCTGCAATACTTAAGGCATTTTGGGTCAGCTGTTTAAAGGCACCTAAAGATGCAGGCATGCCAACCTATCATCCAGGACAGCTGAGTGTCTATGCACCATTTAAGGTCCATCTATCGTCTATCTGCAATGTTAAGGTGCTTAAACACCTTAACAAAACTGACATTTAATTCTTAAAACACAGACATGTACTTTCTATCATATAACACTAAGTTAGACTTTTTTGTTTTGTTTGTTTAGGGATTTTCTTGGGTTTTTTTCTCTTAATATTTGAAATAGTTATGGCCTGTACTAGAAAATCAGGAATGGGCTCCTCTAAGCTAATGTGCAAAGCATTAGGACCATGGGAGCCATGAATTCCACGTGGCATTTCAGGCAAAGGAAGAACAACATTATGGCATTTTAATGGAATTTTGTGGCAAGAAAAAAAAAAAGAAGCAAGGGGAAAAAAGTAAACCTCATTCTGGGGTGTAACAGGACTATTGTAACTAAGACACAAAAAGTAATTCTTTCTTTATTATAGTAAGGAACTGTGGTTTTCCTTGGAGCCTGGGCCTGAGGAAGGGCCTGAATACCCTCTCTGGCTATTGACTTTATTGCTGCTCACCACACCTCAGCTGGAGGCCAGCGGCTACTGACTTTGCTGGCCAACCCCCTCATGCTACCAGCAGGGATCTCAGTCCCAGGGGGTTGGGAGGCACAGACATTTCTAATTCTACTCCCTACTAATTAGCCCTCAACTACAGAAAGTTCAAAGAAAAGCAACAAAGATGATTAAAGATGTGGAATACTTGACCTATGAGGGAAGATTGAAAGAACAGGGCTTGTTTAGTCTGAAAAGGAGAAGTCGGTGAGGGGACATGATAACAGTTTTCAAATACCAAAAAGATTGTTACAAGGGGAAAGGTGAAAAATTATTACCCTTGACCACTGATGATAGGACAAGAAGCAATGGGCTTAGGTTGGACATTAGGAAAGGAATCCTAACTGTCAGGGTGAGTAACCACTGGAATAAGTTGCCTAGGAAGGTTGTGGACTCTCCACCATTGGAAATTTTTAAGTACAGGTTAGACAAGCACCTGTCAGGAATGGTTTAAGACAGTATTTAGTTCTGCCATGAGTGCAGAGGATTGGACTCAGTGACTTTTCATGGACCCTTCAGTTTTATGATTCTGTGATCTCTGGTTGTCCATCTACTCATCTGGCCTTCTTACCATAATCTTTGATGCCATAACTTGTTTCTTGTTTTTCCTCCCAGTTTTGGCTCCCGGCAGACCTGAATTAAACAGAATTCTGTAGAAACTGTTTCTTTCTATAGTCTAAGGCAGTCTTTACATAATGTGGACTGGGGCTATTGTTCCTGAGAATTTGTTTGACAGATGGACCTTTAAGAACTGTGGTGACCATATTTATTTGCTGCATCCCTGAAATATTAAGGATGCAATTGCTGTTGAGTGGGAATGTAGGTTTTTTGTTTGGTTGGTTGGTTGGTTTTTTGTTTTTGTTTTTGTTTTTCTCTCTTAAACAAAGAGCTCTTTTGCCATGCTACATAGATTTAGTTTATATGTTTTCTTTCTGTTAGCACTGCAGTTAAATGAAAGCATGAGTGTCTACTTGATTTCTGGGAGGTGTTACCCTATTAAGGTCCTCAGCAGATATTATTACCTTTAATACAATCTGCAGAAAGGCAATCCTGGAAACGAGAACAAGGTTTAATGTATGGAGATGACTTGAAGATGTTAAATGGGAGTTAGAAAAATGTGAGACTTTTCAGAACTAAAGAAAATTGGGGTGTGCTTGCAGGCACCCTGAGCTGGGAGTAAGAGGTTCACTGTGGAATTTAGCGATTAGTAGGACCCTAAGAATTTTCATGACTAGGGAAGCTAGAATTCAACCATTAAGGTTAGTCTCTGATGACATGCTGATAATGATGGCATTAATTACTTGTCCATATGGTAAAACAATATAGAATCCCAAACACCCGGAGCTTTTACTTATAATAAAACAACAATTTTGTAATGGCTTTTACAGAAATGGATAGATTCTATTATTATTATCAGCCTTCTTTTTAGACTGTCCTTTCCTCTCCTTTATTTATCCTTGCTGGAATTCAAGGATCAATACCATTAGTGCAGATACTACTCTATGCATCACACACAGGTGTGGAGGTTTGAAGATTCCATATTTTACCTCATGCTGGTTATGTGTATGAAAATTCTGCTTCCGATCCCTTGCTTGGCAGGGTATGAGAATTTTGATGATTTTGCTCTTCCCAGGGGTACTGGTGAAGGGTCTGAGGCAGGCAGACTATCTTATGTGTACGGCTGAAGGTCAGCATATACGTCCTGCAATGTTGGGAATGAAGATTCAGTTCTTCGTGAACTAGAGCAGTATTTGTACCCTGCTGCTTCAGAGGAAATTCCACCAAGACAAGCCTGATGCTGGAATGATGCTGTGACTTGGTTCCTCAAACTTAGAGGTACAGGTGTATGTTTGTGGGGAATGGGAAGGAACTTCCTTGACTCTAAAAAAAATGGCATGTAAAATCAGGAGCATCACTGATCTGGGGAAAGATCCAGGGCACGGGTCTGGGCCCCACCCCGTGGCCGTGGCCCGTGGCCCTGTCCCCCGTGGTGCCGATTTTCTGGCTGGGCCCGATCTGTCCTCAGGCTCCTGCCACCAGCAGCCTTGCCCTGGATCCCTGGGGCTAGGAGAGGTGGGCACCATCACAGGGAGCCCAGGGTGAATTCCCCACCAGGGACCAGGCTGGGATTAGCAGGTGCCACCATAGGTGGCGTGGCTGGAGACAGGGACGAGAGAGACAGGTGCCACTGCTGGTGGCTGGGCCCCAGATCTCTGGGAGAGGCAAGGGCTGCCCTGGACATTCGGGCCACTGGCTCTGGGACTCGAGACACGTGCCCCATGTGCCAGGCACCAGCCACGCCCCTGAGTAAAATTCCTTCAGGAGAAAAAGAAATCTCCCTGTGGACAAATGGAAGAGAATCTATAATGTCCGAAAAAGTAATTGATTTAGGAACTCTGTCTTCTAGGGCCTGCTGGGAGTCAAGGAATGGGATTAAACTGTGTATTTGAGCAGGCTGGGCTGTGCCTCCTTTCTGAGGTGAAAAAATATTAAAGTAATTATTCCACAGACCACTAGCAATGCATTTACAGTTTGAAGGCTACCTCTTCAAGTAGAGGGATTAGAGAGCTATATTAAAAAAAAATGTCTCTGCATTAGTTGGTGTCCTTTAAAGGTCAATTAGAGGCAGAGTTTCATTTCCTTAAATAACCAAATATGCAAAACTTACAAGTCAATGTCACATTTTTTGTTTATATTATGTGTAGAGGATGCACAAGCAGAGACTTAAAATAGAAAACAAGTCTCAGAATTAAGCACTGGAATGTCTACTACCTCCACACAGGGAATTTTAAAATAAAAAGCAAGATATGCATAGCTCCTTTAGGAGTCTTCATTTCCATCCTGAATGTTCGATATAAGACGTTTATTGTCAACTGAGTGGCTAATCGTACACTCCATACAATGGCAGATCTCCCTTCAGGACCCATAATTAATTTAAGATATTGAAGATCTCTTTAGAAAAATTACTTCCCAGTTTCCATACTGTGGATGATTATGAAACCCTTGTAAATTCCTGGATTTAGGATTTAGGACCATGCAAGAGAGAATTGCTCATGGCACTTCTCATGTTGTTTTCAGGTTCAGTTTGAAGGCAATTTAGTAATACCACACGTAATTGGAGAATATTATCTTAAACCAACAATCAGGTATATTTATTTTAGCAGACTGACTATAAATTAAACATAGGAATAAAATAGTGTTAAGTATTTTTAAAACTCTTCATGTGCTTTTGTCATCAATGCTTTTACATTTTTACATTTCAGAATAAGGCACAGGGTTGTGTTTGTTTTGAATTTGGTTTTATTAAATGTTGTACCCTTGTAGCTCCCACAGGCTTCTGTACCACAAATCATAAAGCGCTACCATGTCACTCTGGAGTTATGGTTTTGTGGTGTTTGGATCAGGGGCGTTGCTGGCACCTGGCACATGGGGCCCATGCCCCGAATCCTGGTGCCAGTGCCTCAGGTCCTGGTGGGGCCCTGCCTTTCCTGGTCTCCGGCCAGATCCAGCCAAAGATCCGGGGCCTGGCTGCCTGTGGCAGTGGTGGCAGCCGCTTCCAGCCCCATCCTAGGCCAGACGGCCCCGTGGTTGCGGCTGCCACTCCCTGCCCTGTCCTCGGCCAGGGGCATGGCCTGCGGTCAGGGGGCGGGGCTGGGGCCGGGGCCAGGGCCCCAGGTCCTTCCCTGGGGCAGCGATGCTCCTGGTTTGGATGCACTTTTCTTGAATCAAGATGGAAAATGAATTGTGGGAGGTGGCATAGCAATGACATATAAAGCAGAAAAAGCAGCAAGGGAAGGTTGATAGCAGTATGGCCACTGGAAAGTGGAATCTAGGAATTATAAATAATAGTGTTGGATGATAAAGCATGTATATGTTACACATACAGAATGAATGAAAAACGAGAGAAACAAAACAAGTTTGGGGTAAGGGTGTATAAAATGTTTAGACATCAGAGAAACAGAAATAGAGATAAGTGAGTAGTGGGTAAGATGGGAGACGGGGTGGAGAACATCACTGTCACTGAATTTGGAAATGAGGAAAGAGTGCCCTACAGCACCATCATATATCAGCATTTTACCAACTCAGTTGGAACATCAACTCTTCAGAAGAGCTACTAGTGACAATGTTTTATTTTTCCTGTGCCTGTGGTTCTTAGTAATGTGGCTAGTGTTTTATGAAGCCTACTGGTGATTCACAAAGCGCTGGATGGACATAGTCCTGCCTTTCCTCTTCCATTTTCAGGTCCTAAATCTTATTAATTACTTTACTAATATAACTTGTCAGTGTTAGTAACTGCTGTAGTCACCAAAGGCGAAGGTGAATGAGAAGCAGGAGATCCATGACATGACAACAGGTAACGAAGGTGATCTCTTTGGTCATAAAGGAGGCAAACTTTTTGTGTGGTCATAAGATGAGAGTTCAGAACACCTGCTGTAGTTCACAGATTTTCTCCATTCAAAAGCCACATTGTCACATTTCTATTAAAAAGATTAAGTATAATTTTGTATTTACCTATCATAAGTATTATTCATATTTTAAATTTTCAAAACGATCCTTCTCTGACTTTTCCGAAATAGCAATTTTTGAAGGGAGGGTGGTAAAGTTGCAGAAAGTCCTGTGTTTCTAGTATGCATATGAAATCCCTAAGATGCTGTACATGTGTATTCTTTGGAGAAAATGGTAAGTGTATATACAGTTTCATCATCTGAGTCGTTCCGGCATCTTCCAGAGATAAGGCGTATTTGTCACATTTTGAAGGGGGTCTCATTGACAAAGGCTTCAATCATGCAGAAAGCTGTTTTCAAATTTCCATAAGACAAAGCAGACACCATTTACATGATAAATTACTCCCAGACAAAAATCTTAGCTGACTACCCAAGTGCTTGATTCTGTTATCACTGATTTGTCCTTCAGTTTTCAGCAGAATGAAAATGAAGGACCTGCAACTAATTGTGCCAGGAAAACAGAGCTAATTTGCTCATACTGCCAAAAAAAAAAGGATTGTAAGCCATTAGACTTGAACGTAAATCATATCATATGCAATAACAAGTGTTATTAATGGCTGTATTGTCCTACAAAGAGCCTTCAGTTGATATTCTCCAGTAAAATTATATCTTGAAAGTTCTGAGGAATTTCCTTTAAAAAATTGCAAAGCGTATGTCAAAATAAGAACTAAACAGCTTTTGAGAGTATAAACATTCCAATTTGTATTTGTTTAACTGTACTTAGGTATTCATCTACTGTTATCATGTAGTCTTAAAATAATGTCAAGATGTGTATGTTTCTCTTTAATCTTTATTTTCTTTATTCCTTTTTATCTTTTTTCAATCCATTCAGAAAAGTGGCAGATTTTCTTTTAAAATGCCATGCAATTTGTAAGTAGTGTTTGATGGCACAGAGAAGAATGTTTAGACAAGAAGTTTACAAAGGTATTTAGTTAAAAGGCAAGCTAGCTTATTGAGCCACATTCTGAGTTAATAAGATCTAAAAGCTCTCTAATATTTCATCCCCTTCCTACACCTCTTCTCTACAATCATTTTTTTTCTTGTTTTGATAGGGTCACAGGGCTTCTGAGTATACATTAAAAGAAAAAAAAAATCTTTCTCAATTTTATGAGGCAGGAAGAAAAATGCTATTTTTTAATCCTTCACATTTTTCTGTTCAGAGAACAGCATGTACCTTACTGAGTTATCAAAACATTATTTAAGAGCTGATTTAAAAACTGTTAAGAACTGCTCATGTTTGGATAACATAAGATGCAATGGGATTAGTGAACTGTTGGGGATGCTGGTTTATCTGAAAGTCAAAATTCCATACAAGGAAATTAGTAGTAAATATTGACCCCAGGGAGACCAGGAAGCTCAAGAGATCAGTTGATTAGGACATGAAGCAGAATGAATGACAGACAGAAGAATGTATTTTAGTGTCAGGTCACAACTGTACGCATTTAATGGAGAGCAGATGCCACGTACCCATCCTCACTACCACATACCAAGCATTTAAGAAATTGAAGCCTAGGGTGTCAGGGTTCCCACCACACATTGGATCAATCAGGTAGTAGATTCTTTTCAGTCTCCCCTTAGGACTCAGATTACTTCTGAATTCTCTCTCTATCCTCCCAAGTGGGAAACAGGCAGAGAAGACAATCATTACTACAGTGGGAATCTCATTTCACACAAGATTTCAGCTCTGCTCTTCTTTGGCACAAGATATACCAGCTAAATCCTATGTCTCATTTAGATCAGCAAACTGGCCTTTTTAGCCCTTATCAGCACCATACAAGAGTTGCAGTAAATTAAACATCCTTATCTTTTTTTTTTTTTTGAGAACTGGTTTGCACTGCAGTGTTATGCTATCTTAACTATATCACTCAGGGCTATGAAAAAATGTACATTCCGTGCAATGTAATCAAGCTGCCAAGAGTTCCACTGTAGACATCCCTAGGCCAATGGAAGAGCTGTTCTATTGAATCTGATACTACCTTTTGGAGGGGTGGCTTTTCTACGGCAGAAGAATCCCTTCCATTGCTTCAGTAAGTGTCTCACTACAAGAGTGCAGTTGCAGCTGTTCTGCTGTAGTGTTTGTTGAGTAGGCATACTGTTAATATTGAACTTTCAAATCCTCCTGCTTTTGACCCAACTGTGCCAAACAGAGTAAGTACAGCTGATGACACTGCACAAGCACCTTATGATGAAGCTCCCATATCTGGCTTAAATGTGCAAATGTAGGATTCTCTGGGGGCAGCTCCGTGGCCGGTGATAGGTAAGGTCAGAACATTCATCTTTTTGCACTTTGATATAGAACGGAAGATCACAGTGGAGTGAGTGTTTTTCTTCAACCACGCAATATGGGCTAAAAGCACACGGTGTCACTTTTGAGCAATTGAGGGAAGGTCTAATATTTGTGAAGTTGTGACATTTAGCACAAAGTTGAACCACTTTGTCTTCAGGATTTGGCATGGACAGTGCATATGGAATGCCTTTAACTGCTTCAAGGCTATCAGTAAGAGGATCTGAGTTTCTAATCTGGATAGTAATACAGATAATATATAGGTTTCATAAATCCTGAACTTAGTCTCAGCACAAAGACATTTTGAACCACATCCATAAGCAAGACATGAACTTCATGTAAGAGGCAGCAAAACCTATTCATTAATGTATGTCTTGTTTGATGTGACCCTGGGATTTCCCAAACTGCCCCCCCTACCCCTCACCCTCAAATTTTCCCAGCACCCCCCTACCCCAGCTGTCAGCTAGTAACATGCAGTGTTACCCATTTAGTCATTGGTTGGAATGACTGACCTGAGCTCATTAAGCAAACAGTTATGATGTACAATTAATTCTCATTTGAGGAAGAAGTGTGGGTTAGGAGTGGACAGGTGCTTTGCTTGGTGGTGTGGGTTTTGGTGCCTAATACTGTCAACACTGACAATGGCAAAATCACCACTGTCAGCCAGGCATTCTGGAAGCACTAAGCAGCGAGTCTGTACTCGCTGTGGCACTCCTGGATGTTGGTGCCAGAAGTTCTGGGGGCCGGGAGGCGTAGGGAAAAGCTGATCACAAGGGATTTGCAGTCAGTTTTCCCAAACATGTTCTGGCAGCTTAGGAAGTCGCCATCATTTACGCAAGGCATTTTATGTGCCTTGCGTAAATAAGCGTCGACTGATGCCAAAAAGCAGCCCCAGTGTAGACTAGGGCTAATAAGTACAAGCATTAGTGATCAGCTTTATCTTTTAACCAGGGCTGGGCTAGTCAAATAGTGCTTGTAGCTCTTAGTTAGGCTCCACACAGAGTCTTTTGTTATTATAGGTGACCATTATGGCTGAAATCACTAATAATCAGGTCTAGGTGTTAGTGCTTGGACATGCTGTGGGTCTGATGCAGTGTTTCTGTGCCTTGCACAGTGTTTGTGTGGAGAGACTGCTAGCCTGCATGGTAAGTTCCCCCACTGAGATCTGAAATTTGATAGCTGTGGAACCTCAGAGACGTTCTCCCAGGTCACAGTGGAGATGGCTGGCAGCAGAAGGAAATGGTATAATAGGCCATCCACAAGATTGATGAAGTGAACAGCATGACCAACAACAGTGACCAGAATCAGTGGCAAGCAGCTGGAGGAACAAAAACAGTACCTTCTTTCCCCCTCTTCTCTGTCATGGGAGATGAACTCATGGAAAGCAACTCTGAACTGAGGGTCTCCCACCGTGAGTGGGATGCAGTGGAGGGAGAACGGAGGCTCATGTTATAGCAATATTTGATTGTTGGGCTTTGTTTTAGTGGTTTTGCTCCACAATGCTAGATTTGTGACTAGGAAACCTACATAAATGTTTCTTCATAGACCAAGATTTTTAAAATGTTTTATTTCCGAAGGTCATTATCTCACATCAGCACTACCTTGAGAGGTCATTACCTTGGAGAGTTTCTATACTAAACATTTTTATGTTTTAATTAATTTTACATAATAGCATGAGAATGGCTATACTGGGTCTGACCAGTGTCCATCTAGCGCAGTAACATGTCTTTTGACAGTGACCAAAACTAGATGCTTTAGAGGGAATGAACAAAGCAAGCAGTCATGGAGCGATCCATCCCCTGCCATCCAGTCCTAGCTTCTGACAAAAAGGATCTATAAACATTTCAGAGAATAGTGTTGCATCCACCCCTGCCCATCCCAGGTAATACTACTGAAGATCCTATTCTCCATAAACTTCCTTAATTCTTTTTTGACCTTCACAACATCCTCTGACAGAGTTAAACGAAGTTGACTGTGTGTTATGGGAAGAATGCTTCCATTTGTTTCATTTATTTGTTTTAAACACACTGCCTATTAATTTCATTGGTGGACACCTAATTCTTGCGTTATTGAAGTATTAAATAGCATTTCCTCATTTACTTTCTACATAGCAGTCAAGATTTTATTGGCTTGTGTCATATCTCCCCTTTGTTCTTTTTTTTTCCAAAGTGAAAAATTCCAGGCTTATTAAGCTTTCTTAAAATGGAAGGTGTTCCACACCCCAATCATTCTAGCTGCCTTTCTGTGTACCTTTTCCAATTCCAATATATACTTTTTGAAATGGGGCAACCAGATCTGCATGCAGTATTCCGAATGTGTGATTACTGTGGACTTATATAGTGTCATTATGGTATTTTCTGTCTTATTATCTATACCGTTCCTTTCCTAATGGTTCCTAACATGCAGTTAGTTTTTGTGCCTGTCACTGCACACAGAATGGAATTTTTCAGAGAGCTATCCACAACGGACTCCAACATCTCTTTCTTGAGTGGTAATATAATCTGCCACGGTGGGCTCACATGCATTCACCTGCCCCTCTCCAGTGGCCCAGAGAGAAAACCCCTGCAAAAAGCAGCTGGAGAGCCAGGATCCAGTCTATTCAGGACTCACAGTGAAGACTGCTCAGAGTTCCCATCCCACATTATACTACCACTCAGCATAAACATACAATGAACTTTATTAACTAACTAAACAAATCTTATTCTAAGAAAACATAATGAATTTAAACAAAACAGTAAGAAACCCAGGAGTCCCAATGTTCAGGTGGAGTCACCCTTATCTCAATTGCAGTCTTTAAGTCCTCAAGGCTTAAATGAAGAAGGAAAGAAATCCTCATCCTCTCTAGCTGCAGGAATCTTCAGGCAAATGCCATGCAATGTTTTCTTCCTGTATAGCCAGCACCATGCAATCAGGTCACTGGCTATCCAGCTTTCAGTTCTGCTGCATACAATTCCCCTGCAAAACTGTCCAAAGCAGGGAGAAATCATCTTGCAGTCCACTTCTGCTCAGCTCCTTTCACTGAGTCCCCTAACCTATGTACTCTGCAGCTCTCTCTTTGCTCCCCTCCAGGCTGCTCCTCTCAGGCTTCTCCCAGCCTATGCAACTCCAACACAACACTAAAACTTGTGGAGCATGCTCAATGTGCTCTCACACCCTCTTACCAGAAGGTTCTGGTTTCTGGGCTGCAAAATCTGCCCAGCAACATAACCCAGCCATAAAGGATCCCTGAAAGAGATTGCATCTTTTTATGCACATGGGTTACAGTAACACCTGAGTTAAACCCCATCATTTTATATATATAGTTGGGATTCTGTTTTGAAATGTGCATTATTTTGTATTTATCAACACTGAATTTTTATCTGCCATTTTTTTGCCCAGCCACCTAGTTTTATAAGATCCTTTTGTAAAACAAAAAACCCAGAAGGATGTAGATAGAGTACTTCATAGAGGCTTGAGTAGCAAAGTTGGTATGACAGTCTAATAAAACGGTCATGAAACACTTTTCTGTTTTTACTATGGTGCCATACAGTCCCCCTTCGCTCCCACAGTCTCACACATCATTGACTCCAACACACCCCTGTAAATTCAAACATTCATACCCCCCATTTAAATTCCTGTGGAAAACACTGAATTGTGACCATTTGAACACTGCACTCATCCTAGGCAGATGAATTTGTTAATGCTTTACCTAGTACTCAACTGCATTAGGTGTTTTGGTTGCCCAGATCTGAGGAACACCAGTTTTCTGCCTTGGCTTTCTGCCATAAGATTTGACTTTCTGCCATAAGACGTTGAACTCTACAGTGCTGGTGCTGTCTAAGAGGGCAGGGCTGAACTTTCCTTGAGTCCAACCTATGGATTGCCCAGTTTTAATAGCTAATTTATAGTGTGACAAAATAGAGCTGGGTGAAGATCTGTGAATCAGCACACATGCTTACATTAGTTCCAGTGTGCAGGTCACATACCAGATTTAACAGAACAACTGGAAAGCTACGGGCTTTCAGTACAACCAAATACTGACCTGTTGACTGACTCAAAAGCTATTTGGATGTTGACATATGCCACATAAAGCAGGCTGTTAATTATCTGAGTGCACTCAGTCAAAAGCTAGAAAGTATGGACTGCATACATTGTCAATTGGCACAGTAGTCAAAGCTGATTGCTGTAGATGATGATGTTTGTCACTGAATAACTGCATGCTACCAAGAACATGAAAGAAGACCTTTCCAGGGACTAATAACTATGAGATAAACTTGTGGTGTCTACACTTAGCGCGAGTCCTTTTGCCCTAGTATAGGGACTCTGTGATGACCCTTTTCCATTATGCTGGTATTTTGCCCAAACCCATACTTTTAAAAACAGTTCATATAAGCAGATGTGCACTGGTTACAAGATGCCCTTTGAGCAACCATTTCAGGTCCAGCAGAACATCCATTTGGATGATTAGTGTTTGTTCCTGGGTCTGTAATCATCTGGTTTGCCAGGTGTCATAGCTCTCAAGAGTCATCAGCATGCAAATGGTTAATCACAATTTCATAACGTGAAATCTGTCCAGGACGCTGTCTGTCAATGAGCAAGGAGAGTCATCTGCTTTTGTGATGGGAGCGTTACAAGGTTGTTTACGTGTGCTATCCAGGAACATGATAGCTCTGTAGATTATTGCGCTTTAGTCCATCCTCTGGTCCATCAGCCAGGGAGCTGGTGTAGATCTCACAGTCATGTTTTGCCATGGTTTGCTTTCCAGCTGTTTATGTTCTTGAATATCTCCCTGATTGTATCTTCTGTTTTTTGTGTTAATATATTTTAAGGACTCTTCAGAAAGTCAAGAATTCTTTTACAACTGTCTAAAACTGATTGTCTCAGTGGCAGTTTAAGATACAGTATTATTTATAATACTCCAGATAATTTCCAAATTATGGATATGATCCTCAATGGCCTATTGTATTTCACAGCTTCAGCAGAATCCTTGGATAGATTCTGCACAGATTATTATTGTTAGGCATCTTGCTTTCACGGAATTGGAGAATGCCATGAGACCTGAGTGACAGCTAGTCTCTTGTCTGAGTTTGCTGTTCCTTCTGCACCACAAAGACATAGTGACATACCACAATGGAGAGATTTCTGATGAGTATATGGTCAGTTTCCTTCATGGCATGGTCACTGTTTGAAATCCAGGTTCAGTGGTAGCTGTTACACCACCTAAACCAGGAGCCATAACTGAATAGCCAAGCAGTGTATGATGGCATCATTGGGGAACCTGAAACAAAAGGACCTGTTCTGGTTTCATAACTTATTTTACCACATCCAACCACACCACTGAAATCTCTCAGCACTTGCGGCAGAGTTGACTAGATTTTTGCTGCAAAGCATCCTTTTCTGCAAGTGATTCATTTTCTGTAGGCACATAGGACAGACTAATAGATACGTTTCCATGATAATATTGGATTCAAGCAAAGAGTAAGAAAGGAGAGATAAAGTTAAAATCTGTGTTCTGATTGTCTAATAAAAAGTACCACACCAAGAGTTTGGCGTGGACTGCTGGAGTGAAGGAAGGTTAGCAGGTCATTCCACTATGATGTAATTGGTTTGTGGCAGGCAGGCTTCCGTGATGCTAGCAGTTATGATCCTGTGATGGCTGAGTTCTTTGACAAAAGCTGTTCAAAACTCCTGATGTACCCAGTGCTGTTCACAGTTCATACATTTCCAGTGCCTCAAAGGTCTGATTTGGACTTTTGTGGAGTTGTTGTCATTGAGCCTGTATCTTCCCTTAGTGGGGTCTGAGTTAAGCTTGTTCTGTGCATGGAGAATATACCTCTCCTTCTGGAGTCAATAGTATGAGGGACTTTAACCTGTTGTTGTTGTCAAGGTCTGTCATGGCTTGTTGCCCATTCACTATTCTTTGCCTCTTTGTGACTGGGGAGATTTGGGGGAAGATGTAAGAAATCTTTTTGCTTAGTGAAACATTCATTTTAAATTAAAAATCTGAAAATACTCTCTTTTTCTGTATGACAGTACTAATGTTCATATGCATTTTTGCATTCTTCAAAAAAAGGCACACCTTCTGCTAAATGTGTAACACTAGATTTTCACTACTCCTACTGAACGGTTCCCACAGATTTTTTCTAGGAAGTCTACACTCGTATATTCCACATTTATATGTATATATAAAATAATTCCATGTGGAAGCATGAAGCTGAGTGCCTGGGGTGAGATTTTTCAGAAGTGTTCAGTATTGGCCAGACAACTCCCATTACAGTTCGTGGTAAAACTACAAGGAATTGCAATGGCAAAAAAATTAGGAAAATACTGGTGAGCATTTTTAAAAATCAAGTCCATTGTTACCTGAAAATATTTTCATATTCAGAATCAAGCATGCATGAGTAAGTATTTGTTGTGCTAGTATTCATTTAATTTCCCCTCTCCAGTGCCTTAATAGCAATAAACCCCAACTCCTATGGAGAAGCAATTAGAGACCCAGGATTCAATCTTTAAGGGACTCACAGCAAAGATTGTTCAGGGTTACTCTCCCCACATTCAAGTGCTATTAAGAATTTTAAAAAGTAGTAATGAACTTTATTAACTAACAATTTTATAAATCCTATGATAAATGAAACAAAATAATAACTAACATGTATTTGTAAAAATGTGGATATTTGATAGATCTACATTCACCATTTCAGAGCTTTCTTTCCACAACACACACAAACAAGAAAAACAAAATCAGTTTAACCAGAGCAGGCCCACAGAAACACTGTGAGATTCAACTTAAGTGTTTCCAAAGTTTAGGTGGAGTTCACCTGAATCTCAGTTATAGTCTTTGTTCAAAGACTTGAGTTGAAAGAAGCAGCTCCTTCTTCTTTGGTTACCAAAATCTTCAGAAGAAATCTATGTAGACGACTCTTTGTGTTCTGGAACCAGCACCACCCAGTCAGCTTACTGGTTAACCAGCACTCAGTCATATACACATGTGAAGAAACTCCACTGCAAAAGGCTCCTGAGTAGGGAGAAAACATCTTGCTGTCCACTCCTCGTTCAGCTTCTCCTAGTCACATACAGAGCTCATGGCTGCCACACCCCTGGCATTTGACCACCACATCAGCAGAAAACCTTGTGGAGAATCCTAAGAGCTACCACACCACTGCCAGAAGCTTCTGGCCCTGGGCACCTAAATCTGCCTGTTCGTGACTCATTGTATTGATTTGACGGCCACCCCCATCACTTAAGCATGTAAGGACTGTTAAGGGGAGCAGCCCCTTAAATTTAACTAGATGGCCCCTTAACTTAACTAGATGGCCGTTGTCACCCCATTGTTTTTCTTGGGCTTGGCGTAGGTGGGCACTGCCTGACTGCAAGGTCCTTTGTGATACTGAATGTATGACTCACATTGCCTTTGTTCCCCACATTCCCTGTAATCAGGGAACTGGTGGGAAACAGAGCTTAAAAGCTCAGGTCTTGGGGGGCTCACGCAGGACTGTTCCCAACATCTTGCCTGGCCTGATCCCCTAGATGCTGACCTCCTCCGCTAACGAGTTCTTCCCCGAGCATACCACGTTTAAACTGCCGGCCCGAGTGTGAGTCTCTCTCCTGCTTGTAATGCTGCTGCTGCTGCTGCTAGGAGTGGTAAGAGCCTGCCCTGCAACTTTCTTTAAAGGTTAAAGTTACTTCGTTCTTTTGCTGCTGCTCTGACACTGTTTTCTCCCAGCTCTGCAGGCTTGTTTGTACCTTTTACCTTCTCCTTTTCCTTTTTGTACTTGCTACTTCACTCTGTGTTGTTTAAAGGAGCTCCTGTGTCTCTAGTTGTTTGCCGCTACTCTGTATCACTTGGTGTATCTCTTTCCTCTGAATTGATTAAACTTGTTTTAAAAGTGTCATTATGAATTGCAACATTGTATTGGGTTAATTGGTAGCCTTCGAAGTATTAAGTTAGATGGTAAGATTGTTTCCTTTAGTCCGTAACCTTTAGAGTTGTTTTTGTTAAAATTGCTTTTGCCCTCTGTAACTCCACCAACTTGAATAAAACTTTTTTCTATTTAAGCTTTTCTTGTCCCCTCCTTATTTCTGTGTTCCCCACCTGTGCCCCGACTCTCTCTTTGCCTCCGCCGCCGCTCCCGCAGCCCCTTTCCCTGCCCCGGGATTCCCCCTGTTGCCCACACCCCTCGTTTGCTTCCCTTCCAGCTCCCACTTCTGCCAGTGCCCCCGCTGCCGCACCCCCCCACAGCCACTCGCCGTCGCTGCTAGCTCCCCCGCTGCCGCACCCCCCCTTGCAGCCACTTGCCGCTCCCCTTTGCCTTCCTGCCGGCTCCCCGGTCGCTACTGCCCCCTCCCCCTCCCATTTTAGTGCATTCCCTTAAGGTTGTCTCATCTGGAAAACTTGTTTATAAAAAAGTGACAAGACATCGTAAGGGTTGCTGTTTGCCTTTGGAACCTATGATCGAAACACATGAACAACACTTGCCATTGAAAATTATGACTGCTGTATCATCTGCTGGAGAAAGGGGTGACATCACAGGGTATACAAACAGAGAGAAGCAAAGTTAATATAAAGGTTGTCTAAAAGGATAGCCTTTAATTAGACATGTGTATTATAGGCAAACAACTTTTGAACAGCCAAACACATTTGCAATTATTTTATCGTAGGGAGAACTGAGAACATCTGCTGAAAATCTGACTCACAATGTTCACAGGTTATATCTGTATGAAAGTTTCAGTGGCTGCAGAGCTTGCTAGTTAGAACACAAGTAAATCAGAAAAGGTGTGTGGCAGTCATATGTCCGCACTTAACAGATGAGATTATAAAATATTTTTTGTGGAATAGGGTTTGCTAACACTTATGGTGAAAAATTGTTCTGGTAAGTAAGATTTATAGATATAATTTAGTAGGGACTCAATTTTCTGTTAGCTTTTCAGGGAAAAGACTTAAGTACTCTGAATTATTCTCTATAACATAGATTGATGATAATAATAGTGCAGTATGTATAAATAAAAGAGAATTGTATCTGAATGTAGAGATGAAATTGCAAAGAGATGTCTGAATATGCTTTTACTGTCAAACTATTCATGACTCAAGTTGTTTGCAGAGTTCATTGCCCCCACATTAGGAAAAAGAAACTCCAAAGCCTTAATAGTTTGATTCCAGCTTCACTTACTTCAGTCATATAATAGGTCAAAGTTTGTTCTGAAATACTATTGCTCTTAAGTACTGTATTTCTAATTTTCGCTAGAATCCTGAGACATGCTAAAGGGCCTAGTAGACAATTCAGAATGGCTGTCCAATGATCACCCACTTTAAAAAAAAAAAAATCTCGATTTTTAAGGTTTTACCTTAACATGTGGTTCAACATTGAAACATGAGAGTAAAAATGGCATTGTGAATTTCCATCTCTATTCAATAATTTCTACATCAAATGTGCAAAGCTCACAAGTACGAGATTCTGTTTTCTGTCAACCCTGAAAATTTCACCAGAGATCAGAAAATGTTCTTCTTTCTGTGTTAATATTACCATTAAGTTGAATTAAGTGCTTTTGCAAGTTGATGTTGTAACTCTACCTCCTCAGGAGGCATTATGTTTACTGTGATTTTTACAATGTGCTTTAACATCAGTGTGTATAGAGAGCAGTGTAATGAGATGTTAATGGCCTCCAGATCTGCTCCAGAATTCCCAGACTCAGCTGGGGTTAGGGGACCTGGCAAGCAGTGTGGAGCCAGGGTGTAGGGAAGGGGAACCAGCAAGTGGTATGGAGTCAGGGTGGAGGGTGAGGGGACCAAGAAGCAGTATGGAAACAGGTGGAGGGGTGGAGGAACCAGCCAGTGGCGCGGATAAGGCAGGGGTTCAGGGAACTGATCATCAGCATGGAGCCATGGCAGGGGTTGGAGAAACCAGCCACTGGCATGGAGACAGGGCTGGTGTTGAGGGAATTCGACAGTTGCATGGACTCATTTGTGGCTGGGGGAACCAGCAGGCTGGACACCTACCCACAGTGCACTGTTTCTAAAGTCAAAGTAACAGCTAGTGATGGTGATGCAAGAAGTTGGAGCATGGAGTGTGGTGTAAACAACCCTCCTCTGGTTTTGTTAATTCAATGTATCAACGTCGACTTTAGATCACACTCAAGCATAGAAATACTCAAAGATAATGACAAGTGCAGACAACTAACTGCTGGAAAGTCAATTTCTTATCTCTGTTACCAATAGAAGTTGGTCCCATGAAAGATATTATCTGACTCACCTTATCAAGTTTATCCCTGATCATCCCACCCTACTTGGCCATATAAACTGGTCAGACCAGGTTCAAGGGATTGAGTGGAGACAGAATTTAGGGACTGATAAAAGGGGAACCCTTTAAGAGAGTGGGGAAGAGAAAAAAACTGCAAGGAAACAGGCTGAACCAAAGTTTGTGAAGTGGGGGTGTCTGGGTAAGTGGAACCTACCAACCTAAGTTTTAGAGGAAAGATAAATGTGTGTAGATCATTAGATCAAGGTGTTAAAACCCTTGAGTTCTTGTTTATGCTTTGTTCCAACTGCTGGGATTAAACTGTTGTTTTGGAAAGATATCCATCACCGTATTAGCATAGTGTTAACAGTTCCCAAAAGAAGGCTAGCAGGACTTGGACCCAGTCAGGCTTGCTCTGAGACCACAAATGCTACATCGGATGTGTTCTATATGGTATTGTTTTGGAGAAAAAAAGTTAGTTTCCATTTTTTGCCTATTCCATCTCTGCATCTTATTGCCCTAAATATGCATCCACCACCCTCACAGCATCTACCCTCAGTGATCTCTTGCTACCATGCTTTTCTGAATCTCAGTATCTTGGCGTGAATTGTGAGTCTGAATCAAACTTAATCTGCATTTGAAGACACCTAATTTTTAAAATTCTTATAATTCCTTAATTTGAGTTTTGCTGTCTGTCAATTATATATCACAGATACATTAACTAATCCATCTCACCAAAACTGAAACATACAAAATCTCCAGAAATACTGCAGTCCTGCATTTTTTGGAATGAGGCTTAAGATCTGATGTGTTCTTATTCAGTCCTGAGATACACTGAAAAGATTTCTGGGGCAATGTTAATGTCCCAAACATCTGATTGACAAGCTGTCAAAAGAACTAACCAGCTTGAACCTACCCTGGAAAAAATTATTTGAATCAAACCATTTCAGAAGATTCCATGGCAAGATGCTGCTATCTTTGCCACCTCTAAAAGATGAGGGATAATGCACAATGTGACCAGCGGCACCAGTTGGATATTATGGACCACATTATAAATCAGAAACTGTTTTGCTAATTTACTTGTGGCATCTTGGACTTTACATCAGATCACACCTGAAGCATTTCTTTGGTTTGCTAATCTGGATTTGGTTATTTGCTAATCACCTCTCCTGCCACATGAAAGAAGAGCAAAATTTATGGTATGTCTGGCATCTCCGGAGTTTTACTTTGGGAAGCACAGTTTAAAAAAAAGGAGCTAAAGTAAAATTTTCATTAAAGAAATAAAACATGTGTGTGTCACTTCAGAAATTTAGGATAATGCTTCTGAGAAAGTGGACCCTAAAGCACTTCTATCCTGCCTGAGGAGCTACCTTGGTCACTTGGATGGATCACTGACAAAAAATTGATGAGTTCCCACCACCATCATAGAAAATTTAATCTGAGCCTTGCTTCAAGGTCAGATGCCAGAGCATTCTGGTAAAACTCCACCTGTTGCAAAAAAAAAAAAAAAAAAAAAAAGCAAGGTGTCCTGTGGTACTTAAAAACTAACAGATTTATTTAATTTATTATAAATAAATCTGTTAGTCTTTAAGTGCCACAGGACTCCTTGCTTTTTTTTTTTGCTGGACTAGACTAACATGGCTGCCCCTTTAGAACTCCACCTGTAGTGGTTACTGTACAAGAAATGAAGTTTTTTAAAGAGTCTTTCATCTTTTCTTTCTGTGTTTTAAAGTCAACTGACATCAGATTTGCTGTTTATACTAAATTTGGAAAGAAAAACAGACACAAGTGAAAACTTAACAGCAGAGTGATCTAGGAAAAAAAGAATAAAGCTCTGGAGAGTGTCAGTAAGAAGGTAAGAGTCAGCCTTAATAAATATTGCATCTAGACTTTAAAAAAAAGGGGGAAGGGGGGCAGCAGGAAGATCACAGATGCAAAACTGTGAAGAAAGGGAAACACAAGAAGCTGCCTCAGCAATCACAAAGTGATTTGTTAGTTTATTTACTTAGTCTTTTTAATATTTTGGTAACATTACTTTTCATTTAACCATAGACCAAATAAAAAGTGGAATTCTATCAACATATAAATCACTATTCCATGTCTCTGATGTACACTCAAGAGGGTACTTTTGTCATAATGGGAAAAGTAAACTATAAAATGGTCAAATTAATTTTTTGCAAGTATACAGAAGAGGTATTGAAATTTATGATAGTGACCAAAATAGGATTACAGTTGTGTTCTTATTGTGAATATGAGTGAAGGCTGGAATCAAGTACCTGGTATTTTGAAATATGTTCAGATATTTATTGTTTTTCCCCAAAAAATATTTCAAGAGATTGAGAAGAAAGAGTAGCATAAGGAAGTGTGGGTGGGAAGGGAGTAGCCTGAATCTCCTCAAAGTCCATTAAAAAGTGTTCGTTTTTCCAAAAGCTTCAGAGATTGAAAGATGGCTAGAGAAGAATTGATTATATATTCACAGACTGAAGGCAAGAGACACAACTATAAAACATTGTTAACTCTGCAAGACACACTAAACCTTCTCACATTCTGACTACTCTGCATTCTGTTAATTCGGCCATCTTAATTTAATTCTCTGCCCATTTTTCAGTGCCACATCATCATTACTGTCTTACCCATACTAAATAAGAATATTTAGCTCTCATATGTTCAGTCCTGGAGTGACCTTGTAGTATTGGGGGACATTTCTTGTCCTCTCACCTTCAGAATAAGTGTAAAATATGCAGCAACTGCTGCTGCTACTGCTAAAAGGAATATAGAAGAGATTATGACCCCTATTTCCAATGCATAAAAACATTCTTTTTTTTCTTAAAGGTCTGTTAACTACTGTGTAAATGGTTCTTACACTCACCCATTTTCTTTTTCTTTCTCACCCCCCCACAACAGCTCTTGAATAATATGTGTAAAACCAAAATCTGCAATCCTTAATGTTTCAAAACTCTGATGTCAATTGAGAACTGCAGAATTTTGCCCAAAGGCTCTGATTCTCAAACTGACTTGCATTTTTCATAGTCATTTACAGTTTTGCAGTCAAATCCACAAATATATATCCTGAAACATCTGTTGTTACAGTATTATGATCCTAAATCTTTTCTTTGATAAAACAGAGCTCAAATCAGAGACATGTACATAAACCAAACCTGTCTCCTTCCAATAAAGGTGTATCACTTTCAGTTTTGTGTAGCACAGGCACGTCCAACCCGCAGTCGGGTGCCAGCCTCCTGCCCGCCAAGGACTTTCATCCGGCCCGCAGAGTGCTGCTGCAAGAGCTTGAAAGCTGAGCCTTCACGATGCTATGTGGTGGAGGGTGGGGGTGTGTGAACTGAGCTGGCATTGTGCTCAGTCTGCTGGGTGTAGGGTAAGTCCGAGAGCAAGCAGAATCCAGGGGAAGGAGAGCAGTGCTGTGTGGGGGTGAGGAGAACACAGGGGAACAAACACAGGACAAACTGTGGCAGTTCAGGTGGGGGCGGTGAAGGGGCAGGGGAGCAGTGTGGCTAGTTGGTGGGACTCAGCCAGCATTCACTGTAAGCTGTGTGAGCATTTGGCTGCACAGCCCACCGCAGCTGCTGGCCGCACAGGGAAGTCTGCCAACCGCGCAGGGCCAGCAGCCAGAATCCCGGCTGAGAGCTCCTCTGGAGCTGGGACTTACTAAAACTCCTAACCAGAGAAGCTGTAAGGGAGCACGCCCAGAATGTCTGAGCATGCTTCGTTAGCGCTTCTCTGGCCCCAGGAGCTGTGGCTGGGCCATGCCACTCCAGCGGCTGGGTAAGACTTCAGGGAGTAATTGGGCAGGCTGGAAGATAACCGGGGGAGCAGGCTAGGGTGGGAGGAGGGGATCAAGCTGGCGGGGGGGGGGTGCTTATTGGGAAAGCAGGGGGGCCAGCAGGACTGGGCCCATGGGGGGCAGGATCAGGCCTTCAGGGGCAGCAGGACTGGCCCCACACGGGGCGGGGGGTGCAGCAAGCAAGATGAGTTGCTCAGCTGCCTCAGGCTCTTAGGGGGAACATTGGACCCAGTTACTTCCTGACCTGGACATTCCCTCCCACAACCCCTAACCCCAGCACCCCTGTCCTTCCCCTGACTTTAGTGGCAAAAATTCTTCTGTAGAAGTTGCTACACATCAATGTTTCTGGTACAGAGATGCCCAATGCCCAAACCCGTGACCGCTGCAGAATTGCCAGGGTTTCTGTCCTGTCTCTGACTCTGATTTCCTCTCCCTCTCCCCAGCACTGCTCTGCTTTCCCTGAGCAGTGCTTGGCAGGGAGTGAGGAGAGCAGAGTTGGTGGGGTCCCTGTCTGGAAGTAGGCGAGTCCTGCCACCCAGCTGCTCTTTTCCCCCCACCTCCCCCTTCAGGGCCGGTGCTAGGCGGTAAGCAGCCCCTGCGTAACAGGGGGGGTGCCAGCATTTTGAGGGGCATCAAAAGGGGACAGCGCCGTGGCACTCCCCTGATGACATCACTCATCTGCACCGGCGTCACTCTGCTGTGGGGGGCGCCACGATCTCCAGCACTGGCCCTGTTCCTCTTCTTCCCTTCCACTCCTCTGCCATGCTTCCCTGTCCTGCCTTGCTCCCTACACTCTGCTTTGCCCCCTCACACAGGCATCCCTGCCACCCTTGCCCTCTGTACACAGTGCAAGCTAAAGCAATGCCAACTATCACACTAATTATCATTTTATTAAAGTTTATTAATAAAGATAGGTTTCTATGTCTTATCTATTGAAAATTTTCTCACCAGCCCCCCAACTGAGAAAAGAATTGCAAAGTGGCCTCTCACCCAAAAAGGTTGGACACCCTGGTGTAGCATGTTATAGATTGATTCAAGTGAATGTAAGTAAAGCCACAGCAATTTCTAGTAGGCTATGTCCACACGTACATTGTTATTTCAAAATAAGTTATTTCAAAATGAATTATTTTGAAATAAAGTCCTTATTTCAAAGTAAGTTAATTTGAATTAAGAAAATATTAATTCGAATTCAGAGAAAAGCTCAAAGCAAAATAGCATATCCAAACACAGGACTTGCTATTTCGCTTTAGGAGAGGGGCACCATGGGAGGTGTGGCAACATGGTCCCCTCCCTGGGCCATGCCCCCACCCAATATAGGCTAAAAGGAAGGTACCCTGGGAAGGAGAAGGGCAAAAGTGTTATTTCAAAATAATGGTTATTTCGAAATAACTGTTTTGAAATAACAACCGTTTCGATTTAAAGAAGGTCTAAGCTATTTCGAAATGATGGCTCTTATTTCAAAATGACGGAGCCCGTCATTTCAAAATAAGAATACATCGTGTGGACCTAATCTCTTTTATTTTGAAATAACCAGTGTATTTCAAAATAAAAGAGACTTGTGGACATACCTGTAGAGCCTTTTTTTTAACATTGGCCTCTTCTCTTCTCTTTTTTTCCCCTGTCCTGTAGAAAACAAACAAGGAGCCCTGTGGCACTTAACAACTAACAAATTAATTTATTGCATGAGCTTTTGTGGGAGAAAATCCTGCTTCATTTGATGCTTTGAAGATGGGGAAACTCACAGAACAGAAGAAAATAAATGGAGGAAGTGTAAGTCATATGATTAGGTCACACTGCAACAGCAAATCAAAGCAGTTTTTAAGATTCAAACACTGAAGAACAGCATATACAGGAAGATGAGATCAAATCAACTGTTGTAATGAGAAAAAAAAAATCCAAAGTTCCTATTAGGCCCTGAAGCAATGTAATCTAATTTGCAAATAAATTCAGTCTCAGAAGCTTCTCTTTGAAGCCTTGATCTAGTACTCATCTATCTGAGCACTGCAATTAGCAAATTGTCAATGGAGTTATCAGGAAGATTGAAATGCTGACTGACTGGTCTTAGAATGTTGTGATTTCTAGTGTCAGATTTGTGGCCATTTATACTTTTGGACAGAGGCTGTCCTGTTTGTCCAATAAATAAGGCAGCGGGGTATTTCTGGCACAAGATGGCATAAATCACATTGGTTGATGAATGAGTCTTTGATGGAGTAACTTGTTTTATTAGTCCTGTAATAGTATCTTTTGTACAGATCTGTGGGCAAAATTGACAGCATGGTTTGTTGCAAGGATATGTGCCTGCTTTCATGACTCTCTTGTTGGGTCTGTAGTTGTTGGTCTGCTTAATGTTGGAGGGTTATCTGTAAGCCCACATATCTGCACAAAAGACACTATTACAAGACCTAATCAAACCAGCTATTCCATCAAAGGCTCAGTCACCTGCTCAGCCACTATTGTGATTTATTTCATCATGTGCCAGAAATGCCCCTCTGCCATATATAGTGGAAAAACAGGACAGTCTCTGTGTATCTTCAAAGCATCTGACAAAGTGTGATTTTCTCCCATGAAAGCTCATGCAATAAATAAATGTGTTAGTCTTTAAGTGCCAGAGGTTTCCTGTTCATTTTACTGAATTAGACTAACATGGCTGCTCCTTTGGAACCGTAGAAAATAAGAGGCAGCCCAAGGTGCTTGAAAGCAAAAAGAAAATAAAGTAGACAAGTGAACATGTTTAGGAAAAGATGGTCTTGTATGGGAAAAGATAGTAAGTGAAAGCCTCAGGGACATCAGAGTGTCCAGTTAATTTTAGACTTAATTATTGTCTTCGAGTTCTATTATGCGTATGTTGATGTCAACAGTGAAGTTTGAATCGATTTTAGTGACAATAGCATGGAAACTTTAGCAAAGCAAGAGATTTCCTGGTTTAAACAAATCTGGCTAATACAACTAGGCTCCACAGAAGGTTTGGCAGCTTTTACTGCATACAAAATAAAATATCAAGAATGTGAACCAAATTCAACACTTAAAAAAAAATAGCACTAAAAGGGAAGAGATAAGAAACCTCTTCAAGATAATGAACTACAACCTTTTATTGTGCCACCTGTATTTATATCACTAAGCAAACTGTTGTCTTCATCAGTATGTTCTAAGATTCCTGGTGTTGTCATATCCAGCGCAACTCATTTCCTCCTTCTCTCCCCCACTCCCAAATTATGAATGCATCTGGTCACACTTTCAATCTTTTTTCTCACTTCTACCTAGGTGACAGTGCTAACCCTCTGGGAGCCTGCAAAAGGCGGCTGGTGAGCAAGATATTTTGCTGTTTAAAAAGACTTGCAAAGCTTACAAGCATACAGAGAGCTTAATTAGTTTTTCTTTATCTCTGTTTCTGTGCATTTCCAAGTCTCTCGATGCTGAAATATATGCTCTCTCACACACTCTAAGAAGAAGAAAGAACTACATTCTGAATGATCTCATTTTCAACATCACCTTATGGTTTCAGCAGCTCTGTTGGCTCTGCGCTTAGAGCAGTAGGAAATGTTTTGGCAGCTCAGTGGCATGATTTTCAATGTGCTTGTCAATATGAGCCAAATGGGTGAACAGCTGGGAGCTCACCATCTTGGAGAGGGTTGCATAGCAGAGTTTATTTCTTTGGCAGATATGCTGTAGCATTATTGAATGATACCTTCCTTTTTCTTTTGTTTTGTGGTCCTGATGAAAAGAATATAAAAAAGTTCCATAAGCAACTACAAGGATCTTAATTATTCCTAGCTATTCATTTTAATAAGAAAGTATGCAATAGAAATAGTAATTACACGTGCAACCGTGCAGTAGAGGCCTAACAAATAAAAAGACCTAATAGACAGACATAACTGCCTCAGTAGAGAGAATTTACCTTTCTTCTCCTTGAAATAGATACATACAGCTGAAGCTCATCAGAAATGAACAATAAAGGCTGTATTGTGCAGATTTACAATAGGTTCATAAGAGGGTAAACAACATTGATTCACTTGAGTGAAAGGAAAGGGGGCCGGCTTAACAAAAAATCCAAATGACTAATGATGACTTTTTAGATCTTCCTTTCTAGTTCATCTATCCCTGTTTTATCTATAATGCTTTTGTTTTTGCCCCTCCCCCTGATGAAATCAATATATTTTCATTTGTATACTTAACATCACATGTCCTATGATATTTCTCTTGAACTCCTTCTCCTGGAAGAATAGTCCAAGGGAAACAGAGGAAAATTTCAAGCTGGGATATGCCTGGACCATGTTGAGACCATTCAAATATTACTGTTATTGAGAACCATCAGTTAACAACACACCAGTGGAAAACAATACTTCACTTACAACTGGTGGTGATGCCTCCTCCTATAAAAGATTTGGTAAGTTTTGATCCAGTTTAAATGGCCAGATTCTTACTTAGCAATAGATTTTCTTGTTGATGTTAATTACCTCATAAATATTTTTCATTTGTTTAAAAGAGCTGATGGAAAAGATTGCAATTAACTGATTTTAGAATTAAAATGATAATGCTCAGGGTTTCTAAGGCTCTCTTGATGTGTGGTTTTCGAAGCACTTTAAGAAGGGGGTTAAGCACAATTATCTTCGTTTTACAGATATGGAAAGGACGGTGAAGTGAATTGCCCAATTTTACACAGTGAGTCAATTTAATGTGTAAAAGTAACACTTGTCAATCATTAAAATCTGTGGCTAACTGCTTGTTGCACCTGCTCAGTTGATCTCATTTCATCAACCTTGGATAGTATAACCTAAGTTCCTTTTTAAGTATTTGCAGTCAAGCTAGAAATATCTTTTTCAATTAACAATTTTGTCTGCACAGCTTGGTCTCTCTTAGTCCAGTCCAAAAGCAAATGATAAATCTCTGAAGGGTTGGTTGGAGCTAGTACTTTCCAGAGACAGAAAGAAGAATAATCTACAGAGAGAGTTTCTAATTCTAAGTGTTTATTTTTTCTAAATATTCATAATTTGTGTTAAGGAAATATTTGGCTAAATTTCAGGAATAAAGCATGGCTTTGACCTATCTCTTAGCAAGGAGCTGATAGAGTATTCCCCCGGTGTGATATTCATGGCCATTTTTTTTTAAAAAAAAAACTTGTAATTTTGGATGTCTTCATTACTGGTCAGTCAAAACTGGGACACCCACGATCAGTGGCCACTTTTGAAATTGCTGGCCTCAGTAACTTCCAGACCTCCTAAAAACAATTGCAGCACTTTAAACAGGGAAACATTCATATGCTTTTGGTGTATGTTTTAGGAAAATTAGAGATGGGCTGAATCAAAATTCTGTACTGGGAACATCAAAATCCTTATATGTTATTACTTTCTGCTCTGTTATAGGCTGAGCCAATAACCTAGATTGGAACAAACTCAAACATTAAATTTTAAGATCATGCCCATCTTCAGTGTAAATAAAATATGATCTTATTCTCTCAAATGTTTTTGTCCATGTGGTTTTATTGGTTTGGACTTAAAACCAGTAAATATCTCTAGACATGAGCTTTAGTTCTTTGTCCAGTTTGAATGAAGCCAGAAAATTATTAAAATCAGCTCTTATTTCCCCAAAGAGATGATGAGCTCTTTTGTGTGTATAGTTCTTCATCTCATTCTAAAATGTGTGGAAAAAGCCCAACAGCTATATCTTCAAACATGTATAAGTTTTTGACACAAGTAAATTTACTTTCAATTAAAACTCTGAAAGATGGTACCAAAAGAGGTTAAACAGAAATCATAGGAGAGATTAGAGGGAAGACAAACATTGAGTGCTATAAAATCTCAGGTTATAACTACAGCAGACATCACAGAAAATTGTATGCAGTCCAGAGTGAACTTGACTTTCTTTTTTTTTCAATAAATCAACAAGTTCTATAACATGATAATACTGTGGGATAATAAAGGGCAAATGTTGATAATCAAATAGATAGCTCATTGATGGCTCACTTACTCCAAATCCAGCCCACCAATTACAACTCAGATAGCTCTTTCAAGGACTGAGTTGTACAGTGGTTAGGAGAAGGGAGGCTATAGAAAGGAAAGAGCAGCATACACTAAAGCTGAAACAAATTTGCTCAGCCCTGTCTCCTCCACATTGGCACCCAACAAGGTTGTGCCCCTTGCGATCCGCTGTACAGAAATTTAAGCAATCAGGTCTGCATGATGTACATGAAGAATAAAATTCACCATTACGCAGATGGCCAGCAAAAGATCATCACTTCTATTATGTTATTTTTCATTTTCCAAGCTAAATCTCTGTTCCAGTCTGTTGTTTTCTGTGTTCTAATCTTTGTGTCATGTTGTATAATGCGACTGCCCTCATAATTTAGTATCCTAGTCAAATGTCATTAACGTGTCCCTAGTCCTTCTTCCAGTCATAACTCTGATACTTGGATCAACTCACTAGAACCCTGCAGTTCAGTATGTGCCATCTATTACTACCTTTATTTATAGTCCTTCAGCCATTTTTTTGATCCGTGTCCAGTGTTCATTTGCAAACCAGTTTGAATTAATTTTGATATGAAGATGTGGGCTTTACATACAGTAAGGATTATAGCAATGGTTCCCAACCTTTCTGGCTTGAGGGCCACAGATATCATTTTTACATCACTGAAGAGTCACCAGCAGGGTCCCCCTATAGCCAGACAGAAACTGTTCAGCAAAGAGTTTGTCTCCTTGCCTATCTTGCCATCTCCCTGGCTGTAGCAGGGAGCACACAATGTCCTGTAGCCCTATGCATTCCACCTGGGTCCCTAGGTAGGGGCTCACTTCTGCAGCCATAGGCACCAAAGATTGGTGCTCCCTTCCCTTTGGTTCCAGCAGGGACCCCAGAAGCTAGGGACCCAGGAAAAGCTCTTTGCTGGAGCTAGGGGAGCATAGTAATGATCTCACTTCTCTCTGACTTCAGCATGGACCCCAGAATTGATGGACCCAGGTGAAATGCTTTGCTGTGTTCCTTGCTACAGCTGTGGGGTGGGAGGTGCTGATCTCCCATCCGCTTGGCTGCCACAAGGAGCCTTTGCAAGACATTTAGTCCTATGGAAACACTCTCAGACTTGGTCATTAGGCAGTAGCTGCTTTCTGTGACCAGCAGGACTGGAGCTGTGGGCCACTTTAAAAGCCCCTTGTCAATACTTCTGGCCCCCAGACCACAGGTTGGGAACCACTGGACAATAGAATCCAATCTTTTTCAGTGTCTAAATTGTGAGATTAACGTTGGGTGGTAAGGCCAGCTATGCTCCTGCACAAAGGGAGTCCCAGCAAATGAGGAGTGGTCCTCTAACATTATCCTCTTCATTTGAGGGGAATCATAGAAATGGGAAGGGACCATGAGAGGACATCGAGTCCAGTCCCTTGCAGTCATGGCAGGACCAAGTACCCTCTTAAACCAGTCCTGACAGGTGCTTGTCTAACCTGCTCTTAAAGACTTCCAATGATGGAGATTCCACAACCGCCCTAGTCAATTTATTCCAGTGGTTAATTTTTTCCTAGTCTCCAATTTAAACCTCCCTTGGTGTAATTTGAGACCATTGTTTCTTGTCCTATCAATGGAGGTTACAGAGAACAATGTTTCTCCCTCTTCCTCATGACAATCTTTTAGGTACTTGAAAATTTTTATCATGTCCCCTCTCAGTCCCGTTTTCCATATTAAACAGACCCAGCTCTTTCAATCGTCCCTCGTAATTCAAGTGATCCAGACCTCCAATCATTCCTGTTGCTCTTCCCTGGACTTTCTCCAATTTGTCCACATCTTTGAAATGAGGCACCCAGAATTGGACACAAGGCCTAATCATGGCAGAGTAAAGCGGAAGAATTGTTTATCGTGTCTTACTTACATTACTTCTGTTAATACATCCAAGAATGGTTTTGGGTAAAGAAAGTCAGCAGCAGGAACTGCCAATGCCTTCAGGAGGAAGAAGATGCTATAAAAGTCTCTGTACACACCTCAGGGAAATTCCTGATCTTTAGAGATTTTCACTACATCTGACAAACTGCTTAATTGTAAAACAAGAAGGAAGTCCTGTGGCACTTAAAGACTAATAAATTTACTTATTGCATGACCTTTCAAGGAAGAAAAACTGACTTCATCAGATACTTTGAATAAGGGGGAACTTACAGAACAGGAGGAAAATAAATGCAGGGAAATGTAGGTCATGGGATCAGGTCATACTGTAACAGCAACTCAAAGCAGTTGTTAAAAATCAAACACTGGGAAACAGCACATAGAAGAAGGTGAGGTCAAATCATCTGTTGTAATGGGAAGAGAATCCATAGTCACAATTTAATCCTGCTTTCACACAATCAAATTTGCATGTTGGTTCCAATTCTGCAGTTTCTCTTTGAAGTCTTGATGTGTTACCCATTTACTTGAGCACAACTATTAACAAATAATCAACAGACTGATTAGGAAGATTGACGTGCTCAGCTCCTCGTTTTTGAAAGTTGTGATTTCTATTATCAATTTTGTACCCATTTATTCATTTGCACAGAGAGTATCATGTTTGTCCAATGTATAAGCTGTGAAGGCATTTCTGGCACATGATGACATAAATCACATTGGTGGATGAGCAGGTGAACTTAGCCTGGAACACTCCACACAGAAGATCTACTTTCTGGACACTACAGTACAAATTAGGAATGGACACATAAACTCCCCTCAATACCAAAAACCTACTGATCAGTATAGTTACCTACATCCCTTGAGCTTTCATCCAAAACAGACCACATGATCCATTATCTACAACCAGGCCCTGAGATATAACCGCATTTGCTCAGATCCCTCAGAGACAGACACCTTGAGGCTCTCTATCAAGCATTCTTTAAACTACAGCACCCACCTGCAGAAGTAAAGAAAGAGACAGAGAAAGAGGTAGGTACCCCCAAAGTCTACTACTACAGGAGAAGCCTCAGGGGGAAAAAAAAAAACACTTGGTGGTTTAATGGGATGACCATTGGAGTTCTGTTGTTTTTAATATGATGACCACTCCAGTGGTCATCCCATTAAACCCCCAAATCAGACCTGTACAACACATTATTAAGGACCTACAGCCTATTCTAAAAGATGACTCTTTTAAGGCTTGGGCCAGAAACCTCTTTTTGCCTACAGATAGTCCCCTAACCTTAAACAGATACTCACCAGCAACTACAGACCTAACAACAGAAACATTAAAGCAGGCACATACCACTGCAGCAAACCACGTTGCCAACTTTTCCCATGTATCTGCACAAAAGACACCATCATAGGACCTAATCACGTCAGCTACACCATCAAGGGCTCATTCACTTGCTCATCCACCAATGTAATTTATGCCATCATGTGCCAGAAATGTCCTCACACCTTATACATTTGACAAACAGGATAATCTGTGTGCAAATGAATAAATGGGCACAAAACTGATATCAGAAATCACAACTTTCAAAAGCTAGGAGCTGAGCACATCAATCTTCCTAATCAGTCTGTTGATTATTTGTTAATAGTGGTGCTCAAGCAAATGGGTAACACATCAAGACTTCAAAAAGAAACTGCAGAACTGGAACCAATATGCAAATCTGATTGTGCAAAAGCAGGATTAAATTGTGACTATGGATTCTCTTCCCATTACAACAGATGATTTGACCTCACCTTCTTCTCTGCACTGTTTCCCAGTGTTTGAATTTAAACAACTGCTCTGAGTTGCTGTTACGGTGTGACCTGATCCCATGACTTACATTTCCCTGGATTTATTTTCCTCCCATTCTGTAAATTCCCCCTTACTCAAAGCATCTGATGAAGTCAGATTTTCTTCCTTGAAATGTCATGCAACAAATAAATTTGTTAGTCTTTAAGTGCTACAGGACTCCTTGCTTGTTTTCCTGAACTAGACTGCCATGCCTACCCCTTTGGAGATTAAGGTTTTTGTCTGTCTCACATTACTGAATATGAATCTGGTGTTAGCAGGAAAGAGTGAGGTACACAAGTTACAGGTTAGCAGTAAACAAAGAAGTGGGCTGCAGTTCTAGGACTATGTGAGAGAGGAAAGAATGGAATAGAATTTTTTTTAATGAACAAAGAAGAGGTGGAATTTACAGAAAACTGCAAGTAGACTTGGGTGTTAGCCTGGATTGGCAAAACGCAGTAGAATACCTATCAAGCTAATCATAAGGGATTTAGTTTCATGCTGCCAATGCTTTCAGAAGCTATTGTAGCTTTGATTGTCTTCTTGGAGTGTCATTTTCTGTCCTTCCTGACCATTCTCAGGAAGTATAGTAGAAGTTATTGTTGCTCAGCATCATTAATTTCCTTAGATTTTCTGAGTGTATATTTATTCAGTTTCACATGATAGTGTGTCCAAATGCCCCTCACCCCAAATGTTCCATAGCGTCCCACTGTCTGACTACTTCTCCCAGCCTTTTCAAGATTCTACCCTGCACCTTTATAGGTGATTTTAAATTCTGAAGAGTAGAGACACTACTACTACTGGGGGGAATAAGGTGTAGGCATCACAATAGGACTATCTGAGATGCAGCGTAAGTATTTTTGGGGGGGTGAGGGGGAGTCCTTTTAATTTTTCCCACATAAATAAAGAGTGCTTGAGGGTTTTGAGTACAAATTAGTTCATCCCTGTATACATAATCTATTAATTTCAAGTATTTTAGAAACAATTATGGGTACTGGGTAAAATTTTCAATTGCATAATAGTAATGTCACCTTGGATTTAAAGGGTGTATGTAATCACAACACTGAATAGGACTGCATATGAGGAAGCACGGTCCAATCAAGATCAAGGCATTGGTAAACCTTGAATTAGATTCTTCATAATCACTGATTTATTATGTTGTTTTTGGCAAATTGCCTCACCTCACTGCTACAAGTTAGTCATGTGGAAATAATGAAACTTGTCTATGTTCTTTATTTAATATCTGTAAACCACATTCAGATTTTCTGCATAAGAATCTTCTTCAGATACATTCAAAAGAATTATTATTAGGGTAGGCTCCTTCTGCAAGATCGGTTAGCACATGTCCCAAAGTTCAGAGCAATAGATCCAGGGTGTTTTGGGGGGGGGAGGCAGGCACCCTCTAGTTTTTTGTGTATGTGTGTGTGTGGCTGAATAATGTGGCTGTCTACAATTCTTTATTTCCATTTCTTTATTTTCATATAAGTAACTTGATAACATTATATAGTAGCAATTTTAACATTTAACAGCTAAAAGTTACAGCTCTGTTTGGCCAATGTAATGGAAGCTTTTAAGTTCTCATTTGCCCTATTATGAATTTGAATATCGTCAACAAAGCTACCTTAATTCACTCAGTCTCAGGTCTTTTAAGTAAAAGTGAATGCATTTCTCTTTTGTGTGGTAGATATCTGGTAACTTCAGGATCATACATGAGTTTCACTGAACTGTTAAACAATTAATCTAAAGCTCTGATGTGTGGGTTCACCCAGATTTGTAGAGGGCTTGATTCTGTCACCAGTTGCCTTGTAAACTTGAGTGTGTTATGATTTGTGCAGCTTTGAGTCAGAGTCCTGACACCCTTCCTCATAGTGTGACCCCCAACATCCATTTTGATCCTGAATCATTCCAAAACCATATCCTACAGTATCCAGTGCCTTTTGCTTCACACTGACAGAGGTAATACCAAGTTTCCTGCCTCCAAAGAGCCAGTACCCACAACACCTTGTTAGTTCAGCTGGTGCTTACACACATCAGCTTAATGTAGAGCACTGAGATGATTTGTAATAACACTAAGTTAATTAACCAAGATCATAGATTTAAGTCATGTCAAGTGTAAGGGGACTGATAGCCCCTTACTAAGACTGAATGGGCCTTTTGATTGGCCACTCCCACCTGGAAGCAGGACTCTGAAGCAGACAGCCCGTGTGTGTGTGTGGGTGGGTGGGTGGCTGAGCAGACCCACAGCAGCTGGACCAGCAGAGAGCCAAGCAGAGCTGGAGCTGGAGTCGTCTGGAGCTGGGTGCAGGAGGCCAGGGAAGGAGCCAAGGGGCTGAGCTGACCTGTGCAGACAGCAAGAGGATCAGAGGAGCCCGAGGAGCACGCCAGAGAGCCACACGGGACCCAAGCAGCAGCTGGGAGCCAGAGCTGCAGCCATCTGGAGCTGGGTGTGGTGAGAAGCTGTGGGACAGTGAAGGGGGGCTGACGCTGGGAAGAAGGGCCCTGCCGCTGGAGCTTGGGGAACGTGTGGCCACAGCCAGAGCCTGCATCTGACCCCCTGGAGCATCCAGTCGTAGCCAGGCCTGGACAGAGGGCTTGCAATGTGGAGAACAGACTGTCAGACTGTTCCTCAGGTCCCAGAGACTCTGCGTAGTGCCTCTACACCAAGGGGTGACACTGAGGGTTTACTTTTTACCTTTTCCCACTTTTTCTCTATTTTCTTATTGGGTTCTTTTTATTTCTGTGTGCTTAAATAAATTGTATATAGTGACTGGTGGGCCAGAAGAGTGGTCAGTGCGGTCAGCACCCCAGAGTGGGGACACCCTAGCCCTGTCCTGAGAGACCAAGATAAGAGTAGGGGTCAAGCCCCCAGAAATTCTGGGGCCCAGCCTTGTCGGGGTAACAGGGACTCCTCCAAACGGGAGATTGGGAGGGGAGCCTTTGAGGTCAGGCAGGCCTTGGGGTAAAGGAAGTGGGAGCAGGGATTGAGATCCTTTTGCTACCCACCTTCACCGGGGTGGTATACAAAGTCTGGGAAGTTCCCCACAAGAGCGGGTCCATCCCCCCATTTACACAAGCAAGAATGAAATAGAAATGAAAAAGTTATGAGGAAAACAAGAATAACATATTTTCTAGTGTTTAAACCTCATTTCTAGTAACGGATAGTGTTGCCTAATACAGTTTCTTATTTGTACTGAGTTGTTAGCATCCTCCAGCATGACTACTTGTTCCATCTGTGACCCCCACAGAACCAAAGTGGAGGTTTCTTTATTTTCTCAGGAAATCAATATCTGCAAAGTCTTTCATCAGTTCTCTGTATCTCCAAAGTATTTTGGGCTAGTAGATGGAGCCAGGAAGACACCCTGAGGTTCAGCCCTCGTGCTTGGTTCCCCCTATTGAACCCACAGCACTTGAATTCTTGTTGTCATAGTCCCCCCCCCCAGACACACACAGCTGAATTCTAGTGCAGATGTTTCTCCTGCAATTTCTACTGCAAATGTCCCTGGCCTCTCCCTGCTCCATGTCTGGAACAAAGCCTGCTTCCTCCTTTGTGTAGTTACAGACTTAAAACCATATTCACAGAGGATATCCAGAACACCACATACAGTGTGAATACTTCCCATGTAGAATGACATTAATGAATACTGTGGTAGTTGTTTCCAAGTGCTGTATTACAAGACGCTTACTGACCAAATATCCTTGCCGGAGTGTGTCAGGTGTAGTGAACAGGTCAGGACATTTGAGGTGTACTGTTACATATGAGATAAACTTTACTATCTAGCTCAAAGCTGCAGTTTGTTCTGCTGTACAAACATCAAAGAGCATGCCTGAGCACAGAATATGGGTGCTGCAGTAAACAAATGTTTTGCATAATTTGTGTACATTGAAATGTCAAGTCAGGTGACTTTAAAACAGTTTGAAATCATTTACAGAAGCACTGCATGAGACGGGTTCTTTGCAAATAGTTCTCTGTATATCCACAAATTATACGTGATAGAGTTGACAAACGGGTGGCATGACTGTAAACTGTTTACAAATGGCTGAATCTGTCATGTACAATAGTATGGATTTGCTATGCAAATGTTTCCGCATAATGTGCAGGATCAGAGTATGTTTTTAGAGAGGAAGCCAGGATGTATTTTTGTCAGAAGTCTGTTTGATCATTCATTTTGAAGTTTTGAGTTCCATCCTGCTGCATTGGATAAACAAAGTATAGTGTTTCTGTCTAAGATTTAATAAACTTTGGACTAATTTCTGTCCTGGGTTACCCACGTGCAGCTCCTTTTAAAATGCTTTTGCCAAATTCCTTTTTGCATTTTAGTATGTGTGACAGAGTGCTGAGTGGTAACCAGCAGCCAGCCCTACTTAACTAAGGTGCATTACAGCTCAGCAGGAAGACTAGTACCTGATTAGGGACTGGAAGGCAGCTGTCCAACTAAACAGGCTGAGAAGTTGTTCATACCTGATTAGCGGATAGGAGGTAGCTGCTAGGCCAACTAAATAGGGATTACGTGCCAGGCAGAGAAAGGAAAATGAGGGGTCCAGGGAAGTGAAGAATCTTTACGAGATGCAGAGGGAGAAGAGATGCCTTGGAGGCTGTTATGCCTAGCCAGGCACTGCATGAAGACAGTAGAAGCATAAAGGCATAGGAAACAAATTACACCGGTGATCGGTAAACCAGAAGGTCTTCAAGGTGTTTGTGAGCTAGTGGGTGGCTGAAGCAGAGGGGCTGCAGAAGAGAATCTTTACAGTAATGATTGCCATTGTGGTTCTGAACAGTCTTTGTGCCAGATGATACTTATTTATGATTTCATTATCATTTGTTCTTACTGCAACAATGTTATAATCTTAAAAGTCACATGTGTTAAAGATCACTAACAAACTCATCCTTTATTAGTGACTTCACTTTTAGAGCATGTAACATCTCTGGTGTGTTTATTCTGCCCACCCCACACTCATTATTTTAACTGGAGTAATTTAATGCAAACGTTGGTATCCTACTGTGTACCTTTCTGTTTGATTCTAATTGGTGTTTTGTTTTGTCAATGTTACAAGAGTTTTGTTCAATTTAGTTAAGCAAGAAACTGGAGCAAACTAAATTAGGAGTGCTCAGACCTGAGATTTTGGTTGAGGTATATATTTATTTTAAATGGGTCAGGGATGAATTCCCCTGATTTAGTTCTATGCCAGGTATCATTTCAGAGATATCCAGGTACACTGTGGTGACAGACAGGGCAGAAGCTGTGGGACTGAATTCAGGGAAGAAGTCACTGAATCTGTTTGAAAAGCCACAGTTACCAGATAAAATGTCCTGGGACTGGAAACAAGACTAGTGGGTGTGCCTAGCTTCTCCCTACCGAGGAAGTGGCACCATCACGGCAGTTCTGGAGACTAATTCTGAGGACGGACATTGGTACCTTGGAAGAGGAACCTATTTAGAGACCTGACCAGAGAACTGAGTCATAAAGAGGCCACAGAAGTTCCTGGAGTGAGAGAGGGGCTGCAGGCAGAGAGAGAGAGAAGCAGAGGGATGGCATGCAGTCCTTGGAAGAGGTGTCAATGTCATAATGTAATCAGCAGAGTGGCTAAGTGGATTTCAAAAGGGATAGCCGTGTTAGTCTAGTCCAGTAAAAAAACAACAAGGAGTTGTGTGGCACTTTAAGATTAACAGACTTATTTTTTGCATGAGCTTTTGTGGGAGAAAGGAGGAAGTGAGGAAGTGGGATCTTCTCCCATGAAAGCTCATGCAAAAAATAAGTCTGTTAGTCTTAAAGTGCCACACAACTCCTTGTTGGTTTTTTTTGGCTAAGTGGAGGCACTATTACAGCAGTGAATAGAGCCTGCCTGTCACACTCCTGTATGGTAGGTCAAATCTTAATAGTAGTTTCTCTTAATACAAATTCCATGAGTGTCCCACTTCTTTAGTCATATGGGGTTCTCTCCATGTCTTAGGTGATACCATAGTTAAAGGCAAGCTAAGTAATAATAATTAATAATTTATTAAAGGAAAAATTAAAATAGGTAAAACCAATTACAGACAGTAAACAAAGGGCTTTTTCAGTGGCAATCTTTTTGTTGTATGTCTTGCAGAGAGTTTTTATAATGGGGGAGACACTGTTCACTGGACAAACTATTGTTCCTAGGGTCATCAGATGTCCTAAGAGTTGGGTCTTTTTCTAAAATAGGACTCTATTACCCACCCCCTGAATCTTGATTTTTCACAGTTGCTCTCTGGTCACTGTAATTATTAACCAAATCAGTAGTGACTCCTATCTCAATGCATCAAAAATAACAGTTTACAGATGGGCAAAGAAGGTTTTGTTTTGTTTTGTTTTGTTTTGTTTTGTTTTGTTTTGTTTTTTGTTCAAGGGTTGATGAATCTTGTTTGGTTTATATGGATAACTTTGCTCGTTTATAAATGATCTAGGACAGGTAAAGTGATCTAAGCTTTATCATATAAATGTAGAGCTCAAAGGACCTTAGAAGGTCATATTATCTAGCTCCAGCTCCATGTGCTAAGGCAGAATCAAGTGCACTTCAAAGTATTTGTCTAACCTGTTCTTAAAAACTTCCAGTGATAAAGATTTCATAATGTACCTTGGAAGCCTGTGCCAGAGTTTATGGAAATAAAGATAATTTTCATTCAGTTATTTAAAAGAAATCATTCAAGGAGTGGTCTTTAGATAAGCAAATTAATGCATATTAAGAATATTTCATTCAGATTAAATCCCATTTTTCTTTTAGTTTACCAAGGTTGGTTTTGTATCTCCTTTCCAGGAATATGCAGTCTAAGTAATCCAGTGTTTAATTAGAAAAACTGTTATTATCTTAAATAGCAACAGCAATTCAATTATTACAAGAAAAGATTAAATCTTTTCCTTGACATTTGGGACCTGCCACATTAATAAAAAGCAGAGAGATCCTAGGATTTTCCAGTTTAATATCAGAGTAAATGATAATTCTGTTAATAACTATTTTGCATCAATATCAATGCTGATAACCAGGGCTGGCTCAAGGGCTTGTGGTGCCCTGAGCCAGCTTTCACTTGTGTGACCCCCTGGGGTCGGGGGTGGAGAATGGAATCTGGCATCTGCTCTGATCCCTCAGACAGAGACAGACATCTTGAGGATCTCTATCAAGCATTCTTGAAACTATAGTACCCACCTGGGGAAGTAAGAAAACAAATTGACAGAGCTAGATGGGCTCCCCAAAGTCATCTACTACAGGAGAGGCCCAAGAAAGAATGCAACAGAACACCACTAGTCACCACATACAACCCCCAAGTCAGACCTCTGCAACAGATCATTAAGGACCTACAGCCTATTCTAAAAGATGATCCCTCTCTCTCTCAAGCGTTAGGAGACAGACCACTCCTTGCTTATAGGCAGCCCCCTAATCTTAAACAGATTCTCACCAGCAACTACAGATCTAACAACAGAAACACTGAAGCAGGCACACACCCCTGCAACAAACAACGCTGCCAAGTCTGTCCACATATCTGCACAATAGATACCATCATAGGTCCTAATCAAGCCTGCCACTCCATCAAAGGCTCATTTACCTGCTCATTTACTAATGTGGTCTATACCATCATGTGCAAGAAATGCTCCTACACCTTATATATTGGACAAATAAGAAGATCGCTGCATAAGAGGCTGAATGAGCACAGAGCTGATATCAGAAATCAAAGAACAAAGAAACCAGTTGCTGAGCACTTCCATCTTCCTAAGCACTTGATGACTGATTTGTTAATGATTGTCGTTAGAGATGTAGCTGAGACATCAAGACTTCAAAGAGAAACAGCTGAACTCGAATTAATATGCAAGCTAAATTCTGTGAAAGCAGGACTTAATCGAGACTATGGGTTCTTTTCCCATTACAAAAGGTAATTTGACTTCAGGCTTCCCATGGTTTGAACCTGAAAACTGCTCTGATTTGCTGTTACTGTATGACCTGATCCTATGTTTTATACCCCCTTGCATTTAGTTTCATTCCTTTCTGTAAGTTCACCCATCTTCGAAGCATCTGAGGAAGTGGGATCTTCTCCCACGAAAGCTCATGCAAAAAATAAATCTGTTACTCTTAAAGTGGCACACGACTCATTGTTTTTTTTACTGGACTAGACTAACACGGCTATCCCTTTTGAAAACCGCTCTCAGCCAGCTTGCCGTACCCACTGGGTGGGAACAGCCGACTTGGAGTGGAGTGGGCCAGCTCAGAGGCAGGGCTCCACTTTCCTGCCTCTCCCCTAGGCTGTCTATTCCTCCCTAGGGGCAGGGAGGGTCAGGACAGAGGTGGGGCAAGAGAGTGGAGCCCAGCCTCTAGGCTGGCCCACTCTGTCCCTGGGATCAGAGTGACTGGCTCAGGAAGTGTGGCATCCAGCTTCTGGGCTGGCCCACCCCGTCTCCTGCCACCCCTAAGTTTAGGGTCCCTGAGCCAGGGACTCATTGACTCATGGCTAGAGCCAGTCCTGCCAATAACACTGTAATTACCATCCCCACTTTTATGTTTATATGATCACTCATCTTCCAAGAAGCTCTCTTACACTGTCTTCCCTGATTCATTTGTTATTTAAATACTGGCAATATAGGTCCAATCCTATAAACACCGAAAAATTCAATTGGACTAAACAGGTGTTATGTTAAGAATTTTTGTAGAATGAGGCCCCTAAGCTGCTAGTGTATTGTTAGGTTTTGAAGTATTTGGTTCTAAATGATAAATGTCAAAAGCATTGTTTATTGCTAATGTGTCTAACTTCCTTTGTAATCTACCCATGATATATTTTACTGATGGCATTTAGGCTGTGTCCACACACAGGCAGTTAAATTGATTTAACTTACAGTGATCTAATTGAATCACTATAAAATCATTAAATTAATTTAAGTTAAATTGATTTAACAGGTCCACACCAAAAACTCAAATCGAACTAACATGTCCAGGGACACAACTTGCTAGTTCGATTTAGGAGGGGGCACCATGGGAGGTGGGCAAGATGGCCCCCTAAAAGGGCCATGTCCCCACCCAATACACGAAAACAGAAAGGCACCCCGGGAAGAAGGGCAAAAGTGTTAGAACAAGCATTAAATCAAAATAATACATCCCAATGGGACTAGTTCGATTTAGTGGTTTTGATCTAAGTGTCGTTTTGATATAAAATAAGGTTTTGTTGAATCACTATAACTTCCCTTATTTTGAAATGACAGAGCTTATCATTTTGAAATAAGAAAGCGTCATGTGGACCTAATGTTTTTAAATTGAAATAACCAGTGTTATTTCAATTTAAAACCGATGTGTGGACATACACTTAGTGTTTATGGCTATGTCCACACATACATCGTTATTTCAAAATAAGTTATTTTGAAATGAGTTATTTCAAAATAAAGTCCTTATTTTGAAATAAGTTAATTTGAATTAAGAAAATGTTAATTCGAATTAAGGGAAAGCCTGCTATCAAAATGGCTATTATTTCAAAACAGTTATTTTGAAATAATGTCGTTTGGACATGTTGTTTCGAAACAATGGTGTTGTTTCAAAACGACGTGTCCAAATGGTGTTATTTTGAAATAACCATTTTGAAATAACAGCCATTTCAAAATGAATGGGTTTTCAGCTGTTTTGAAATGATAGTTCTTATTTTGAAATGACAGAGCCTGTCATTTCGAAATAAGAAAAAGTCATGTGGACCTAATGTTTTTTATTTTGAAATAACCAGTGTTATTTCCAAATAAAAGAGACGTGTGGATGTATCCTATATGTCAGCTATTCCTTTCTTTCTACATTAGTGTCAAATCATTCATGCTCATATGTTTACTCACAGGGGTAGCTGCATTGATGTAAATATGTATATGAGCAAGGTGTGCAGCAAATCTGAAAATCATCATCCTTCACTTTAGAAAATATACTTTTCTTAATTTAGAAATTATAGGATTCATTGACAATTTTTCCCTATAATTGACTTAGAAAATAATATATAAAAATTATGAACAAAAGAGAGATGTTGTCTTCACTCAGTAGGGCTTGCATGCATTTACTGACTTAAATGGGCATTGTCTGCTTATGTCAAAGCTGAACTTTATCTTTATCTCTTTGTAAAAACGGTTCTTCAAATAAAATGTCTAAGACTGTATTTCATTAGTTCAGGAAAGCAATTTCTTAGAATCATAGGGTTGGAAGGGACCTCATGAGGTCATCTAGTCCAAACCCCTGCCAAAAAAGCAGGACCACTCCCACTAAATTATACCAGCCAGGGTTTTGTCCAGGTGGGACTTAAACATCTCCAAAGACAGAGATTCCACTACCTCCCTAGGTAGCCTATTACAATGTTTCACCACTCACCTAGTAAGAAATGTTTTCCTAATATCCAGCCTCAACCTCCCCAGCTGCAACTTGAAACCATTGCTCCTTGTTCTCTCCTCTGTTACTACGGAGAACAGGAAACCTCTGTCCTCCTTGGAGCATCCCTTCAGGTAGTTGAAGGTTGCTATCAAATTGCCACTCAATCTTCTCTTCTGCAGACTAAATAAGCCTAGTTCCTTCAGTCTTTCTTCACAGGTCTTGTGCTCCAGCCCCTTGATCATTTTTGTTCCTCTGCACTGGACTCCTTCTAATTTGTCCACGTCCTTTTTTGTAGTGGGGAGCCCAAAACTGGACACAGTATTCCAGGTGCGGCCTCACCAGTGCCGAATAGAGGGGAAAGATCACATCCCTCAATCTGTTGACAACACTTCTTCTGATTCAGCCCAGTATGCCATTGGCCTTTTTGCAGCAAGAGCACACTGCTGACTCATATCCAGCTTCCCATCCACCATGACCCTCAAGTCCTTCTTTACAGTGCTTCTACTTAGCTGATCACTCCCCAGCCTGTAGCAGTGCATGGGGTTTTTCTGTCCCAAGTGCAGGACTTTGCACTTGTCCTTGTTGAACCTCATGAGATTTCTATTGGCCCACTGCTCCAGTTTGTCAAGGTCTCCCTGAATCCTGTCCCTGCCCTCCAGTGTGTCTACTATTCCCCACAACTTGGACTGCAGACTTACTGAGTGTGAAATCTATTCCATCATCAAAATCATTAATGAAAATTTTGAACAGAACTGGCCGCAGGACCAACCCCTGAGGCACACCACTTGTTATTAAACATGGAGCCATTGCTTCCTACACACTGAAACCATTGATCTAGCCAGTTTTCTATCCACCTTACAGTGCACACATACAACCCATACTTCCTTAACTTGCCAACGAGAATTCTGTGGGAAACCGTATCAAAAGCCTTGCTAAAGTCGAGGTATATCACATCCATGGCTCTTCCCGCATGCACAAATCTAGTCATCTCATCATAGAAAGCGATGAGGCTGGTCAGGCAGAATTTACCCTTGATGAATCCATGCTGACTGTTCCTGATCACTCTATTTTCCTCCAAGTGTTTCAGGATGGATTCTTTGAGAACCTGCTCCATGATTTTTCCAGGGACTGAGGTGAGGCTGAGAGGTCTGTAATTCCCTGGATCATCCTTTTTCCCTTTCTTGAAGATAGGCACTATATTTGCTTTTTTTCAGTACTCTGGCACCTCCCACACTTCCCACAAGTTTTCAAAGATAATGGCCAGTGGTACTGCTATCTCATCAGCCAGTTCCCTCATGCCCCTTGGATGCAGGTCATCCGTCCCCATGAACTTGTACACATCCAGCTTCTTTAAGTAGTCCCTAACCTGACCTTTCATCACCAAGGGCCTCTCTTCTTCTCTCCAATCTGCCATACTCAGTGTAGCAAGCAGGGAGGTGGCTCTGCCTGTGAAAAGTGAAGTAAAAGCATTGAACACTTCAGCTTTTTCCTTATCCTCCATCACAAGAATACCTGTCTCAGTTCAGTAAGGGACCTACACCATCCTTGATCCTCTTCTTGTTATTGACATACTTGTAGAACCCCTTCCTATTAGCCTTCACATCCCTTGCTAGCTGCAACTCTAATTGTCCTTTGGCCTTTCTGATTTTATCCCTGCAGTCTGGAGCAATATCTTTATATGCCTCCATAGTCATCTGTCCAAGCTTCCACTTCCTGTAAGCTTCCTTGTTACGCTTTAGCTCAGTGCAGAGTTCTCTATTAAGCCATGCTGGGTGCCTTCCGCATTTGCTTTTCTTTCTGCTTATCAGAATAGTATCCTCCTGTGTCCTTAGCAGGGTTTCTTTAAAATGCAGTCAGCTCTCTTGGATGCCTTTCCCCTTCAGATTAGTTTCTCAAGGGATCCTGCCCATCAGTTCCTTAAGGGAGCCAAAATCTCCTTTTCTGAAGTTCAGGGTCTGTGTTTTGCTTCTTTCCTTTTTTTCTGTTAATCAGCATCTTGAACTCTATCTTCTGATGGTCACTGCTGCCCAGGTGCCATTCACTTCTATGTCCCCAATCAATTCTTCTCTGATTGTGAGCAGCAGGTCGAGAGGTGCAAGGCCCCTAGTTGGTTTCTCTAGCATTTGTACCAGGAAGTTGTCCTCAGCACTTTTCAAAAACTTCCTGGATTGTTTGTGCACTGCTGTATTGGCCTTCCAGCAGATGTCAGGGTAATTGAAGTCCCCCATGAGAAGCAGGGCCTGTGATCTAGAAACTTCTGCCAGTTGTCCATAGAATGCCTCATCCACCTCCTCCTCCTGGTCTGGAGGTCTATAGCAGACACTCACCACAACATCACCCTTGTTGTCCTCCACTCTAAACTTAACCTACAGACTTTCTACTGGCTTGTTTCCACTGCCATAACGGAGCTCTGAGCAGTCATAGAGCTCTTTTACATATAGTGCTACTCCTCTGCCTCTTCTTCCCTGCCTGTTCTTCCTGAACAATTTATACCCATCCATGGCAGAGCTCCAGTCATACAAGCTATCCCACCAGGTCTCTCTTACTCCAATTATATCATAGTTCCTTATCTGTACCAGTTACTACCAATTCTTCCTGTTTGTTTCCCCAGCTCCTTGCATTTGTGTACAGGCAACTAAGATAGCACACTGATTGCCCTACTTTCTCATGTCAATTTTCAGTTCTATTGCATTTGCCTCCTTGCATTTTCTCCCGGTGTTGTCCTCCCGAGCTTGCATCAGGTATTAAAGCTTCATTAGAACATCTAACACAATTATTTGATTCCCCCGCCATGTTCTAGCTACCCTCTCTTTTATCCCTGGTGTTACAGTCCCAGCATCTCCCAAGTTCCATCCTTTCCCCCAGCTCTCCCACATTGTCACTTACCTGTGGGCTTTGGTCTCCTTCCCCCTTCAAACCTAGTTTAAAGCCCTCCTCACTAGGTCAGCCAGCTGATGTCCGAATATGCTCTTCCCCTTCCTTGACAGAAGGAGTCCATCTCTGCCTAGCAGTTCTTTTTCCTGGAACAGGACTCCATGGTCAAGGAAGCGAAACCCCTCCTGACAACACCATCTTCTCAGTCTTGCGTTCACCTCTAGGATGCATCTGTTTCTGCTCAGGCCTATACCCTTGACTGGAAGGATTGAGAACACCACCTGCACTCTGCACTCTGTCACCTGCACTCCAAGAGCCCTGTAGTCACCTTGGATCTACTGAGGATCACCTCTCGCAGTATCAGTGGTTCCCGCATGGATGAGTCACATGGGGTGGTAGTCAGAGGGGCAGATGATTCTCGACAATCCCTCCATAACATCTCGGATGCGAGCACCTGGCAGGCAGCATACCTCCCGAGAGGCCATGTCAGGGCAATAGATGGGTGCCTCCATCCCCCACAGAAGTGAGTTCACAACCACCACAACCCCATGTTTCCTTCTGCCTGTGGTGGCTGTGATCCTCCCAGCCTTGGGGGTGCATGGCGTCTCCTCTGCCACCTCATCCTTCGTCTCTAGCACTACGTAATGGTTCTACACTACAATGGAGGGTGGGACGTGAGCGGGGTGGAGCATTGTCTGCTGCTGAAGGTAACCAGCTGCCAGTGTCCTCCCTCTGCCATAGGCATCCATCCTTCTCCAGTGGTGTGGCAGCCGTCTTCAGCACCTAAATAGTATCCTCCTCCTTGCATGTCCCCTCATGGATGCTATCAAGGAACTTCTCCAGGGCATGGATACTCCTTAACCTGGACACCTCCTCCTGTAACTCTCCCACCTGCCTCCTGAGGGATCCACCAGAAGGCACCTGTCACATTGATTCATCTCCCCAGCCTGATTGTCTGTGACTCGGAAATGCAGGCGACAGTCCCTGCAAGTCCACACCAGGATCTGGGTAGAGATATCCATGGTCAGTATGTCTGTCTGGCTACAGGCATAGGTGGACGAGACAGAAGGGATGTTAGTGCAAGCAGTGCGGGTCCTCTTTACCATCATGGCTTCACCAACTCCTTTCCCACCAACTCCCTCTCAAATTCCCCTGTTTTCAGCCCCCTGTTTGCAAGCTCCCCTTGGTCGTTCAGCCACTGGCTTTTAAGGCCTTCTCTGCCTAGGTCAGCCCTTGCCCCTCGTTAAACACACAGGGGAAGGATGATCACAAAGCTGATTGAAGCTGGTGATCAAAGTTGAGCAGGGAACAATGGTCCAAACAGCCGTCAGACAATCACAGTCCCAATTCCCACAGTAACTGAAGACTAACAGAAATCACCTGTAGGGAAAGACGCAAACACAGAGTTAGCAATTCACTCACCCAAGCTTCACTCTCTCCCTTGCTGCTTCAGCTAGGGGATTGCCTTTGCCTCCTTCTCAGGGCTTCACCAACTCCTTCCGTCTCAAACTCCCCTGGTTTTAATCCCCGTGTTTGCCTTGTGTGCACATCTAAGTGGGTATTTCCAGGAAGAATGTTCAATCTGTTTATATTAGGTTTTTTAAAATTAAGCTATAAAATGATCTTCTTCTAGTGTCTTTGTCACAAACTTGATGTTTTTTTTCCAGAACTGTGTATAGCTGATGGATTTTTCTGTCACTACAGTGAGATCCTCCTTCATGCAGGTCTCCCGGAAGAGTTGGCAAATGAGCAAATACTTCTTCACTTGCAACTAACCACCCTTGCATATCTTGTATAACTAGAGTTGCCCTATTTGATCATATTGTTGCTTTGATCTGCAAGTTTGTGTGTACAGGTGATTCAGTTATCACCACACTGACCAGTCTCTTTAGATTCCTCCAGGATGGTCCTTTTTGGATTCCAGGTCTATTTCAGTGCATCCGACTGCATAGAATCATAGAATCATAAGGTTAGAAGGGGCCTCATGAGGTCATCTAGTCCAACCCCCTGCCAAAAAAGCAGGACTCCTCTCACTAAATTATCCCAGCCAGGGTTTTGTCCAGCCGGGCCTTGAACACCTCCAAAGACGGAGATTCCACCACCTCCCTAGGTAGCTTATTCTAATGCTTCACCACTCTCTTAGTAAGAATGCTTTTCCTAATATCCAACCTTGACTTCCCCTCTCAAAATCATTGTTCCTTGTTCTGTCCTCTGTAACTACTGAGAACAGCCAAGCTCCATCCTCCTTGGAGCATCCCTTCAAGTAGTGGAAGGTTGCTATCAAATCCCCCCTCAGTCTTCTCTTCTGCAAGTAAATAAGCCTTGTTCCTTCATTTTCTCTTCATAGGTTTTGTGCTCCTGCCCCTTGATCATTTTTGTTGCCCTCTGCTGGACTCCTTCTAATTTGTCCTCATCCTTTTTGTAGTGGGGTGCCCAAAACTGGACACAGTATTCCAGATGTGGCCTCACCAGTGCCAAATAGAAGGAAACGATCACATACCTTGATCTTCTGGCAACACTTCTACTGATGTAGCCAAGTATGCCATTGGCCTTTTTGGCAGCAAGAGCACACTGTTGACTCATATCCAACTTCCCATCCACCATGACCCCCAGGTCTTTTTCTGCAGTGCTGGTACTTAGCTGATGGCGCCCTAGCCTGTGGCAGTACATGAGATTTTTCTGTCCCAAATGCAAGGCTTGGCATGTGTCCTTGTTGAACTTGTCCTTGCATAACATCTTTCATTTTCTATAACCTGTGTTATGCCTTGCTTGCTGTCATATCCAAAAGGACAACACTGGTTATAAAATTCTTTCACAATTTAAGGCATTGCATTAATCTTGTGTGTGACAATCTGTACCCCATGTATGCCCTTACTGTGTGATCTGTAAATCATTGTGACCAGGTAGTGGATGCCTTGGATCTTCCATATGTCATGATCTTTCTCTTTTGTCTTGTAACCATTCGATTAAAAAAAATAAAATAAAAAAAAACTTAACATTTCAATAGTGGGCTCAAACCAACCTTCAAATCCAAGCATTTCTCAATTTGAGATGTGAACTTCAGTTTAAATTCCAGAGCTCAGGCCAGTAGTAAGAAAACTCTTTTGAAATCATTAGTTTCATAAAAGACATCAAAAAGGATTGACATAATACTCCATTTCATTTTTTCATGCCTTTCCTATCACTTCCAAATAGGTATAACTAAAGTTACCAAAAAATGTATTTATTAATATTCCAGAAAGCAGGCTTAAAACAGAGATTCAAACCACCTGCGCTACAACAGTAAATGTATCCTTTCTTGCACCACTTCAGGAACTGAAGGTTAACTTCTGGTACACAGATTGAAGTCCTGACTCTGCAAAGAGCACACAAGGACAGATCTTTGCACGTCTGTGGAGTGCCATTGACTTTGATGGTTTTATATGTAGGTGAAGGGATCATTCTACATGGTTCTGTTTGAAGGATTGAGTCTAAATAGATATAGAATTCATAGAGACGGTATACACAGACTATACGTATTTATGATATACTATACTTAGTTCTATATCTATATGCAGTCAAGTACTGAAAATGAAACTGATAATTCAAACTGAGATCAAAATTCTTGCTGAAGTTTATTGATGAAGAATTCCACGACTAGAGCTGTAAAGATAATCTAAATATTTTACTGTATTGTCTATTTACTGCTTCTTGCTGATATGTTAAGGCAACTGTCAATGAGAGTGTGAGAAATAGTTAACCATAGTATAAAAACAAAAATGTACTGATGTTCCAAAGCCTATAACACTTGAAAATATACAGATGTGTTGTCAAGCTTGAAACTGTTTTGTGATCATCACTGTCATGGGCCCATTCAAATGAAACATGTACAGGTCAATTCATTTAACACTTTTCTAATATCTGAGAAAAACAGCATATGAACACTTTCTGAAAATGAAATACTCAACTCTCAGCTTTGCCTGAATGATTGTATATTTCTGGCTATGACAACTAGGCAAAGGGTCTAAACAAACAGACAAGATCTGAGCTTTCATAATCTTTACCAAAAAAATCTCATATTTTATTCTAATAAAACATGAGAAAGAAAACAGTGGTTTCAAACCGATCTTTAAACTGTTCATTAATTATTACTACTGCTTCTGTTAGCAACACCATTGCTACTACTTCTTATATGTTAGCTCTTTTCAAGTGGAGATCTCAAAGGAATGTAAATAAAATTATCTCCATTTTACAGGTGAGGTATAGAGAGATGAAGTGACTTTCCCAGCAGGCCAGAGACATAGATAGGGGAATATTGCATTGCTCTTCTGAGTCACAGCCTAGTTCAGTGGTTCCCAACCAGTGTGCCGGGGCACACTGGTGTTCCGCGGGAACACCCAAAGTGCGCCACGAGCATTCCCAAGAGCTGGAGTTAAATTTCCCTCCCTGCTCAGCCCAGCCACGTGGGCTGTGCAGGGGTGGGAAAAGGCAGGGGTAAGGGGGAAGGCACCGGAATACAGTTCCAGTGAACCCTATTTTTAGGCAGGCAGTGTTCAGGCCCCCTTAAAAATAGGCACCCAAACACAGAGTTCCAGGGGTCCCCCTAAAAATAGCACAAGCAGCCCAAATGCAGTGTTCCACCTTATGCCCAGCCAGCGGAGAGGGGCAAGAGGCTGGGAGTGTGTGAATCTCCCCAGCAGGGCAGAGCAGCTTGTGTCACATAGCCTACAAAATACCCCAGATAAGGGCTTTGGGGGGGGGGGCTGCTGAGGGGTCTGTGCAGCAGGTGTGTGTGTGTAGCAGAGGTGGATGTGTAGCAGAGGGTGTGTAGCTGGGGTTGTGGGGTCGCTGTGTGGGGGGGGGCGTAGCTGGGTGCTGGAGGCCTAGGTCTGCCCCTGCAGTGATGGGAGGGTCCATCACAGGCAGCAGGGAGCTGGGGGAGGGGAGGATGGGACCCACTGGGGTGGAAGGGAGCAGCAGTGGCATGAAGATTTGGGAGCCACTGTGGAGCAGGGGGAAGTGGGTACTGCGCCATACTCCCCTACCCCCCACAAAGCCACTCTTGTTCTCCCTTCCTGTCTCCTCTCTTGCCACCTTTGTGCTGTTCCCCACATGGCTGCCCTTGTCCTCTTTTGCCACCCCTGCCCAGCTCTGCTCCCCACACTCACTCCTGCCACTGCACACAACTTCTGACCTCCCCTGTTTTGCCACTCCTGCTCTGCTACCCGTACTACACCACAAAGGAGCATTTCTGAAACACTGTGCCATGGTTCATGAATATTCATAAGTAATTTCATTTGAATATTCATTATTTTTTTCATGGTGGTGTGCCTCGAAAAATTTGAAGGTATCAAGGTGTGCCACGGCAAAGAAAAGGGAACCACTGGCCTAGTTATGCAAGTCCTCACTAGTTGAAGCCCACATCTTGAGGCACTGACTCATACAGAAGTGCACCTTACTGATGAGGGAGACAGAACCTATACCTGTGCGTATAATCAGCTGGTAGGAAATCAGACAGAAAATTATTTAGACAGCCAGGGAAATTGAACAGATGTATAAAACTGATTAACTACAAAATGTAGTTATATGATTAAAGAATTTAAAAAACAAAACAAAACAAAACAAAAACCCTTATGCTCATAGACTAGTTGACTCAAAATTTTATAAAGTGCTATACTGACACTATGTTACTCATGTTCCAAAGGGGCAGCCATGTTAGTCTAGTTCAGTAAAACAAACTAACAAATTTATTTATTTATTTCATGAGCTTTTCGGGAGAAAATCCCACTTTTTCAGACACTTCCTTCCACAAAAGCTCATGCAATAAATAAATTTGTTAGTCTTTAAGATTTTGTCTACACTTAAGAATGCTAGTTTGAACTAAGTTCAAATTTATTAAATTCAAACTAATTGTGATTAATTTGAACTAACTTAGTTTGAACTAGCATGTTCACACTAGAAACTTAAATTGAACTAGCGTGTCCATGCACAGGATTTGCTAGTTTGGCTTAGGAGGGGTGCACCAGGGGAAGGGTGGCAACATGGTACCCAAGAAGAGCCATGCCCCCACCCAATCCGTAAAAAGGGACAGGCACCCTGGGAGGAAGAAGGTCAAACTGTCTCTAGTTTGAACTAACGGTTAGTTCAAACTAACGCACCTCCATTGGGTTAATTCAAAATAATAAATTTGAACTACTCATTAGTTTGAACTAAAGGCAGGTTTTACAAGCTTGAGCTAAGCTTTCCTTAGGCAATTCTTTAGTTTAAAATAATGAAAGCCAGTGTGGCCATGGATTACTTCAGTTTGAATTAAGCCTCCTTAATTCAAACTAAACTCCCAGTGTAGACATAGCCCAAGTGCCACAGGACTCCTTATTTATTTTATGTTACTCATGATTTCACATGCCTCCATTTGTAGAGCAAGAGTGCAATAAATCAGATATTTTATTACAATTATGAAAAACTACTATACCTGTGGTTGTGGAAACATTAAAATAAATGAGCAATAGGGAATTATTATTTCAGTCCTCAAAGAAAATATTCTTGTTTCAGGAAGACAATTAATTTAGTTAAAGACTATAATTTTAATATATTAATCGTTAACAAAAATAAAGAGCATAGTTTTAGCCCTGAAATTTAAGTAGCAATTAAAAATGTGTAGTCTCAATCCAAAAGAGCCATTTCTAGCAATGAATTTAGACTTGAGACTTAAGTAGACATTTTATCTATCAGTCCTGAATACAGATAATACTTGATGTTGTTTGTATAATTTCCATGGTAGCAAATCATTTTAATTATGAATTTATCTACTCAAAAAGCAGTATTTTTCAATATCTGTTTAAACAAAATAAAAATTAAGTTTCCGCTATGCGTATCAACCACATGTGAAATATTTCATTAAAAAAAGTCTATTTGAGAATAATATGCTTTTTCCTTCTTATGGATTATTCTCTCTCAGGAATTCCTTGAGGCAGTGATCATGTATTTTCTTAGAAAGGTAAATAGCACATCATGGATGCTACTGGAAAAGAATGATAGCAAACTATTCATAGGGCTGAATCCCAACTTTACAGAAGGCCTATGCCAAGTTAAATCCTTCTTCGAAGATGTTATGTGCTACTTAACTCCTCAAAGAAAAGTTTATTTTAAATTTAAGAAGTACATGTGTAGGCTCCTTGGAAAGAAGTAGGCTCTGTCAGTATTTTGCAGCATGTGTATTCTGAATAAAAGTTCCATCCTGGAGATGTTAAAAACAAAAACATAAAAGCCCATCACCTATGACGTCATACTTAGTGACAGCTTTGAGAATGTTTATCACCTGAAATGAAATTCCTTGTCAATGATACTTCTATTATGGAAACTGTGACTAATCAGCCTCAGAAAGCTATGAGTTAAACAAAAGAAAATCCCACTAATTAAATATATATTTAATATAGTAAAAAAGGAAACTTCTTAGGGTTTGCTGAGATGTCTATCTGTGCCCATAAAGAAGAGTAATTATCCTTTGTGAAATGATATTTCTCTAATTCATTCATGTCAGGATTTTTGTGACTTGCAAGTTCAATTGCCATTTTTATGATCTTTGTAATGTAATGATGATCCTACACCAATTTAAGTCATAAGAGCTATGTAATGGATGTCGGTGAAAACAGAATTAAGTTTGTCATGCTTAGTGAAAATTGCATTAATTGACTATTTTAGCATGTAGTAAAGAAAAACAGGAGAGACTAAATTCCACCAGTTCATAGCCTCTATGCCATATAATCCCACATGATATCACCTGAGCAATAAAGCTGGACACGTAAGTGGGGTTTAAACAACTTGAGTGGGTTAGCATGATAAAAACAGATGGAAAAGGATTAGCACCAGAGGGTGTGTTCACACAGCAGTCTTATTTTGAAACAACAGAGATTGTTTTGAAATAAGAAAGGCCATGTTCACATGACACACCATTGTTTCGAAACAACTTAAACCCCACGTGGGGACAAAAAAGTTAGTTCGAACTAAAAAAAATATGGTTAGTTCAAACTAACTTCAAACTCCTTAGTTCCGACTAAGCAAGTCCAATCTAAGCTTTTAGATGGAGATATAGTCACTGATGCTGGAGCAATCAGTCAATTTTGTGAGAAATTATAGTCATACATTGCTTTTCATGGGACAAGTAACAGTATTTAATGTGGGCACTTATGTTGAGGAAAGGTTCAAGTTTGGTCTGAAATTTATACCCAGATTACTTATTTCATAAATTAGAATTTAATTTAAATCAATTACCAATAATATGTTGTTTCATTCTGTAATAGGATAATCCAAATTTTCTGTGGATCCGTATTACGGAAGCACTTGTAAACAGCATGATGCCATGAATTTGGAAGTCCCTAACCACTAAAGGTGATATTCTTGTAACTAGTTCTGTGGCACTTGAGTTTCATAGGCACAATCCTACTTCCTCAGATGAATAACAAAGTGGGATTATGCCCATGAAAGTTTATGCAAAAAATAAAATTGTTAGTCTTTATAAATGCCACAAGACTCTTTGTTTGTTTTGCTGAAATAGACTAACATGACTCTCATAAACTGTTTCATGTTGATCTTTTTTCTGATCACAGAAAATCAATGTTGAATGAGATGCTACACGTAAAATGTAGAGTAGCCTGAAAGAAGAATGAATTTTTTCTGATTGATAGAGACAAAATGTTTTAAATAATAAAAACCATGTCAATTCCTTTTGTGTTGAAAGTCAAAGTGAAAACAACCATCTATCAAGATCATGCCAGTGCTCTGCAACCTAACAGTGCTGAAGTATCACATAAACAAAAAATGTTGACATTTCATTTTTAAAACTGTTGCTCATGTTCATAATGATGAAAAATTAGCAACTACATGTTTTGCTTTCAGTTGCTTTACTGAAAGTTCAAGTATCAAAATTTCTGAATGATTTTGCACAATTTTCAATGTAGAGCATATGTAAAATGGCACTTGGGACAATCTTGAAAACACTTAGGTAGGTGATTAGTGTCATTCAGTTTCATTGTGTTATTTATTTTCCTCTATCATCTGAGTCAAGCTCTTCATATGTGCATAAGTTTACAGGCTAGGTTCTTGTTCTTCGTAGGTTATTCCATATAAGATTATAATGCTAGTTACAAGTAATAGTAAGATAAGTGCGTTTAAAACAAACCAACCCCCATCCACTTACAATAGATGAAAATCTTCTTGCTGTCTTAAAGGGTACATTTTATTTTTGACCATAGCTTTGATTAGGATTTTCAAAATACTGTTTTCTTTGATAAGGAGAGAAAATCCTTGATTGACCATAGATAGCAAGCATTTCTTATTTATAGTGAATTGACCATATTACCTGTTGTATGGTCAACACTGATGATTAGATGATGCAGTGAAAGGAAATAGCTAAGGTAAAAGAGACAAAAGGAGGAGGGAATTCTTCCAATGCAAGCTTTCTAAAAGTCATCTTTATTTTAACTAAAAAATTGTGATAAAGTACTATTTAATAGTTCTTACCTTCCCAAGTGGAAGTTTTATGACATAACAAGTTTTGTCATTATAAAGAGGTTTAAGGTAGGTCTAGAAGCTGTACCTAACAGCTTCTAAGAGGGGCAATTAATCTGCATGGGTTTTGTATTAGCATTGGCACAAAGAACATATTAGCATAGTCTCAGTATGGATGCAGGGCAATATGGATAATAGTATTTGGATTGATTTGATCACAAATCTGTCAATATCTATAGTGCTACTGAAGAGAAATATGAAATACTATCTTTTAAATATGTTACTCTCTTGATTGTTCAAACTCTGTTTAGGTTAGTTGAAGAGTAAATATTGCCATTAGCAAAAAAAAAAAAAAAAAAAAAAAAAAAGAGAGCTGGAAAGAGGGGCCAACCCCCCCCCCTTTCAGCCTAGTGAGGTTAAGAAATGTGTGGCTGAGTAGCATTAGCTCATCTTAGTTATGCCTGAGGCACTGCCTCACCCCCTGTCCTACTGTGAAAGGATAAATAGGTGATCAGGCTTTTTGTGAAGCCTTTCTTTGTTATTTTAATGGAAGAGGCTGTTTACAGTTACTCTGAGTTTAAGAGCTGAAATCACTGAAAGAGGAGACCCTCTCTCTGAGCTGAAATCACTGAAGAGCATCCAGGAGATAGCTGGACAGCAGGAGTGATCAGCAGGAGGAGCCGGCAGAGTTAGCAGACAGGTAAGAGCAGCCAGCAGAGGGCTGGGCAGCGTGAGTGACCAGCGGGAGGAGCTGGCGAACAGCAGGTGGAGCCAGTGGATGGTGCGAGTGGATGGAGTAAGTGACCAGTGGGTGACACTGGCAGGCAGCTAGTGTGAAAGAAATTCCCTACATACCCTGGGGTTTGCTGGGAACTTTGTTCTGCACTGATTCTCCAGATCAGTGCTGGTTTTGCTATTGAGTTCACATGTTCCATTATGCTGTGGGATCATGTTGGGAACTTCTTTTGCACTGATTCTTTAGATCAGTGCTGGTTTTGCTACTGAGTTCACATGGTCCATTATGATTTGTAGGATCATGTTGGGAACCTGCTCTGCACTGATTCTCCAGGTCAGTGCTGATTTTTGTTATTGGGCCTTTTATATTCCATTTTTATTACTATTAAAAGTTTTGTATATTACACTCAGACTCATGCTTGCAAGTGGGGAAGCATTACCCTTTTGGGGTGCCTAGAGAATAGTGCATGATTTTCCAGAAAACTAGGGGGTGGGGGCTCAAACTGATTGGTGATGTAATATTATTTGGAAATCCCTAGATATAGAACCTGGCCCTTGTTCTGCCAGCTTGCTCTGGCAGAAGGGTTACAGAGGTAGATGTGAGTATTGGCTAGAATGACGTAAGCTAAAGAAAAGAAAGATAGTGTCGTAATCACAGAGATTGATAACACAGAGAAAGAAAGCCAAAGGAGGGGAAAATGTCTTTTCAAAATTTCAACCTTTGGAGATTAGTTTGGCTGAAAGAGCTCTGTCTGGTTTATTTTTTATCTTACCCCCCCCCCCACACACAATTCAATGGTGCCCTCAGGGTGCCTCAGTTTGTATTATAGACCATCTCATTCACAGTTCATCCAGGATAGACTGCTCAGATTCTCTTTGTAGTCTCATAGCCACCTATAATAATACAAATAGAAGTACCCTTTGGGCACTATATACAATACATTTTAAAAAGCCAGAATCCTTTGGGGTATGGAGAAAATGTAAGAAGTAGGAAAGAATTTGTTTTCATCAATGGTAAATAAGAGCCAAGTATTTGGCAATTTATATTTTTGAAGTTGAGCTTGTCATTTTCTAACAAGTTGAGACTTTGTACTATCTTTTCATTCCAACAGCTAAATGATTGGTCACAGCCTGAAAGATGTAGGTTGTTCCCTTGGAGGTTTGCCTGTTCCTGCACACAGAGAACATTTTGTGAGCAATTTACATTTTCTCTAATAAGAAACCAAAAGCTTCAAAATAAAAGGCTGATGAATGCCAAGTAAGATTCATAGATTGAGTTGTGTGCCACTGAGACAACCTTTAGAAAATTAAATTTAATAATCAGTTAACATTTTCATAGCAAAATGCACTTTGAAGAATACTCTGAATTTTTCCATTCTTTTAAGATATTTTTCTTTCTACCACTGTAAAAAGGTTTTGTCTAGTGGCAAGAGTGCCTTTCCACTTTTAAAGCATAGAATAACATTCATATTTTTGCTATGATGTAATAAAGGCTACTTGATAATGAAGCAGAGACTCCTTGCCAATAATTTGAATGAAGAACAAGGTGTGGGTTTTTTTTGGCCTTTCTTAGAATACCCTTCCAAATACAGGGAGACTATTTTATGCGTATAGGAACTATGAAGACACTTCATAATTTGAGTGAATGATCTTTTATCAGATTCTAGAAATTATTTTGTTATTAGTATGTTTTAAGAGCTCGTATTACTTTTTTGTGTGTTTAACAGACTAAGTATGATCAAGGTTATCAGGCTAAACACACTTATATTCCATAACTTTATAGAGAGTTTTCAAACTGTAATGGCTATATCCTAAGAAAATGAGCATATCTCTGCTGATTTACATCCATTGAACGCCTGTCCCTATAATGCCACCCCTTCCTCTTTAAATACTTAGGAAATACTTAATCCTTCATATTTTTTCTGCTGTTTGTGAATATTTCTGACTATTGTGTACCTTTACAGTATTATCTCACCACTAATGGGTCAGGGACTTACCAGGTTTTGTAGTGTTACTTTATTTAGTGTTCAGACTTCTACAAATAATATTTAAAATAAACATGCATACATTCTGAATGAAAGGAAACTAACTTAAGGTAAATCTGTGGAAAATGGAAATGGCGTTAGAAAGAAAAATATTTTGAAGAAAGTCAGACCACCTACTGCGAAAAGAATTTGTCTTTCAGATATCTAGACACTTTAATCTGCAAGGTGTCTGCTGATTTTTGACACCTAAATAACAGTAGCCAGGAATACATAGGTGTTTAGTCAGGAGTTTTCACTTTTTGCCAAAGGCAGTCAAGCTAGCCATAGTACTACATGCTTTCTCACTTCCATGACAGCAACATACCTGGGGTTGATTGCAAAGGCTGTGAAGAAGCTGTAACTTCTTTCTCACATGCTGATATGCTTTCTAAACAGAACGTTAGCTTTCTACTCAATTCTAACTTTGCTTCAAAAAAAGGGGAAGCAGGATTGCTTAGAATCACACTTAAGGATGCTGTTACTGAGCCTTTTGGAGAAATAGCCTCCTGATTCAATGACATTAGGAACATGGCTCAGATAATTAATACCATGGTAATGAATTCAGTAAGAATGTTTAAGTAGATATTGCTTCTAAAACAACAGAAACTGAGTTGTGGATAGAGCTTCAATCAGTGGGCATAGATCCAAACACACACAAAATTTGAGTGTACTCAGATTCAGTTTTTCCATTTGCACTCCAGCCTGTAATCTGTGCAAACATAAATGAAATAGTTTACAAAATCAACAATTACTTGTCACCTTTCAAAAAAAAAAATCTGTCCCCTTTCTTTCCTTAAAGGTTTGAGGCATAAACGTCATACCATGATTTCAGGGAAAAGGGAGAATCATGGCTGGAGACCTCTTCCACTCCAGTTCACACCTGCTGTTCCATGATAGGTTCCCATTGGAATAGTTTTTTTGTTTTTTTGTTCCCCCCCCCCCGGGGGCTATCATATATCAGTCTTATTCATTTGTGCTAACAAACATAGATGTTGTATGTGTTGTACAGGAGATCCTAGGAAGAGCCAAGGTAAAACTAGGAGCGCTGCTTTATAGAGTCAGTCATTCTGTGTACTGATCACAGTTATGCAGGTGAGCTTGGAGAGTGTTGACTAACAATATAAACTCTTAGCCTCATAGGCTCCATGTGCCATATCTACTAAATCAACCTATCACTGTGAATCAGTTTTTTGACTAGCTGAGAAATACATTTGTCTGAGGAAAACAGTTTTCCAAATGGATTATTAACAATATGAATAAAGGCCTGTGTTCTACAGCCCTTACTGCTGTCTAAGAAGTATTTTCTCCATATCTTGTGGAAACGTTAATGAAAAATTAACCCTTTTATATTGGTATGTTGACGTAATGTCTGGGGAACTTTCTAAATTGTAGGCCATCTGTCATAGGAAATCTCCGATGATGACTGCAGAGGAAAGGATACATGGCATTCAGGGGAAATCAGGACATAAATGGGACACATGGTTATTGCCACTTCATTCTGTGGGCATCCAAAGTATTTCCAGACAGTGGTTTAATCCTAGCTCAAATGGTTACATGACAAGTTCAGTGATTTAGTTTACTTCACACAGTGATCAGTGCCTTAGGATTTACTATTTACAGTTGTTTGTTTGTTTGTTTGTTTGTTTGTTTTAATCATTCTTCAGTATACATACATTGTGCATTGTTTCATTAAAGACAGAGCTGAGGTGGCTTTTGAATTTCTGCAGTACATACTCTTTCCTTTTAGGATCTTTGGTTCAATCAAAACAAAAATGTATTTTGAAGTAAATATTGCTTAGTTTTTCACATACAAAAAGAGAGAGATTTAATCCTTTCTGGCATATGCTTAGATCTTGCTGCATTTGTGTTTACTTTACTTTACATACAGAAAAATCTTACATTTTCAAACACATTCTCAGTTAAAATTGAGATCCCATGCCACTGGTGGTGAGATTGAAATGAAGGTTACTTCTGTAGTTTGCACTTTGAGATAATACATTTTGAATGTGTTGTAATTTACTTCACAGACAATTCCCAGCTTAGTGACAAGGAGGGCTGAGTAAGATGGGATCATCCACCTTATATTTCGTTAAGTGTTTCTTTTTTCCATTTGGTAATCCTCCATAAAGCACTGAACTAGACAGCCACTGTGAGGTGCCATTCCTTGGGTTATTCAGCATGGATTTATTAATGCCTGGTTGAGCTGTCTAATGAGGGCCTTTGTCTTCCAGCTACCATAACACAGTACTGTGACCACAAAGTCATGTGGTCCTCTTTATTTCCCTTTCATAGCCACACACATCACCACACCTCAAGGACAGAATGTGATATTGCATTCAGGAATGTTATAGAAGGAAAAACTACTCAAATCACACAAGCACCTACATTTGACTTGAGTACAGTATCATTTTGAATCTATGATGCCAATAATTTCCCAGTGTTCTGTGGCATTGATCCTCTCTCTCTTCTCTCTCTCACACACACTTTTGTTTTTCTGTGTGAAAACAAAGGATATGACAGGTTGCTGAACACTATCTTGTGTTGGTTGCATGCCCTGCATCATTTTAGGTTAATATAAAATAGCTCTGTGAAAGAAGATATATAAAAAAACCCCTCAGGTATTCATTTCAGATGCATCCAAAAGTTCAGGTGCTTGTCTTAAAATTTTATAAACTTTTCAAAACTTTGGTTCTAATTTCTCTTTCTTGCTCCTCTTCTTTGTATCCTAGATTTATTCCATTCCTCTTACATTTCTACTCACTGATCATTCTTTGACTAACACTTTTTCGTTGAACTATGATTCTCAATTTTTTCAATTTCTAGATTCCTTTTTCTTCCTTCTACTTAGCAAATGAGTAAGGTAGTTATGACAGAGTCTCTTAGCCATGACCCTGGAGGCCACAACTCCAGACTGAAAATCTCTGAAGTGACCTTTCTCATAGACTCAAAAGTCAGAAGGGACCAATATAATGATCTAGTCTGACCTCCTGCACTATGCAGGTCACAGAACCTCACCCACCCACTCCTGTAATAAACGTCTAACTTGTGACTGAGTTATTAAAATCCTCAGATCATGGTTTAAAGACTTTAAGGTAGAGGGTTCAAAAGGGGAAGCCATGTTAGTCTAGTTCTACAGAACTCCTTGCTTGTGTTTTAAGGTAAAGAGAATCCACTAGCAAGTGAGCTGGGCCCCATGATCTCTCCCCCCGCCTTTGTAACTCTTCTTTCTCAGCCCACCCCACAAGACATTTATAAATTTTTAAAACTGTTTTGTTAGATTTCACTACATCTGAAAGACTGAACATGAATGGTTGCTGCATTAAACATTTGCACACTGTCTTTCCTATATCTAGGAGATTTCAGACTGTACTGTGCATCTGTAAACTGAAGAACCATAAGCCAACAGAAAACATAAAACTAACTCTTACATGTATGCTGAATGGGGTGACACTGTGCAATATAAGTAAACTCAGTTTGGTGGTAAATCTGATGGTTCACTGTGAGCTTAAGAAAGGCTTTTCACACATTTGTCACATGTGCATGTTAATGTTTTCCTTTTTGGCTCCTCAGGGAATTTTTTTTTTAACTGCCTAATTCAACCTCTTTGCTCTTTGCTCCCATGATTTAGTGCTCACTTTCTATCTGGCCTATTGAAAGTCCCAAAAGGCCAAGTGAATGCTGGAGTTGAAGACCTAAGAGACAGATTCTAGCCCCTTTGCTATGTTCCGTCTACTCAGCTCTGATACTATCAACATAGGATAGAAATAAGAGAAAGTTAACATGAAGTATAGTATAGTAGAGAAGGAGAAGCAGATAGGATATGGGGGGAAGATGTAATAAGGAATGACTCAACAGCCATGTGAAAGGCAAGTAAGAGAAGAAGGGATAGGAATGATTTAAAATACATATGTGGCTAAGAATGAGTTAAAATAAAATAACAAATCCTTTATAAGTTTCGAGAAATATACAGCAACTGAAAGAAGCATGTGGGGGGGGAGGATGTTTGACAAATAGGGTTGCCTCAACATTTTCAAAATCAGAGTAATCTACATACTTGTATGCTCATCCAGCCCAACTACTGTTAATTGTTGTCTCTTGCCTGTGGAGACTCCCTCCCTCATGAGTTGGTACTTGTTTTATTAAAGATGATAAACAGATGGTAATCAGACACAATAGTTAAGTGATGAAAAAGTAAATGGAAAGGATGGGGTAGTTGAGTATTGGAGAACATCATTTGGGCAGAGGAATGAGATTGGTATGTGGTGCTGGATGATGAACTTATTTGAAAACCACAGCATCTGGAAAAATAAGAGGCAGAAACCAGTCTTAGGACAAGACAGTAGATTCCAAGTCACATCTCAGTCACTGAAGCTGAAGAGGAGACTACCATCACTGAGCATATAGGAAAACTCTTTTGCATAGGTCCCTTCCCTTCTCTACAGCTTCTGGCTATTACCTCTTACATTGTTTCTTATTCAAGGAGTTAGTGGTGGCCCAATGCCATTTAATATGTTCTACCTCCCCTATTGATATGTGTAATGGTTAGACAGCTGATTATTTTCTGGGCTCCTAAGGAAGATTGTTGTCTTACTCTAATATTCTAATTCTTCTGGAAAGGATTCATCATGGCAGACCTTCTTTTGCTCCCCCCCCCAACCATATTCAAAGCAGCTAGCAGCCAACCCAATCTTCTACCTTGAGGCAACAAAGGAATCACTGGGGTATTTTTGTCCATGCTCCCATCCTCTGTGATACAAGAAAGGGATCTACTGGGATTTCTTTACTCACCTTCTCATGATTTCCAGCAAGGCAGATTTTCTTCTTGCAGCTCAGGAAATTGATTCTCATGTGCTGTGGTGCTTTTAGTGTCTCCTTTAGTTGTCCGGATGAAGCAAGGTCAAATGCCATTTGCTACTCATAGTAGTAAGGCATATCATAGGATTATTAGTTCATATATAAGAACCATCAGCCACTTGAGTTAAATATCCTGTATGGCTCAAGTATTGACTTAGGAATGACCAGTATTCCAAAAAGTATTTTATTTTATTTTATTCTATTTTATGTTATAGGCAGTGACTGGGCTTTTGCTGGAAATAACTGTGTGGGGTAGAATCTGTAGTATGGCTGCAGTTTCTCATTGCTGCAGCTTCTCTGAAGAGGGGCTGTGCCTGGGCAGCTGGGGAGAGGGGTTGGCAGTGGCAGGGGACACCATTGCACAGAGTTGCATATGCTGCAAACTATGTCACAACACAAAAAAGGTTGAGAAATGTTGTACTAGGGTGTTGCTTCTTGGAATACATAACTAAAAGTCAAAGTACAAGAAAGATTAAGGGTATGTCCACACACAGTCTTTAAACCAAAGCAATGCCGATTATTTCAGTTTAAAAGATTGCAGGTCCACACTACATTTCCTTATATTGAGATAAGGAGCTCCCTTATAATAAAACCTACTGTTATATCAAAATGATGGCTAAGTCTAAACTTATTTCGAAATAATGCTGTGTGGATGTGTTATTTCAGTTTAACACTTTTGCCCTTCTCCTTCCCAGGGTCCTTTTTCTATATATTGGGTGGGGGCATGGACCTTTGGGGTGGCCATGTTGCCACATCTCCCATGGTGCCCCTCTCCTAAATCGAACTAGCAGGTCCTCTCCACGGACATGCTAGTTTTATTTAAGTTTCTAGTGGCGACACGTTAAATCAATTTAACTTAAATTCATTTAATGATTTTATAGTGATTTTATTAAATCAATTTACTTAAATCTATTTAACTGCCTACATGTGGAAATAGCCTAAGAGTGGAACTGAGTGCTTTGGGGCTTATCCAAAGCTTTAGCCTTTTTAAGGTTTGCCCAATTCTGACCTTCATATCCAGAAATTCCTTAGATTTTTTTTAGATTGTTATAATTATAAGATTTGTTTTAGTTTTCAAGGATTGTCTTCCATTGCATCAGTAATAATGATAGAGTTATTAGAGATCAGATTTTTCAATCCCAACTTTTGATAGCTGAGGAAAAATAAGGAAATTCACATGATATAAATGAATAGACAAGTTCTTTAGAAATAAATGGACATATCATTACATGTATAATCAAATTTTACTCAGCTATAGTAGACAACAAATATACGCAGACATGAAAACACTATCTCCCTTAATGCTTCTTTATTTTATTTCATAAACAGGAGTGAGTTCTATGGGCTTGCTATTTTTAATGACCTCAGGTTTTTAAATACCTGGGCCACTTCATACATACATTTCTTCCAATCAAATATCCAATAAAAAATGTGATGCCTAATCCCCCCACCCCCCATCCCCAAAAAAGGATGCTTTTAAAAAATATAGACTGGAGGATTTGTCTTCATTATGGTATTTCTGGCATCAATTAAATTATTTCTATATATGTATGTAAAAACTCTACAAAGCGTGTATGAAAATAAATTTAAAAAGTGTAAATAACTCATTTAAAAACATCTTAATTAGTTCCTTTGTAATATCCCTTTACAATTATCTCTGAAGCAGTCACTTCTGCATCAAAATACTCAAGCAGTTAAAAATCCTTTTAATCGCAATTATCTAAATAGACTAATAAATTACTCATGTATCACTTAATATATGGTTATATAGACTTTGTACTGTCAGTGTGTTTATATTTATTTTTGATGGCATTTACTAATTAAACTGTCAATACATTTCCTGAAATTTATTGTTTGATAATGCACATATTAGAAGGATAATATAGGCAATATAGGCCTTGATCTTGAAAATACCTCCTGATGTGAAGTAAAGGTATATACATAAGTAGTCTCATAAAAAGTCATTGTGGCTACTCATATGTGTAAATTACTCAAAAAGTTAAGTATTAATAGGATCAGGATATAAACCAAAGAAAGTATTTGCATGCATTTTGTAAAGACTATTATTTAAAGGGCTTTGTGGGTGTAAGAAATTTGGCCTTGGTCTAGAGTGGTCCATTGAGATTAGTGGCACAACTCGAATGCTACAGTGACACATAGGTGTTAAAAATCTGCAGAAATAGATCCTTGATACTTAACTGGGGTATTATTGCTTTCCTGGATTTATTACTCTAAAATGTATGTTTCTCATATTATGGTAATAAATTGTAAAATTAATAAAGAAAAATGATAGTTTAGTGCTCTAAAATTAAATATATTTAAACTATAACCAATATTAAATAAATTAAGCAGCAGAATATACATGTACAATTAATGAGAACCATTATCCAGAGCCACTGACAAATGTGCAGTAAAAGGAACTAAAATAGCTATCCAACATGTAAAAGCCAGTAGAAATGACAAATAAAAAGTTAAGGGGTAATAGTTTTACCTATGTTTTTTAGCCTTATAAATCTAGAATAAATATTTAGAAAAAAGCTTCTATGAGGAAATTAAGAGATAATGTAGTTTAATGTATAGACTGGACTGGGACTCAGGATACCCATGCTGTATTCCCAGCTCTGCTGTGTGGTGACCTTGGTGAATATCACTGCCTATGGTAGAGATCTATAAAATCATGACTGGTTTGGAGAAAGTAAATAAGAAAAATTTCTTTCTTCTTTCTTATAACACAAGAACTAGGGGTCCCTAAATGAAATTATCAGGCTCCAGGATTAAAATGAACAAAAAACAAGTGTTTTTCACACAATGCATAGTCAATCAGTGGAACTCTTTGCCAAAGGATTTTGTGAAGGCCAAGACTTTAACTGGGTTCAAAAAAGAACTAGGTGAGTTCATAGAGGAAATGTCCATCACTGGCTATTAGCCAGGATCAGCCTGGATGCACATCCATGTCCTAAAGTGCCCCTAACTTCTCTTTGCCAAAAGCTGGGAGTGGGTGACAGTGTTTTGTTCATTTCTTCTGAAGTACCTGCCATTGTCCACTGTTTTTGTATTCTTAAGTCACTTCTCTCCCTGTGCCTTATTCTTCCCCATTTATAAAACAATGATTTAATTATACTGACATATTTTTATAAAGCAAGTTGAGATCTTTATAAAACAGTATCATATGAAAATTGCTGTAGAAAGAGATGAGCAATATTGTTAGTTCTGTTTCATACTCTTTTTCTGCTAGTGTGTTTTGAGGGCAAGGAAGAGAGTTGTTCTCTACCTAGTCTACTAAAATATAGGCAATAGGTCATTATTTGTATAATATGCATTGCAATGGGCTACTGGTACATTAACTGGCTTCCAGGCAATACAAATGCTAATTCATCAGCATTTTATTCCTTAGATCAGACTAATATTTCACTTTCATATATTATTCAGAAATGTAACACCATTCTTTTTACCAGTGTTTCTCCTGATCTGCAGCAGTGAAGGAAAGACAATATCTAGTCTCACTATGTTTTAAGTTAATAAGCCAGAGTCATTAGTGTGAGATAGGTGGTCATTATTAGGCACAAAGAAATCAGGTTAGAAATACAAGAAATATCTGCATGGATTTTTCCATAAAAATTGGTACAAATATTGAGAAGGATATCTGTAGTGACCTACAAACAGAATTGGGAACAGAAGTGTGATAATCTAACCATACTACATAAGCCATCTTTTTAATGCAGCTATTATACTGCTCCGTATATATGTTAATTAAATAACATGCTTAAAAATATTCTGCTAATGCAGATCCATCCTTCATCATTTAATCTAATAGGTACAATATGAGTTTCTAATGTATCTGGCTGGGACTATTATTTAGGGTTAGGTGGTGCTGAGATTGGAAGCATTTCATTCTGATGCAGACCTTACTACAGTTTGTCATGACAAGAACAGGCTACTGCAATGTGCTGCAAATAGGCTACACTTTGAGAACATACAAAAAATTAAGCTAGTGTTGAATGTGACTAGCCTCTGCTTTGGAGAGATGGAATTACTGAAGTGCTATGTTGTTTTCACTAGTTTCCAATTAATTCTTTCATTGAGTATAAGGCAGAGGTGGGCAAAATACAGCTGGATATCTCCAACTCGCCACCCCCCGGTTCTCCATGCTCCCCCTTGCCCCAGGGCCGGATCTCCACACACACAGACACACACCCCACCACCAGCTCTGTGCTAGGCCCCCATGGCTGGCTCTCCAACATTGCCCTGACTGGCTTGCCACCCAGTTCATTCAACCCTGCAAATGTTCATTTACTACAACCCTAGGGATTACTGCTGTCAGTTGTGCTACTGACTCATTTTGATGACCAGCTCCCATGGTTGCAGGAGCAGTTTCACCTCCCTCTCTCTCTCTCTCTCTCTCTCTCTCTCTTTTAAATGGGGTTTGCCATTTGCTGCCCTCTTTCTTCCAACCAATAAAGATCCTTAAACATACAGCCAGGGCCCTGCGCTCATTCTGATCCTCCCATCCCCTTTAGGGAAGTGAGGGCAAACTATGACATTATTACAGAATATATTTCCATTCTAAGGCGACATTGTGGCTGGCCTCTGAAAGGAGGGAAGCTTTTCTTCACCTCCATCTTTTATATTGATGATGGATGAAGCATGGTTCCAAGTGCTATATAAATGGTTAAGTTGCTTCATAAAAATGGAAAATAATACCTAATGTTCTTTTTACTTCAGGTTACAGAACTGTACAGACTGACTCTGAATGGATTTAGAACATTTTTGTTGTTTGCTTTTATTCCCCACCCTTCCTCCAGGTTCTGTGTATCCAGATCAAAACTGAAATCAGCCTTCCCAGAATTATTTTCTCCACTTCAGCAGTAGCTTTTCATGAAATGTCTATTCAAGTGAACAAAATGTCATCATCTGCCAGGTATGTTCAACTACACTGGATAATTGTTTGCTGCATGCCGCTGAATCATCCTTCTGTACTGAAGTGGTTAAAAGTGATTGTAGAGGTTAAAATATCATTTAATTAATGAGCTATTAACATGAATAGGGGAAATTCACTTCTCTCAATGTCCTATTACTCCAGTCTGGATGGGATTCAGATTCAACAGGGTGACTACATTCATTTTGTATTAGTTTATTTTTACAGTTTGAAGGAGAGAAAAGTTTTGCTTCACTATGCGCTAGCCAAAGTCACACAAAATCACTGAATTAAGAGATTCTGAGCATTTTCAGAGGCACAGATTTCTTTTGTCCAAGGTCATATTGCTAGTACCTGATTATTCCCCTTTGTATTAATTTTTTAGTATGATTTTAAAGGCATTAGATTAATTATTTAAAAACATTGTGAAGTTAAAAATAAAATGAGCATTTTACTCTGTTAGCTTACACTATCGAAAGGACTCTTGACAATGTACAGGGAACAGATGTGTTTTTATAGACAAATCTGTTAAGTAGAAGAACAGTAGCTGAGGCTGCTTTTGTGCCAGGTAGCTTGGGAACAGAGGAATTCCAAATTGTATGTAGCCATTTATTTACATAACCTTGATGCAGCAGTTCAAATACTTTCACTGTGTACTTTAAAGCATTGTAAGAAGGTATTTTATTCTGATATCTTCTCTTTTAATGACTACAGAAAAAAGAATAATGACTACAATGCATAAATTCCACTATAAAGGAGAATTTTTCTAATATCCATTGTATATGAGAAATGAAGGCATTTTACTCTTCTATATGGAGAAGAATTTTGGTTTCCTTATTATTGTATAAGATTGGCACTACAGAAATCTGGATTCAGTTCCTCCTCCTGCCACAGATTTTCTGTGTAACATTGGGTTAATTGTTAAAGTTTTCAGGGTGGAATTCACAAGGAGAACTCAGGTACCTAACATGGAATTTAGGCACCTGCGTCCAACATTTTGGCACAAATGGCATTCAGTACAATTCAGTTCAGCTGCTGCCTAACCCTGTAGGTGCCCAAGTTTCTGCCGTTAAAAGTTCCCAGAAAATTACAGTGACTGTGCATTAGTATGTTGAGTCCTTACCCTGCCCAGCATCTCCATACCTAAATCACCCAGAGGCCCCAGCAGCATTCACAGATGAGGTGTTCTGCCTGTCTTGCCTGTAGAACTGATCCAATAATCTGAGCTCATCTAAAGCTATGTAAAATGAACAGTCTTGGTTACCCCTCTTAACACCTTTGGTTCAATGGTGAGGGCACTCATTTGGAAGGAAAAGACATAAGTTCCAGGCATCCTGCTCCGATGAATGTTTTTTTTTTTAATTGTTGTTATACCATGGAATAAATTCAATAAAAGAATTTGAGAGACCAGCAGAGAAAATTATATAGTACAATGATTAAGGCATGCTGGGAAACCTAAGATCAATTCCCCACTTCATATCAGGCAGAGGGGATCTTTTGAACATAGGTCTAGGTATGCAGTCTAACCACTTGTCTAAGCATTTTAAGGAGAGCACCACCATTGCTCTTACTCCTACTCTTACTCTTCCTTTCTGTTCCCCCCTTGATAAAAAACTGATTTGATTTAGATGCCTAATTTAAGAAGAGAGTCCAGAGCTGTGAATCCCAAACCAAGGAAGGTATCTCCCTCTAGACCAGATTTCAATACTGTGATGGGATGGATACACTCAATGCTAGGCAAGCCCAATGTAACCTAAGGGAGGAAGAAGCCCCACCCCTTAGGCCCTATTGGGCATGCTCGGACTGCTGCCCCAGTACAAAAGGGAACTACTTAGCTCATTATGCGCTGACCAGTGTGGCTTTAAATCAACTTAAGGGCCCTTAAGTCAATTTAAATAAAGCCCAGGCCACACTGCATGCCAGCAAAGTCAACTTTCCCAGTTGCTAAAGTTGACTTTATAACTTCCACTTACAAAGTCGATTTTACCATTAAGTTGACTTTATTAAGTCGACTTAAGCCAATGTGGTCTGGGAGTTGCCTTAAGCCAACCTAACTGGCCTCCTAACTATAGAAAACATGAGGATGGGAGTTGGAGAGAAGGCACAACACAGCTGGGAGCATTCCCAGCTGTGTGCACCACATCCAGACTCCCTATATTCCCTGAACTGATCTGACATCTTTCCACCTTTTCAGCCAGACCCTGCATCTCCTCCACTTCTCAGACTGACACCGCATTCCTCCCCATTTTCAGCCTGACCCAACATCTCCCCCACTTCTCAGCCCCACCCGACATCTTTCCCAATTTTCAGCCCAACCTGGCCTTTCCCCCCATTCTCAGTCTGACCCGGCATCTACCCCCATTCTCAGCCCAAACCAGCATCTCTCTCCTTCCCCTGACCTAATTGGGTATCTTTCCCCCTTCTCAGCCTGACCCCTCATCTCTCCCCTTCTCCAGCGTGACCCTGCATATCTCTCTCCCCTTGCCCATATGCAGCCTGACTCCATGCCTGCACCCTTCTCAGCCTGACCCCATGTGTCTCTCACTTTTCTCAGCCCGACTCTGCATGTCTCCCCCCTCTCAACTCAATCCCACCCCACATCTCTCCCTTCTCGAGCCCTACCTATCTTCTCCCCTCTCAGCCCAACCGCACATGACTCTCTCCCCTTCTCCGGCACAACACTGCACTTCTCTCCCTTTCTCCAGCACAGCCCTGCATGTCTCTCTCCACTTCTCCAGCCCAACCCACTGTGTCACTCTCTTTGCCTTCTGTAGCCTCACCCTGAGTGTTTCTCCTTCTCTATCTGACCTGGCGTGTCTCTCCTCTTGCCCTTCTCAGCCGGGCCCCGTGTGTCTCCCCTTCTCTGCCCAAACCTGTGTCTCCGCTGTTGCCCTTCTCTGCCCAATCCTGCATGGCTCCCTCATCTCAGCCCAAGCTTGCGGGTCTCTCCTGTTATCCAGCCCAACCCCATGTGTTTCCCCTTTTCAGCCTGACCCCCCTGGAGTTCAGAGGCACTGTTTAAGATTAACAAATATATGTATTGCATGGGCTTTCAAATCAAAGCAGTTGTTAAGACTCAAACACTGGGAAACAGCATATAGAAAGAAAGAAAGAAAGTTGCTATTTCTTTTAGATTATTGTGTGAAGGCAGGATTAAATCATGACTATGGATTTCTTTCCCATTACAACATGTGATTTGGCTTCATTGTCCACTATGTGCTTTTTCCCAGTGTTTGAGTCTTAACTGCTGCTCCCTGCCCCCATGCTGGCAGTTGCCCTGCAGCACCTGGTCCAGAGTTGGAGGAGTCTGGGCAATGCGTGGAGGGTGTGGAGTGCTCTGCTGGTACATTGCTGAGCCATGTCAGGGTCCAAGACCTCCTTGGGCTCCTTGTTGCCCCACACAGTATGGTCACTCACTTCCCATTGTAATGGAGTGGCCAGGAGAGAGGGGCATTTCTGCTGTGGTGCACTGTGGGCCAGCTACCTACAATGCACCACTCCTAGGGCGACTTAGCATCTGCCAGTGTGGATGTGGGCAGTCTTGTGTAATTTTGAGTGTGGATGCTCTAAGGCAGCTTAATAAGGTCTACTTTAAACTGGTTTAAAGTAGACCTCATTAAGCCAGCTTAATAAAACCCTGGAATATAGACATAGCCCTGGAGATCTCACCATGGAGCAGATATGGCCAAGGAACTCCCTGGAGGCAGATACCCAGGATCCCATGGTTGCCAGAGATACAAGCCAGTGTGTTGCAGTCTGGATCCCTGATGACTTGGTGCCATAACCCTGGCACCAATAGGGCCGTAGGCTGGGGCTCAGTGAAGCAGTAGGGCTGGAGCTCCCCCTAGTTGTGCACCATGTTCCCTATGGGTAGCCCCATTTCATTACTGAGTCTTTGGCCATTCAGCTGTGCTGCTCTGATGCAAGGGCAGCATAGTGACTGCATTATTGAGTTTGTGGCCATTAGGCTGTGCTGCCCCAACCCTAGGCCTGTATAGTGACTATGCTATTGACTTTGTGACCACTGGGCAATACTGCCTTGACCTGAGGACCACGTAGTGAATGTGGTAGTCTATGGATCATAGGCTGCATTGTCCTGACACAGGGAGTTAAGGAGGATCATGGAGGCACCCTTCCTGCTCATGCTCCTTGTACTTTCCCCCACCAGGGGGTGCTATGGAGGGCTTGCCCTGTAACAGGTACATAAATCCCTCTGAGGCATGGTGTTTATGCCATATACCTCTCTTGAGCATTTCTTACTTAGGTGTGTTGCCTTTTATGAATCTCACATTTAGGTGCCTAATTCCCTTCATATATTTTATGAGAAGCCTGGATTTCTTATTTAGAATAGTGAATTCCATTGGCCAGCAGGTCATCTAAAGCCCCCTTATGAATCTCTCCATCTGTGCTTCAGTTCTCCTTCTGTAAACTGGGGATAACGACCCTTTCCACCTCACAGAGTGTTAGATCTGTTAACAAATTGTTGTGTTTTTCTTTTCCCAGTTTTGATTACATTGCGATTGCTTGTTTGCTTGATGTTTTATTTGAAGTGGTAAAGAGAGAGAGCCCATTTTCTCTCATTTTCCCACTAGAAAAAGGGAAATTTTTTTGAAGAGTGAAAAAGTTTTTCCCTCTGGGAACAAATAAGGAAGTGTAAGTAAAGAAGGAAGACAGTATGTATTGGAGAGAAAGAATAATGGACTATCCCTCTCCTCCCCTTTAAATAAATTACAAACAACATTTTGAACATTTTTAATATGTAAAATAGAAAAAAAATGCACTTCCCTTGGCAGCTGGGAAGAGCCTGCCCAGAGAAGACGTCGGCTCTGTGCTGCTGCCTTCAGCTCCGCGCAGAAGGCAGCAGGGAGAGGATAGGAGACAGCATGACCGTGGGGGGCAGCAGTGCCAGCCCCACACAGCTTTGCTCATGGCAGGACAGTGTGGGGCCCACGGAACCGCAGGGCACAAGGTGATTGCCCTTCTTGTCCACCTCAACGACAGCCCTGCATTAGTCTGCACTATAGGGATGTAAATGCTAGTCACTAGTGTATACTAGCATGTTTAGCATTAACTGGCCTGAGTGGACCTGCTCTCATGAGCTAAAAGTTTCCTCATGGATATTTATGGAGTACTGGAAACAGTGCAACATTAATGTGTGCTTGAGAACTTTTAGTGTCCATCACCGCAAAAGAAGGCCCAGGTAGTGCTTGGCATGCACTGTGCATTAGAATGTATACTGCTTAAGTGAAGTCTCTAGTGCAAAACCTAGAGAAGCACATACATAGAATAAGGCTCAATACAAATAGATGTTTCATATATGCCTATATTTGTGAGAAAAAAAAACCATTGTACTATTTCTCACATGATAAAGATCCATGACTTATAATCAACAATGCAACCAAATGACAGAACTGAGTTAAATATGTGTGTGTAATCCTATCTGTAGTATTTCTTGCCTTTTGAGTGCTTAACATTAATATTCTCAACATGTTTAATTAATGTATTACAGATGTTCTATGGTTATGAGGAGAAGAAAATAAAATGTAAGATCATATTACATCCTAAAACATGAATTCTTTTGGAAGAGTATCTAAGCCATAACTATCATTTTGGATTATTAAAAATTGTACTACAAATAATTTTAAACCGAAACTCCAAAATATTTAAGATCACTAACGGGAAACAAACATGCTTCTTAAGAAGTTTCAACGAGTTTCTGTTCTGATGTTTCACAACACTAATCTGATGGAACAGCTAATAGGGAAATACTTCAGGTTTACTATTGCTTTGTTCTTGAAACAAATCACCTGAATGACTAAACCTGAAAATATTTTGGTCCTTGCTTCCCCTGGATCTTTCCCTTGAAGCATTTTGCCTTTGTATCCTGAGATTTACCATTTTTATCATCATTGAAATGGGGAAATGGGGAAAAAAAAATTCTGACTTCACTACAGAAGTGAATATTTTTACAGCAGGGTTGCTGCAAATTGTGATAACAGTTTAAAGAGGAACAAAGCATGGCAGAACTTTTAAATCTGTTAGACTTCATGAGTGAATTTAATCAGAAAAGAGATTATGGAAAATATGGCACCTTCAGACTGAAGATTTTTTTCCTACTATGTTCTTCAAGTCCCATCTTACTAACAAAAAGGTAACTTTATAATGTGTTTTCCTATGTTAGAACTGCAAAGAGGGTTGGAACATAATTGAAAGCAGAGGGTTGCAGAGCTGTAGATCACACCACACTGTCCGGAGGGAGAGGAGCAGTGTCCTACTCAATGTTGAGGCAGAAAAGGCTGAAGAGTCCCTCTCTGCTAGCACAGTACTTGTCCAAAGTGAAGTGCCTTCTAAAGATGACTGGTAATATTTCTTTTATTATGACTTGTAGAGTGATAACACTGATGATAAGGAAGGTGAAGAAGGAGGACTGTTAGATTATTCTGGCAATGAGGCATTGTGATGTGCATCTTACATGCCACTCACTGTACTTGCTGATTCAGGACAAAAAGTAGCAGCAGTAACCTAGCAACAGTGCTGAAAAATAAAAAGGGGGAGGAGGGGAAATCAACAACAAACTTGTGTCTCCTGCTGTCTAGATCCGTTTCTTCTCTCTTTATGGATCTCTTAGGGAGAGCAGCACATGAATAGTCTTGCATTCTTAAATCTTTCATTGCTTTATTATGGTTTCATTTAAAAAATAAACTCTGCTTCTGTATAAAAGGTTCAGGGCAAAACAGCTCTGTGTTTAGATTCTTGAATTAAAGTAAGTTACATTAAAAGATTTAATGTATTTTAAAAGAGGAATGAAACCATTAGAAGCTAGATCTTTTGCAGCTTACATGTGCTGCATTTATTGGGAATCAAAAACAAAGCAAAACAAACATAATCATCATCACCCCTCTGCCCCCAAAGCAAATTGCCAAGATTTAGTTGCTTCATTTACAATAATAACATGTGCACATACATTTAGCTTTGCGTAGTGATTCCCTGCTTCCCACACACACATCTTTTTTCAGGCATGAGAAAGAAAATTTAAGCTACTGTGTGGTAAATTTGATGGACTATATTAGTGAAAGGTACAATATTCCCTTCAGACTGCACTCTTTAGGAAATAAATAGTCTTTGGACCCCCTAGCCCTAAAGGGAAAAATCATCTTTGTCTTTTCTTCAAAACCTTGTCATATGAACTCTTAAATAAAGACATATTTTAAAAATAATATAAAATTTGGCTGTGGGAGAAGAAACTGTGTTGTTGTTTTTTTTTCTTTCTTGAGCATCAGCAAGAGATCTGAATGTTGCCAATTTTTTTTATTTTTTTAAGAGTCTACTGGTTTGACATAAATTCACTATACTACTGGGGTACAGTGTAAAAAATGGTTGTCTCTTCAATCAGTAAAAATTTTCCAAATATACATAAAGAAGTTGTGTTCATAGAGCAGATGTATTTCTACTGATGAGTGAGGCAGAAAAAAAGTAGTAAGACGTACAAATATCTAGGTCAGGGGTCTCAAACTCAAATCACCATGAGGGCCACATGAGGACTAGTATGTTAGCCTGAGGGCCGTATCACTGAAACCTTTTCATGCAACAGTATTGCAAATATTGGTAACAATAGTGTCATTGAGGGACACAAGAAATAGCTTTAGGGCCCATGGGCCATGTGTTTGAGACCCCTGATCTAGGTGAACCTTTAGGTATATTTAAGCTTTTAAACCATACTGGAATGAACAGATTAGACAAAAGAATTCTTAAGAGACAATAAACATAGAACCTTTCAATAACATCATATAGAATCACTTTGGGACCCTGACTGTTGCCCAAAATATCTTCCTCTGCAAAATATAGGCTTTGGGGGGATGATGCAGAAAAGGAAAATTCTTCAGGCCTATGAAGGTATTCTGGGCATGGCAAAATCATGAGAGTGCTAACACAAGTAAAGTAAAAATATTTTAATAAGGACAATTATAAAGAAAAGTCATAATTTTATATTACACTGTCAGACACACATTCCCCAGTATCAAGCAGTCCCCACCTTGCAGCATGCCATTAATATATACACATTAAAGTTGAAACCGTCTCTATCAAACTGGCCCATCCTACAATAAAATGAAGATTAAATACATTCTCTTAATATTCTTAGCAATGTGATGTCCATTATTTTAATGTAATGAGTATAAAACAAATTCAGCTTATAATGGATAACCAATAAGCTGAAACAGTATTTCTAATTATCCTGTGAGTAGTTTGTATCTGTGACTAATTTGCTTCTAACCTATCACTGCCAATCAAGTTGCACACTTTCTGAATACTGCTTACATCCTTGTCAAGAACACTTGACACGTTATACACCCACATACAGGTCTTGCTCCATTTTAGTTATTTATATCTATCCTCCTACATGATGTCAGTGACTTTTGTATTGATAGGCATAATGCAAATTGAACAGAATGTTTTTAAATGCATCAGTTCCATAAACAAGTGTACAGTTAGATCTAGAGTGTGCCTTAAAAGTGTAGGAAGTATTGTGGGATACTGTGAAAAAACAGCAAGGAGTTGTGTGGCACTTTAAGACTAACAGATTTATTTTTTGCATGAGCTTTCGTGGGAGAAAATCCCACTTCGTCAGACACATTACAGTGGAAATGGACATTACCTGAAGGAGGTAGGTAGATGCTATAATGGCAGAGCATATTAAAATTTTGCTACACTAAGGAAAGCTTTTGGCATAAATTATCACCTGCTGGTGAATTCTCTGTATCTTAACACCCTTAAATCATGATCTGAGGACTTAAATAACTCAGTCATAGGTTAGAGACTTATTTCTGGAGTGGGTGGGTGAGGTTTTGAGGCCTGCATTGTGCAGCAGGTCAGACTAGATGATCAGACTGGTCCCTTCTGACCTTGGAGTCTGAGTCTGAGTCTATGAGTCTATCACTGATCAGAAGTTTCTGAAGTAAAGAGCTAAAAGAATTTGAACTGTTTGAAACTAGTTGGAAAAAAGTAATTATTTATGCTGGTAAAATTAACTTGTATTACATGTAGCAGGATGACATTTTCATGTCAGCATCAAGGGGGAAATTCCTGACTACTGATGATCTAATGGGAGTGGTCCTGCTTTTTTTGGCAGGGGGTTGGACTAGATGACCTTGTGGGGTCCCTTCCAACCCTATGATTCTATGATTCTATGATACTGGAAGCATTAACCTGTAGGCTCGCCGAGATCAGGTGAGCTAAGAGCTTTCTGTCTGAAACCTCAAGACTGAGTTCTGTGATTCTATGTATAAAGTGAGATTTGTTTATTATAGTAGGAGCATGATGATACTTTTACTATTAACAGCTTGCATGGTTTCATCTTTGAAGGGCTGTTGAACTAGGGCTCTGACTGGTGAGAACAGGGGCACCTGAATGCTTCCAATCATCACTTGCTTTCCAGGAATCACAAAATCATTTAGGTAATCTCTAATATTCCTTGACTAAAGTACTTTGGATAGTGGTTAACTGAGGATGTCTGGTGTCCAGGGGCCAAGCCCACATTTGCATCCCCTACCCTCCCTGAACAAGGCAGGAGAGGTCTAGCCATGCCCCCCGCCCCCAGCTGCTCTAGGGAGAGAGTCTGTACCTGTGGGGAAGGAGGCATGAGGCTGAAGTGGTGTGGAAATGCCATAGAATCATAGGGTTAGAAGGGACCTCATGACGTCATCTAGTCCAACCCCCTGCCAAAAAAAGCAAGACCACTCTAAATCATCCCAGGCAGGGTTTTGTCTAACTGAGCCTTAAATATCTCCCTGCCTTTACCGGTCATCCTGTTGCAGCAGCTGCACAGCCTGTCCCCAGCTGCGACAAGGAAGCCTCACTCTCTCTTGTCCCTCCCGACAAGGGGAGGGGAGTTAGGGCAGGTCTTCATGATGTATGGAGGGGTGAGGCAATGAGAGGTGCTCCTCAGTGCCTCCTGTGGCCCTTGCTCCCTTATGAAGGGCTGACCCAGTCCAGCCCAATGCCTCCCACCAATGTTCCCTGTAAGCTGCGCCAGTGAGCGGTGGCGCAGCTGCCTCCGCTCACTGGTGCAGCAAGCACTGACCCCAGCGCAGAGCTGGGGTCGGGGCTGGCGGGGAGCAGAAGTGGGGAGCGGTGGGGGTCGTGGCTGGCGGGGAGCAGAGGAGCCAGGGCCGGGGCTGGTGGGGAGCAGCGGGCAGCAGAAGCCAGGAGGAGAGGAGCCGGGGTCGGGGCTGGCAGGGAGCAGAAGCTGGGAGCGGCGGGGAGCAGCAGGCAACAGAAGCCAGGAGGAGAGGAGCCAAGGTTGGGGCTGGCAGGGAGCAGAAGCAGGGAGCGGAGGTGCTGGGGCCGGGGCTGGCGGGGAGCAGAAGCTGGGACTGGAGAAGCTGGGGTTGGGGCTGGCGGGGGAGCAGAGGAGCCAGGGCTGAGGCTGGCGGGGAGCAGAAGCGGGGAGCGGAGGCACTGGGTTGGGGGCTGGCGAGGAACAGAAGAAGCGGGGAGCAGCGGGGATCGGGGCTGGTGGGCAGCAGAAGCAGGGAGCGGAGCTGGGTTGGGGGCTTCCAGGCTGGGAGCAGATTAGAAGCCCAGGATAAGCTCATGGCACGTGGGGGGGGGGAGGGGAGGGTTGATGTGTAAGGAAACGTCTTGTTTCCCTTTCAAGTCGTTGCTGCCCCATAGGTCAGTGGTTCCCAACGTTTTCTCTGCCATGGCACTCCTCGCTACCTTTAATTCATTTGAGGCACACTGCCGTGTAGTTTCCGAATGAAGCCATATATTTTCATGAGCCAATCCAGAGCGCTCTGAGTAGTTTTTCAAAAAAATTTGTGACACACCTGTGTGCTGTGACACAATGGTTGGGAAGCAGTGGGCTAGGTAGACACAACACACACATTCCACCCAAGATGCAGAATAAACACAGAGAACTGTATAGAACCTTATGTTACTTTATTAACACCCAGCATTTCTACAGCACTTTCCATCCCAGGATCTCTCAATGGCTCACTATACTAGTCAATTTTAAAAGGGATAGCCGTGTTAGCCTAGTCCAGTGAAGAAAAAACAAGGAGTTGTGTGGCACTTTAAGACTAACAGATTTATTATTTGCATGAGCTTTTGTGGGAGAAGATCCCACTTCCTCAGATGCTTCGAAGATGGGTGAACTTACAGAAAGGAATGAAACTAAATGCAAGGGGGTGTA